>CAIIXF020000010.1:30520827-31211424 GCA_903813345.2 Owenia fusiformis | reverse complement strand
AGAAAGCTTGTTGGGGAATAGATATGTGGTTTCCATTGAAGATTATTTTACCAAGATATTGGCCTTGGGTCCTGTTCCAAATCAAGAAGCTAGCACTGTGGCTTGGGCTTTTTTGAAACATTTCATTTGTTTGTATGGGTCTCCTTTGCAAATCCACTCTGATCAAGGTCGACAATTCGAATCAAAATTATTTAAAGAACTGTGTGAGATGTTTAAGATGAGCAAGACCAGGACAACACCTGATCATCCCCAATCTGACGGTATGGTAGAGAGGTCGAACCGCACTGTTGAGGCAATGTTATCCAAAATTGTAGCTACTGACCAACGGGACTGGGATGAATGTTTGCCTTTCGTGGTGACAGCATATAACAGTGCGGTCCATGCGTCGACCGGTTATAGCCCCAATTTTTTGATGTTCCGGAGAGAGGTAAGGACCTCTGTTGATCTTTTACTCGGGCCTCCTCCTGAGATTGAGCAAGGGAAGTTGGATGATGATTATTACACCAAGTATTGTCAGCAATTGCAAGACATGATGCTCAATATTCATGAGGCAGCCCGAAATAATATTCAATTGGCAAGTGATAGGCAAAAGAGGGGTTATGATCTGAAAACCAATCTGAAAGCGTCAAAAGGTTCGCTAGTTTGGGTTCATATTCCGGCTGTGAAAGTGGGTCAAACATCAAAATTCGCGCTTAAATGGCATGGTCCGTATCAGGTGATGGAAAAGTTAGACTATCTTCGTTACCTCATCAAAATTAATGAAAAGGATAAGAGAGTCATTCACCACGACCGACTAAAAAAGTATGTTCAAAAAGTCAAAGAAAAATCTGCTAATGAACTTGAAACAACTGGAAATGTCGAGATTCCGGGGCCAGATGTTGTTGAACCTGTCCAGGTTACGGGAAAAAGGGGAAGGGAACGCAGGAAACCAGGGTGGCTAGACGAGTATGAGACTTATTAGGGCCACTTTGGAGGAGAGTCAGGCGGAATGATTTAGATATATATTTATAATTATTATTGATCATATTAACCACCATTGTATAGTGCCTTTAGAGCCGCTCGGGGGTAAAAAGTTTGCCCAGGAGTGGAGAGAAGGGCAAGGACGCCAGTAAATGTCTTTGTTTTCTTCCAGGACTGCAAAGAACAGATCCCACCTCCAGCCGGATGGAATAGGGATAGGGCATTCTTCTGTTGGAGAGCCTTTGTGACTCAAGAGGAGCTACAGGTGCATATAGCATGTGCCCACCGAGCCACAGAGTCTTGTGGAGTGTGGGGTTGTGAAGCCCGCTTCTGCCCAAATGAGATAGAGCAACTCCGCCTGCATCGCTTAAGGCAGCATGCGTTATCCCCCAACAGAGAGGCAGAGCCACCAAGTAAAAGGCCTAAGAGGGTGCTGCGTGCCATTACTATCTCAACAACTGCAACTGGACCCTCAACCTCTACAACTGCAACTGGACCCTCAACCTCTACAACTGCTACTGGACCCTCAACCTCTTCAACTGCTACTGGACCCTCAACCTCTGCAACTACATCAACTAGCCGGTCAGGGGACTCCAGTGAGAAGGATCCCCTGTGGTCGGGGTTGGACTCCGACCTATTGAATTGGGTGCAGGAATGTCTGGACAGCAAGGAAGCCGATCAAGGGGATGGATCAGGTCAGGACAAGGCCTGGTCCATCGGGTCTCCAGAGCCCCTAGGCTTTTCAACTATACCCTTTTGGACTCTAAAATTTAAAAAAAACAAAAAAAACAACAACCACTAAAATTATCATTGGACTTTTGAAGTATTTTATATTTGAAATTGTAGGCTAACTTTTACTTATGGACTCTTGAGATTGATTTTAATTTTAGGCTAACAAAATTTAACTTTTGACAACGATTAATTTTAAGTATAACTTTTTTAGGCTAGAGAAAAATTTTAACTTTTTTTAATGTTAATTTTCATACCTTTTTTCGGACTTGTACAATTTTTTGCAAACTTTAAGGGGGGCAGTTGTAGAGACCCACTCTACCTATTAAAGCATAAAGGGCAAAATAGGGAAAATGCAGTATGGTTTTAAAATCCCTTAATGGTCTGTGGTTTTGGAAAGTATAAATTGTTTGTTGTATTTTGTGGAATAATCTAAGTGCATTGGGAGTTAATGGGGACTTTTCTGGGTAGTGAATTGTTTTGTTGTTGTTTTGCCTGGCTTTAGTGAATGCAGACCTTGATCATGAAACTTCACTCCGGTAATCAGCTGATAGTGATAGTGGGTTCCTGGCTCTGTGGTGTTGAGTTCCTCATAAATTATATCTTGTGAATCAGTGTTTAAGCCTTGAGAATGCCTTCGGTTGCAGAAATTGTAGTGGAATTTAGAAAAATACCTCACAGGAATTTCGGGGATTCCCCGTTTCTCCGTTGCAGCAGGGCAATGAGGGGATCCATATGTTGCCTTGAAGCCTGGATTCCTGGTAGGAATGTGCTTACCCGGCATTCACTGGGACCCTAAAAACCTTTAAAATTCCTCTAAAATATGTAACCTTGTGCAATCCTGGCAGGAATTTCTTTCAAATATCTATTAGAAATGCAATATCATGCATTCTTAGGTGGAATCTTTTAAAATACCGGTCTTTGAGCGTTTAGTATAAAATGCTCTTCGTACCTGCTTTGTTGTAACAGTTTTGATCGTCTACCGGCCCGGCACCCAGCATACGAGAAAGCATTTGGACGCTAAACGATTTTTCGGTCTTCTGCAACTTGCATACTACAAGTCGCCGCGTTTGATATCTACTGGAATTTGTTATAATATAAAAATATACGTTGAGGAACGCAAACACTGATTACTGAGAAGATGTCATCTACACCAATGAGAATGTTTGTAAGTACAAATTGATTATTAAATCGCCAGATCATAGTTTCAAGAGACAATTGAAATATAAAATCATAATCAGCCAACATTTAATAATATTTAATTCAATGAATATCTTTGAAGAAGATTTCTATAGTCTATTAAGTTCAAACAATAAGGTTTGGAAAGAATAGAAGAGAGATTTAATTTATTAATCTTTGAGTAAGATTTCTATAGTCTATTAAGTTCGAACAGTAAGGTTTGGAAAGAATAGAAAAGAGAAATTTGATTCAATAGTTTTTGATTAAGTACTTGCAATAAGATTTCTATAGTCTATTTGAGTTCAAATAATAGACCGTCTGAACGGTAAAGATTTGGAAGGAATAGAAAAGAGAAATTCAATTTAATTGGTATCTTTGAATAGGATTTCTGTAGTCTATCTAGATTCGAACATAGGTCATTTGGATGGCAGAGGTTTGATTAAGAGATAGAAAGAGAGAAATTACAATTAGTTTATGATTAGAATTGTTTGATTACTCTGGGAATTTGATTGGCGATTGAATGATTAACCTGAATTGATTTCTCTCGTTTGTACTTTATATCGGAAAGTTAGAGCTGATTGATTGTCATCGATTTCTTATTCATTTTCTGTTGACTGTTTAGTTCGAACATTTGAGGTTCGGAAGAAATAGTAGAAAATATAAGGAAGCTTTGAACGTAAATATCGGTTCATTAAATAGTTATTTATATCTGCTTTGGATGAATATTTCCATTGTCTATTTAGTTCAGTCAGAGATCACTTGGTGTGGTAGAGGATTGAGAGAGAAATAGGAATGAAATAATTATCCCGCTGTCAAAATCCATAATTGTTTACAATTTACGTGTAGCCGCTACTAGAGTGAAAAAGCAAGTAATTACTTTGAAAGAGTTCAAGAAAGAGAGTTAATTGTCTAATTAGCCGATAACTTTTGAGTGTTGCGGTTTATTTGTAATTGAGCTATCACTTTAACGGGATAATCGTATCAGCAGTTTACAACCCGAGAACATTATATCAAAATAAGTGCGTAGGCCCGACATTAGTAAAGGGTATTTGTTTTCCTCAGTCAGGCAAGTTTACAGCTCATATTTGCCATTGTGAAATTTATGAGGTATGTCTCTTTGTACTTGTTGAGAGTTTTTATTATCACTTAGGGATTGTTTTATAAGAACTATAATATATGAGAATCAGGTTTCTAAATTCGAGGTGAAAACAGTTATAGTTGTCATTTAAGGATCTGGAAACCATTTGTTTTGGATTCGGAGGTCTTAGGGTGTTCAAAAAGGAATTTATGAAACGTAACCTGAGGGGCGGAGCAGGGAATTGTTGTTAGTAACATAAGGTTTAGATCCCTAGAGGTTAATTACCCTTATTGTTTGGAGTTTTGTTGGGAACAATCCTTTCGCACTTTAGGTTTAGAATAAATCAAGTTTGCTGGTTGTGGGCATTATCAAGTCCTGTTAGGCTTTTAGCTTTATTCGAAGTGACAAGGCATTTAATACTTTCTGGCATTTATAGAGGGCGTAAAAGACAATAAAGTTACAAAGCTTACTATTTTGAGTTTAAGTTGACCTCATGTACTATAGTGTATGTCCTACATCAGTAGTATAGAAAGTATCCATTTGAAACACGTGATAGACTATAGAATTCTTGTTTGTATTAAATTATAAATATTATAATAATCAATCTGAGCAGTTATTCTTAGATAACTGAAAGGCATTTGATTGCATGCACATTACATATTTATTCATATAAAGTTTAATCGAATAAAATTAATTATAGATATACATTACCATCTTATAGTAAGTATCTTCAGGCTTGATAGGCCTAGTTGTTATTTTAGCACATTATTGTTGTTGCACATTTATTTAATCCGTATAAATCTGGTGTGTAGCTTTACCCTGACTCTCTCATCTTGAGAAACTGACTTCCTGTACCCTTACTTAATTTTAGTTATAATCTTTAGAATACGAGCTCTATTATCTATTTCCGGTCACGTTTATCAAAATCTCGCATTTCCCGAGATCAGTATTCTATATTTAGCATTGACCAGAGCTAGTATTCTGTAGAGACCCACCCTGTATATAGCTATTTTATTATAATATATTTAATCAGTGTGTGCCCCTTTAATATCCATAATCAGTATTTAACCATATCATGTCCCTTTAACATGATCATATTATTGCAATACGTAGACCTGGACCATCGTATCAGAGCCAGTATATTTATAGAAAAAACCTATTTATCATTGTAAAACGCTGAATTTGCAGTCTCAACTTTGCGTCACTTTTCAAAGTGACATCATTTTCTCAGTCCCTACCTCATAATTCTTGTCCAATAAGCTGCTCTTTCTGCCTTTTTTTCTACCCTACGTAGCTCTAAAAACCTTGGTAATATCCCATTTTTAGCAACATTACATATATTTTTACCTACGTCGTCTCCAAGATTGCGTATGTCCATCTGTTGCTATATAAACAAGTGTCTTTCGCGGATACAATGTAACAATTCCTGCACTGCTGAACCTAAGATTCGGAAAATACTCGCTACAGCCTGACAGCACAGTATCCTTAGATTTGATCGGTTGAGCTATGAACGTGATCTTTGACGGATAACGGGGTGTTGGCGTTTGGGTAAGTTGATTTTCAGTACTGTATAGAAATCTATAGCATTCCATTAGGGAGTGAAGAGATTTAAGACAGTAATATTGATCGATAATTGAACTTTGAGAAAACATTTCAAAACTTTCATTTTTCCCGCACGTATTTCCTAACGGTGTTATCTGCAGTCTGTAACAGTTGAACAAGATTGGGAGTTTGTCCCGATAAGCCCATATGCTGGGAAGGTTCAAGATAGTACAGAATAGAGATTCACGTTATCAATTAAGGGAATTATTGGTCAAATTAAATCATAACTTTGGGGAAAGCAGACGACTTAGTCACGTGATCACATACGTCACTTTTGAAGTCTAGATTCATTCATTGAAACTTGAGCATCTTTGTGGATTATTGTATCCTAGACAGCTTTTAACTTGAACTTGATTGTAATTGAAAGAAGTCCTTACGGGCACATTCCATCGAGTTCGCACCTCTGGTGTTTAAAATAACACCCTTAGTCTTTGACGGTTGAAAGTTCACAGCTCTTTCCCATTTATCAAAATCTCGTTCGGGCTTTTAACGCATATCTGACGTCACTTTTCATGCTATTAGTTCCCGACTGAATTTATAGAGGGCATAAAATTCAACTTTATTACAAGATCGTTGTTGGCAATTCTCTTCTGATTTGAAGTAGTATCCCGGTCATAATTTTGAAGACATTTTATCAGACTGCAGATTTCAGCGTTATTGAGATTAATTTCATCCTAATAGATTTAAAGACACTAAGCATTTATGTAAATTATAATCTATATAATTTAAATACTATTTATTCGCATTGTACATATATATTTCAGTTGTGACATGAAACGCAAGTATAATAGAATAGACTTTATTGAATGAATATATTTCTTGTGTGATTTACTATTAGTTGGTAGTTGGTGTGGTGATATTTAAAGTACCTAATCCCTTATTCTTTTTAGCTTGCTGTGTTGTATTTGTGTAGGTTTATATTTCACCTTGTAACTTCACCCTTTTTACACTAGACCTATCATTCTATCATATTCCCGACACCGATTCATCACTTACCTCATTAGTAATTTCTTATGAAGTACTAGTCCAATTTCCCTTTGTTCTGGCTCACGCTACCTATATTTCTATAATTCACTTCCGGGTTATTGGATGGTATTTTATATAGGTTTGTTTATATTTTCACCCTGTAACTTCACCCTTTTGACACTAGACCTATCATATTCCTGAAACCTATTCATCACTCACCTTATTAGTAATTTCTTATGAAGTACTAGTCCAATCTCTCTTTGTTCTGGCTTACACTACCTATTTTTACAATTCACTTCCGGGTTTTTGGACAGTATTTTATAGAAATCTAAACAAAATGACTTACTTCGGTGGTTGTTTTCTTCTTCTTTATCCTAGACACTGCTGTCGACTGAACACTTGATGATGTTTATCACTGGATGATGTTGCTTATGTTGTGTGACGTGTGCCTCTCAATCAGATTCAGAAATGCCATGCCACGAAGGAATGTTTGGTCGACAGGTCCGCCATTCGCAGCACGCGTACAGCAGAACATCAAGTCATCATTTTCAAATATCCATTAGGAGTATGTAGAAATTAGGCTTCTCCAACTAAACATCTTCTACATCAAGAAAATAAGAAAAATTGTTTGTTTATATCCAATGTTTTGCGGTGCTTTAATGCCACCTTATATAGTCTCTGGTGCTACTTTTCACTTTGTAGTATCACTGATGTGGTTTACACTGCTGTTTTGTAAGAGTTTATTTTTATTTTGTTTTTGATTTTACTTAAAATCCTTATCTACATATAACTAATGTTTTATTTACACTTAAAATCTTCTGCTTTTTATGATGTAGGTGCGTAATACATCATGTAGCCTTTTGTTCATGTCCTTGTTTAGTGTTTGATTTTCACCTGCAAGGGTTTTCAGATCCATTACACATGTGTTTCCACTCTCTAGAAGTATACAGTCTGCATCATATAGCATTTTATCCCTTAGATTCTGGAGTTTGTCGCATTTAAATAGGTAGTGGTCAATTGTCTCTGGTTGGTTGCAGTTTAGACAGAGATTTGTACTATGTATAGGGTTTATTTTCTTCAAGTGGCTGTTAAGCCTGGTGTGACCACTGAGAAGTTGATTCGTAATGCAGAATGTTCTTCTGTCAGATTCACCTAGCAAAGGCCTCTTTCCTACAGACTCAATAGAGCGTTGGATATATCCTACTTTTTTCGAGTTGTTGTATTGCCTTTGCCATTTGGACTTTGAAGTTGCGTGTATTTGACTGTATATCTCTCTTTTGGTTATTATTCTACTATCTTGACTGAGTATTTTAGCTGATTGTGCCGCCTGCTTGGCGTGTTTGTCAGCCAGCTCGTTTCCGTTAATATCAAGATGACCAGGTACCCAGTGATACTTTATGCTGATTCCCTTTTGGGAGAGGTTTTTACACGTGTTTCTTATTATAGAAATCGAATTTAGTTGATTTTTGGGGGTACCTGTTTCAAACACAGAAGTTAAAGCGGGCTGACAATCACAGAAAATTAAGATATCTCTGCACAGTGGTGTTTTATCAAGATATGTGAGAGCAAGTTCTATGGCTTGAACTTCTCCTATGTAGTTATTGCCAGAACAGCTAATGGGTCTTTCTAGACAGACAGGTTCCCCTCTAAGCCCTTGTAGGTAGATTATTGCAGCCGCACCTGTAGGTCCTGGGTTGCCAAGGGTTGAGCCGTCTGTGAAGACTACTGTAGTATTATTAGGACAGTTGTTTAAAATATCCTCTATCCTGTCTCGTTGTTCAGCCTTGGTTCTGGAGAATTCATTCACTTCCCTTGTAACCTTAATTTCTTCAAAGTTGATGAAATCATTTGAGTAAGTGAATTCTGTTTCCACATTAGTTAGTGGGATTTTTCTACAAAATTCTCTCAGTCTTGAGTTGAGAATGTTAAAAGTTGTGGGTTTTTTCTCACTTGTGATATTGTTCATCCACTGATCGAATTCCCTGTGTATTGGGCTTATATCTGTCTTGAGTTTTATTCTTGCGATTTCTTGGGCCTGCCTGGCTTTGAAAAGAATGTCTAACGGCAGTGTGTTTGTAAGAACTTCAAGAGTTTCTGTGCTTGTGGATTGTAAACATCCAGTTGCTCTCAACAGTGCCTGTCTATGTACAGTTCTGTATGTAGATATAGCTTTGTCTGTTACAGTGGAGATTATGCTAATGCCATATTCTAAATTAGGTTGTACCAGACTCTTGTAAAGGTTGCAGAATACAGATTGTGAGCATCCTGAGTTAGTGCTTGTGAAGTTTGAGATTTGTTTTAGTGCACCAAAACCTTTCTTTTGTCTTTCTAGAATATGTTGATCAAAACTCAGTTCCTGATCTAGTGTGATGCCAAGTAACTTGGTTGACTCTACAACATCTAGAGATTCGTTGTCTAATTTAATGTCAACAGTAGGTTTGACTTTTTTTGGTGGGCTAAATACGATCACTTTGCATTTGCTTAGAGAAATGCTCATATTCCAAGCCTCACACCATGAGGATAGTATTTTGAGGTCCTCATTTAGTGAGATTTCTATGGTCCTGTAGTCCGTTCCACTTTGCCACAATACTATGTCGTCTGCATATTCTCCATGGCTTGCCTTCACTCCTGTGAGGGCATCAGCTGTATAGGCATTGCAGAGGGATGGGGAGATTACGGCCCCCTGAGGGATACCTACACTTGATGTCCTAAGCTCGGATGTGTATTTGTTTACAGTTAGAGAGTACTGACGATTATGTAGATACTCTGAGATGTAGCAAAGAAGTCTGCCCCTCAGTCCGTTGTTATAGAGCTTCGCTATCAGACCGTCTCTCCAGACCCTCTCAAAACAAGAGTCATAGTCAATAGTGACCGCTACCACTGTTTCTTGTTTATTCCAGCTGTCTTGTATGGCCTGTGTGAGCCTAAGAATTGTGTGATTGCAGCTTCGGTAGATTCTGTATGAGTCCTGGAATTGAGAAAATAAATTATTTGTTTCAGCAAACCATACAAATCTTTCACATGTTATGTGTTCGTATAATTTGCCCAGGATAGACTCTAAAGTGATAGGTCGGTACGCTCCATCAACATTGTAGTTGGACTTCGATGGCTTTGGGATCATGTTTTTTGGGTCGATTTTAAATTCCTTTGGCAGGATCCCTTTTTTCCAACACTTTTGGAAAAGTTTGAGTATTACAGTGATAAACTTCATGCCTGCTTTTTTGATGAATATATAGAAGATCTTTTCCCTAGGGTCGGGGGCAGATAAATTGTTTGATTTGTTTATTGCTGCAATAAGCTCACTGAGGTTTAGGTCTTTGTTTTCAATGCTACTTTCGCTGTTATAGCTGGGCAGACTAATTTCAAGCTGTTCTAGGCTGACCGCTAAGTTTGCACAAGTTTCTATTTGGCTTTGCCAGGTTTTGTTTTTGATTGACAGATCTTCTTTACCATATTTTACAAGAAATTCATTGGCTATTTCGCTATCAGAGATAGCAAAAGTGCCATCTTTGCGTATCAGAGGTTGGACGCTCTGTCTCATTTGACCAGAGTTGTTGTAGTTTTTAACCACTTTCCACATTTTGTTTGTGTTTTTCAAATCCAGCTGTTTGAAAAGATTTGACCAATATTGCTCTTTATAGCGATCAGCCATCATAGTGAATTCACTTGCAAGAAGCGAGTAATGGTCCCAGTTTTTAGGATCAGACCTTTTGTTAAAAATTCGTTTCGCTTTCCTTACTTCCTTAACTTTCTTGGTAAGTTCGGGGCACCACCATCCTTTGCTGTGTTTACTGATCTTCTTCTTCTTGAGTGTACCTTCAGCAGTGGAGAGAATTGCTTCACAGATGCTGGAGTAGTCCTGGTCAACACTGCTGGAATCTGTAATATTCATAAGAAGTAGCTCAGCTTTTTCATTACACAGTTTCTCAAACTCATGCCAGTTAGCATTATTAAAATCCCATTTTTCTATGACAGGGTTGTCTACACTAATTCCCACCTCAAATTCGATTAAAGAGTGATCTGATCTGAGATAGATTTCACTTCTGACGCACCAATTGTTTATCTTTGAACATAGAGTGCTTGAAGTTAGAGTAAGGTCAATTACTTCATCACCTCTTGTGGGAGACCTGTTGTTTGCCATGTAAAGCTGGTTTGCATTGATATAATTTAGCAGGATGTCACCCATCCTATTATTTTTAGTGCAGTACCATGAAGTATGTTTGGCATTAAAGTCTCCTGTAAGGATGATTGGTAAGGACCCCTTTAAAGCAATGTCAACCATCTCAAGAAAGTTGATCATGCCATCATGATCATCTGGAGGGATGTAGGCAGAGCATAGCAAGAAGCTGTGGTTGCTGTTGTAGATATTAGCCCACACAGCCTCTATACCTGGCTTGACTAGGTCCCCCCTTTCTATAAGTTTAACATCCTTGGATGTAACTATTGCTGTCCCCCCTCCTTGTCTGTTCGGTCTTGTTGATTTGACCCAATTCCAGTGTTTCAGAATTTTGAATTTAGAAAAATCAGGGTGCCAGATTTCTGAGAGACAAAGAATTTTGGTATCTTTTGTGCAAAGTTTTTCAATGTATTGTACTGACGTGTTAACTGACCTCACGTTTGCTTGATTAATTCTCATGATTGGTTGATATGACAGGAGGAGGGTTAGCAAGATTATTTCTATGTATGTAAGAAGGACACTTGGGGTCAGATGCTTTATGTCCCCTCCCACAGTTGGCACATCTGCTTGGTCTTTTACATATTGTGTTTTCCTGAAAGTCATCATGTGTACACCCACAGTTGTGACACCTTTTCTCTGCTGTGCAAGTATTGGCAATGTGGTTGAACCTTTGGCAGTTAAAACATCTTGTCACTCTGTGTTTGGCTGTTATGTGAGTTTTGATTTTACAAGTCTTGTTGTCAATGTTTATGGTTTTGCAGAGTAAGTCATTAAGATCCGATCTAGTTTTGCAAGTGACACTTATTACGGGCATTGGCTTACCTGTGTCAGTGTAAGTTAGTCTTCTAACAGTGGTTCTGGTCCCTGTTTGTTCGGCAATTTGTTCTTCAAGTGAAGTTTCCGAGAACAGTGGGTTTACGTTCTTCACAATGCACTTGTAGTTGGAATTTGGTTCATGTATGTGGATAAGATGCCCTCTATTGTTGAAGGCTTCCTCCGGCCAGCTGCTCAGGAGTTCTTCCTTGTCTTCCTCCCTACAATAATGAATTGCTATACCTCCACGTGGCAAAGAGTAGCAATATGCAATTTTCACCTTAGGCTTAAACTTGTTTAATTCCTGTTTTATGCTATTGCTATTTATAAAAGCTCCGGATTTTAAATTATCAATAATCAAAATATTGGATTGTTTGAATTTATTGCTATCGGGGTCATTGTCTCTCCAACTTTTGCTTTTGGCCTTAGTGGCATTAGTTGTGGTTGTATGAACATTTAATTCCTCAGGGATTTTTCCACCTGTACCATTATTTAGGACTTCTTTTACAGGTGTTTGTATATTTTTAATTATGCAAAAAGGACAGTGAAAGTTGAGATTTTGCTTTTCAAAAATGTTGCAAATTTGGTTAGTTAATGACACGCAATTGCTGTGCCACCATTGATCACAATCGCTGCAACAGATCCAGGTAATTTTTTGTTTCTTTCCTTTAGGCCCTTTTTCCGTAGTTAGTGTTCTTTTGCAGGGACATGTGTTAGCATCCATTTGTTAGTACAGTGAATTAAGCATGGTCATACAGAAAGCATTCAAGTTGTTAGTTGTTGTCTCGCACAGCAAGCTTAAGATGCCAAGCATAAATATTGTAGTGTTGACACAGACAATGGACGTGTCTGTCTGACTGTGAGCAAGATATCTTGCCAGAGTGAGCTTAGGTCTCCAGTTGACGTCGTGATTAATAGCTGCAAGCAGGATGTTACAAGCAATATGTTATGCAAAGCCTAGCAAAATATGAGTGAGTTGTGTGGGTGAGCTAAGCTACATATAAAGCAAAGCAGATTATTCTATGCTGTTCTTTACAGGGCTTCTTTATATTGATATGCAGGTTTGCTGAAAGAAAATTAGGCTGTAGGTCAGTTCCTCTTAGTTTGTGTTGTAGCCTCCAGGCGATCCCCTCTGTGGCATCGATTTTAATATTCAGAAACGGGGGTTCTTTAAAATAAATGTTAGTGTTTTGCAACCGTCTATATAATTGAAATGTTGCAAGCTAGCTGCTTAGGAAGCCTGAGCTTATTTAAAAAGTATGTCTTAGATGTAAGCTACCCTGCCTAAAATAAATCCTTTTATGACGCAAATAAAAATTAAAAGCAGGCGGCACAGAGTTACTAACTAACAGTACTTAACTATTTATAGCTACCTAACCAGTGGAGTTGTTTGTTTTAGATATTGAGGCTTAGACTGCCAGAAAAAAACTGTGTTGTGTTTCTTTGTCAGCAAGGGTCTTCCCTCTAGGAACTCCCTGTACGGGTATAGCTGTATCAGTGTGCGAAGCCCAGGGCTGTGATGTGACACGTTTGGTTGGCTGGATAGACACAAGGAGATTGCAGAGCAATAGTAGACTTGTACAAAACGAGTTTTCGGACCAATTCATATGGAAATTTCCAGATTCCAAATCCAAGATGGCGTTTCCAAAATTCAATTTCACTAAAATTTCCTATCTTGAGTCTATGAATTTCTTCCTTTTCTGAACTCACTTCGTCCTATAGTCTCTGCAAAAGTTGTCCCAGAATGTTCACAAGATCTTATCGTGTCTAATTTGAGCTGAAGGAATCTTATTTATGTGACAAAAGGATATTTTTTGCTAAAAAATCTTCACGAGGTTCTGACCGGCGGCCATTGCAGTGAAAAAATGTTCATGCCTCAGCTTTGCACTTTTATTTTTACGTTCCTTCCGCCATGTTGTGAAAATTATATACGAATCGATCCCTACCACGCTGTTTGCGATTGTTAACAATATATGCTTAAAAATTATTTTTATTCAATAGGAATTGATGTTTGTAACTCAAAACTCATTAAATATCCCAAAATATCCCCGATTAGTCCGAAATCTTACAGTAGAATTTCACATATTTTCGTTCGGTGTACTCCATAAAATAAACAAATACTGTATGCTCCTACTACCATAATAGGTCATTGGCGCCATTTTACACATGGTTTTATCGTTTCGCAATATTCACAATGTTTATAAGGTGACACGGGGACTCAGGGGTTATAAAATGTCGCAATCTATCGGAACCAACAACAACAAAGTGTATAGACTTGTCTTGACTGGTGGTAAGCATTTCATTTAAACATTTTCTGTATTGAAATTGTAAACAAAGATTTTATGAATCAGAAATGTGATCCACGATTTCCTTTTCATAGGAATCTCATTATCACCTAATAAACCGCCATATTGCTGTTTACATTGTAGACATTTTCTTAAACGTTTGTTTGAGAAATCGAGGGAATGATTTGATAGTTTCAGGTAACATAGAAGAGTTGTCAAATAGACTATCGCTTGTGATTCTGATCTTGGAATAAAATCCCAGTTCTGATTGAAATATTTTTGCAAGGGACCAAGGGGGGAGATTTCCCAAAGATGACCTTTCGTATTGGCGCTTTCGAATTTTATCAACAGGCCTCATTTGCCTTTGAAATGGATCTCCAAATGTTCGCTCTAGTTTTATGAGTATTCTCTACAAGTATGGATCGAGTAACTTCAATAGTATTACCGAACGTTTCAAATGATGATGTTGAACTGATGATAACGCCGTTCCCACGATTTCAAATTTAACTTTGCGCATGCGCAGCACTGAGCGAGCACATGCTCATGATTGTTCACGTGATCACATCATGCAATTTGATTGGAGATGATGTTGGAGATGACGTAAGTGGGAATCCCCGAATATGATAGAATATGAAAGAATTGTGGGAGCTATATCAGGCCTGTCAACTGTCCCGCAATTTGCGTATTTGTCACGCATTTGCTGAAGAATTTGAAGTCACGCCAGTTATTTTTGCGTGACAGAAAATGTCACGCAAATACGCATTTTACCTGGTAATTGTCAAGCAAAAATATTTCTGTAGAAAAATTTCTAAAAAAGATCGTCTACACAGCCAAAATACGAACGCCGGAAAAAAAACGTACGCATTTCGTTCGGACTTTTCACGCGAATTACGTATATGTCACGCATTCCGTTCGAAATTTTTCGTACCTACACTTTACAGTATGTGGCCCTGTGGATAATTAGTTGAACTACAACACCTGAACACAGGTTTCTTCTTAAATATGTTCATGTTGAATTCTTATAAGTGTCC
The DNA here is from genome assembly GCA_903813345.2 of Owenia fusiformis. Lineage (NCBI taxonomy): Eukaryota > Metazoa > Annelida > Polychaeta > Sabellida > Oweniidae > Owenia > Owenia fusiformis. The sequence goes on along the minus strand of CAIIXF020000010.1, from coordinate 31,196,604 downwards.
TGGGACTAAATTTCTCAAAATATCGGTATTACAAAAGCCACTTTTCTGGTGATTTGTCTTGGGCTTCGGCATTTGGATTTAACCAATAGCATTCTTTTGCAGAAAAACTGATATTTGGTTACCATCTTTTTCCTGTCAGATTAGATTGATTTGATGCCAAAGCCAAAATTGCTCATGCTGCAAATACATGTACCTACCAAAATTATTAAGAGTGAACCCGCCGGGGCCAAAATATGACCAAATAATTTCCTCTCCTGCTTACCACCTTCATTTGTCAGAATTTCCACTATCCAGTTTCACCATCTATTGATGTTTATCGATAAGCTGTGCTAAACATGAAGGAAATCGACATCATATAATATTCAAAATGTTTTTATAACATTATAAACATTTGAATCTGCTGTATTTTGGTCATTTGACCAATCAGTGATGATTGACAAATATGGTCATATCGGCACCTTGGGGCTCTCCCACTTGTTGTAAATCAATGTGTGTCCACAGAACAGCTCTAATGGCGTCTCTCATAGAGATTATGTTGATAATTAAAATGCGAATATATTTAGAGAGATATGGGCTTTCAAGAAAACCCAATTCGAGATCCATAATCAGACCTCCTTCACATAATTGCACTATAAGCATGGACATAATTGTTAGTAAGTGATCTCCCCCTAACATTAAAGCAGTAGCACCCAGTTGAACGCTTGAAAATAATAAAAAGTCCCCCCCCCTTCCCCAGTTGAAAACCTTTAACACCCTCTTGTGAGGTTGCTGGTGAAATATGTGATATGGTTTGTTTATTTTAGGTCCATGTGGTGGGAAAACAACTGGACAGTCAAGGATATGTTCATTTTTTGAGAGTATTGGATGGAAGGTATGTTGTCTTTTATTTCCCTATTCTGCAAGTCTATGATATTCTATGTTGCCAGGTATATAATTTCTATTCTATATAAGATGGTATTTTGATTGTTTTTTACCATTCCTTGCTTATTTCGCTCATATCAATTCAATTTCATAAGATAATTACCTATTTAGCCATGATGATGATTTAAGCTACGATGTTGATTTTAGCTACAATGATGGATTCATATGATGAATTTCATTGTTGGGTGAAACCCCTTGATGTTATCCAATTTTGTTGATTTAAGATTGGCATTGAAAGAACAAGGTCACTTTGGAGATTACTGTACTGTGTATCATTTGTGCATGTTAGGTCTAGAGCTAATCTACTTAGAGTGTTAAGGCTTTGTACCAATCTCAATTTTAACACCCTTTTAGCCTTCTCATACTGTTCAATCAGTTTACCAATCCTCCAATTTCACCACATGTACTTGGCACCAACCCCTCTGGTCCCTGGGATACCTTTTGATGCACATTCAAAACAAAACAGCTAAATATTATACTTAAAAGTAGCAACATGGACTGCCTTGTCGTATCCAGTGATCCTGGGCCTATCGTAAAATGAAAGCTTTGAACGTGTTATAGCCTTTAAAGGTGTATCTATTCTCCATGTATGCAACTAGAATTTGTGCACATAGGCCTACCTTATATCGATCGATAATGGCAAAAGAAAATCCTCTAATTCTTCGTCTTTATCTCCTTTGTCTCTGCCATTTTTATAAAACCGGAAGTTTGTTCTCTAATGTCCGCACAATATTTTTTCACTTTTATTACAGATTACGCTTTGGATTCGACGTCTAATGCTTTCTAATAATCGTCAAGTGATTTCTATGACAAATGTTTTTATAAAAATACTCACACTATCTGAGATCTTATCGACTCGAGCAGCAAGAAAAATGTGTTTCAATTTCACCCGCTAGGTGTTTCGTTGACTTGGAAAGAATTTAAAATATCTATAAGTGGGACTCCTTTGTATAGAACTATAGATTCTAAACGATTTGTCAGTTCTACTGGTTGATGAATATTCCCATGCATACATTTTAATAAAATAGGAATAAGGAAGAAGATGTTTGACCAAACTTCGCCCTGATCGCTCAGAAAAGGTAAACTTTATCCATTTTTCTCGTCACAGTCCTTGTTGCTGCTTTAATTTTACATGTAAGTGATGGCCAACCTATAATGCCAATATGGCGATTGGTGGCCGAAAATGTATTGACTTTACCTCAATAAAGGTTTATACTATAAAAAAATCAGTCCTCCAGGTTTTCCATTTTTAACAATCATTGCTCATGTTGGTAATTGGTAACCATGATTCGTAAGGTTACAACTTTTATATAACCACCTTGGAAGTTGAACTATTGAAGATGTCATCCTTGAGTTCCTGACTAATATGTCATTGTGATAACATCAAAGAGTCGATAAAAGATATAAAGAAGCATTCCAAAACATAACCAAAATTGGGACAAGTTTAAGGTGAAGTGATAATTAGTTACTTCCTGCGAAAGCTATTTGGATTTTGATATAATAGCTTTCCCACGGAGCATTTGGACAGCTCAGTGATCGTGACCTTTGAAATCGAATTAAGTAGATCCGCGGCTTACTTTTGGTCTCTAACTGTGTCTTACATCAGTATCATCAATCCGTGTAAGTATTGAAGCGCTGGAGTACTTCTTTTTCGATCAAGACTTGTAATTGTTAGGTCGAGTGAATCGTTTTACTGCCAAATTCCAATATGGCGGTTTCTGCTCGGACATTTTCGTAAATCTCCGGAGGTTGTCCGAACCTAACTAATTCTCAAAATTCATTTCGTTCGTTGCGTATCTCGCACCTAGCAAACCGCCATATTGGAAATAGGTCTGTAAAACTTTAACTCGATGAACAATTTACAAGTCTTGATCGAAAAAGAAGTACTCCAGCGCTCCAATACTTACACGGATTGATGATACTGATGTAAGACACAGTTAGAGACCAAAAGTAAGCCGCGGATCGACTTAATTCAGTTTCAAAGGTCACTATTGATCAGCTGTTCACTTCTCCGTTTGAGAGCCATAAGTTTCAAAATCTAACATGGCTCTCGAAGTGAGTAAATAATTAGCTGTATGTTTCATTTTTTCAGTAAGTGTGGTTGGATGTGAAATCTGATACCCTCAATTAAGCTTACTTTTTTCTTTTTATATGCTACTCTAGTTGCATGTTAAGTGTGGAACTCTACATGTTTCATTCTGTATGAAAAAGATAATTTCTGGTTTGCAAGGTGAAGGTTTATTTACCCTTGCAAAAAATGTCATGAAATGGAAATTTTCAAAATTTAAAAATACGGAAATAAAAGGAAATAAAAGAGAACGCAGAGAAATAGTCATAGTCATAATTCATGTTTTTTTACACTGTAAACTAAAGCTATTTTTACTAAGAATGCCCAAAAGTCAGATTGCATTCAAATTTTAGAGGGATATGATATAGAATAGGCATGGATAGAGAGAGAAGTTTATGCATTTATTTCTGACTGGCCTTGGTATGATCTAAATACAGACTGAACTATAACCTGTTCAGGTTACTGTAAGATGTACATGTTAGTACAACTTATATCATATTATGAAGGTACATGAAGGGATTAGAGAGGATAATCAACATTAGAGAGAACCTGAATGGAAAATTTTTTCCCAGATATTGTTGTTTACCACTGTTGTTTACCTCTCAATTCATCACAGTAACCAACGCATCCCTTTGTCTTGAACTTACTCTGCAAATGACAGATATGAAAAGTTTCCCTGCTAATGACAGATATGAGAACTTTTCCTGAAAATGACAGATATGAGAACTTTCCCTACAAATGACAGATTTAGAACTTTCTCTGCAAAATGGCAGATATGAGAACTTAACCTGCAAAGGACAGATATGAGAACTTTCTCTGCAAATGGCAGATATGAGAACTTTCTTGAGAATGACAGATATCAGAACTTTCTCTGCAAATGACAAATATGAGAACTTAACCTGCAAATGACATAAATGAGAACTTTCCTTGCAAATGACAGATTTGAGAACTTTCTCTGCAAACAACAAATATGAGAACTTAACCTGCAAATGACATATATGAGAACTTTCCTTGCAAATGACAGATATGAGAACTTTCTCTGCAAACGACAAATATGAGAATTTAACCTGCAAATGACAGATATGAGAACTTTCCCTGCAAATGACAGATATGAGAACTTTCCCTGCAAACAACAGATATGAGCACTTTCTCTGCAAATGACAGATATCAGAACTTTCCCTGCAAACGACAGATAAGATATTTCCCTGCAAAAAAACAGATGAGGGGAATCTGGTCAAAATGAAAGCTCATTATTGGTTTTACAGGGATCTGATAACAACTGTTCCAAACACTTTTGTCATTCTCAATTTTGCAAATAAAGGTCAGTGGGAATAACATTGTCAATAGGTACCATCATTTTACATGTTTCAGGTTAGATTCTGCCTCGGAACAGTGTTAATTTAACACGTGTGTTCATGGTGATCACCATGTACATTCATGTTCTAAGTTTATCCTTTACCTTAAAGTGGCAGCAAGATATGACTCAAGGAATACACCAGTCAATTTCACAGTATGGCAAAATGTTGGAAATAATCTTTATAAAAAAGAAAGTGTCCAGTATAATCATACAGATGGTTTGAAATAGGTTGGAATGTGTAACCTTTCATGTAAGGAAGGTTGCATTTCTAGAGCACTTCTACAGAATGGGTTACAGTCTATTAGATCCATACTGTATTGTGGAAACCTTTAAATGTTCGATTTTTTGATTTTTTAAATTATTTTGTTTTTATATTCTCTCAACAGCCAAATATTAAATATATTGTACCCTTTTGTTATATTTACAATTTTAGAGAGAAGATTTTGCTAAAAATCCTCAAATTGCATAGTTAGTGCAGAGGCAGATAGTGGCAAACTACCTGTAGTTTTAATTATAGCACCAGTCAGTAAATCAAGATAATAAACAAATACCCACCAGTGGTTTAATAATAGCTTATAAATCGATAACAACATATGTGCAGTGCTTGCTCAAAGATGGAATCCCTTGAAATTGTCCTGTAAATATACCGCATGTTCCTTTCTTTTTTAAAAAGTATTGCTTATTTAACTATTTACATAAAGTTATATTTTGTAAAGCCTTTGAGAGTTTTTAAGATGACATCTCTTTCATGAAAAGGTATTTAACCCTTAAACAGTTCGCTATTAGGAATTACACCAATGGTTAAGGCCCCCCCCCACCCCTCACTAATATCTTGAAAATGAGCAATCATATGAGGTTGTATTAGGTTAGGTTGAATTGGAAAGGTTATTCAATTCACATTTTTTTAACTGACTTAACAACTGTATTGCGCCATTATTGATGAAATTTTCATTTTCTAAGAACATGGGGGTTTATCATTTCAAGTCAAAACTACTGACAATTTGTGTACGTGAATTTGACCAGCTCTACTTTTCATCTTAGGGGGTAGAGTCATGAATTTTTTGCTAAAGCACCCTTAATTTTATCCCGCAAAAGAAGTTCGATGGGATATAGGGACCCTTCAGTACGTCCGTACATCCAGCGATAACTCAAATACTGTTAGCCCGATTTTGTTCATGTTTTTGTTCACATGTACATGTATACCCTATGGAGGTAGAAGTTCTGCTCAAGAGCAAATTATCATTATTTTAATGCTGAATTTCGAGTAATTTAGGTACAATATATAAAATTGAAATAGCAATATTGTGTTTTAAATGTAAAAAAGTTATATAGGAAATTAATGAAGCTAGAAATGTAGATATTTGATAACACATGGCTTTTTGGCAGTCATCTTAAAAAATGGAGGCCTTTACATGCTATTTTACAACTTTTGCTGTAACTTGAAAAGTTGTAGATATAAGAAGAAATTTTGTTCATATTAGATATGTGATATATTAGATATTCATATTAGATATGTGAATACTAAACGTGGCACACTATCTAGTGATATTTTGGTATAGGCTACCATTTTGAAAAATGGTCGCCATTTACGTGTACTTGTGAGAAATTTTGTTGAAATTTTATATTATGTGCCTACCTAGAAGCATATTACACTTTCTGTCAACGGTTTGGCTTGTGAATGACCATTTTGAAAAATGATTGCCATTTTTATGGGTGTATTTATGATTTTTCCTATAACTGAAAAAGTTGTTAGGAATTTTGTAGAATGGTGATTTTCTACGCTTTGGCATTGCTGTTATCTAGTTCAATTTTAAGAAAAGCCAGAAAGTTTCAGATCAAAAGACAAATTACGAAAAAAGTTATCAAAAAGTGTTCTATTGGTGAGTTTTTCCACTTAAAGTGGAGTTAATTTTATTTATCTATTTTAATTATATATTTATTAAATCAATGCATTGGAATTACACAATAAGCAGGTCCTTTAAGAAAGATGTTCTGATTTAAAGGTTTTATATGTTCTGATTTAAAGGCTTTATTGTATTTCCAGGTCTACAGGGTACCAGAGACAGCAACAGTACTCCTAAGCGGTGGAATTAAGTTCCCAGAACTCTCAGCTGAGGATGGTGAGTAGAATGGTATTGGACAACCTCCTTTGTTTTAACCTACTTTGTCCACATTGATATATATTAATGACATCGATGGTATGATTTTGAAAAATCAAGGGATAAAGTTATTTCAGAATATGTCATTGAATTTTGAAAAATGAATTCTTGATGTTTCTCAAAAAACAGCAATGGCTCAAGGAAACACAATTGTAACATATTTTTGTAGGCTTGAATTTTTTCTTTTCAGCGTACAACTTCCAAGAGAATCTCCTAAATACAATGCTTAGGATTGAAGATACATATTTTGATCTCGCATCCACATGTAAACGTAATTGCCTCGTTATATGTGACCGGGGCGTCATGGATGCCACCGCATGTAAGTTGACATTCTGTTGAGTCAAACATCTAATACTTTTTTTCTGCAAAATTATGAAGTAACCAAACACCAGAATAAGTATATTTAGTCTAGATATATCATCAAACATTTTTTGTGTAATTTTGAACATCTGCACTTTAAGTTAACGTAATCACCTTTTTATTTTAGACCTTTTCCGTGTCCTAATGTTTCAGGATGTTATTATTATCCCATCGAACGAAGTTCGGAGGGATATAGGGAATGCCTCCGTCCGTCCGTCCGTCCGTACGTACGTGGCCACTCATTTCAAAATGGCGGCCATTTTAGTGCCGAATTTACAGTAATTTAGGTGCAATATGTAAAACTGTAATAGCAATATGTTTTAGATGTAAAAAAATTATATAGGACATTAATAAAGCTAGAAATGTAGATATTAAAGAAGCACATGGCAGCCATCTTGAAAAATGGCGGCCTTTACTCGTTATTTTACGATTTTTGCTGTAACTCGAAAAGTAGTGGAGCGATTTTGTTCATATTTGGTATGTGAATACTATAAACATTGCACACTGTCTAAAGACACTTTTGGTAGAAGGTGGCCATTTTGAAAAATGGCCGCCACTTTGAAAAATGGCCACCATTTTAACGTATTTTACTATAACTCGAAAAGTAGTGGAGCGATTTTGTTCATATTTGGTATGTGAATATTATAAGCATGACACACTGTCCTATGACACTTTTTAACGTATTTTACTATAACTCGAAAAGTAGTGGAGCAATTTTGTTTATATTTGGTATGTAAATACTATAAGCACGGCACACTGTCTTATGGCATTTTTGGTAGAAGGTGGCCATTTTGAAAAATGGCCGCCATTTAAACGTTTTTTACTATAACTTGAAAAGTAGTGGAGCGATTTTGTTCATATTTGGTATATGAATACTATAAGCATGGCACATGGTCTAATGACACTTTTGGTAGAAGGCGGCCATTTTGAAAAATTGCTGCCATTTTTGCTTTATACTTTGTTTGTAAAAATGCCATCCATGGCTGTTCGATGGGATTCGCTACGCTTTGGCGTTGCCGTTGTTCTAGTTAGAATAGGAAGAATGATTCAGTAAATTAAAAGAGACATTTTGAAAGCATGTAATAAAGAGAAATTGTTTTCATCATTATGAGAATATGCATGACTTGAGGGCAGACTTCTTTATGCTTTGTGGCTGGCAAATGCTTTAATTAAATCAAATTTTATTATCATGAGGACTTAATTTGGACGAAAACATATCGGATGGAAAATGTCTGAACAACAACGCAATGCGTTATTAGATTAGATGCAGGGGTAAGTGATATTTTTTCATGGGTTGCATTTTTATTTGATCACCCTGTACAAAAATTCAGTCCTTAGACAGGAGACTTTTGTTTTGTAGACATCCCGAATGGAAACAGTTGCTTAGGTAACCTGTAGTGACATCATCCATTGTTCCTGTATATGAACTGTGTGTTATGGACCTTGTCTCTAAAAATGACAGTCATGTTTTGAAATGCAAAATAGAGTGCAAAAGAGACGAATTAGCTAAATATAATGTACACAGGCATGAAGAGAAAACTCTAAATTGTATAGAAATGTCTGAAAATAACTTACTTCTAGAGAGAAGGTGTGGAAATGCATGACTGCAGTCAGTAACATGGACGGGTACTTTGAAGCACCTTTATGAGTTCCAACAGGCAAAATGCCTGTCACTAATATAAAACAGTCACACGATGCACACTGAATTCTACAAGTTATTGATTATGTCATTTAGTGGATGGGAAACCAAATTGAAGCTTGTTAATATCATAATGGCACCCTTGGGTGCTCTGCTATTTCAATAACGCCGTCCAAGTATTGCAAAAACGTAATGAAAAATCCATGGACCCGGAAATAAAAAGTGATTGCGTTTTGTGGACGCAGTGCAAGCCATACTCATACAATCAACTTTGGATGAATGATTTGATAAAGATCTTACCTTCAGTCTCTTTATTTCGTCAGAATCCAATAAATAATTGAAGAAAATTCTATTTCTAAAAGAAATAAAATTTTCTTTCGAAATTTCCTTCCCGGAAGTTGATTTCTGATCGAAATAGTACGAGGCATGTGATAGGACAAAAATTTATACAATACTCGATTTCCGAGCAGTAATCAGTATGAGTCCTACGATTGGCCGGTAGCTTAAGACCTGATTCAAACCATTTTCAATTGGTCAAGTGTGATCACGTGATCATTATTTGAGACTGCATATGCGCAAGAAACTGAACTAAAAAGTTGAACCTCGCGCAGATTGCCCCTAAACTAAACATGCTAAAGCAAAATCAATAGCAAATTGTTTCGAAATTCGCAAGGAAAAGGTGTTTTAAATGGGAGAATATAAGTTATGATGGTATCTGTATCATTCAATGACATACTAGACTTGCAAGAACGCTGATTCAGACCGATAAATAGCAAAAGCAGTGGTACAAAATTTCATCAATTTATTTCATCCAGTGTAAAAACGTGACTTTTGAATTCCCGGGAACATTTTTTCAAGGGACGCAGTTTTTTGAAGGGAGACGCATTTTTTGAAAATCATTACGTCCAAGGGACGCAATTTTGGACAAGCCTACTGAAAACACTGGTGCTGTATTGTGATCAGTTTGGCATATAGGTGGCGATAAGCATCCAAATGAATCATGTTTTTTATTCAAAATTATTTTCAAAATGTTGACAATTTAAGAAGGGTATGATGTACGAACATGTAGAATCTTGTGTAAACTGTTGAGCTCTTCAACTAATATAAATATGCTTTTCTGGATTTTTGAATATTTTGTATATGTTCCTATTCCAGATTTACATTACATTACATCGGTGCCATCATGAAAGTCATGTGACTATATTGAACCAATCATATGATGTAAATGTAGTCACATGACCTTCTGTAGGGCTTAATGCTTGTGCTGACCATATATTGCGCATATGACCTCAGTATCATGATAACACCTGTCTTTTAAATAGATATTTTATCACAGATGTACTCTCTGAATTATTGGACCCTGTTCTGTTGTTTTAAAAGTCACTTTGTACCTGGTATCCTTTGTTCAATTCTAGGGGGTATTCCACTGTATGGGGAGTTTCACTCTTCACAGAAGTAAATTCTATAGGAATTCCCCCTCCACAGGGTGTTACCCTTTACAGGTTGTTACCCTCTACAGGTTGTAACCCTCTACAGGTTGTTACCCTCTACAGGTTGTAACCCTCAACAGGATGTTACCCTCTACAGGCTGTTACCCTCAACAGGATGTTACCCTCTACAGGCTGTTACCCTCTATAGGTTGTTACCCTCTATAGGTTGTTACCCTCTACAGGTTGTAACCCTCAACATGATGCTACCATCTACAGGCTGTTACCCTCTATAGGTTGTTACCCTCTATAGGTTGTTACCCTCTACAGGTTGTAACCCTCAACATGATGCTACCATCTACAGGCTGTTACCCTCTATAGGTTGTTACCCTCAACAGGATGCTACCCTCTACAGGCTGTTACCCTCTACAGGATGTTACCCTCTACAGGGTGTTACCCTTTCCAGGGTGCTACCCTCTACAAGGTTCTCCTCTCTACAGGGTGCAGGGTGTTGTACTTTTAAGGGTGTTCCAGCTTACAGTTTCACACTACAGGGTGCTCCCATCTATGGGGTGTTCCACTCTACAGGGTGTTCAACTTATACGGATGTTTCACTCTTCAGAATCGCTCTAGAGGATGTTCCCCTCTACAGGGGTTTCCCCCTGTGTTCTACTTAACCCAGAGTTTCACACTACAGTCCTTTCCCCTATAAAATCACAACACAAGGTGCATGCACATATTCTGAAAATTCATTATTAATCATGGATTATGGGATCTTTAACTTTAGTTAGAATCTACCTTGATGACTAACATTTTAATGATGGCATGTTATGTGAGATATTTCTCAGTAGTTATGATGTTTCTCAAAGAAAATTGAGTTAAATGTTTGAAATTTACAAGTAATTGTAAAGAAATAGGGAGATAGTTCATTCAGTTTTCCAAAGTGTTACATTTCTCTCATGTTCCATAAATATCATGTGGCCCACAAACAAGATAATCAAGGCAAAATGTCTTAATTGCAAACATCAGTCATCTATTTTACACCATGACATCTTTGGGTTTGTGTTATTATATTCAGGGTGTCTCAAAAGCGCAAATAGCTCTATATTTGAACAGTTGGTGTAGAATTAAGAAAATTGAACAGTCATATTATTTTGGGACACCCTGTACATCAACTAGAGTTGCAACTCATGTGAGCTGGCTATGGGTTTGTGTAATAGTGTTAATTGAGATCCTTTTACTTCCTGACTACTAACTGTATATGATTAAAATAACCTCCAAATCAGGGCTCCATACTTATTTCAAGATCTGGAAATTCAGGATATATACAGGGGGTTTCCATGGCTTCAGGTGACAACCGATTTTTCTCATTTTTTATCAAAATTGTCTGTTTTCAAGAATTTTGCAATATTTTTTATATAAACTTTTTCAACATTTTTATCTGTTTTTGCTTGTTTGAAATCATAAAGAAACCCCTGCTCCATTCTCAAATTTGTTTTTTTAACCTGTTTTCTTGACAATGGATCCCTGTAGCAGGTGAATGTGTTTGATATAAGCTAATGTATCTGTGTTTGTAGATCTGCCACCTGAATCATGGGAAAAGATGAGGAACAAAAATGATTGGAACAATGTTGAACTCAGGGATAATCGATACAACCAGGTCAGTATGACATTTAGATGATACATTTATTAAAAGAATAAATATTAGGGGTGGGTCGGGCGGCCCTCGGGTCGGGCACCTTCGGGCCGGGCTCAACTGCTTCAGGCTACGGGCCAGGCCGGGCTGTATAGTCAGTCCTCTAGTTTGAATGACACCATAAGTACAAATGAATAAATAAACATAAAATACTGAATCAAGTGTCTTAATGTTTTTTGTTAATATTGTTGAACCATGTTCTGATGATTTTACTTCAATGACTAATGATTAGAAATTAGCCATTAACTCATCAATCTATCAACACCAGGGGAAAGCTACTTGCTATCTTTGCAATGTTATCATATCAACCTATATCAAAATTAATGATTATCAATTACTATGGAGTCATTATTAAGTTAAATTACAAGTATAAAACAAGAGGCTACTAAACTTAATTTTATAAAATTATTTATTGAATTGAAAAAAACTTTTTAAAAAATCGCTGATATTTTCTCAAAATGCTTACGTACCGGTAGAATATGTAAATGACACCTTGCAGATCCGGTAAATAGTTTTTTTAGGATCGTTACTCTGAAACCCAAACACTTTCCAAACAGGGCTCCTAAGCCCTGATGGCGCATCTTTGATTTCTAGCTCAGCGTTTTCACGTTTACTTTCAGCCATTATTAGCTCTTCAATGTGGAGGAAGCAAATTTTAATTGTACACTGAACGAAACGAGCATAATCCCCGGGGATTTAAGTGGCCCGTTTAGCCCGATGCCCGAGGTTCTGATGCCAGTGGCCCGACCCGTGGAGCTAATACCCGCGGGCACTCGGGCAACGGGCCGCCCGACCCACCCCTAATAAATATAGTGTGTGTTCTATTTATCATCAGATTCAGCGCCGCTGCATCTCATGGTTTTATCTGTAATCTATGGTATAATAAAAAATAAGCCTAAATATTTGATATTTTCCACTGGTCACAAAATACCAATTTCAGTTGAAACATTTTCCTATGAATATAACAGTAGCAACTATTGAATAATTTATTCAATGAGATTTTTCAACAAACTTCTTTATGTTACCTTGTCAGTTAATGTTAGCTTGTGATGGTTATTATTCAGAAATTTAGCCGATTTAGAATTTACCCTAGTTGCCTTGGCAGTGATCTCCCCAGCATTTAAGCAATTGGACGTAGCACCCACCTGAGATTTGAAAACAACGAGGCTTGCACCCACCTGAAAATCCATTTGCACCAAATTGCAAATGAGAAAAATCATGAAAAAATCACATATTTTGACCAATTTTGGTGCGAATTGGGAAAATGAGAATTTTGCACCCACTTCTGTAGAGATATTCTTGGTATAACTAAGTGGTAGGATTGTTCCAAACATTGTAGGTGATACTTTCAATTTAAAATCAAATTGGGAAAGTTAAAGGTTCTACCAAGGGAAATCAATTGGTAAAGGTATTTTTGATGAGTCTGGCAATTGACCTTTTCATAAATTGTTCTGTTGACATTTAATTTACTTTTTGGTTGGCAGTTTAGCGACATATTTTACAACTGTATCTACATATTAGTTCATGTTACAGCTTATTCTAATATTTTGAATTCTTGTCTTCCTCTCACATCTATAGATGGGGATTGAACCATCAAAAAAAGAGAACTCTGTTTGATTGCATCAACTTTTTATCAGCCTATTAAATCATTGGGATGTGGTCATGCTGTGTTTTCTGACAATTGTTAAGTTTGTAACAAGTTTTTAACCTAACAACTTTGAGGTGAATTTAAATTGGAAAAAAATGAGGACATCTTTCCAAAAAGAGATATAGAAAAATGTGTGATTCCATCAGGTCTGTCAGTCCCACAAGGATAAATACTGTATGTTTTACTATGTAAATACTGTATGTTTTACTATGTAAATACTGTATGTTTTACTATGTAAATACTCAGTGTTTTCAGTAGGCTTGTCCAAAATTGCGTCCCTTGGACGTAATGATTTTCAAAAAATGCGTCTCCCTTCAAAAAACTGCGTCCCTTGAAAAAATGTTCCCGGGAATTCAAAAGTCACGTTTTTACACTGGATGAAATAAATTGATGAAATTTTGTACCACTGCTTTTGCTATTTATTGGTCTGAATCAGCGTTCTTGCAAGTCTAGTATGTCATTGAATGATACAGATACCATCATAACTTATATTCTCCCATTTAAAACACCTTTTCCTTGCGAATTTCGAAACAATTTGCTATTGATTTTGCTTTAGCATGTTTAGTTTAGGGGCAATCTGCGCGAGGTTCAACATTTTAGTTCAGTTTCTTGCGCATATGCAGTCTCAAATAATGATCACGTGATCACACTTGACCAATTGAAAATGGTTTGAATCAGGTCTTAAGCTACCGGCCAATCGTAGGACTCATACTGATTACTGCTCGGAAATCGAGTATTGTATAAATTTTTGTCCCTATCACATGCCTCGTACTATTTCGATCAGAAATCAACTTCCGGGAAGGAAATTTCGAAAGAAAATTTTATTTCTTTTAGAAATAGAATTTTCTTCAATTATTTATTGGATTCTGACGAAATAAAGACTGAAGGTAAGATCTTTATCAAATCATTCATCCAAAGTTGATTGTATGAGTATGGCTTGCACTGCGTCCACAAAACGCAATCACTTTTTATTTCCGGGTCCATGGATTTTTCATTACGTTTTTGCAATACTTGGACGGCGTTATTGAAATAGCAGATACTGTATGTTTTACTATGTAAATACTGTATGTTTTACTATCATTTTAGGTGATTCATCTTGTATCTGCAGCTAAGGGAGCAGAGGAGTTTTACAGTTGTGAATCAAATCAGCAGAGGTCTGAAGGATTGGATCTTGCACGACATTTAGATGACAAGGCATCACAGGTATGTGAGACTGTGTGTAAATCTAATCTATAAAACAATAAGATTACTCCAAGGTTCACCCCTGACCTTGCACGGCATTTAGATGACAAGGCATCACAGGTATGTGTGACTGTGTGTAAATCTAATCTATAAAACAACAATAAGATTACTCCAATGTTCACCCCTGACCTTGCACAGCATTTAGATGACAAGGCATCACAGGTATGTGTGACTGTGTGTAAACCTAATCTATAAAACAATACGATTACTCCAAGGTTCATCCCTGACCTTGCACGACATTTAGATGACAAGGCACCACAGGTATGTGTGACTGTGTGTAAATCTATAAAACAAAAAGATTACTCCAAGGTTCACCCCTGACCTTGCACGACATTTAGATGACAAGGCATCACAGGTATGTGTGACTGTGTGTAAATCTATAAAACAATACGATTACTCCAAGGTTCACCCCTGACCTTGCACGGCATTTAGATGACAAGGCATCACAGGTATGTGTGACTTTGTGTAAACCTAATCTATAAAACAAAAAACAATAAGATTACTCCAAGGTTCACCCCTGACCTTGCACGACATTTAGATGACAAGGCATCACAGGTATGTGTGACTTTGTGTAAACCTAATCTATGAAACAATAAGATTACTCCAAGGTTCACCCCTGACCTTGCACGACATTTAGATGACAAGGCATCACAGGTATGTGTGACTGTGTGTAAATCTATAAAACAATAAGATTACTCCAAGGTTCACCCTGACCTTACATGGCATTTAGATGACAAGGCATCACAGGTATGTGTGACTGTGTGTAAATCTATAAAACAATACGATTACTCCAAGGTTCACCCCTGACCTTGCACGGCATTTAGATGACAAGGCATCACAGGTATGTGTGACTTTGTGTAAACCTAATCTATAAAACAATAAGATTACTCCAAGGTTCACCCCTGACCTTGCACGACATTTAGATGACAAGGCATCACAGGTATGTGTGACTTTGTGTAAACCTAATCTATAAAACAATAAGATTACTCCAAGGTTCACCCCTGACCTTGCACGACATTTAGATGACAAGGCATCACAGGTATGTGTGACTGTGTGTAAATCTATAAAACAATAAGATTACTCCAAGGTTCACCCTGACCTTGCACGGCATTTAGATGACAAGGCATCACAGGTATGTGTGACTTTGTGTAAACCTATAAAACAATAAGATTACTCCAAGGTTCACCCCTGACCTTGCACGGCATTTAGATGACAAGGCATCACAGGTATGTGTGACTGTGTGTAAACCTAATCTATAAAACAATAAGATTACTCCAAGGTTCACCCCTGACCTTGCACGACATTTAGATGACAAGGCATCACAGGTATGTGTGACTGGTTAAACCTAATCTATAAAACAATGAGATTACTCCCAAGGTTCACCCCTGACATTTTCATCATCAGCCAAAAGGACCTTATACACCCTCCATTGGGATCTCCCCATGGGAAAAAAATAATTCATCTGATTTTTCAAAATGAGTATTCTGCTTCAATACATTTATATGCACACTAGTATCTTGTTGACCTATATTCAGCACTGTATTGATGTATAGGCCACTTATTAGGGTCATAATTCAATCATGATGTGTAGATGCATAGATTCCAAACCAGGTAGAAGTATTTTTGTGTCTGGTCAAAATCCATTTACATCCTACGCATCCCTGCATCTTATCCAAATATGTTACTACATAATGAAATATAATAGTATAATCTTTGGTTTTACAAACTTGTATGATATTTGGTAAGTGTAAAAGTTGTTTTTGGATCATTTTTCTATAGCCATTTTGTAGGGAAAAAATGATGAAAAAATGTACAATCTTTTAATTTTAAACCTGCACATCGCTCCAAATGTAATATGTTGACATATATTGTTTTTACATTTTCAAACTCTAATATAAAGTTTATGTAAATAAAAATTGTTTTTTTCTGCGTAATATCAAAGAACAATCATTTAGTTAAAAAAATAAAAAGGCGAATGCGGGATTCGAACCCGGGCCTCCCGCGTGCTCGGCGAGGATTCTACCACTACACCACCGTATTATTATGGATGGTGGAAGTAATTAAACGCTACTTATTTTGAATGCTATGATTCGGAAGTGACGTCACGTTCTTCATTTAGAAACCTTTCAAAAATCATACCCTTATAAAAAAAACAACCATTTTTTCCGAAATTCAATGGTTTCATTGCATATCATGTAACCATCATTTCAACCTTGAAGATCAAAGGAAAAATCATTATATCAACCATTCAAAACCATTGCGCAACCATTACTTCACCCAATCTTTTCAACCCTTTTAACATAAAGTTGCAATGGTTACGCAACCATTTTTGAGAAACCATTGCAAAACCATTACAACCATTACCCATTGAAATTAACAGTTACAATTGATTGCAACCATTAATTGGGAACTGCAACTATTGCAACCATTAATCCTCGAAATGAATGCTCATGGGCAGACATGTAGCCAGCTTTTGCACTTTTGACAAATTTACAAGGGGATTCATATTTTATAACTATGGCCAAAGATTGGCCAAAATCACTTGAAAGTCCTCAATATGGTGAAAAACTGCATGAATTTGAAATAATGTTGGGCTATGGCTATGTTGATATTATTAGTATGTTTTTTTAAGTAAGCATGTCTGTAGTCTGCAGTCTATCACACTCTTCTCTCATTAAAGAATTTTTTTTTGGACTTTGTGTGTCTCGGATCTTTTTCTCAATGACAAGTCTGACGTCACTTCCAGAACAACAAAAAACATACACTTATTTGTATATACTTATTTGTATCATTTAATCTAATCCCTAGGATATTAAACACTTATTTCTATGACTATTGCAATCACTTATCAGGTATCGTTTTTAAGGAGAATGAAAAATGCAGAAATCTTGTAAGAAAATAAGGATTCTTTTTTGTTTCAATTCAATATTGTTTAATTTTGCTGGCTTATTTTCATTAAAAAAATTGTAGAAATACAAATTAAGATTTCACATTATTGAATTCAGATAAGGTACAAAGACAGAGAAGCAACAGTTGCACAGACAGAGCGGCAACGGTTGAAATGCTAATTATAACCATTGAAAAGCCAATTATAACCATTGAAATGCTAATTATAACCCTCGAACAGCCAATTAGATAAAGTTCTGTTTTGATAGTTTAACAAAATCATTACAAATTAATTCTTTTTTTAAGAATTATTTTTGTCTGAATAATTTATTTTTGAATTCCCCCTACCATAATAATGACACAATCATAGTAAATTAGATGAGATTCACATTAAGATTTTTGAAGCGACAGCTATGGTCTTGATGAATTCTCTTTTTTCTAGCGATAGTTAACTTAAGTTCATAATACAATTTTGAGACATATCAAACTTCAAGTTCATGCTCATAGGCATAAAACCATGTCTAGTAAAAGGAAATATCATCTATTCAAGTGTTTAAGATATTTCCCTTTCAGTCATTATGATTAAAGTTTAATCCAATAGTAATTAACATTTTTTGATTTGTAAATGATATTGAAGAAAAGACAATCAATCCGGCTCTTGCCTAATCCAAAGCATAAATACAAGGATGTTGATGTTTCAAAATCATGTTTTGGAAACATTTTCAGTTTAATCTACTTAATTGTTGTAATAAGACTTCTTTGATATTGAAGAAGCAGTTATTTTGGCACTAGCTTAATCCAAATCATAAATAAGAGGCAGGAAATACTATCTTTGATGTTTCATAATATGTATGTATGTACTTTTAGTCAGAAACATTTTTTGTTGAGATAGGAGAAAAACAGAAAATTTCCACAGAACGTTTTGTTGTATTGTTCAGTAAAACTGAATAAATCAAGAAGGAATTTCCAAATAAACTACAAGAATGACCAGTGCCAAAAATGAATACACTTGATTCTCTTCAATAAAATAGAAATACTATCTCTATGAACATGAACTTGAAGTGATATTCAGTACCAAAAATGAATAAACCTTATTCTTTATAGAAATAATATGCCTATGAGAATGAACTTGAAGTCATATCCAGTGCCAAAAATGAATAAACCTTATTCTCTTCAATTAATTAGAAATAATATGCCCATAAACATGAACTACTGTATTTGGAAACATAATAATGCATTCAATTTACTTGTATGTTCTTCATGTTTCAAATTGTCTCATTCTTAAACTAAATAATTTCCACAATATGGTTGAAAATAGTTGCAACCATTTGGTAAAATCCAACTTAAACAATCAATGGTTTGTAATGGTTGCAAATGATTCCATAATTTCAATGATATGCAACCAAAGTTTTCAACCAAATTTTAATGGTTGCAATGTAATGGTTGGAAACCATTTCAATTGGTTGCAGCAATGGTTATGCAATGATTTGTAATGGTTGCGCAATGGATTTTAACGGTTGAAATTCGGAAAAAATGGTTGTTTTTTTCCTAAGGGAATCGCCGGCTCCGATCGAAGCAAATTCAATGAAAAATCTTTGAAATGACACATTTATCGTAAGTATTTCTACACAAGATTTGCCCCATTTGTTCATCATTCTATAATCTTTCATTAAGCTCAAAATGATAAAGTTCACCCTCGAAACAACCCAAGATTGCGTTTTGGAGCGTAGTCCAGCTTTAAGTATGACCTGAATCGATTGCAAACTTCATATTTGCACATTTGATGAGATAAACCATTTGTGTCGTATTGTGAAATTATTAAGTTTGCAATCGATTCAGGTCATAGTGTATTTTTGATATTTCTGTGATAATCAATGGAAACCAATGGCCTCTATTGGGATCTGCTGATATCCTCATGTTAAGTCAATGGTACACAGCCCCATGTAAGTCAGTACAACCTTACTGAACGAAATGATCCCTATCTCAGCTTATGTGTGACCGAACACTTTAATATTTTCCAAAGTATTATATGACATTTTATTCTTCATGTTACAACTACGAATGATTCATTTTGACCATAGGGATATTTGCCAATGATTGCACCTTGTCCTTTTAAAAACTTCTCCTCGTACCAATTAACAGGGAGCAAATATTAAAATTGAAAAAAGCAATACATTTACAATTTGTTCAAAATATGAACTTATTGATTCGGAGCGTGGCTCTCACATTTAAAATGTGCCCATATATCAGTTAGCCCATGCCGGGGCAAAATGAACTCCATTAATTAGTTTTATCTATTTGCTGATGTCTGTTCTTGATAATGTCCCATTGTTTCAATATAAATGATCACTTAATCACTCTTGGTAATAACTGTCCTAGCATTTACATTAATAATGAGACAAAACATCATTTCTTACAAGGTCACAGTAAAAATTATATTCTGTTTTAATGAATTAGAACTGTCTATACATTAAGATGTAAATATTACTTGAATTCTAAAAAAAATCTTGAAGATTCATCCTAATTTTTTATTTAAGATCTCAGTACCATTGTTAATTATTTGCTCTTTGTACCAATTTACAGGTGTTAACATTAGAGTAACAATCACTTACATACATGTATCATTTTGATGTCACCACACAGGTGACATATTGTTGATGTCATGTTACCACCTGAAGTGGTGACATATTGTTATGACCCCCAACTTTTTATTGACAGCAGTTGGTGATCAGCTTTCTGAGTCTGTAACAAATTCTCACTACCTTCATTAACTTCACAAGTTCTGTTTAGACTGACTTCAATTTTTTTCAAAATCATCTACAAGTTCTCAGAAGTTCAAATCTGAAGTCATATTTGAGATTTGACCTTCAATAACCTTCTAAAGATCAAAAAGGTATTTCTCATCTTGATTCAAATTGACCAATTCTTTTCAAAATCGTCTACAAAGTTCTCATAAATTCAAATCTGACTTAAGATTGAACTCCTTATATTGTGAGCAACTAAGTGGTGACATTTTGTCATGTTATTGCTTTGTTTATTTATAAAATGTGATGGAGATTCAACCACAACAATGTCAGTCCTCTTTTATATAACTATGTTTTTGCTCATACTTATTTTCATTTCATTCTAGGCGTGGGTCGGGCACCCCTATTATGATGTCATAGACAATACCACAGATTTTGAAGGAAAATGTGTTCGCACTGTTGCAGTAAGTATTGAAGTGTTTCACAAAGTATTTTAAAACAATTTATTGTCAACTATTGCTGCTAAATCTAATTTCATAAAATTTTAGCAATCAATTGTTTGTTTATTTTGAATTTAATAATTAATTTTGAATTGACTCAGTTACAGGCCTCGTTGACATCCAACAAAGCGAACATCAGTTCTGAGCTTGCGTTCTTTTCGCTCAACCAGGATTCTCACATCACAGATGTCAAATCTTTAGTCGCGCACCACTATTTCCTCACTCCCGAACATGTATCTCCATTCGCGAACAGAGATCTGTGCTCGCGAACAATTTGTACTTCGTTGGAATAATACGAAATAATAATACAAATAAAATTACAGACTTTTTTCGATCAGGTGTATGGTTCACGAGCATAGATCTCTGTGAGTGGAGAAACATGTTCGGGACCGAGGAAATGGTGGTGCACTTTTAAAGATTTTATGTTCACAACTTGAGAATTGTGGTTCGAGTGCAAAGAACGTAGTTTGCTTGCTCAGAACTGATGTTCGCGTTATTGAAAGTCTAGGAGGCCTGAGTTATAAAAAACAAATTCGCCGGCTGGTAGTGTAATCTCTTGAAATAGACAATTGGAATACTTAACTACTTAACTTAACAAGTTGGTTGTAGCTAGAATTTTGTCAAGTGTAATTTTTTAAAGGATCGCTCATGTATGAAATAATGAAATAAAAATGACAATTTCTTAACTATTTATTTTTTATTTATCCTCATTATTGTATAATTTTGCCAGGTATGTCAGTTTTGAACTTCTTGTAATTGCACGCACCCACTCTAAGCCTCTCTTTGGAGTCTGTCTTGTAATATTCAACCAATCAGAGTTCACCAACCAAGTCGAGTCTCTTTCTTGATGTTTTCTTGGATTGTGCCAAATGTAGTATTGTGAGATATTTCTTATATTACATGAAAATCTACAAAACATTTTGGCGGGGATTGCTACCACTTTTAGTCCACCAGGTGTCACCGATTCAACAGGACTGTCAAGTTTCGTCAGTTCATTCTGAATTCTAATAGAACTTGATTCACAGGATAACCTTAAAGATTGTTTCCAAGTTATGTTAAGATGATATAAGGCAGCATTTATATACATTTGATCAGTTCCACGTCCCGTCTTCGTTTCTGTCAACTCTGCAACCATATCCCATAATACATCTGAAAAATGATATGATTTTCTGGTTAGATTTCATACTTTCATTTAATTATCCCATCGAACGAAGTTCGGAGGGATATAGGGAACGCCTCCGTCCGTCCGTCTGTCCGTCCGTATGTACGTCCGTATGTACGTCCGTCCGTCCGGGCAATAACTCAAATACCGTTCACCCGATTTTGTTCATATTTTGTACACATATACCCTATGGGGGTAGAAGTTCTGCCCGAAAGCCGATTTTCAAAATGGCCGCTCATTACAAAATGGCGGCCATTTTAGTGCCGAATTTACAGTAATTTAGGTGCAATATGTAAAACTGTAATAGCAATATGTTTTAGATGTAAAAAAATTATATAGGACATTAATAAAGCTAGAAATGTAGATGTTAAAGAAGCACATGGCAGCCATCTTGAAAAATGGCGGCCTTTACTCGTTATTTTACGATTTTTGCTGTAACTCGAAAAGTAGTGGAGCGATTTTGTTCATATTTGGTATGTGAATACTATAAACATTGCACACTGTCTAAAGACACTTTTGGTAGAAGGTGGCCATTTTAAAAAATGGCCGCCATATTGAAAAATAGCCGCCATTTTAACCTATTTTACTATAACTCGAAAAGTAGTGAAGCGATTTTGTTCATATTTGGTATGTGAATACTATAAGCATGGCACACTATCTAATGACACTTTTGGTAGAAGGCGGCCATTTTTCAAAATGGCCACCATTTTGACGTATTTTACTATAACTCGAAAAGTAGTGGAGCGATTTTGGTCATATTCGGTATGTGAATACTAAAAGCATGACACACTGTCCTATGACACTTTTAGTAGAAGGTGGCCATTTTGAAAAAAAATTTGAAAAATGGCCGCCATTTTAACGTATTTTATAATAATTCGAAAAGTAGTGAAGCGATTTTGTTCATATTTGGTATGTGAATACTGTAAGCATGGCACACTGTCTAATGACACTTTTGGTAGAAGGCGGCCATTTTTCAAAATGGCCACCATTTAAACGTATTTTACTATAACTCGAAAAGAAGTAGAGCGATTTTGTTCATATTTGGTATATGAATACTATAAGTATGGCAAATGGTCTAATGACACTTTTGGTAGAAGGCGGCCATTTTGAAAAATGCCTGCCATTTTTGCTAAATACTTTGTTTGTAAAAATGCCATCCATGGCTGTTCGATGGGATTCGCTACGCTTTGGCGTTGCCGTTGTTCTGGTTGAAACATATTAATGGCTATGATGAAGTTAAGGTTATTATGAAGCTGACCTATTTTAGTATTTGCTCGAAGGTAGAGGGCGCCCATATTCAATGTAAAGAAATGCCATCTTTGTATCAAGGCATGAGGAACACAACCGACTGCCCCTGCCATCAAATCAGTCCCGGGATACCGCCTTAATAATTTCTCCAAGTTTTTCATTGGTAGAGCATCCAGATCATATGAAAAAACATCATAGCCGAGAAAGTTTATTATTCGCCAGGTGATTAGTCTGAGTACCCAGTGACGTTGTCGTTGAATTGAACTTAACTTATGCACATTGAAATCTTTTATTACATCTTCAGGATTTAAGAACACAATCGGTATATCCTGCTTAGCTATGAATTGAAAAACGCCTAGTTCGGTTGTGATGATTAGGATATTATCAATAGGTGGCACTGCGAAAAAACGTGCGATTATCAACCAATTAAGGAAATCAGGGATATAGTTGTTATCGAAAGAAACCATATGGACTATATTTCCATGAACATTACTAAGTGCCTCTGCCAAGTCTGCAAAGAAGCATGATTTCGAAATCTCAACTGATGTCCGTGAAAATGACTTGTAGGCAAATTTTAAATTTTGATTAAAAAGTGAATTTTTGTTGAATTTTAAGATTGGTTTATGATTAGTTTTGGGTTTTGATTGAATTTTAAGCACTCCAGATTTGTATATGTAGCTATTTTGAGATGAAGATTTACAATAGTTTCTCCATATTTTCGGTGTTTCATAATTATCATTCTTTGTAATGTCCTTAATTGAGCCTGTTTTTCCATTTTCATTTAATTGTCTTAATTCTTCTTGGATTCTTAAAGGATAAATGTTAATATATATTATTATCACAAATGTACTTATACATAGTATCTGAAATAAATGTCTCCTCTGTATTTGATGATTAATAGAATCCATATTTTAGCCAATCAAGTGATTTTCTCAATTCACATCCATATGTTCATCCGTCTGCTTTCTCCCTTTGCTTTTTTATCATCATTTATGTTAAATTTCACTTTAATTGCTTGTGTTTATATAAATATTATGTTGATTTTTCAATGTTGATTATTGTTGCCATTTTTACTGCTTTGATATATTTATCTGATGTGATATTACGATTACTTTGTAGATATTCTAATGTTGACTATATCATGTTTACAATAGATTGGAAAACGTGTCAAAATTCAATCAGATTAAAAAATATGATGATTAATTGTGAATTATGACCTTAAAAATTTTGAATTTATCTTTGAGTTGAAAATCATTAATTAAACTAGATAACATGTCAATGTCATGTCTTATTTTAATATAGTTATTTGATATTGATGGAATGGTAGTCATTTGTTATTGTTTCTTTGCGTGTTTTGATAAGTCATGGTCAGTAAATGTTCTACTTTTCTGCTTGTCACTCGTTTCAGCTGCATAAGGTCAATTTGAGGTGACAACAAACAAACATTGAAAAACAGAACATTTACTGACTGTGACTTATCAAACACACTAAGAAACAGTAACATATAAGGTCAATTTGAGTTATACATTTTGTTACCTATGTTTATGTAAGATTTCTCCTTACATATTCCGGGAAACCAGTAGTAAATCTAGTTGCGTAATCTTAATACTTGGTACTGATTGAATGGAAAGTCAATAGTTTTTACCACAAATTGTACACCAATGTTGCTTGTTTGAAGTATTTTGCAGTCAATTACCTGAAGTGACAGCGTCCATTAAGAATCAGATTGAAAATAATTGCCCTTCAATTTAGTTGGTATTTTAACTTTATATCTACTTTAAGGTGAACCAAGGAGGATTGGAAGCCAGGGTTCCAACTCGATATTCTTTAATCTCCACGCATGCGTCATTTGCTATTCGTGTCTGTATAATTTGTACGACTGCATGGAGAATGACCCGATACTCTCCAACAAAGCTATCGCTAGGTGATTTTTTTGCAGAATATCGGTGTTGCATTCTGGGAGCCAATCCTCCTTGAAGGTGAACCTTAAATATGTGAATGAGAAATCTCCCCCCACACACCCATTTCCCTCCACTATCTTCCCGCCACTTAGCCTAAACACTGTTTTTTTTAACAATGGGTATGTCACCATGCAGGATAATGGCTGAATTATTCTAGTAATGACCTTTATGTAACCTAGGCCTCAACCTGATTGAATTGTAGATAGTAAACCAATGTTTATTTGTTTAGCTTTTGTTGGTTTAGATTTGTTGTTGATTTAAACAATCTGTGCTGGCTCCAATGAAAAATGAAAACTATTAACCATGCCTCATATCAATATTATTTAAAACACACTGTAATAAATATTGCACTGAGATGAGCAAAATGGTCACCATGTAATTTACCCAGCATACCCAAAACCTAATCAGATCTTGCACTAGTCTCAATAGCCATGTATCTGTAAAACGTCAAACAAATAAGATAAATATCCATTTTATTGGGCCACATATGTAATATGTACACCATTTGTCCCTTTTATTTTTGAGTAATTTTCATAAAATTGACTTTTGATATCAAGATATTTCTTTTCACTATAAAAAAGTATGCATCAGTTATAGTATTCCCAAATCATATACTAGTAATATGGTCTCCATTTGTCTGAAAATGCCATTTGTATGAGTTAACACTGATTTTTTTCTTTGTAGTTTTTGGGCTTATTTTAACAGACCCATTGAACTAAATTCCCACTCCAAATTGATAGCCTGAGTAAGTGGAGCTCCTTTGTGGTAGCTCTTAGAAGTGTTCTACTTATAGAGGTTTATTTAACATGAAGTCAGTTGGTCTTGTGACTCTGAAAAGTGTTTCACTAACAGAGGTGTTCCACTTCTATAGGTGTTCCACTTTACACGTTTCACTGTATTTACAAATATTAGGAATTGATTCATTTGATTCCAGGCTGTCTGTAACAGATTAGGAATTGATGCAGGTGATAGATTATCCCTCGATGCCAAAAAGCGGAAATTCCTTGTTGCAAAACTTCCACCAGATTTGTTGGTAAATATCTGTATTTTAATATACTTGTATATCTTTTGTGGGATCTTTGAATTATTTTTTGCATTCTCATTTAATTGAAGCAATGAAACATTTTTATAGACACATTTTTATCTCCATTTTAATTCATGATATTTGATTTCATGGGCTATGATATGTATGATCGAATAGAATATGACATATACAACAACTTTACAAAACCACTGTTCAGTTTGAGTAAAAGATATTTGAGTTCCAGTGTTCTCCCCAAAAAGAATTTCAACTGGGTGCAAAATTTCAAGTCTGAAAAAATCAGCACTCGCTACGCTCACAATATCTCAGTGTAGGTGCTTACTTCACTCATTTTTCAAATCAGAAGTTAAAGTGCAGATTCCAACTGGGTGCCAACTGGGGGGCCTTTGGTTTCAAGTAGGGGGAGCCCCCGGGAAAAGTGACATGGGGAGATCACTGAGTTCTTGAATGTTTATAAGTTTTAATTGATTTTATGATGAAGTGATATAAAAGCTATTTTTAGAATGTGCATAATTATACATGTATTGTGAAATTCGTAGGATAAAAATGATATCCTATGACTTTCTCCAGCTATTATTTTTATTCGCTAGTGGATATCACCCATATCCACTCTCGCTGTGCTTACTTTTAAGGATGGTTGATATCCACTCGTGAATAAAAATGATATCCCTCAAAAATCGTAGAATATCCTCTATATATAGATTATATTACATTATCACTCTACTTTATTTTGCTTGACTGTCCAAGTGTGATGTTTGCTTGCTTCAAGCACGATTTAGACATTGATTAATGTGTTTGGAAAATGTTTTACCCATGTCAATTTATTTGTAAATTATAATACATGTGATTGTATAATGGTTTTTACATGTATTTGTAAGTGTTATACATCTATTTTTCTATGTTTTAACATGTATTTGAAACCCCATTTTGGTATTACTGTTTTTGCACAAGTTGCCTTATCAGCCCTTTTCAACCATTGCATTAGTGCCAATTTTACTATTTTATATTTATACAAAAAATCTCGAAACAAAATTTCATTTCTTCAACTGAAACATTCTTAGTGTAATGGAAATTCTCAAACAAGCATTGAAAGGGACAATTCACAAGAAGATAAAGAAACTCAAAATCTTCCATTTTTATTCTCCTTTAAGTGACTTAATTAACATTTGACAGGGTAATTAATTTGATAGGGTGAACAGTGTATAAGAACAAGATAATTAATCAAAGTTACTTCTGATTATTTATATTGAATTTTTCATGCAATTTCAAATCTGATATAAGATTTGAACCATATTTTCTCCAAATCCACAAAAAATGTCAAAGAAATGGGAGTATTCCTGTATATACAGGGTGGGCCAATAAAACAATACACAAATTTAAAGATGAAATTTCTAAATTTATTTATAGTTGTCACCCTTAGCCAGCTCTCTTGACCCTTCACCATGTTAGTACCATTGACTTGTAGTGTGTGTTTTGTTTTAACAGGATGTGTGTATTACCAGTGATCAACCAGCAGAAGGATCCAATAAGTTGAAGACGACAAATTCGGAGGTGTGCCACATAAATGTAATAATTGGTGGTGGCCATATCAATCCTTTCCATTAACTTATTTTTTATTTATTTCTAAGTATTTTTAACTTTACATTTGAATTTAATTGAGAATTAGACATTTCTGGGATTGATTTCTAAATCATCCATTGTGTGAGTTTTTGGTTTCATTCAACTATTCAACAGAATTTTTAAATGTGCTTTTTGATTAAAATCTGTATTTTTAAAGTGATATATTTAGCTGCCATTTACATTTCCTTTTCAATCTTAAGTAAGCTTAATACTAATTTCTTTCTTATTTCAATCTGCCTTCAAATCTACTTTTATTTTTATAACAAGTAATACTTCTCTTTCATCATAAAACAGTTCTTTCCTCATCGTAATAAAAATATACTTTTCCTCATAAAATTCGCTCTTCAAAAGTAGCTCTTCCCTTGTAAGAACAGTTCTTTCTTCAAAAATGGTTCTTTTCTCATAAAAATAGTTTTTCTCTTATTAACACATTACATTTTTCAATTGAAAGGTATATATGACCACCACTGTTCCCTTATATCATGGGCTTTCAATTAGAAAGCCCATGCTTATATGTTACCATTTATAACATTCTTGTTGAATGGAAGAGTGATGTTCACTATTTTAAGGAATTAGAAGGGATAGAGAGTGAAAAATATTGGAATAATCTAATCTTTTCATAAAGTATTGCAACGTTTTTCTTACAATGCTCTTTTTTATTTTTGCAAATTATTGAGAAATTTCATCAAATAGTGGACTGAAATAAAGTAAAGTTAGAATTTTTTCGAAACTTAGCGTCAACTATCTCTATCCTTTTGATTTCCTTTTAACTGAATACTGGACCAAAAAATGACAGGGGATCAATACGTAATACCTTGATAAGTGTTATTAAACAGTAAGTGGCCATATAAGGACAACATTGGGGACTTATGATTTGATAATTGTTAAAACTATAAATGACCTTGAGATGACAAAATCTTGGAATTCTAAAAATTATTGTAAATTGCGAAAATGGTCAAGTACTATCAGGTTCATAATTAATGAGGCTTGAGGTTATAATTTCTGGTGGAAATCTGTGGGATAAAAAGGTGAGACTAGAGTGTAGTTTGACAACTTTTAAAAAAACTAAACCATTTTAGAACATTCTGCAGTGTCCTTTCCCTGTGTGTTCCTTTGAGTTTTGAATAGTGTGTGTTTTGGCCTAACTGCCTGTAACATTAACATACAGCTGCATTGTTATAACACAGAAATGTCCAGACATCATGTTTTCATATTGAAAATGGAGTGAAAACACTTCATTCAAATTGTAGAGAGAAATGGAGTGAAATAAGCATGAACAGATGGACATTTAAGTTAATGCATACACATTTCATACAGTGCTACTCACAAAAATTCATAGTATTATGTCTAGTATGAATGTGGAGACAATTTGTCAGTTTACTTTTCAGGTTTATCCACAATTCCAAGACTTTATTGTTCTCCATGACTACCTCGTGACACCAAACTCAAAGATGCAGGCTCGAGTCAGGAGACGTGGACAAAATGGTTAGTGAGATGAAATTTGTGTTCTACTTGAAGGTTTCTCACTGAGGACAGGGTTTATTATGTCACCACCAAAAAGTGGTGACATATTGTTACTGTCTCCGTTTTTTGTGACGGCGGTTGGTGATCAGCAGTTGGCTGTTGGTGGTTGGTGTCTGTAACAAATTCTTAAAGCTTTCAATGACTTAACAAATACTGTATAGACTCACTTCATTTTTTTCCAAAATCATCTACAAGTTCAAATTTGACTTTATATTTGAGATTTGACCTTCAAGGTAAAAAAGGTCAAAAGGTCTTTTTTCAAGTTGCTTCAAATTGACCAAATGTTTTTTTTTCAAAATCATCTTACAAGTTATCAGAAGATTGAACTTAAAATATTGTGAGCTACTAGGTGGTGACATTTTGTCATGTTAATGCCTTGTTGGTCTTTGTTCTAAACTAAGTTTGAAAACAGGATATTCATAATTTGCCGATGGGCAATCAGTCTATTAGCCAATATGCACATTAGTTCTGTTTTGATATCCGTTTGCAATGAAGCATATATACTTAAGTAATATGAATTTCAAACATTCTTTGGTTTGGTGGTAATTTTCAATTATTAAAAAGTCATTATTAAACTTAATGTTGACTTATTTATAGAATAAGACCTACAAATGTTGTTCATTTCAAATACATGTATAATTGAATATTATTATTTTAGTTGAGTGGGATGTTGAAAGAGGAGTATGGAAGCTTGAGACGGGCAACTGGACCTACACACACACATTACGTAAACCTAGAGTTGATCATCAAAAAGTTGAGACCAAAATGAATATCAGCAAGCGTGAATATCAGGTAAAAATTCAAACAAATGAAACAATTTTGCATTTGTTGGGATACAACCTTTTAACATACATTCACAATGCTCAATTAAAAACATCCAGTTAAATCCAATGATGAAGTTGTAGAAAACAGAATGAATGATGCTATTTCAACTCGTTTACTCAGAAAGCATGTTGAAAACTTTTCAAGATTTGAAGAGAAATATGACCAACTGAATGAAAGAGTTCTAGTCAGATTCTCTCTTGAATCAGAACAAAAGCTCAGTATCTTCAGTTTTAAGAATAAAAAATTAGATATACAAGGTTGAAATCCATAAATAGTACCATTATTTTGAATGCTGTTTTATCATGTTTTCTAGCTGCTTTTGGCCCAGAGAGATCTGAAACACTTCACCATCTACAAGAAACGTCGCTGTTTCCTATGGAACAACCAGTACTTCCAGATGGATATTTATCAAGACCCATGTCATCCAAGGTATGTACTTATACACTCTCAGTCAAAAGTTTGGAAACCCTAACTTACCATTGGATAGCCTGTTTATGCTTAAATTTTCCTCTTCATTTATGAAAATTCATGACTTTGATGAATTGTTCAAAATAAATATAGATAGACTTTAATATTAGTCATTAGTTAGGAGGTCATTGGGTTCAATTTCTTTCGGGGTGATCAGGCTTTAGCATTGAACATGTTATGATCTTGCATTGTCTACTTTTGATCTTCTTTTAGGGCCAAGGGAATTATCATCCTGGAGACCTACACTACTTTGCATGACGACAAGTTAAAATTACCAGACTTTTTGGATATAACTAGGGAAATCACAGTCGATACACAATATTCAATGTTCAACTTGTCGTTAAAAGAAGACTGGACTGGCTCGAAAAAACTTTTACAATCTCTTTCAAAGGATGAGGATTCTAAAGATGAAGCTTTGGAGACTTCATAACACAGGATGGAGTTTCTATTTTATGGTGTAGTCATATTTGATTGTCCTGTATTTTATATTTAAAGAGGCAGACTGGTATAGAATTAATCACAAATGGTTTAATGTTGAAGTAGTTCATCAGAATATAAATACATCAAATGTGTGAAGAAATCATATCCACAAATGGGAACAAACGTCATCTATTAGGATTTTTCAGCAAATGCTTTCTATATGTTAGAACTTGTGTAGAATTATATATTGAGAAAAATGGTTGTGATCTCCCCTGTGCTAAATTCTCATTTAACTTATTTTCGTATTTCATACGTTTCAAAAGGTGCAACTTTTACAGCGGTGCTAATGAACGACAGATACAGAAATCATATTAAATGCTTGTAAATGTCAAAACTGTTATTTATTAACTTATAAAATGAGTAAATTTAATCGAGGAAACAATCATATTCTTACTCATGTTACTAATAAGTACAATAAGTCTAATTTGCTATATTGATATTTCATAATCATGCTCTTCAATTATTTTTCCCTGTAAATTATCACCAGAGTCATTATAACTCTTCCCTGTTTTGTAATGTGTTGTGTTGTGTAGTTGTGCCACCATTTAATCATACTTCTGTACATTTAACTTTTATAGACATATCCAGGAAAGCTTCTTTGAAGGCCAACATGTTCTTTAATTTTGTGTGCTATAATACATTGTCATAAAGTGCCCTTTGTACAAGAGAACTCAGTCAAACACGTGTATCTTATTTTATATGCACTGACTTTACAGGCTATCAGGTTTTAATATATAAAATAAACACAATTACAGGAATTAAATGGGATAGAGAGTGTAAATTAATCATTTTGCATCTTAGATTGTACGTATTCAGGCCCGTAGCCAGGGGGGGTTCGATTGTTCCCCACCCTAACCAAAAAAACTTTCAAAATCATGCAGTTTTTCACCATTCTGAGCACTTTTTAGTGATTTTGGCCATTTTTGGACCAAAATTGTCAGAAGTGACCCCCTGGGATTTTCCAAAAAGTGAACCCCCTTGGCAAATCCTGGCTACGGGCCTGAGTATCATACAAAAAAACGTGTATATTAGATCAGGTTTATCTCAATAATTATTCCAGAAAATACAATTGAATATGATTCTTATAGAAACATTGAGTGCTTCTAAAAGATGTTTACTAATTACTTTAAAAAAGCTTATATAACGTAATTGATGAGTTATTGTAGGTAGGTCAGAATGTTTCCTTATCTGGTAATCCTGATATATTAATTAAATGTGGTATTAAACTTTTATCACTTTGTGTACTTTTGTAAGCTTAAAAGTAGTCATTCTGATACTCAGACCATCTCTGCAATGCACAAGAATGTTCTCGAAGGAAACTGAGAGAAGACTGTGATATGTAGTAGGTTTTCAAAAAATGTAAATGCTTTTTCAATGTCACTGTTCACTATAATGGCATAGACATTTATTTGCCAAGACCAAAGCTTATTCAATTTATGTCATTAGATAATTTATTTTCTTATTGGTTATGGACATCAGTTTTCTCCTTAAGTTTTCCCTTTATTAAGAATAAGGGTCCTTATTTTTAAATATACTGAAGAATTATTTTGTCCTTTTAAGGCATACAGTAAGACTGAAAGTAAGTAAAAGCGGAAAAATGAACACTATTAGACCAGCTATATGTGACCGCATTAAGAAGTCTCAAACTGAATCTGGGACCATAGCACTGTTTACATTTTGGAAAATTTTGGGAAAAAATATTCACATTTCAAGTTTTATTGTATATTTTTAATTTTAAAGTTATGGCAGTAGTATATTTTTAATTTTGAATGTTAAGTTTTTATTACTTTTGTTATTACTCATGTTTAAAAAAGCATTTAAAGATAAATATGAGAGAATGTATCCCAAGCAATGGTGGAGGAAGATTATGAGTAGGCATATATTGATGTACTGGTAATCTTGTATTCTTGATGTTGTAATCAGTGATGAGATGAATTCTACAATTGCTTTATCCATATACAATTGGACAATGTTGGTTTTCAATCAGTTTTCTAATTTTTTTACCTTTGTATAATCTCCCAATATTTATTGATTGAACTACCAGGGCGCCATCAAGAATCATCTGAATATACCATCAGCTTGTTCAGCGTATCATAGCCTTGAGTCCGGGATACTAAATTAGAATGTGAGGTCTCGAGTCTAATGGTTGCTACAACCAGCGAACTAATGGTACTAGAGACTTGATCCAGACTTGTTCAATTCTTGTATTTTTCATTTACAATATATGCACAAACCTGGGAGATATGTTTTTTTAATGGTATTTGTTGTATATTTCTCTATGTTCATTTGATTGCTCCTGTTTTTGCCGAAAACATGATTTTATCCCTGGTCCAACTGCACAGTTTCCCCAAAGTTTCATTATTAATAAATTATTAGTTCATATACATTTCCTTTTTGTTATTATCAGAAGCATGTGGTGTGACCATTAACAAAATAATTCTAAAGTGCAGTTGGACGATTGTTAAAGGGCTAATGGCTATAATTCCTGTCTGAAAAAAAACTTAAAATTAAAATAATTCAGAATGATGCGTTACTGCGATCAATATACTTGAACGATAAATCACTCATGTAAGAGAGTGAATTCATAATTGTCTAGTAATTGAAAAAAGATTTATACTTTATTCAATTCAAAAACTTTTACTGGGTCAGAGAATATTTTCAAAGAGTAGGTTTATGTCCACGACTATTGAATGTGTAAGTCACATAACATTATAAATTAAAAATATTTTAGGGTCATTTAGGATAAGAATTAGAGCCATTACCCCTTTAATACGGGGCAGAATTCTACTGCTTCACGGGAGAAACTTGTGTCAAAGCAATGATATTCTGGGTGATTAGTTGAGTTTTAGAAATAAACTTTTAAAAACTCAAATTGTGTCGTTTTCATTGAGATATATTGAGGTTTAATCCTCAATCACATTTGCCCCACGACGGTTCACAAAATCAATGTAAAAATCTACATCGAACTGCTACTCCCTGCATTTAATGCTGCATATTTCTCAACTTTTGAAGCTGCAGCCGCCGTATAGTTGCCATTCATTTTGGTGGCCATCTTGGATTTCCATATAAAGCAATTCTTTCCTGACTTGGACTTAAATGAGTCATAAATGAAATCCTTGACCCCTAAACCCTTTCATTTTCTACAAAATTGCTTTTTATCCATTCCTTGAGCTTGCATATATATCAATACCGTAATAACATATTCGTTTTGGCACCTATTTTGCGGCCATCTTGGATTTCAATATAAGGTAATCCTATGATGACATAGCTTTAGACATGAATAAAATCTTCAGACTCTAAAACCTCTTCTAAAACTCTTCAAAATCATGTTGAAACGTTTTTGAGCTTGTATCATTTGTACATATTTGTTTTTGAACCAAATTTGGCGGCCATCTTGGATTTTCATATGAATTAATGTTTTGATGACTTGGATTTAGGCATAACTCAAATCATTGACCCCTAAAGCCCAGAATTAGACCCTAAAATCACTGATTTTGCCTCTCAATATGCTTAGATATAACTCCTTTTATTTAGTAGCAAGCGCACCGGCGGCCATTTTGAAAAATGGGTGATAACACCTATTAAGCTACCACTTCTGCAATGCTATCACATATTTTCTTACTCTAGGGGTCTAGACCTTCCCAAAAATCACCATGGCCATTATTCCCCTGATTTGGTACCGACCAACCCCCCAGGCTGATCGCCTATAACCTCTATTAATTATTGTCCCCCTCTCAGCTGGTTTAAACTTTTAAACAATTACAACAATTTTATGTCACCACCGCAAGTAGTGACATATTGTTACCGTCTCCAGCTTTTGTGTATCGGCGGTTGGTGTTCGGTTAATGCGTCTGTCACAAATGGCAGGTGGTGACATTTTTCTAATGCCTTCCTAATACCATGATACTCATTTGTTACAAATAATCTGCCAATTAACCCATTTGATTGAGAATTTAACTTCAGAAAAAGAATTCTTAAATACTCGGGGATTTTTGGAGTGGCAAATTCTCCCACCTTGTACAGTGATCATGATGTTCTCAGGACCTTCTCAATGAAGAAAATATGAATAGAAATATTATAATATAGAAAGTATTTTCCTATTGATACAACCGGACATTTTTTAAAAATAAATCACAGCTCTATTATCCTATTGTGATGCTACCTACAATGTAAGTGGGGTTTATTACTACTAAAATGACGTATTCGAACGCGGACTATACTTACTAAAGCGATAATTTCTATTGCACCGGGCCTCCGGCGCAGTGACTGAATTTATTGACTGGTGTGCAAACGATATACATGCATGTACATGTGTTGTATGCTTTTTTATTTTAAGAACGGGGGGGGGGGGGTAAGTTAGTATAGAAAGATACTTTTGGGGCTGGCTACAAACTTTCCGAAAACGTTCACCAACGTATGTTGAAAAATTTAAAATGAGGTCCATTTCTACTAAGTAAGGCTTTTACTTCAAAATAAAAAAGAATCACAAATAAAACCGCAACTCCTCGGCGATAACTCAACCTCAGTTTTTCTATTCCCGAATCGCCTATATACCCCATATTGACGAGAGCAATATTAAGTCATTTAGTATTGGTTTCCTGTGAAGGCTACGCATAAATATAAGCTCCATCCACATATCCAGCAATCGTAATGTTAAATCGGACATCACCTTATCTCCTAACTGGTACTATTACTGAGATTTCGTATCAACACTTTAGTCTACTAAATTAATGTTTAAAACTCATATATGTGAGCGTTAATGCAGGGGCATTTCATACAGGCTATAAACACCGCCCTTTCAACAAATGTGTTTTCTGGTTTCCTTAATTTCGCCAATTTCTTAAGAAATTGATGGATAATTTCAAGATTATATGATCAGACACATAAACATGGCATATACCACATTAGTTTGTCATATTTAGTTGTTGTTTTTTAGTTGTTGTTTTTTGTTGAACCATATATTACGTACATGGATAACTGTATTTTATTTACAAGTAGGCTGCATCTTGTATTGCCAAAACATAGCATCAAGTTTCACTAGAGCTGCATAGAACACTTCTTATCAGATGTGTTGACAGCTCTCCTGATAAAGAAAGTGTCTGGTAATTTCTGGATTTGATATGAAATAAAGGTACAGGTAAACGTAAACATATTGATTGTAAGTTGTATAGCTATAATATTAATCGGGTCATTTCAGTTGCAGCTTTAGTATGTGAAAAGGCGGTTAATATTCGACATTAACAACTCGATTTATGTTAAATTGGAAGCGATTTGGATCTTTGGTTAACATTAAACTAGCAGGCGTAATGGTCTGAAGTAACGGTTGATATTATAGACAATTATTTGACACATATAACGCATAAACTTTAACTTTATTTGGACGCGACTCAAAAGTCCAGGAAGTAAGATGGCGGATGAAAAAAGTATAGCATTTAGGATTCTTATCTTCGCTGGGTTTCTCATCAATACAGCGTCTGCCCAGCTTGCGAACAACTATGAATTAGCGCGTCTTAGGATCATCGGCACTGCCCTTGGAACGTGCTTCGCAGTCTTCTTAATTCTCGGCATTATAGCAATTTGCCTGTCCCACTATGCTGGCAAACAGAGGGAAAAGAACTATAGGAATATGCAGGCTGACAATTACGCAGGATCTGTGTATGCAGTTAGTCTTGAAAGGGGTTATTTAGGACCTGGACACGCTCAAAGTGTTAGTGGAAGCAGTTGGGTCAGTGGCCCAAGTGGACATACCTCGTACGCCCAAAGCTCATACGCTGGGTCTTACTATGGGCCAAATTAACGGATGTGATATAACTAACATACTCTATGGTGTCCATGTGTGTTAATTCCTAAAATGGAACAGTGACGATGTAAAGGAAAATGCTGTCCCACAAGAAGTTTTGTCCTAATATTTGGCTGGTCCCATCTTTGTATGACTAATAAACGGAATTAGGTCACCATGTAAATGTATGAAAACATCAACTCAAAGCGCCATTCATTATCGTACATGACGAACAAAGTGCTAACGGCTTTTTACCTTTGCTGATTGGAATAATTTCCCGGGATAATTTCATGAACTTCATATTGTATATAGATGCCTACATGGAGAGCATACTTCGTATGAGAAGG
Source organism: Owenia fusiformis (assembly GCA_903813345.2). Lineage (NCBI taxonomy): Eukaryota > Metazoa > Annelida > Polychaeta > Sabellida > Oweniidae > Owenia > Owenia fusiformis. The sequence continues at coordinate 31,159,501 of CAIIXF020000010.1, read as the reverse complement.
TCATATGTGTGTAAATTGTGCTATTTTTGTTTTATATAGCGTTATATAATAGGACAACGGGATAGGACACTTTCCTGGTATCGTGCGATAGAAATATTTGTTTCGCTAAAAGCTTATAGTTCGCTTCTACACGTTCGACATGTTCTATACATGGCTCTTCAGCTGTTTGGATTGCATTTATTTAACCCAGTATACAGGTATATACTCAACATTGTAACAGAAGATGTAAGACCCCATGTTTGCGTATTAACCATCAGTGACATATTTCAATTAGGAAACCAACTCTATTATGCCAAATTTGTGCAATGGGGTATCTAAGAACGGATCAATTGTGTGGAATTCTTCATGATTGTGTCATTCAATCCCATGACATGCATTTAATAGATTAGTGGTATGTGCTAAAAATATTGATATACAATCACTACGTTATTGATATTGTTACACAATTTAAGCTCAAGAATTTCTATAGATTATTACACGTTTTAAGCATATTATTCCATTGAGATCTTTGAATCTAAAAAATAAGCAATCGAAGGACCAAGTTGCAACAGTATATGAAAAAACGAACATATGTACAATGCCTAACTTTTATATATTTCAGATAGTTATGTATAATGTGCAGCTAAGCTGTGGCCTTTTGTAAACTTAGGGAGTTTCAGCCATGTCGAAAATAATATGGCAGAGAAGCATCAAAATATAAGAGGCCACACATATGATAGCCAAACTATAAAACAAACTTAAATATACAAAAGTTAGGTGTTTTGAATGATTGTGTTTCTATTTTTCATATACTGTTTCAATATGGTCCTACTATGATCCTGGTCCTACTATGATCCTACAATACGTGTAAATATGTAAACTATGTAACACTTGTAAAATTATACATTCACTTTTATAACTTTTTGTACAATTATAAGATCTTTTTTTCTAGGTTATTGTTATTTATTCATAATAATGTAAGATCAATGAATAAATGAATATATAAAGATATTTGAATAGTAGTTACTATTTTGAATTAGTTATTTCAAATCAATATTAAAGGAGGAGGGAAGTTAGCGCAACAGATTTTGGACAGTCATATGTTGGATTTCAGCCATTTCCTGGGGATTTAAACAGGTGCATATGTTAGGCGAATGTTTTACCTCCAGTAAAATCACTTCTAGAGATGATAAAATAATTTTGACTTTGAGACAGGGTAGATGCAAACAACCCACCCACATGTTTTTTCTGAAATGTTTTCCTGATTTTCAACCCCTTCCATCCTTTCTTTTTAATTTTTCTTGCATCAATATGTTGCGTTCTGACACACAGTTGATCCCTTAAAAGGAATAAATGATTCCATTTAGATAAAGTGGAAAACAATATTTCCCATGTTATTTTCCCATAGGAAAAATCATTGCTTTCAGCTAAGTTTGGTCACCCATAATGGGTATCTTTAAAACCCCTGAAGGAATCACTTATTCCTTTAAAGTTGTTAACTATGTGTCAAAATGCAACATATTGATGCAAGAAAAATTAAAAAAGCAGGGATGGAAGGGGTCGAAAAATAGGAAAACATTTCAGAAAAATCATGTGGGTGGGTTGTTTGCAACCAAAGTCGAAATTATTTTATCATCTCTAGAAGTGATTTTCCTGGAGGTAATGCATTGGCCTAACATATGCAATTGTTTAAATCCTCAGAAAATGGCCAAAATCCAACATATGACTGTACAAAATCTATTGCGCTAATTTCCCTCCTCCTTTACGATTAAAGTCTATACAATTCAGGGGTTACATGAAATTGTCTTAGAACACAGGGTGTGTACCAAATTAATTGTGACAGTTGAACGCGCGGGGTTAGGTACAACACAAAGGTGATGAAATGAGTCAACTGATGTTTTCATATATTTTCAGAAAGATCTGGTCTAATTTCTAGATATTGTTTTATGTAAATGTTTGTAACAACATCCTGGACAGTGAACTTGACAGTGAATTCCATAGTTAGATCTTAAGAAACTCCAAATGTAGTATACGGTGTAACGTGGGTACCGGTAAGGTACAACACGGAATGTGAATTTGCGTTACACCGTATCTCAGGTAAATGTACCCACGCGTTATACCATTATGCGTGATAATTCGAATAAAATTACGGACTTTTTTCGATCAGGTGTGTGGTTGACGAGCTCAACGCGACTAAAGGTGGTACGCGACTAAAGATTTCACGTTCGCGACGTGAGAATCATAGTTCGAGCGCAAGGAACTCAGTTCGCGAGGTCAGAACTGATGCTCGCGTTGATGGAAGTCTAGGAGGCCTGTAATATAATATGTTTGCCGGCGGCACTGCATTTTGTTGTCTCCCTCTAGTTGTTATAAAATCCAACTGATTCTGTGTGCATTCATGTCAGTCTCCGTGGCGCAATCGGTTAGCGCGTTCGGCTGTTAACCGAAAGGTTGGTGGTTCAAGCCCACCCGGGGACGTCATTTTTTATATGATTAAATAATGTATTTCTATAGTCAAACGTATATTACTATCAATTTGAGATAATTTCCTTTTTAGGCCACAATGGATCAGAAGTGTTCATAAAACAGCGCAAACGGCACCTCTATATTTACTAAAGAAACGTAATCCCTTTAATTAATAAACATTTAGAACATTTCAACATCTGCATGAGGGAAAGACTGATGAAACACGAAAATAGGTTGATTGAGCAAGAGCAGCTTCAAAAAGGACACATATGGACCAAGGATGTGACGGCATATACAGATTCTGATATAGTCAGATCAATTCACCTTTCCCAACCACCTTACTTAAAGCCCCACTATTGTTACTTCAGAAGAAAAAAAGATAAAATAATCTTTGAAACTTGTTACTCACATACTCAATCAAATATGATACAAAGGTTGATTTGCATTAATATTGAACCTAGTAAAAAAGAACACTTAGAAAAAAGCATTTGCAGTTCAGAGAGCATTGGTAGTGCACGCCCATGTCTGACAAAGTGCAAGTTTTAAATAACGTTTGATCTAAAAGATGGCGACACTTCTATAAAGATGAATTGATCCTATGATACAAACAACTTCGCCATCTTTCATTGACATTGGTAAAAACTTGATATATTAAACTTGACAGAGCAGCACGTAATGAAAACCTTTTAGACCAGTTCTTGCACAATATCAATTTGTTATACTTTTTCGTATAAAGATCATACGAAACTGTCAACCAGCGTCTATAATATAAATGGACGTAATTTTCGTTTCAAAACGGGATTTCCAAAATTTGCCAAAATCAAGTTTTTTGTCAACTTTATTTACATAAACAGACATTCAATATGTCCACCATTTCGATCAATTGTAGCCTTCAATTTTGGCTTAAACTGGTCAATGAATTCTCGTTGAGACGATGAATTCTTAAATTCTATCCTTAAAAGGGAATGGGGACAGTGAATGGGGACAACTAACAGAATCGGTGTACCATGAACCGTAAGGACAGATTTATCAAAAAGTGAAATCCATTGTCTCAACAGCATATCAATGGTGGTAATGACCAATTAAGGCCAAAATTAAGGGCTATAATGATCAAAATGGTGGACATATTGAACGTCTGACTATGTAAATAAAGTTGACAAAAAACTTGGTTTTGGCCAATTTTGGAAAACCCGTTTTAAAACGAAAATGAAGTCACTTATATTATGGACGCTTGTTGACAGACATTATGATAAATTTGAACTTAAATAATGATATACCATAAAACTTAATAATACTTATTATTTGGGAGAATTTAAACTTTTTCATTCATTTTTGCACTTTGAATCCATCATACCTTGACCAATTTATACTATATCAAGAATCTTTTGGGAGATATTGTATTTGAGATTGTGAGGAATAGATTGGTAGGTCAATTGTACATGTTGCTTGTAATTTTTGCCATCCCCATAGCTCTGATTCTGCCTTTAATTTTTCGGAATGATTTATAGTATGTATTGTGCATGACTGCATGTGCATGTGTACATACTAAACAGCTAAATTAGCGTATACTATAGGATACTTATATTCCTGATAATGCTGCATCGGACCAGTGCAATCAACTGATATTAAAGGGGAGCACCAGCATGGTCACATGATCAGTCGTGTGGAGGTAAGCTCCCAGTTGAAATAAAAGCACTGTCTTCCTTTGGTTTATGTGAAAAGTAGCTAATTCCCCCATGTATTGGTCAGTTTGTGTGTCACACGACTAATCCACACCATATGCTTCATTCAACATATTTTATGCTATTAAGCTGCATATATAAACAGTACTTTGCAGTAAACGTACTACTGGATGAACTAAGGTCATAAAGTATACTTACCCCTTGCAAATTGTAATTTATCGAATTCACAGTAAACCCATCAATTTTTAAGAAAACAAAGAATATTGTTCTCATGGATCTATTATTTATGTTAAACTTACTATGAAAATATAAATATGAAATAATATGTTAGCTTGAAGTCATATATAAGACGAAAATATATGTTCATGCATTTGCATTTTTCCAAAGGGAATATTCCCATTTATGTAAATACAGGTGCAATATATAATGTATAGGTATATCTATGTCATCTGTCTATACATGCGCGTATAGTGATACATGTGAACAAGATGGTTCTTGAAAGAAATGAGCGTGGCAGATTTGCTAAAAAGCCACATACACCACAAACGTAAGTAAGTTCATTATTCTCAAGGGTCCACTTCAAGTGATAGCTACATTGCTACAGGGTGGCCTATCATTCTGAGACAAATGTATTATCCAACGATTGTGATTTTCGAAGCTAAAATATGATATCTTCATAATGTATCTTGAGCAGATGTGCTCGCTCAACGTTGACTGTGGCAAGTCAATAGTAAAGCTATGGGTCATCTTTATAACAAAAATGAAATATTTTTAAACTAATTTTTATGTGTGTCATTGATCCTAATCCACCCTGTAGTCTGGTGTCTGTAGAGCATTGCACCTCGTACAACTTATTCTCACAAATATCAAACCTCATTTACTTATTAATTTTTTGTGTGAATATGAAGAGTCCAAGCATTGCTTTTTTATGTTTATTGTATAGCTATATTTAGCCTTGATATCCATGATTTTTTAAAACAAAAATTTGAAATTCTAAGACGGTGAAAAATCATTAAAAACACACAGATTCAGAATCCGGCAAGCATTTTCCCTTATTCCTCGCCGTTAAGAAGTTTTGTAAGGTGGTGGGTTTCTTTAAACTCTTGGAAGCTCAAGTCTAACAAAGTCAATTGGCAGGGTAGTAAACAGTCCATCTGCAAGGTATCACAGATTGTATCCTAAACAAATGTCGCTCGATAGCGCTTAACCTGCAAAAACATTTTCCTCTTAGTACCGATTTGCAAGCAGAATATTGTTAAGTACAGGAAAATATATACCAAAATACACAACACACTGCAACACAACACAACACAACATTACTTAATGTCACACGGTTGATTCTCTTTCATCTTCAGCTGCCCTTCCTTCATACTGTTTTTCACTTGTTAGCATCCACTTGACATCAGTCGTCGAGAGCTGTTTTTCATCTTCTCTGCTAGATTTTCTGTTAAGAATAATAAAATTAATGGAATAAATATAAAACAATTGCGATATAAGTCACTTTTTATGTCTTTAAAACCAGCTGCAAAGTAGCTATATTTGTCGAGAAGTGCACTCTAGCAAACAAGTCTTGCCTTTAAATTAAAATGTGTGCATATTACATACGTCATTCTTTTATATGTGTACTTTTCTGCCTTGGTTTTCCATTTTTCAATCTCTATGTGACTTTTAAGCATCGAGTCTTTCAGTTTAAGTTCAGATTCACTCTCAGTTGTGAACGGAGCTCTTTCTTTCCTTTCCTTTTTATTCTCTGCTATTGCACTTTTTATGTTCTCTGCGGCTTCCCTTTGAGAATATTAAATGTAATAATTAGAAGACATTTAGGATATTCTTGTTTTGTATAGTGTATTAGTCACTTTAGAATGTTTCTTTAAAACTAGTTGGAAAATAATGATATTTGCCTAGAACAAGTTTTGTCTATACAATAGCAACAGTTCTGTTGCATGATGTTACATACCCTGTCTTTGTCAATTCTTTGGTGACCTTCTGACCTTCATACTGTTTGACACTTTTTGGCTTCGAGTTAACATCACTTTGAGTCGTACGCAAGAACTTTGTTTTATCTTCTTTACTGTCTTGAATAGATTTGCTAAGAATAATAAATGTAATATTATAAAACAATCGGGACCTTTTTGTAGTTCATTGCATTGCTCAAAACTAATTGCAAAGTATTTACATTTGTCGAGAAAGGGTAACACTTGAATAGAAACAGAAAGTTTTCTTACACAATAGAAAACTATTTAATTTGGCATAATGTTATATTTCATTCACATACCTTCGAGTTAAGTAATGCCATGGTTTACGTATCAAGCGTCTAATTTTTTTCCGAAATGTGAGAGCTAGTATGCATGCAAACAGAAAAACTGAAAAACATATTTCTTATACATTCATATGTTACAGAACGATGTTTAATATTTTATATTTTCAAATATGTTTTATTGTTGTTGACAATCGTCTTTTTGATGGAGGAGGAGGGGTAAGAAATGTACAGACCACGTCTTGGGTTAAGGACGAGTTTGGCCTCTTTACTTTGAAACCGACTTCCCGATACTGAATATGGTGAACTATTTATCATGAATGCGATTGGGATTCTCCAAATTTGAGAAGGAATGGCATGATCGGACGGGACGTTTAAATCGTAACTCAATTTCATGAAATTGTAAATGAAAAGTACGTACGCGCAAATCTGAATTTAGACATGATCAATTTAGAGGCATTGTACATGTGGTGGCCAAATGCTTAAAATGAAAGACAATGATGAGCCTTTTAAATCAACGGGATGAGATTATCATGTTTCATTTTGTTCAATCAATTTACCCTATCCAATGTAGTCGCGAAAAATTTATGTTGCTGTTTGCCAGTACTAACCTATTATAACTAAAAACGGGTAAAACCAACCGAGAAATGTATCAGTAGATACACTAGAGGTGATTCTCTCAATGGCGGCGTTCTTGGTTGACGCTGTAATAGGCGTTGTCCCACTGTGATGGAAGAAGGAAGATGTTGGTTCTCTACAGGAATTGTATTATTATTATGTGCGCTGATACACGTATACAGAATTCCTTCAAATATAAATCTTTTCCCTCTGCAGTTACCATATGGCTGTGCATATACAGATTTACAATACGTATGTCCGTTGCAATGTTCCTTTAGTTCTTTTAGGCGTATCTGTTTACGGTCATTTACACCAACATTCTTGTTACAGTCATTACTTGACCATTTTTAACCACAGTGACATGGTATTTTTGGGTTCATATGTTGCATATGAAACATCTAAGATCTTTAAAGATTCCGCATCATTGCAATATAAATGCATTAATCTATTTTTGTACGCTGCAGTTGACTTTACGCATACATAGCAAATTTTTGTCATATATTCGCAATTCATTGAACTACACAAGGGACAGTTTGTTTTTTGAGTAGATGCGAAATCACAAGATCGCTTTCCAATGCATTTTTTTCTTGAGGTGATACATGTATGTCTGTTAAAGTATTGTCGCTAGTACATGGGCAAGATCCTATATTATCACCGTCACATGCCATATGAGAAGCAGTTGTTATCCAAATTTGCAGTTCATTAGGACACGACAGTGATATGGTACTTCCCAACTCTCCCCTTGTACAAACTGAAACATTTCTGTATTAATTACAAATAACAGCACATGATGATAGAATGCTATAAGTAACATATTTTAGGATAATGAACGTTTAAAAATCAATGTTACTTAAAGGGTTTTGTAAGTGAGATACTAGTATGCCAATACAATCGGAATTTAATTAACCCTATGATTGGTATTAAGAAAAATTGAGCATATTGCGTAAATATTTAACAAACAATGTTATTCCAACATCATTAATATTTTCTGCTAAAGGTGATAAGAAATAGAACATCATTTAGAGGTATTTACTTATTTTGCAATACAGTCATATTATGTAGTTATGACATGATAAGTTGCGATAACCCATAATTTTAAAGATATTGTAATTGAGATATAGTCATAAGAAGTGTAATTCAAATCTTGACCTTTTGATTGATATTGAAAAATAATATGGTGGACTAAGTGTTGCAAGCCCTCATACGTCTGGTAATCTAGGATCCCGTCTTAGATCGCCTTCTAAATCCTGTTTATGTTTGGCAATTTAAAAAATCAATCAAACTATAATGTTGGAGTGAATTATTGTATGTCCGCGGTGCTAGCGAATTGCGTAACATTTTAATGAGTTTTCGCACAAGGTATCACTAAAAAGAACAATAAGCCCTGCAGTGCAAATTGCATGCTCATGTGTTTCAACACAAATAGCTCATCCAAGCGCACTTACACTCACTAATTCTTTTGAAAGACATCACGGTTTATTGCGATCGAACTTCTGTAGTGCAATAGCAACTAGCCAATGCGGTTGACATACGCAATTACCCGACAAGCTTGACACATCGTAATAAGCGGTACCGGTGTAAGTGCGCTTGATTGAATTGTTTTTGTTGAAAACGTGCGACCAGGTAATTTGCACCACAGGGGCTTATTGTTCTTTTTGTAATACCTAGGGGGAAACGTATTAAATATTACACCGTTGACTTGCATGGCGGCCAGTTCAAAAACGCAGCCTTGGTCCTATGTATGTTTTTCCAAAGGATGCTAACATTCTCAAAACAATGTCAAGTCAAGTATACTCATTTGATATGACTTGAGACTTTAATATATGATGTATTTATATTTAGCAAATATAAATCATGTTTGTTCAGCTTTATGAAATGGCTCATGAATCTTGTCCAAAGTCTAGTTATGTGTAGTAGATCAAAATTTGCTTACCTTCTAGATCTGCTTGAGCCAATGGAACCATAAATGCAATAAAGAGCCAGTTGATGAATATAAGCGGCTTCATCCTCGTCCTTTTCATAGTATTACATAACTACTGACTTCATCGACTCATCAATCTCAAACATAGATTAAAACTTTAAAACTCGACACACTTATATTATGAGATAAAAGTGAATACTAGGTGGACCAAAATTCTTCAAAACTGCCTCTAAGACTTTTATCTTAGACGATTTTTATTATCTTCTTTTAAATGCAAGGTGCAAGACAGCCCCCTAAGACCAACCAGTTTTGACGGCATATGGCAATATTTTTGAGTTATGGGGTAGCACACTTTCAAAGTTAACTTAATTGATTGAAGCAACTACGTTGACCAATATGTTTGTTTTTATAAGTCCCTTTTACTCAGCTGAATGATGCATCATTGTATTTTCAGGTACTGTTATCTGACCGAGAAAACTACAAGAAGACCAAGGCAATCATATAGAAGTAATTTCAATACATGCTTAGAATATCTATAATATATATATCTAATAATCTGGATATCACAAATAGTTGTAGATACAGTATTCAACATTCATAATCAGTGTCAACGTCCGCAAGACGAGTGTCAAAATAACAGCCTTCATTCGTAAAAGAATTTAAACACATAGCCCAAATATCTAGGGTTTAATGCCATCGACGCGCGAAGAAAAAATTATCAATTAAGAGTGCAAAAAAATTCTCCACATCTACGTAGACTCTTCCCAACTTAGATTTGTATATTTTTGTGTCCACCCTGTAATTCACGCATATAACACATCACGTTTATTAGATATTTGAAAAACAATTACGTTTATGTCAAATGTTGATAATGTTAATAGCATATCAAGATACGTTTCGTTTTGTTTTGTTCAAGTTTAAGTGACTCTAAACAATTACTTGTAATGTCATACTGACCTACATTATCTAATCAGTATTTAGAAGTGAGAACATGACACCTATTTAAAACGACGATTGTATTAAAGTATCTCACAACATTTAACATATCTGTATAATACTGTTAAATTCATCTAACTTAACGTATACTGTTAAACTACCCTTTGCAAGACTTTTATACACTAGTTCATAATAATTTGGGGAATACATATACCATTTCATGGCATATAAGGTATTAGGATTTACCCCAAACATTCCCGTCCCTTGATCTGCTCAGTTGCTCATTTTAAATTATCATTTACATGTTTGACTCATAATTGTTTGTGCACATACCGAAAATATACCAATTACTGTATTTATTTATTTATTTATTTATTTATTTATTTCGATCTACACTTTTGAAACAGTGGCACGCTCTGCAATGCAAAGGTGCGTCGAATGTACATGTTAAGATAAAACAATTATTACAACTTACTAAAAACATTCATTTTGAGCATTTAATATAAACTGATTTTAAAAACCTTTTAAAACACTTGTCAAACATTCTACCTTGTTCTTTCCCCCAAATTTCAAAGACATCATCCCTTAACATATATAAGAAGTAATTTTGCCTAATCATTTAATTTGCCTATTTCCTAATTTTTGCCAGCTTCGGAAAATTAAATGTCGGAAATATTGTCTTTATAATGTTATCCAATGGGAGGTTTCTTGTCATTAGGAAAATTAAAATTAGGAAAATGATGAAATTTGACCATTCGGAAAATTAACCACTCGGATTAAATACCACTTATACAGTATCTTCGTGCGAGTCATTCCAATAAATGAGCCTGGCCCTAGGAAAACCGGTCTTATCACAAAAATTAGAATTGTGCTACAGAGCCACAAATGAGCCCAAGATTTAGAGGAAAATGTGCTAAATTCAAATCCGACTTTTTGGTCTATATATGCAAGGAAAAATTGTTAAGACATAAGCCATGGCTCATTTGAAAGGTCTCTTTGTCCTTTCTAAGATAAACAAAAAATCAGAATATTGAAAAAAATCTGTGATAAGGCCCCTTTTCCTGTGGCCTGGCTCAAATACAGACTCGTCTTTTCGGGGGTTGTCACCAGCAGACTGAGTCAAATGTCCAAACTGCGAACACCATGGTTGGTTAGTATTCCCCATGCCAAAGTTATGTAAGATGGCTACTGTACATCGGGAATTAGTTTTATTGGAAGATGGATTGATTCCATCTTGATTGGTATATTGCATGTATGGTCAATGTAATTGCTCATCATTTTATGTATGTTTGTATTGATATAGGAAACAATAATTATGTGCAATAATTGATTACTATGCATGTATTGTTAAGTTCTTTTGGCATAAAAGATCTAGTGCGCTCTCCATTATGATTTCCGCATGAACAAAATTAACCATTTTTATATGTAACGTATAGAATACTATGTCACATAATACTTTGGAAAATATTTAAGCATTTGGACCCGCATGGGCTGAGGTTGAGGACATTAAGTTCAGCAAGGGTGTATTAACTTGACATTGCATGTGCTCCATTGACTTAATACACTATGCCCTGAATCGATTGCAAATTAAATATAGCATGACGGTTACGACAAGGCGATTTGCACAATTTTGCGGTAACGATAACAAAAAATGGCGGATGGGAGAGACAGCGTGTCCTCTTTCTTGCCTGTAGGAAAGATTCACAGTTCCATTCGGTGACGTATATATGGATGGTTATAAAGACTTGGTCAAATTTGCCAGGTGGTTTACTAGAAGCGGAATATAAGCTGTAAACTTACCGACTGAGATGTCCAAGTTCATATTTTTTAGTCCATTCTCAGTATATGTGCCTCGGGGCCACTCAAACTAATAACAGTAAGTAAACTGTGTATAAACAAGCCATAAAATGACAAATCCAGAACAGGAACGTGGTCATATTGGAAATAATAAGGTTTCAAACGCAATGTCGTTAGACGACTACGTATGAATTCTATAGACGGTAACGTATTGTATTAGATGTACATTAGATATTAAGCGGACGGTTACGGTCATACTTCAAATTTTCATCATTTTTTCTTACAAAATGGCCATAGAAAAATGCTTCAAAAGCCACTTTTACACTTATGGAATGCCATATAACTTTGTAAATCCAAATATTACACTGTTATGTTTCATTAATTAATAACATATTTGGATAGGATGTATGGATGTGTAGGATGCAAATGGATTTTGACAGACACAAAAATACTTCCTGGTTTGGAATCTATGCCTCTATGACCCTAATAAGTGGCCCATACGTCAATATAGTGCTCAATGTAGGTCAACAAGATACTAGTGTGCATATAAATGTGATAATAAAAGCAGTATACACATTTTGAAAAATCAGATGAACATTTTTTTTCATTTTTCATGGGGAGATCATAATGGAGAACGCACTAGTTCCTTTGGCATAAAAAGCATTTGTGTCTCTTCCCTTGATCTGCTCAGTTGCTAATTGGACGGAACATAAATTCGTGTTGTTGTAAGAACAATCTGTTTAACGCTGGCAGTTGGTAACGTATTCATCGTTAAAACGAGTTATTGCTCAGGAATGATCTAGGCCGCGTTTTTGAAGTACCCGCGGGCAAGTGCATTGCATAAAATATAATAAGTATCCCCCTTAGGTATCACGAAAAAGAACAAAGAGCCCATGCGTTGCAAATTAGATGCCCATACGTTTTCAACTAAAGTAGTTCACCCAAGCGCACTTACACCGCTAATAACGATGTGTCAAACTTGTCGGGTAACAGCGTCTGTTGTCAACCGCGCCGGCTTGTTGCTAGCTAGTGTACCACGCACAGGAGCTCGATTTTAATAAACCGTGAAAGGGGGCTTTCAAATATCCTTAATACAGAATCCTATGGAAGGCGGACAATGATGAATAGGTGGATAATAATAAAGCGCATTCCCCGTTTTATCAACTACGTCATCGAAGAGAATTCCCTAAAGGGTATTCCCCGTTTTCATCTAATACGTCATCGAAGAGAATTCCTGCAATATCCGGCTTAAACCAGTTTAAATAATCTTCGGAGAGCAAACTTTCTGTAAATTGAACTTACCAAGTTATGAATGTTTTATCCAACATGATTCTAAAATACTGTACTATACAGAAAGATCATATATTGTATTGCAGCATATGCAGCATCCAAGCTGGATGGCTTTTTAGGCTATACATAATGTCAATGTAGATCAATTACTTGTGTCCCTGATACTGGATAAATTTGAGAAAGGAATGCCTTACATGAGACTAAATTCTATCCAAGTAACTTTATTCACATGTCAGCCAGTTAAAATACGCATGAAAAGGGAAGAAATAGGAAAATGGACTGGGAGAAATTCATAACGCACTAAAATAATCTGATCTTAACACTCTTTGTTTTGGTTCTACGTTTGTAAATGCTTGTAGTCTCCTTAATTCATGTTTAGAACTCATATATATGAGATTTCCACTTTATAAAAAATTAACGATAATATCAAAATTATATGATAAGACACATACCCTGATATGTGCCACATATGTTACACATTTTAAGTTTTATTATTTTTTATTTCACCATATAAAATCGCACAATGGAAACTGTATTTTATTTACAAGTAGGCAGCATCTTGGGAGACCAAAACATAGCATCGTGTTTCACTGGGACTGCTTTAGAACACTTCTTATCAGTTGTGTTGACAGCTCTCCTGATAAAGATTTGACTGGTCTTTTCTGGATTTGTTTTGTAAGAGATAACGGCAACTCCAAACAACTCAAGACTTATGAATTGCCTAAGAGGGTCATTCAGCTCTTTAGCAAGCATCCCATTGTTTCACCGGAATAGCCTGACTACGGTAAAGTCAGATACCGTTGTCACAAATGGCGGACATAACCGTCGCTTCAACTGTTTATCGTCGCTAATTCTGTGCATGCATTAAGCTCTTGTGATAATGTATCATATGGAATCCCATTTTCGATAAAATTGGGTCGCGAATCGCTACAATATAGCGTCTTCGAAATCGTCAATGACAACGGAATCTGAATTTGAGTAATTTAGAAAGACAACGGCATTTGGTAATTACAGTGTCCGTTGTCCCGTATCTCATTTTGATCGGTTAAATTTAATACTTTATTTCGATGGTAGAACATTATTATTTGTAAAATGAATATAAAGACACTTTGATTGATTGTTGTTCCAAAGGAATTTAGTCTAGGTGCTCTATTAAACATACAGTTCATGAAAATCTAATTGAAGCGACGGTTATGTCCGACATTTGTGACAACGGTATCCGACTTTACCGTTGTCAGGCTATTCCGGGGTGATTGTAGATATTGTCACCATAGACACCATGCTCTGTAAACATAAATATAGGGGCACCAGTTCCGAAAGGACATTACAAATTGCCCCCAATATATTGATTATTTCCCATTGTGTGTCACATGATTTAAAATGTTTTATGTCAAATTTCCATTATGATAGTGCATTGTAGATGTCTTAAGAGGGATTGAATTTATTGTTTGGCTCTTCGTGATCGCTTTACTCAAAAAAGCAGACATTTTACTGTGACTTCAATTGCGGTAAAATGAGGATATGCCTACTGTTAAGGCAGCTCACTTTGGTATCACACTGCTTCTAAACGGAAGACCTTTTCTTGTTTCAAAGCGGTTAAATCAATTTGTAAGTATCCAACTAATAACCTTTAGTGATTTTTGAGAACTAACATATTTCGAAATCGGAACTCATGAACTACCTGTAACGAAAACTTAAGTTTGAGTTTGAAGAATATTAGTGTTAAAATCGAGAAAACAAAAGTTCTCTGGTTTCAGACGTGCAGCCATATTGAAACGAGTACAAACTGTCCTCGTTTCCAGTTGATCCCAGTGATTGTCTGTCTGGCTATTGTGTTATGAATATAAAACTCCGACGTTGGATCCCGAGTCAATCGTAAAGGTACTCTTCGTTGTGATACGAGATATATTATACCCACGTTCAACATTGAGGTATGTATGTATTCGTTTTTTTTCATTCACCATTATATCTGATATAAGGAAAACATAAAAAGTATTGAGGTTAATAAAAATATTAAAAGAAATATGTTCAAATTATCTAATTACGAAATGCGCTTTTATCGTATTTAACAGACTTTGGTGACTCCCTTTTAGGGGAAAATAAGATTCTTCCATCTCTTTCAATAGATGAAGATTATTTTCACTTTGAAAAGGCAATACTTGTAGCTATAGCTGAGCAAACGCGAGTTCCTTAATGAAAAGTAAATTTCTCAATTTGTTGTTTGGTTCCAATATGAAATGTGATGCTATCAGCTTTATTGATACTTACAAGCACCATGAGAAATCATGGCCTGCTTCTATTAGCTTTATTCTGGTTGAAGACAAAAAGATGTGATGAGTATCAGAATGACTTACAACCATGAATGTATTTTCTCGTGTTTACATTTCTTACGATCTCAAATATGTTACAAATTAGGTAAAGATATTAAGGCATTAAGGATTCAAAGTGCCAAACTGGGGAAAAATAATGTAAATTGTCCGAACTAATAAAAATGCTAACCATATTTATAATTAAGAATATCCATTATTGTAAAAACGTGAGTTTTCCTCAAATACAGTATACAATTTTGAGAAAATAGACATGATAAGGCTGGTATTATTCCAAAATATTCTAAATTGAAACAAGTTTTGTCAAGAGTACTCTTCAAGATCATATGTTATATCTCATTCTGCCTTTAACATATGAAACTGCATTCATTTTTTAAGATATTGAGTACTAGTAAACACAAGCGTGTCAATTTTACCGTCATCTCTGTCAAAGAAAGAAAATAAGAAAACCCAGGTTGAAATGTGACAAACTAAAGAATTGTTTTTCTTTTGGGCCTTTAATTTGGTTGGATAAATCTTAATGAAAAACCAGTAATAATATTAGTATAGGTTAGACATAACATGCAAAGCATGATCATCACCAAGTGTAACTAAAATTGTCACATTCAGGGTAGGGAATACAATGCTTATTGATACTTACAGTAGACTTCACATTGTATTTTGAACAAAATGTGGTGCCTATTGTAATATACGTTTATATTTTTTTTATTGCATTAAAAACGAGCAATAAAAAATATGATAATGCGATATGATATCATTCAAGCTTTAGTGTGAACGTCAACGCACGAATTCGATGTGTTTAGGTGAGCGTATTAACAGTCATCCAACCATCCATATATAAAATGGATCAAAACTCTTTTTATTTATTGCGTGTGAGCAGTACTCAAATTATCTCAAACTCAACATTTTTTCGAAAACGATTCGTTGAGAAGTGATTCGAGATGTACTCATAATACTAGATGTGCTACTCAAACTGCATGCCTGCGTAGTTTGAATCATTGACAAACTGCCTGCCTACATTAACCTAGATTTTCCAAACTGCGTGCCTTTTGATATAACGGTCAAGACAAGTAACTTAGTCAACATTCGATATTCGTATGTTCATCAATATTTACTAAGAATGGTGCCACAATTGAAGTAAACCTCTGGTTAATTATTTTCAATAAACCTATCAGCAAACATGTAAATGATAATTTTGATGTTCTGTTACATATTGGTGAAGCAATCTTTGGGATATGACCTAAATTTCTGATTTTCCACTGTGTCCCTGTATACCCCTACTTCAAAAGATATATGTTATTCGTCATTTTTCATTATGAACCAACCATAAATGTATTTTTTCTTGTTTACATACAGAATGAACTTTCGGTTTTGAAGAATAATGAAGAAAATCCATGTATTCAAATGGATTCATCCTTTTCAAAGAACGTGAATGAGGATATGCCGTTTGAAAAACTCACAACATGTTTCAAGTTCTTACAATCCTCGGTTAAAAAAAATAATTTGAAAGTTGTGATTTCGAATGTAATATCCTACTCAATGAAATTTGTTGATATTTGCAATCTTTACGTCTAATATTCGCAACTACGTGCATATTTAAGTTTCCTTAAAATACGGGTCTCGTCTCTGATGGCTAATTTAAATGCATCGATGAAGTTGTTCTGACTACACGCTCACACAAAGCTTATGTAAAAAGTGAGTGATTTTGGCATGTTTTTGTATTTTGAGAATGTTTTGTAAAATGGCCATAAAATCATGACCATTAAAAATAGACAAATGCAATTTATATAGAATGAAATGATATTGCACAAGGTTAAATTGTGTCAAATTTCGAATCATGCTTGATGACGGAGTAATCAACATTTATTTGGGTTACCTTTTTGGCACACCCTGTATGATAAATGCGACTCTATAGCGAGATTGGATCAGTACTGACATTGTTTAACACTTAAAAAGCTTATAGAAATCACTTTTTGTCACATGACGAGCAATTCTATCTCGTGCAATCATGATGAAAGATAAGTCTTGTCGTAATTTTCACCCAGATATTTCGCCATTTTCTTACGATAACGGATACGCTATTAGATAACATCATGAAATAATCAAGCGATAATTGTAGATGCAAGTGTTTATTAGATGACGATTGACAACGTACCCATTATACAGAGAGTGCATTGTTGTGGACAAATGATTTCATATGTTTTTCCAGGTAATATTCCAAAATGACAAGAGTTTTGCTCTGTGTGATCGTCATTGCACTTGGTACCGTGCAAGGAGTTCAATATACTTGCAACCGGAGATCAGTTTGTCCTTTGAATTTTATTTACAACCCCGATCTGGGTTCCTGCTATAACTTCGTCACATCCGATAAGATCACGTGGTACGATGCTCTCTCAGTTTGTTCAATGATGGATGCAAATCTTGCCGCTATAGAAACGCAAGCAGAGCTCGATTATCTGAGGAGAGAGATTAAAGGAAGAGGTTTTGTTGGAAATGGTAACAACGTAGACGGAGATACATTTTTTGTCGGTGGTACACTGTTTAACGACGGCTGGCAGTGGATAGGTGGCCCATCGTGGAAGACAAAGCCAATCTCGTTTGCCCCGTGGAGACCTGGCCAGCCGAATGCTCTTGATGTTCAGAAGTGTGTTATACTCTATGGTGGCGACGACTTTCTTTTTCACAATTGGAATTGCGACTTTAAATTGTACTACATTTGTGAAATGAAAATCCAATAGAACTGCGTAGTGTAAGAACTTAAAATGATTTTCAAAATTAAGTGAATGCCATTTGAAACTGCTCTTATTTGTGAAATCAAAATTGAATAAAAATATTCACACTGGCTAAGAACTCTACTTGCACTATATTTGTATAATTAAAATCGATTGACTTATTGACTAAATAAATTATCTATTCAATTACTCAGATGCGAGTGGCTAATTTGGGAAATAACATGGCAGGGTATTACAAAATTCCCTTAAACCTGAATATTCATCAGTTTTAGAAGTTCACTTTTCATATTACCCTTATGTACACAAGAAAAGATATTTCACTTTTTGTGATTTTACAACATGAGGTCTATGGGGAATCCCCCCGACCCAAAAGTCACACAAACTGCGAATATATAACGCGTAGGTCAATTTATCTGAGATACGGTATAAGGCAAATTAAAATACCAGTGTTGTATATATTGTGACATATTGTTATAGTCTCCAACTTGTGTGTGGATGATGTTCGGCGTTCGGTGCTTTTTCTGTAACATGGGTAATTGTGATTATGCCCCTCTACCTCAGTTACAACATGTCGGCACAACTAATACAGTTATTTCATGAAAATCAAATTAGCAAAAGGGTGCTACCGATCGCCACTTAGTAAAAATTAAAAGTTCAGTCAAACAGATGTCAAATTTAGAATCTACATGTAAAATTACATCTAGAAATATGGTTTTGAAGAGTTTATCAATTTTTGAAATTTAATTTTCTTTGAAAATGTAATATCTAGGTCGGGGAGGTTCTCCATAGACTCACTCCATGCTGATTAATCACAACGTAAAATATTTATTGTATTGGACAGATAATATTTTCGTTTACTGGACATATTTCAATATATATATTTATATTATCAGACACATAAGGATATATGAAAGGTGAACCACTAAAACGGATGAATTTTCAAGTTTAAGGGAACTTTGTAATACCCTCCCGTGTTATTTCCTCGAATTAGTCACCTGGTGGCGAAACTGGTATCTACCTACTCGTATCTGAGCAATTAGCACTAGTCACGATTAAGAAAATTGCATGCAGCTGAATCCTTAAAATATTCACTAAGATCAATACACAAATTGAGTATACAGGGTGTCAAATAAGTCCCGTCCCCCCTCTACAGCCAAAACCAAGATATTTGGTACCAAGTGTGATATATCATTGGAAAGGTCTTCCAAAGTTACGTTGATTGGCATATATCTGACACATGTCAATCAATCTCAGAAATTTTTACATAGTATCAATTGAGGTGACCATATGCCTAGAAACATGGCAATTTGGCGTATTTGGCACGATTTTAAGAATCGTGTATAAGAAAGGTCACAGGACCAAAATATGACTAAATATGTTTATGGCGATGAATTTAACCTATTTCTGGATAGGGTTAGATGTGTAGAAAATAGAGGCGCAAGGAAAGTGGTGAAAACCTTTTTGTAACAAGTGGAATGTGAATAAGATTAACTTTTTGATGTATTTCTGAGGTCATATCCTTGTCATTTTGACGCAAAAAAGCTACTTAAAGGAGGGCACGTTAATTTTAAAAGACATCATAAAAATATAGGTAAATTTCATCCAAAATACTTGAGAGTTGGTGAGTTAACATAACTTTGGATGATCTTTCCAATGGTATATCACACTAGGTACCTTCTGTTAAGGTTTTAGCTGTAGCAGGGGGGGGGGCGGGACTTATTTGACACCCTGTACTTCGATCTATTGACACATTGGCAAGTCGACCCAGTTGTTAATCTAGTTTTATGAATTATATGTGACCTTTTGTGATGCAAATACTTTTGATGACAATGATACGTCATGTTTTAAGTCAAGTGTTTTATAAATAGGTACATTCATGGTTTACGCATAGTTTTGCATACTTAAAACCATGCCAAAAAACCTTTTTATGACATTTTGAAACTTGAAATATTATAAGTATTACACTTCTTAAAATGAATAACTGTGAGACATTTATCAAGCTAGACATTAAATAAATATTGCATGTTCAATTGTTCATCACGATTTTGCAGAAGTTCTCTTTTGTATTTGAACTTTAAAAATCAGCAAAAACTTATCTTTGACATCTTTGTTCAATAGTGTATATTCCTTCGCGACAATACATTTATTACTTATAAGCAGAAAAGCATTCATCTTGTGATTGCAGCCGTTGTTTCTGTGTCCTGCAAATTTTTCAACATCGTTCAGTATTCGATTTCAAGCTTTTTGTCATTTGTATTATCAACATCCACGGGGTTGATTTATAGTTCTGTATGACCTGTATCTGCAGCTTCAGAACAGGGTTCCTTAAATCCTTCCCAAGTCCATGGGTTGGTTTCCTCATAGGCGGTACTAAGTGACCCATATGCTAGCATTTCTGATTTGATTATATCGGCCATTTTACCCGTGAATTGACTGAATACAAGCTGTTCTCCCATTGGTCCTTTCACAAATGCAAATTTATAGCCATTAAGTTTCGGATCATCAACAATGGGGTTAGCAATAACTTTACCAAATTTCGATTTCGATTTCTTCAGCACATTATCTATAAAGTCATCCATTTTAACATCATTGTGGAGTTGTAGACCAATTTGCATATTGTTAATGAGTGCAGGAGAGCTTTTTTCATGGCGAGGGTTATATCCTTTAGTTTCGTCACCCTTTCTAGCATACATCAATTGCTCCAAAATAAAGTTATCAAATAAGACAAACCTCAGACTTAGTTCTAAGTCAGATTTGACAAAATCGCCGATTCCAAGGTCATCATAATTTGCATTGGTTTGTCTTGCTTTGATCATTTCTGTTTGGAAGAGTGCATTCTGTAAAGCCGAGCCAAAGAAATGATCACCTTTGAGTTCCTCCATTAATGTTCCCCCTAGTATGCCTGAGAAAAAATCAATAGACTCATCCAAACTAGAGGTACGTATTCCGATATGATGAAGTCCATAAAGTTGCCCAGGAAATCCAACATTTCTTTTGTACTTATTGTCTTTATAGGCAGGATATATCTTTGTCGTTAATGACTTACGGGCGCAAAATGCATCTCGTATTTTATCACCACTTGACTTGGCAAATTTTATAAATTCGATTTGTTCACCATTTGGACCTTTACAGTACACCCAACCTTGTCCTCCACCTCCCATAGAGTCCTCACCATCATAGACACTGGCAAAAGCTTCAATTGGTACACGATATCTGTCCTCTTCATTTTCAATTTCCGTCAAACGACTGCATTTTATTTTCTCAAACCCAGCTGCATTTGACCTTCTTTCTAGCTCCATAACATACTCTCTAAGATCAGTGTCATCTTGAACCCAAAATGCCAAATGTGGCGCTGCAATATATGCAGGTGAGGACTTGCGCACCATTTCCTGATCATCGTAATCTTCAGATCTGATATCAGCCTTTGAGCGTGGAGAAAAGTTGAGGAGTTGGACCATCAAATTGTCAAATAAAACCCAATTCCAGCGTACCTATGAATAAAAATTAACGCAGTCAAGCTTAAGTAAAATGTTTACCTCTGATTGATTTAGAAACGCTCCTTTTTTACTTCAATATGCTTATAGTTATTTAGTTGTTAAATCAATTGTATATTTATCTTAGCAACTGATTAAATTCAGTTATTATCCCTTGGATAAATCACTGCTAATAGAGGATCAAAAGAAATGAGATTATTTGGAGAAATTACCTGGTAATTCCCATTTTTAGAGATATCAGGAACCCCCAAAGACTCGGGGTTGACTCCTTTCTCTTCAGCGTCCTTTAATTCTTTAGCAAACATCCCCTGGTAGATATTATCACCAAAGAGACCATGCTCTGGAAACATAAAAATAGCACAAGTGACGAAAGGTAAAAGAACAAAAGGCATAAAAAACACATAAAAAACACAACTAATGTAGTCATCATCAGAAATAGGAACCCCCAATATCCGAAACCGATATTTTTACCTTTTATCATTGTTCACGTTAATTTGACAGATAGAACAAATCAAGATAAATTGTATATTCACTTGTAACTAGTGCTAGTACATCAAACCAAATTGGCACACACTCAAGTTAATTAGCCATTTAAGCATTCTAGTGAACTTACCTAAAGTACGAAGAATAAATGTAGCTATGGTTTACCTGAAATTTGGCTGAGTAACTTTCCACCCAGAATATCAGTGTAGAAGCGTGTAGAAATATCTAAATCCTCAGTTGTAATACCAACGTGGCTAACTCCATGCAATTTGTTCAGTTTGGAACCTTCTACAACGTGACTCACCAAAAGTAGCAACTTCGCAAATCTTACCACTTTAAATGCAACCATTTTGAATCTTTGGGTGCTGGACTAAGCTCGGCCAACAGGTATTGCAGAGTTAAGTTGACATAAAACACGCTTCACGTTGGTTTATCATTGACAAATCCTACACAGTAATGCTGGACTGTTGAACTTTGGTGTGAGAGCTACAGGGTTTTTATGATTATTTTTGTTTAAAATATAGGGAACAACGGACTCAAGTAGGACCTTACAGGTTGTCCATAATCTGTATTTACAATAACAATACAACGTCTGTGTAAAACAGAAGACGTTCAAAGTTTCTTTATAAGTATTTTATGGACACCGTCGAATCGACTATAAATGCTTCTTTGCGAAGTTTTGATATATCTGCTTACTGCTCTGTTACATAAATCAGTTAAATAAGATTATGAATAATAAATACTTCGATAATCAAGCATTTTCCGCTCTCGAGTCAGACGCTTTATCCCTGAGCCATAAGGGCTAGCCACTACATCTGAGACTGTAGTAGCGACTTGCTATCGAAGGTCATTACACTAACATTTTGCTTTGTGTGAATGATATGTCTTCTTATAACGTATTGCTATGATTACTGTTTATCTACTCAGGACATATGATCATTATCTTTTACACGGTTGTCTAAAATTATTTTAACTTTTATAATAACTATTGCCAAAACCATCTCAACAAACTCAAAGGGAGATCCTGAAAATCCAAAGGGAAAGTGGCACAAAAATGTCGCTTGCGTGTAGAAACATGTAGGCCCAAATTTTAAAATATAATGATCAAATTAAAACAAAAACAATGCCGAGTAATGCCAGTTTTTATTTAAATTGCCCAGTTTATGTGGGGAAGGTTTACGATGTACGAGCCCCCTGAGCCCACCTGGCTACGGGCCTGTCATTTAAGTTTCTCCAGATGTATCTTATGTGCGAAATACATTTGTAGTTATCGTATAGATGGCAAACATTGAAACATTGAGAAAAGGTTTGCCCTGACCAAAGTGTAATGAGGATTTCCGTTCAATTGGAAGAACACGGAAGAAGTGAAAAGCTCCCATAATTGTTTGCCACTGGTAGAAACCCCATCAAAAGCAGTAACAGTTACATAAAGTTATACCTCTATGGTTTTGCAGTTGAAAATAATGTTTAAAACAAGGTTGTGATATGTGTGTGTCTGTTTGGTGGTGTGATTTCGTTCATGCCATGTGTCTTGTTTTATTTCACAATGCACTCGAGATTTAAGACAAATTTAATATAGACTCTATATCTTATTTCCATATACGGTATCCAATGTATATATACTGTATATGAACCCATTTCAAATACAGTACCAAATTACTTAACATGTTTTGTTTTGGACGTCAAAACGAAACAGCTTGACCAAAATATAAACAAAGAAAACCATTTTTGAATTTCTTATATAGTTAATGAAAACACAGAATGAAGTCCTGTGCTAAGGGCTGATGTGAAAAAGGCAGTCCACCCCAGTGGGGATCGAGCTCACGATCCCTCGCTAAATATATATATATATAATATATATATAAATATTACATAAAACTAGTGTAAAATGCCTAAACGTTTATTCTTCATAATGCAAGTATCAATTCAATCCAAATACTATATTTTACATAATTCACAATGCTGTATTGTGGAAGGTGGACAGGATAGGTGTGACAGGATGGGGTGATATAAACGATGGATTCGACAGTATGGGAAGTTCCACAGTGAAGTTTCATTTTGTCCATGTATACTTTTGAAATATCACCTTATAAGAAATCTTCTAAAATCACATCAGGTGCTAACCTGGATGAAATAATATTTTGACATTATAAGCATTCATATCTTAAAATATTGGTTAGTTAATTAATTTCTAAAGGTAACATTTTGTCAGTTTGGATTTTGTACAAATTGTTTTTTTTCTTGATACTAATACTGTAGCGAACAATTCAATTTCTCTCTTTTTCATCCAATTGTCCCTTTTTGATTTCTCTTTTTGACGGTGGCTCCATTTACTGGCAACAGTTCTGCACATCTGAAATTGGAATGAATTGATTACATATACGATGTGCATAATACACGCTCAATCATTGTACGATTCATAAATTTGAACCATTGATCTAACTTTTGGATGCCCTCACACTCGACTGTTATAAAATAATAAATGTTGAGACTATATATATATTTCATATATGTTCTATAAATGCTCCATATTGTGCTTTTTGATCTAACTGAGACGTCGCTTGTCCCTTTTCAATACTTGTATATATATGAGCTAACAAGAACCAAAAATACTTACTCCACTTCCTGCATAAATCTGAATATGCAAAGCCCTCTTTAATCTCTCGCAGAGCCTCACTGAACCATGTAGTGTCAACGTCCTTCCTGTGCATAAGACCCGTAGCGCCTCCATATGAGCAATCCACGGCTGTAACCAAAGGCATGAGGTTCTTTTCCCGTGCTAATTCATGACCGTCGGGTAGTACCACGGCATCAACCTTAATAAACATTAAAAATAAATGCCGAAATGCATCGGGTTCAATTAAACAACAACTCTAATTGATCTGAAAAAGTTCGTAGACAGAAGTGATAATGCACTTGGCTTAGAGTTGTCCAACTTTTGGCAAAAGCCAACTTACTTTAGGATCATCTTCTTCAATGTGAATTATGCAGGTACACAAATATTTTGTAGTCAAGAGTTTGAAATGGATTCCAATTTTCATACCTCATTACATGTATATATATTTAGTTGATATTTGGTTTATTAGAGCCAAAAGGTACGATTCAAACACTTTTGGAGCCATAATCTATATTTTCACAATCGATGACCTCTATATTTTGAAATAAGCATTACAAAAATATAGAATAATGGAATCGCATGGCAAAGTTGAAAAACTGTATGGATCCTTTGTAAAAATAAAAATAATGTTTGGAAGTATTATATATTTGTCCACACCTTTCCATCATCCAGAGTAGTTACAGAAACGAGAGTTCTGACACACCTATAACATGGAGTCCTATGGGGAGGGACACGATTTTTCATATTACCCTCCCTAACATGGGCTCCAATGGGGAGAGACATCTGTGAGCCTCCCTGAGCCTGGGAGGCACATACGGAGACCCCACCCCTACCAATAAAAGCTATACTCTGTAGATCATTAATGCTATTGATATCACTTTCTCCAGTTTGCACTTATATGTTTGACAAAGTATTCAATTTATAGTTACCAAACGTTTTTCCTTCAAGGGCATCAACAGAAGAGATACCAGAATCCGACTTGACGTAGATCTGGGCAGGAGTGATATCTAGCATGGGTGAAGAGAAGTTAAAGACATTCCATCTTGGCATCGTGGCAGTCCATCCAAGGCATGCTCCAAAGTGTCTGTCATTCAATCCTATAATTGTGATGATTTTTAAATAGGGACACTTTACTTTTGTGAAACTGATTATGTGAGGATGAGAAAATATATCAAAAGAAAATAAAGATATTTCTGTTGTATAGGTTGTGCACACTCCCTCAAAAAAGACTCCTGATTGAATAGCGCGTTATAGCTTATTCATATTCTTGGCTTTCCTTTTCATTTTAATAAGGATTTGACTCGAAATATTGTCCTCAAGATTATGGCACAGATGATGCCATTGCCCATGCCATAGGGTTTGCCATGGGCAGGGCATCGTGTCTTGTTTTGCACTTACTCTCTTATGACAGATTATACGTTACAAGTGTTGCTTTGTACATTCTGGTCTTAAACTTTATGTCACTTACCCTTTCCGGACAGTTTTTCAGGGTTATAGCAATTCTCTAGATTTGACATTGAGTACACAATTCCACAATTCTTGCCAGCAACTTTACACACTTCTCTCACTGCATCATGGAGGAAGCCAATGCCTTTTCCTGTAGCCTCATCTCTGAAAACAACAATTTGTCGATCCTTTTCGTTTAGTGCGTCAACAGGAAGTGGTCAGACGAAAATTCAAAATGGAAAGATTTCCTTACAACAAGATGGATGATATCATCGATGGGCAACAGAAAAAGAACACTTAAAAAACGTATATGATGTGAATATATTCAACAGCTACACTCGATACCGGCAAAACATATACATGTATCAAGTCTCAGTCTACGTTCCATGTTCTTTTCAAAATCAACCACACGGACACTCACTCGCTGCTAGTAGAATGGAGGTCTGAAAATTGTGATTAATATACACGAAGGGGAAAAGGACAAATGAGGTATCGTTGTAAAGCTAAGAACCTCAGCATTTCGAATCCACCTGTACCTAAGTTTGAATTTGGGGCAAAAATTGCAAAAACACCCGTTTCCATAGCAACCATTTAAAATATAATCAATAAATCAGAAATCACCTTTCGGATCATAGAACGCCTGTTATCTGTCCAATTCTAATGATACATATATCAAAATGAAGCTATTGATGTCCCCTTCTTTATAGACAAGAAAATATGCACATTAGCTAATTAGCATATCTATTATGACGTCATAAGTAGATTCTTGAGCTGATTTTGAGATATTTTGGTGATATATTTGATATTATTATAGCACATTAGTTGTAATTGAAAATGTATTGGTAGACATAACTAAATTTCATCATTTGAGTTCGAAATAAATTGGCTGCAAGCTTTGAAAAATGCTAAAAACAGCCGTTTCCATGGCAACATTTAAAATTTAATCAATTAATCAGAAATCATATTTTTGAACATAGTACATATGTTCTTGGTCCGATTTTAATGATATATATACCAAACTGGAGCTATTGAGGCCCCCTGTTCATAATTAACAAGATATGTCTATTTGCTCATTTGCATATTTATTGTGATGTCATAATTATATTTTTTTCAACCAATGTTTAGGTAATTTTGAGATGTTTTAGATATTAATGATAACATATTAGTTATAATTATAAATAAACTGGTAGGATTACTACTATTTAAATATCATTATTGATGCTAGAAATAATTTGAGTATTAGCTTTTAAATGTATTTGAAAAGTCTACTTATAAATGGGTATGAAAAGTATCCTTATTGGTAACTAATGTCCAGAAAAATTTCTAGGTTAAAGGAATTGAGGGCAGAATGCACTAAAACCAAAATGTATTCATTTACCGTGTGAAGTTAATATTTTTTAAATAATATCATATTGGTACTAGAACTATTAATTTTATTCAAAATCCATTTTAAGATAAATCATATGTTTATAAAGAATAAACAAATTGTATTTCAAATGTATACATACAATATTAATGTATTTCCATATTTCTGCTATTCTAGCATTATTTACATAAGACATATAAGACATGTATGTTAATATGCATAATAGTGATCTGCATATTAGTCCTGCAATATATTGCCATATTTTTAAGAATGATGGAAATTTTGGATGCGTGCTATATTGTAACTTTTCAGTATATTTAGAGTGTCCTGAATTCAAATCTGCCGAATGCAATTTGAGTACTTTGCGGCATTAATCTGTACAGCCTTTTCAATATATGCATCCCAGGGTCCATTTGATTTTTTCCCTTGTTTTCATCATATTTTGGCCAGTTTTTGGCTTCCAGCATAAATCTGCGCATTGTTTTAATATAGCAATAGGTGCACCTGTAATGATTGGATTATAAGTAAAACTTCCAAATATCATTAATGGAATATGAACAGCAGATTAATACCATAGGTAACATATTTGGTCTATACAAAATGACATTACTCCATATTATAAATTTAGTATGGTACCCCTACCCCATTCTTCTAAAATAGTGATTTTCAAGAAAAGTACACATATAATGATAGATAATACCTTTTATCATATTGGTTGGTGTTTATAATGCTCATATGTAATATTTAATGTGTAATGATCAATTAGCATCCATAGTTATCATAATTTGTCTAAATATAATTACATTTGGTCATATTTATGTGGTACCTACCCTATTTTTGAAGTAAATAACTATACAAATAAGATTCAATATTCACTTTACCAAGGAATAAATGTATTTATCGTGACTGAATTATTACTAAAACTCCCAAGTATAATAAATGAAGTGCAAACAGCAGATAAATATTATAGGTTACATCTGTAGTCTCTCCAAAATGATATTACTTCATAATATACTACATGTATTAAATAAAGTATGGAATCCCTACCCCATTTTTATAAAATATTGATTGTCAAGAAAAATACAAATATCAATATACATATGTAACTCTTTTTATCTTTATCTCTAAAATGCTCACATGTGATAGGTAGTGTGTATTTGATCAATAAGCATCCATAGATATCATGCTTTGTCTAGATATAATTACATTTGGTCAAATTTATGTGGTACCTACCATTATTTGAAGTAAAATATCTACATGGATACAATTCCATGTTG
This sequence comes from Owenia fusiformis, assembly GCA_903813345.2. Taxonomy (NCBI): domain Eukaryota; kingdom Metazoa; phylum Annelida; class Polychaeta; order Sabellida; family Oweniidae; genus Owenia; species Owenia fusiformis. Next base: position 31,130,813 of record CAIIXF020000010.1, on the reverse strand, counting down.
TCTTTATTAAAGAATTAGTGTAGTTATAGTGACTGGCTACTAAAACTTCCAAATATCATAAATGGAATATGAACAGCAAATTAATACGATATGTAACATATATTTGGTCTTTTCAAAATGACATTACTTCATATAATAGTGATTTTCAAGAAAAATACACATATTAATGATAAACATTTCTTTTTTACTTGTGTGTCTCAAATGGTCATATGTAATATAATGATCGATGAGCATCTATAGTTATCATGCTTGGTCTAAATAAAATTATATTTGTTCAAATTTCTGTGATATCTGCCCTAATTTTGAAGTAAAATACCTATGAAAATACAATGCCATTCTGTATCAAAGAATCACGTATTATATATGCACTGTGGTACTAGGGGTATTTTTAAATGTTAATTAAAAAATACTTGAAAATCCATGTCCCATTTTATGATTGTGAGCATAACATAAATGCAACTGAATATGATATATAAAGTAAAACAATTAAATAAATACTATAGTTTACAAGTTATTTGTGCCAAAATTATATTAAGGCATTTATGGTTGAATTATGATACCCCTAGCCTAATTCCAGAATGTATATCCAAGCCTTATGATAGGTAATGATCCCAAATACCAGTTAACGGATTTGATTCAGATTTCATAGCCTAATAACCTATATGTGTGGAACCTCTACTCGAGAAGGGATTTTCAATATGGCAGCTTAATATAAAATGGCCACTAATTTTCATGAAAAATGTAATTTTACTAACTCAAATACTAGTTGATCGATTTGCCCTGAATCTTATATAGTCCAGTTTTGTTATCCCTCAAAGGCCTCCGTGGGAAAGAAATGTAACGTTACAGTTTAGCAACAGGGTTTACTTTATAGAGTTTGAGGCACTGAATAAGAATTTTGATATCTTAACATCTTTAACATAAACACTGTTGCTAGGGGCAATGGTTTATATAGCACCAAAATGTTTTTGCTGAGCAATCTGTCTAAAATTCAAACTCTTTTTGGGGTTTTAATATTTCTTAATGCTATTTATGGTAAACAAAAGAGAGGTGTTTGAAGCTGAGCTTGTGGTAGGTACAATAATACAAGTTGTACGAATAGTGCTAATATACATAATGTACGAGAATAGGAACTACCTGTATGTGAAAATAAGGAATTTAAATTCTGAAGAGGTACGAAGAGCAAATTAAAGCTAGAGACATCTTATTCAAGAATCTGATAGCCATTTCTTCCAGATTTGCATCCATTGCTATGGAAATGGAATGCAAACCCTGTCTTTAGAATTTTGTTAATGCAATTTGGTTAATATATTTTTGTTTCCCGACCAATTTTAACTTTATTGACACCAGAAGAAGTGGAAAAAGATTACCTATAGGCTGCATTAAAAATGTTAATAAGCTCATTCTCTTATTAATCATTACATCGTTAAAGATGATTTTTGTCAGTAAATGGCAATCTGATCATAGCTAGTTATTCAATTGGTTCTCTTGTTGCCCCTAATAGCACCCTAACTACCCAAATTGGTTCTCTAGTTGCCCCTGGTATTGCTCTAGTTAACCCCAATTGGTTCTGTAGTACCCCCTAATGGCACCCTAGTTACCCCTATTGGTTCTCTAGAAGGCCCCAATAGCATCCTAGTTACCCCAATTGGTTCTTTAGTAGCCTCTAGTAGCACCCTAGTTGCCCCAATTGGTTCTCTAGTAGCCTCTAGTAGCACTCTAGTTACCCCAATTGGTCTCTAGTAGTACCCTAGTTGCCCCCATTGGTTCTCTAGTAACACCCTTGTTTCCCAATTTGTTCTCTAGTTACACCTAGTAGACCCCTAGTTATCCAATTTGTTCTCTTGTTGCCCCTGATAGCACCCTAACTGCCCCAATCGGTTCTCTAGTTGCCCCCGGTATTGCTCTAGTTAACCCCAATTGGTTCTCTAGTACCTCCTAGTGGCACCATAGTTACCCTAATTGGTTCTCTAATAGGCCCAGTAGCACCCTAGTTACCTAAATTGGTTCTCTAGTAGCCTCCAGTACCCCCTAGTGGCACCATAGTTACTCTAATTGGTTCTCTAATAGGCCCCAATAGCACCATAGGTACCCAAATTGGTTCTCTAGTAGCCTCTAATACCCCCTAGTGGCACCATAGTTACCCTAATTGGTTCTCTAATAGGCCCCAATAGCACCCTAGTTGACCCAAATTGGTTCTCTAGTAGCCTCTAGTAGCACCCTAGATACCCCAATTGGTTCTCTAGTAGCACCCTAGTTGCCTCCATTGGTTCTCTGGTAACACCCTTGTTTCCCAATTCGTTCTCTAGTAGCCCCTAGTAAACCCCTATTTATCCAATTGGTTCTCTTGTTGCCCCTAATAGCACCCTAACTACCACAAACGGTTTTCTAGTTGCCCCCGGTATTGCTCTAGTTAACCCCAATTGGTTATCTAGTACCCCCTAGTGGCACCATAGTTACCCTAATTGGTTCTCAAATAGGCCCCAGTAGCACCCTAGTTACCCAAATTGGTTCTCTTGTGGCCTCTAGTAGCACCCTAGTTACCATAATTGGTTCTCTAGTAGCACCCTAGTTGTCCCCATTGGTTCTCTTGTAACACCCTAGTTGCCCCAATTGGTTCTCTAGTGGCCTCTAGTAGCACCCTAGTTACCCCAATTGGTTCTCTAGTAGCACCGTAGTTACCCCAATTGGTTCTCTAGTAGCACCCTAGTTGCCCCCATTAGTTCTCTAGTAACACCCTTGTTTCTCAATTGGTTCTCTAGTAGCCCCTATTAGCTCCCTAGTTGCCCTAATTGGTTTCTAGCAGCTTCTAATTGCGCCCTGGTTACTCTAATTGGTTCTCGAGTAGCCCCTAATGGCACCCTGATTGCCCCGCTTGTTTTTCTAGTAGCCCCTAGTGGCACCCTTGTTACCTGAATAGGTTCTCTAGTAGGCCCCCATAGCATACTAGTTACCCCAATTAATTCTCTAGTAGTACCTAGTGGGACCATACTTTCCCCAAATGGGTCTCTAGTACCCCCTAGTGGCACTCTAATTACCCTAATTGGTTCTCTTGTAGCCCCTAGTGACACCCTAGTTACCCCAAATCGGTTCTCTAGTAGCCCCTAGTACAACCCTTGTTACCCAAATGGGTTCTCTAGTAAGTCCCTATAGCACCTTAGTTACCCCAATTGGTTCTCTAGTAGCATCCTTGTTACCCCAATTAGTTCTCTAGCACCCTATAGTGGCAGTGTGGCACCCTAGTTACCCCAATTAGTATTATGTATCATTAATATGTTTATTTTTCTTGAAAATCACTATTTTAGAAGAATGGGGTAGGGGTACCATAGTACATCTATAATTTGGAGTAATGTCATTTTGTATAGACCAAATATGTTACCTATGGTATTAATCTGCTGTTCATATTCTATTAATGATATTTGGAAGTTTTAGTTATAATCCAATCATTATAAGTGCACCTAATGCTATATTTAAACAATGCGCAGTTTTATACTGGAAGCCAAAAACTGGCCAAAATATGATGAAAACAAGGGAAAAAATCAAATACCTTTAATTATTTTAACTGTTTGAACCTGGAATTCCTGGAACAAATTGGAAAATATATAAGATATCATGGAAAATCACAATTAAATTGATTAGATCAATATGTTTCCTTTAAAATTAGCAAATATAAATGCATTGAATTGAAAAAAAATTGAGAAAAATGGACTCTTGGATGCACATATTGAAATGGCTGTACAGATTAATGCCGCAGTACTCAAATTACATCCGGCAGATTTGAATTCAGAACCCCTTAAATATACTGAAAAGTTACAAATACAGCATGCATCCAAAATGTCCATCATAAGTTGAAATCTTGCAGGACTATATGATAATATAATAAGGTACACTATTTTGTATATCTTCAGACATAGAATTGAGCAATAAAATATTTTCAATATTATTGTGATAAACAGCAGTGATATTGTTGATGTAAGTATAATATTTATAGGATATCCTATGATTTTGATTCTTAACACTTTTCAAACCTTGCAGTCAATTTATTTCTAACTCAAATAATGAATTATAAGTAATATCTAACAATAATTTTCAATTACAAATAATGCTTCATTATTATATCAGATACATCTCCAAAATGTCTCAAATTCGGTTAAAAAATCTACTTATGATGTCATAATAGATATGAAAATTAGCTAATTTGCATATTTTCTTGTTTGTAAACAAGGGGACATCAATAGCTTCATTTTGATATATCTATCATTTGAATTGGACAGATAACAGGTGTTCTGCGATCCGAAAGGTGATTTCTGATTTATTGATTGTATTTTAAATGGTTGCTATGGAAACGGATGTTTTTGCAATTTTCGCCCCAAATTCAAACTTAGGTACAGGTGGATTTGAAAAGCCGAAGTCCTTAGCTTTACAACGGTACCTCATTTGTCCTTTTCCCCATGATGTATTTTAAAAAGTACTTTCCTGGCACATTTGACCATTGGTTCTACTCGCCTATTTATATTTAGCAAATATAAATCATGTTTGTTCAGCTTTATGAAATGGCTCATGAATCTTGTCCAAAGTCTAGTTATGTGTAGTAGATCAAAATTTGCTTACCTTCTAGATCTGCTTGAGCCAATGGAACCATAAATGCAATAAAGAGCCAGTTGATGAATATAAGCGGCTTCATCCTCGTCCTTTTCATAGTATTACATAACTACTGACTTCATCGACTCATCAATCTCAAACATAGATTAAAACTTTAAAACTCGACACACTTATATTATGAGATAAAAGTGAATACTAGGTGGACCAAAATTCTTCAAAACTGCCTCTAAGACTTTTATCTTAGACGATTTTTATTATCTTCTTTTAAATGCAAGGTGCAAGACAGCCCCCTAAGACCAACCAGTTTTGACGGCATATGGCAATATTTTTGAGTTATGGGGTAGCACACTTTCAAAGTTAACTTAATTGATTGAAGCAACTACGTTGACCAATATGTTTGTTTTTATAAGTCCCTTTTACTCAGCTGAATGATGCATCATTGTATTTTCAGGTACTGTTATCTGACCGAGAAAACTACAAGAAGACCAAGGCAATCATATAGAAGTAATTTCAATACATGCTTAGAATATCTATAATATATACATCTAATAATCTGGATATCACAAATAGTTGTAGATACAGTATTCAACATTCATAATCAGTGTCAACGTCCGCAAGACGAGTGTCAAAATAACAGCCTTCATTTGTAAAAGAATTTAAACACATAGCCCAAATATCTAGGGTTTAATGCCATCGACGCGCGAAGAAAAAATTATCAATTAAGAGTGCAAAAAAATTCTCCACATCTACGTAGACTCTTCCCAACTTAGATTTGTATATTTTTGTGTCCACCCTGTAATTCACGCATATAACACATCACGTTTATTAGATATTTGAAAAACAATTACGTTTATGTCAAATGTTGATAATGTTAATAGCATATCAAGATACGTTTCGTTTTGTTTTGTTCAAGTTTAAGTGACTCTAAACAATTACTTGTAATGTCATACTGACCTACATTATCTAATCAGTATTTAGAAGTGAGAACATGACACCTATTTAAAACGACGATTGTATTAAAGTATCTCACAACATTTAACATATCTGTATAATACTGTTAAATTCATCTAACTTAACGTATACTGTTAAACTACCCTTTGCAAGACTTTTATACACTAGTTCATAATAATTTGGGGAATACATATACCATTTCATGGCACATAAGTTATTAGGATTTACTCCAAAGATTTTAAATTATCATTCAGGGTGGTCCAAAAAGCAACAGGCTATATTTCCTTTATTATCTGCAAGAATCCTTTCATATTTCCCCGTGTTGTAGAGGACGGTCTAATATTTTTGTTGGTACCATTCATTTTTCGAAGTCTTGTTATTTGCAGAAATTATAAGCCCTAACCAAACATCACTGAAAATCGATAAAATGTGAATTTCAACATTTGCGATTCTTCAACCCTTCAACAAACTTCCTGTGGAAATCTTTTTAGCTGCAGTCTGAAAAACCTAATGTTGTCTGACTTTGTTTGGTTTTGATTCCCGCATGTTATGGTGAAAACATTAATATGAATATTATTCCACGTTGTTGAATGGATAGTCTGTTTAAACTTAATTAAATAACACTTAATGCAAATTTAGTACATATTTCTGACATTTTTGGTATATAATTGCGAGTACTATGAAGTATGATGGAATGATCGCTAAAATAGATACGTGGGTATGAAGATGAACATTTTAGGTAGAAGTCAAGTAATGTAAGTTTGTAAAATATAGATTATTCTTATCTTTTTGCTCCAATCTAACGAATGTCGTATTCCATGTTCTTACAAAACACGTCTAAATCGTTTGAAAAAACACGTCCTGAACAATTTCCATTGTTAAGACTTGAACACCGTGATCCTGCCTCCATTACATGTAGTTGCAAAGTTATTGTGAGCAAAGAAATGGTCTATGTTTCCAAAGACGAAAACATTTTCCAGTGAAATCGCAACCTACCCCTATATGGTCTTAAAATGTCAATATCTTCATTAAAGGTGCAATAATTAGTGCAGAGGGGTCATTCAACGATCATGGACCAGTGTCAAAATATATTTAAGTTTGGATATTTCATCAAGACTAACTTCTATTTTTATTATCTACAAAGAAACCCCCTAGATAAACATTATTTTAGCTGATATTCCTCTTGAAACATGGTGGATCTTAAAAATATAAAAGTGGAAGTCCCCTTTTTGAAGCTTTGAACTGAATTTACACTTCTTAATGCTGAAATTGATAATTTATCCATACATTTTAAGAAAATGGGTATGTCAAAGAAGATGTTAAACCAAATGTTGCCTTGATAGCTCAGAAAAAATGAAAAAACTTAACTATTTTCTCTGCAGTCCTTATTGTCCCTTTAATCATGGACCAATTCTAATGAAATATGGCTTAAAACACTGAATTTTAGATTTCCTTTTGATTTTTGTAAGATATTTATATGAAGGGCTTCTTAGATTTTTGGTCACAGGGGGTAACTTTGCCCACCTCTAACCGTTTGCGTAGGTAACATGCCCCTTGACTGTTGAGTGGTTAAAACTGCTTCAAAATGGTTAATGAAAGTGTGAAATGTGTTTTCGGCACAAATAGTGTCCCATTTGTCATATGGTATGGTTTAAACTCCTAGATTTCAATGTAAGCTTTTTTAAGATCATCCAATTTCCGTGAATCACATTGGTAAAATTTTGCACAATATATAATTTTCAGGCATGTTTGTTTAAGTCTTGTAATTTCTTCAAAATTCAAGACTCAGAATAAATTATGGCATCAACAAAAATGTTGACCTTTCTATACAATTCAATGCATGTATTAAGGAAAATATAGCCTGTTGCAGGGGTTCACTTTTTATTATATTCGAAAACCGGTGAGAATTCGGACAAACGAAGGTGGTAGACTAGCCTACATGTAAGCATTTCTTCTTGCACTTTCTGGGACCATTGAGGTCCCGGATTGATCTTTCCGACCAGAGATTGGAAGGCGGGGCAGCCTTGGTTGACATGCAATAGCGTTAGCGGGACGATGACATGTGAAGTTTGTTTGAAGTACGCTTTTCATGTCATTTGATAAAAAATATTTTGGCTAATCATTTTTCAGAGTGGCTAAAATTTTTTAGAAAATATAAGCCACATTGACTAATAATTTTTTCAGCTTATCTAGACCCCTGAACTAATAAAAAAGAAAACCAATTTACCCCGTCTCCAACAATTTCCAATGCCATTGAGTGTTACATCAGAGACATATAAAACATTATCATATTTCAACTGTATATACCGTGTCAAATTTCCATATGATAGCGCATCGTCGATGTCTTTAAAAGGATTGAACTTACTGTTTTGGCTTTCGTGATCACTTTACTCAATGAAAACAGGCATTTTACTGTGACTTCAATTGCGGTGAAAAATCAGGATATGCCTACTGCACTGTTAAGCCATCTCACTTTTGTATCACTGCTGAGGAAAATCTTTTCTCTTTTCAAAGCGGTTGAATTAATTTGTAAATATCCAACTAATAACCTTTTATGAAAACTCGAGTTTGAGTTTGAAGAATATTAGAGTTAGAATCGAGAAAGCAAAAGTTCTCTGGTTCCAGACGTGCAGCCATGTTGAAACGAGGACAAACTGTCCTCGTTTCCAGTTGATCCCAGTGATTGGTGTCTGTCTATTGTATTATGAATATAAAACTCCGACGTTGGACTGCCGAGTCAATCGTAAAGGTACTCTTCGCTGCGAAACTAGATATAGCTGAGTAGTCTCAGGATATAGTATACCCACGTTCAACATAGAGGTGTGTATTATTCGTTTTTTTCATTCACCATTATATCTGATATAAGGAAAACATAAACCGTATTTAGGTTAATAAAAATATTAAAATAAATATGTTCAAATTATCTAATTACGAAATGCGCTTTTATCGTATTTAAAAGACTTTGGTGACTCCCTTTTAGAGGAAAATAAAATTCTTCCATCTCTTTCAATAGATGAAGATTATTTTCACTTTGAAAAGGCAATGAACATCTTTCCTGGAAGCCTCACATAAGACATGTTGAAACAAAAATATCAAAGACCTTGGCAGTACTCCATAGAGTCAAACAAAACTTAGATTACAAAGCACTAAAAACGATATACTACTTTCTTATTTATTCTTACATCAATTACAATATTATAATCTGGGGGAATGTTCCACCTTCATACCTACTTAAAATCCATAGATTACAAAAACAATTCATTTAGAATACTTTTTAGTAACTGTAAGCCTAGAGATAACACAGCCCCTTATTTTAAAGAGGCCAGCATACTAAATATCTTCCAAATTGTTGAACGCTCTCTATATATTTAAATGTGTTAAAGGCATCAATAAAACTTATGAGAGACAATTTAATAACTACTTCACCCCAAATAGAGAAATTCATGAACACCTGACAAGACAACAATTAAAACTGAGACCTTCGAAAGGACGATTCTCGGTTTGGAGAACAGTCTCCTGGGCTAATAATTTTTCTCATGAAAAATATAGAAATATTACCCAAATTAAACTATGAATATTCGAAAGAGGACATTTAAATCTACTAGATGTAAAAGTAACAAATTGGACTGAAGCAGGGATAACACTCAATTTGACCGATTCAATAAAATACAAGTCTCGATTCGGGGAAAGAAGTTCATCAGTGTACTGCGCTCATATTTTTTTGCGAAAAATCTAGAAATATTACCCAAATTAAATTATGACTATTCAAAAGAAGACATTCAAATCTATATTATGTAAAAAAATCAAATTTGTCCGAAGCAGGGATAATGCTCATTTAGATTGATGAATTTCGTTCTCCAAACCGAGAATCGTCCTTTAGAAAAAATATTGGACAATTTTCTATCAGTAAACAGGGACCTGATTCCTGGAATAATCTCACAGATGACCTGCAACACATTAACTCTAGCTCCTTCTAAATTTAAAAGTAAATTGAAATTAAAATTGTTGTCATGAAGTATATGTTCAATGCAATACACTATTATTTTGATCATCCAGCAATATAATTGAGTGTGAAATTATTTACTGTTTCTTGCAATTTTCAAGTATTTTAATCTAGGTACATCATCATTCATTCTGGCACAAAGCAAAATTTGATTTTACATATCCTTACCATATGAGCAGACGGGCCTCGGGGAGGGGGTAGGTACAGGCGATTTGATCAATTTCATTTTGTAATTTCCTACTTTGTGGATAATATCCCCAATAGGGGGTCTTCCACTTCATGTAATTTTATTATCATACAATATAAGGAAATAAATAATAAATAAATAAAAATACTTGTAGCTATAGCTCAGCTAACGCAACTACGCAAGTTCCTTAATGAAAAGTAAACTTGGCAACTTGTTGGTTCCAATGAAACGTGATGCTATCAGCTTTATTGATGTCCTACCTACAATCATAAATGCATTTTCTCGTGATTACATTTCTTACAATCTCAAATATGTTACAAATTAAGTAAAAATATTGAAGCACTGGGTTCTTTCGAGATTTACCTATGTGGGAGGGGGTGGTAGCGATATATCATCGGTCTCAACAAAGACGTGCTTTTTGTAAAAATCTCACTGGTTTAACCATTCAATCAATAACAAACAAGCAAACACTCAAAGTTTATATATCCTTTATCCTGTAAAATAATATTATGTATATCTTGCCCGTAGCCAGCTTTTACTAGGAGGGGGAGCTTTTTTCCAAGGGGGGGGGGGGGGAGCTTTTTCACTATTTTGGCTAAAAATCATGCGAAAAATTCTCAGAATGGTGCAAAACTGCATGATTTTGAAAGAATTTCTGGCCAGGGGGGGGGGAGCTTCCTCTCCCCCAGCTCCCCCTCTGGCTACGGGCCTGTATATATAACAGTTAAGTACAAATGTATTATCTAATAAAAAGGCGTTGACACCTTAAAACCAAGAATGCAACTGACATACAGACACCGCTCCTGCTCCTTGCTTCAGACTCTGGTCACGTGACCCATTGGTCACTGTGATTGGTAAAAACTTAATGACACTATCACCCGATCATGAGCAAGGAGCACCCCTACCAGCTGGCTTTAATATTGAATGTCAAATTATGAGAGATTTAAAGGTTACTTAATATCGGAAAAGATCAAAAGATGTCACTGTAGTTTAAAAATGAAAGTGAAAGTAAATGAGCCAAAATGCCAAACTGGGGAAATAGTGTAAATTGTCTGAAATAATAAAAATGCTAACCATATTTATAAACAAGGACATCCATTTTTGTAAAAATGTGAGTTTTCCTCAAATACAGTATACAATTTTGAGAAAATAGACCTGATAAGGCTGGTATGATTCCAAAATATTCTAAATTGAAACAATTTTTGTCAAGAGTACTCTTCAGGATATCGGGTACTAGTAAACACAAGCGTGTCAATTTTACCGTCATCTCTGTCAAAGAAAGTAAATAAGAAAACCCAGGTTGAAAAGTGACAAACTTTAGAATTGTTTTTCTTTTGGGCCTTTAATCTGGTTGGATAAATCTTAATGAAAAACCAGTAATAATATTAGTATAGTTAGACATAACCGGCAAAGCACGATCATTACCAAGTGTAATTGATATTGTTAAATCCAGACAAAGGTTGGAAATACAATGTTATTATGTTTTATCGTTATTGAAATTTCAACTAGAAAAACAAAGTAATAAAGTATTGTACAGAAGACTATTAAGTCTTTTGACAATATTTTAATGTTTTTCGTAATGTGCTTATTGATAATAACAGTAGAGTACATTGCTTTGAATAATTGAAAAACATAAATGTGGTGCCTATTGTAATATATTTTTATATTTTTTTATTGCAATCAAAACGAGCAATAAAAAATACGATAATGAGATATCATTCAAGCTTTAGTGTGAACGTCAACGCACGAAGTCAATGTGTTTAGATGAGCGTTAACAATCATCCAATCATCCATATACAGGATGGGCCAAAACTCTTTTTTTCATTTATTGCGTGTGAACAGTACTCAAATCATCTCAAACTCAACATTTTTTCGGACACGATTCGTTGAGAAGTGATTCGAAATGTCTCATAATAGTAGTTGTGGTACTCAAACTGCATGCCTGCGTAGTTTGAATCATTGACAAACTGCCTACATTAACCTAGATTTTCCAAACTGCGTGCCTTTTGATACAAACGGTTTGCCTAATATTTGCAAACCTTGCGTCTAATATTTGCAACTACGTGCATATCCAAAATTGTTTTATTTTCAGAAAACGTAAAAGTCATTCCCCTTGCCCCCTTCCCTAATCACAAGAAATCAAATGTTTACAGATGATGTAAGAAAATGAAGATGTTAATACACTAGGCTAACCTAACTTTAACAAAGACGTAGATAGCATCACCTAAACGTCCTAATATGCAATCTATAGGGTAAGCCAAAAAAGATAACCAAAACATGGTGATTACTCGGTCGTCCAACATGAGTTTAAAATCATATTTATTGTATCAAATATGATTTTGAATCATATTTGATGACGGAGTAATCAACATTTGTTTGGGTTACCTTTTTGGCTCACCCTGTATGATCCGTTCAACTCTATGACGAGATTGGATCAGTACTGACATTGTTTAACACTTAAAAAGCTTATAAAAATCACTTTTTGTCACATGACGAGCAATTCTATCTCGTGCAATCATGATGAAAGATACGTCTTGTCGTAATTTCAACCCAGATATTTCGCAATTTTCTTACGATAACGGATATGCTTTTAGATAACATCATGAAATAACTGGGCTTTCAATTGTAGGGGGCGAGTGTTCAAAATCGCCGTTTGTTTTCGATAATCCGCCGTTTGTTAGAAGTCAAATAGTCTTTCCAGTGGGTGTTAAATTGTGTTAATCAGTTAAAGGCCCCATATAAAGTTTAAACCACTTTGGCTTATATTGTTGTCTTATCCAATGTTATCAACGTGTGAAATGTGAAACTTTTCATTATTTCAAAAATGTTTTTGAAGGACTTTTTGTTCAAAATATCGTGAATTTATTCAAAACTAGCTTTAAGAGGTCACACTTATCCTTTGAAGTGTCACACCGATGCATAGCAATCATCCTCACTTGTTTTTTTGCCGACAAAATCAAGAAAATTGGTTGATAGATGAGCGAGCAATGAACTCATACATGCATGAAAGTGGTTCAGGGAAAGATGCATTTCAAAATTTTAATTCTCATAGAAACCAATGGTAAAATAATATTAAAAAGATAATATATTCATCCTTTTAACCTGGTTGGACAGTCAAAATTGGTTTATTTTTTAAGTTTAGCATATTAAGAAAAGATTGACATTGAAAAATGTTGCCACATAGTCACGATGTGGTAACTTAGGTTGAAAATATTTTCGATATGCTAAATCATTGAATTGGCACATTAGATATAACATTTTTAACATAGTGTGTCCGTTTTTCAATCTTTATTTTGGTGTTATAAAGATATAAAGGTTCTTATATGAGTACCAGTGCAAGATTGTCCATTCTTGATGAGCTTTGATAATTCTTCTTTAAATATCGAGAAGAAGACGAGATAAAGAAACATTATCAAAGCGACTGTCGGATAAATTATGAATGCAGTTTCGCACAGGTGTCAACGGAACCAAACAGTGAACCCCGCTTTCCCGAACCCGAGTTTCCAGGATTCGCCTCGCATGCCTTCGACTCTTTCTCAAGATTAGGGCCCTATATTGTACCCCTACCTTATCATCCTGGTGTCTCGTTTATAACACCCTTGTATTGTATTTTGTTTACCACCAATGAAGGTGAGCAATACAGTACCTCTTGGGTATATCTCGTATATATACGGTCGTAAGTTACGTAATTAACCTGGAAGATAGACCCAGAAACCCCTCCTTGAAGGAGCCCTGTGTTCTTTTATGTGCACTTATACATAGACATACAAGTACACACCACAGCCTTTTTGTACGAGTTGCGGGCCACTCAGTCAAACACCCTGGAGTACTTCACGCAAACAAGCAAATTTAGTCTTGCCTGAACCGGGGATCGAATCCGGGACCTATTGCATAAGAGGTACATGCGCTACCGCAGAGCTACACGGGTGGACTTGTAATTATAATGCGAAGTTACTAAAGCATGATAAAAGGTGTATGTGTGGATGGGGAGGGGGGAGGTTTGACCCCCCACTTACCAAAAGCTGGGACATGTATACCTTTATATACTCAACCGGCCAAGTATTAACAGTACAAAAGGGAGAAAAATCCATCAGGTCCATAATTCTACACGTTCAGGTACAAGTTAAAAAACGTGTATCTTAGAACTACGGTACGCCTTTATACCAGCGACACACTTTCACGGGTGCGTCTTTACAATGAAACACAATAACGAAAATTGCAACTTTAGGATCTTGAAAAATATCCTTCCTGGTTAGAATAGGTTTCCACGTACAACTAAAAACACTATATAAAATAACTATCTATACACCATCAATGCAAATATATGCTTTCGTCCATTCTGATAGCATCTTTCTGTTTCACCTGAAACACAGGGCTTAGAAGAAATGAGATGTCATGGTTTATAATGATGGCTTTCTTCGAGAATACATAATGCGGCCCCGGGAATGCGGGGTGCCACATAAATTGCAACACACCTTGCAACAATGTCTTATGAGGGTAATTTCTTATATTGAGAAGTTTATCATCTATTGAAATTAAATACTTGTAGCTACAAAAAGCGAATTTGTTTGAGCAGTCCTAGCTCAATATATTATAAAGAAAACAATATTTACAACATGGTATCCTTAGTAGGCTATTCAATTTGGAATTTCGAAGCTTAGCCAAACATCAGCATTATAACAAAGATCATCAAAAAAGGATTTCATCAAAGTATTCCATGCAAATGAAGGTGCGAATTCACATTAACAAATTAAGATAAGATCCACAATATGTTATCAAATGGTTAAATGCGCAAAATGTGTAGATATGTTTTCCTTAATAATGTGTGAGGAGGCCTTTCAGGCAATTTTCGAAAGCGTAGTGAGAACAAGTTTGGTGTAGATGGGAGGGGGATATCTCCCACCTCGGTCTCTCTCTAATGCCTAGGCCATATATGCACCGGGCGCTGGCCGATGAGTAGTCATCGGCCGATTTCTAAATCAGTTTCGACCAAAATCATGTAATTCAGCAATTTTAGTTACAAAACATGAAGGTACATTCTGTAAAATTTTGAAGACAATTGGTGTATATTTAACAAAATACCAGCACCAGTCCTGTTACTTTTGGAACACCCTGGACCCTCTGGAGGTGTTAAAAAAACTAAAATGAATCTGATATACACATAATCACAAGTGAATCATCTATGTATACATCACTCATTTTAATAATGACAATTCAAGATTTTGATTTATATCAAAAGTGTTCAATTCAACAGGTGCATTTGGATTTGTGAAATGCAACCTGTGTAAGGGTAAGTTATTTTATAAAAGGTAAATGGCATCTATATAAGTTGCCCTAGTCATTCCACAGTTCCAGGCGTTATTTTGTGGAGCCCATGTCTTGCCACATCACACGTGGAAATGACTTTGACAAACCTTGGACATCTTTCTTTCAGTCCATGGACTCTAAAATAACAAGAATTTGCATTGTCGGGAGCGTAAAATTGGTTAATTTGAATGCCGCCTCTTGTATTTTTCATCTGCCTCTTGTACACAAAGTTACTGAAACTACTGAATAATCAAGCGATAATTGTAGATGCAAGTGTATATTAGATGACGATTGACAACGTACCCATTGTATAGAGAGTGCATTGTTGTGGACAAATGATTTCATGTTTTTCCAGGTAATATTCCAAAATGACAAGAATTTTGCTCTGTGTGGCCGTCATTATACTGGGTACCGTGCAAGGAGCTCAAGATACTTGCAACCGGAGATCAGTTTGTCCTTTGAATTTCATCTACAACCCCGACCTGGGTTCCTGCTATAACTTCGTTACATCCGATAAGATCACGTGGTACGATGCTCTCTCAGTTTGTTCAATGATGGATGCAAATCTTGCCGCTATAGAAACGCAAGCAGAGCTCGATTATCTGAGGAGAGAGATTAAAGGAAGAGGTTTTGTTGGAAATAGTCACCCCGTAGACGGAGATACATTTTTTGTCGGTGGTATACTGTTTAACGGCGGCTGGCAGTGGATAGGTGGTCCATCATGGAAGACAAAGCCAATCTCGTTTGCCCCGTGGAGACCTAATCAGCCGAATGCTCTTAATGTTCAGAAGTGTGTTATACTCTATGGTGGCGACGACTTTCTTTTTCATAATTGGAATTGCGACTATAAGTTGTACTACATTTGTGAAATGAAAGTCCAATAGAACTGCGTAGCGTTTCCTGTCCGGACAGGTTAAGAACTTTAAATGATTTTCAAAATTAAGTAAATGCCATTTGAAACTGCTCTTATTTGTGAAATCAAAATTGAATAAAAATATTCACACAGGCTAAGAACTCTATTTGCACTATATTTGTATAATTAAAATCGATTGACTTATTGACTAAATAATCTATTCAATTACTCAGATGCGAGTAGGCAGTTACCAGTTTCGCCACCAGGTTGCTAATTCGGGGAAATAACATTGCAGGGTATTACAAAATTCCCTTAAACTTGAATATTCATCAGTTCTAGGAGTTCACTTTTCATATTACCCTTATGTATCTGATAGTTATACAAATTAAAGTATTACCAGTAAAAGAAAATATTATCTACCCAATACAAGAAAAGATATTTCACTTTTTGTGATTTTACAACATGAGGTTTTCGATAATTGGTTTAAGAGAAAAACATTGTTGAATTCAGTTCACCATATCAATACCTATCTCTTCATTGATGAAGATAAAGAAAATAGTATTTGTTTTATAAAAAATCAAACCTATTACTGTATTACGGAGAATGACTTCATGAAAATGTGTTTCTTTCTTCCAATGTTCGAGAGAAAGCTAAAAAAACAAAACAAAAAACAGTGACCCCTTTACGTCACACTGACAAAAGAGCATAGCTCACCCAAGGGAAAGATCAATACCCGGTGATTTCAGCGGGAAGTGGCGTTTCGTTCAGTGGACGAGCTGCGCGCGCACGCATAAATGTGATTATCAATATTATTTAGGGGAGGGATATTCAAGCTTATTTTCGTCATAGGCGCGACCCAGGGCTGTTGTCTTAAGCCCGGTATACACCAATGGGGCAAGTTGGGACCTCCATAGACTTAACATTGCGTGGGACCTCGAGGGACCTTTTGGGATTTTGCCCCATGATGTTCGTGGGACTCCATGGGACTCCGTGGGATTTTGCCCCATCTTGCCCCATCGAGTCCCACGAGGTCCCATGAGGTCCCATGAAGTCCCACGTGGGACTCGGTGGGACTCGATGGGGCAAGATGGGGCAAAATCCCACGAAGTCCCATCGAGAATGAACATGTTCATTCTTTCCATGGGGCATCGTGGGATTTTCGATCATATGACGTGTTGTGTGAAGCCCGACATACACCAATGGGGCACGGTGGGATTTGATGGGACTCCATGGGGCTTGATGGGACTCCATGGGGCACGATGGGGCAAAGTCATCAAGGTCCCATGGGACTTCGTGGGATTCGATGGGGCAAATTGGGATTCGATGGGGCAAGATGGGACTCGATGGGGCAAGTGGGATTTTGCCCCATTGGTGTATACCGGGCTTTAAGGACATTTAACGTTGAAAATTAGCCATTCGGCTGATAATTTGTAAGAGTTTGCGATCTTATAATGTATAACTGTAACAACCGGGGGTCACACTCGCCTAGCCGTGACGTTATAAAAAGTGCAAGATGTTTAAATATACTTGAAATTTCTGTGGTAGCGTATATATGGCCTTGACTAGGGAGTGTGTTGGTTGTTATGAATTTTAATCTGCTCTACTGACAACTAACTGTCACACTGATCTCAATAATAACATAAAATATGACTTGAATTAAAATATATATATTATGTAACCAACTAAAAGTATGAAATATGTACAATGAGTTTTTACAATGAAACTAAGGTCCTTCAGATGGTATATCAAACAAGATTACTGTAAATATCTAACAAAACAGTTTTCAATCTTATTACCAATCTGACCTTACATGTATATAATACACACAACTACTACATGTAGATGCTCCACAACACCAGTGCCACCTTTTGGCAAATATTCAAACTGATAAAAGTACACACATGGTTATGAATATCTATCTTCAACTAAAACCTTGCAAAATTAGTATGCTACCCTAAGCTGGTAATATTCACTGAACAAAAGGAGACATAATTCTGAATATATCTGATTGGAATCAACGATAGCAACTAAGAAATGATGTAGAATCTCAAAGTTTGCGAAATTAGGTCACTTGACTTAGCCGTCTATCTCTGTTCAATACTAACTTCCTTACCCTATTTAACTTGATCTATCTTATCCTAGGCCATTTACTGTTAACAGAATCATATCCTATCCTATCTTAGGACCTTAAGTCCTACATTTAAGACGATTATAATCTGCACAATATAAAAAATGACAATCTTCTGAATTCTCCATGTGCGCCTCCTAACGCTTTTCTAAGACGTGCTCTGATTGGCTAATCTAAACTAGGCTTAAGTTTTTGGCACCAAATTCAAAAGTTATAAAAAGTTTAAATGACCTTTAAACCTTACAATAAAGTGAAATACAAATATTTACATTAACAGCTATATGAAATAATTAAACTGGGCATGAAATATAAAAAGTAACTACCCAGGGTTGTTACACTGCCCCCTTCTTTGAAAAAGAAATCGTCCTCGATTTACGCTTGAACAAAAGTATAAAATCGATACATAGAGGACTTAATACATATATCATGTGGTACAATACTTATATATAAGCCACAAGCTCAGTGAAAATTACATAAGACACAATGTCTCAAAACAAAGTAGCAGTATAAAATGTTTTACACAAATGCTGTGTGACATACCATTAATCAACATAGCATCAGATTATATTAAAGTACCAAATGTACATGTTAAACCTGTACTTTATGTTTATAGGGACAAAAAATACATGTTAATACAAAATATATGCAAAATACTGGATCACTACAAATTGTCAAAGATTAACAGTCTCTGAGCTCAGTCTCTAGCTGGATTGTCACTGATGTAGATGTCCTCTTCATAATGTTAATATATGGTACAGCGACAGTTATTAAAGTAAGTTTCATCCCAAAGATGGAAGGCGTGCACTCCTTCCAATATCAGACCAGCTGATAGATCATCGGTCAAAAACGCAATACTGTCTAAGTGTAGATGTCACATACAGGTTCAGTATATACACAATGATGATTGATGACATGAGCTGAGAACGAAGATGATGCACGGATTGATGATCCATATTGTTGAAATTATTCAGCTATATTTATTTATATGGGCAGTGTAATCAACATACACTTGCCTTCACTATATAATATATCACTAATGGTTACACAATCCAATGGCGAAATACAGCACATTTTCGGGATTTTTCAGCATAATCCACGATGACTTCGATTTAGTAGTTATGTCAGGGTCCCAGTCACAGGAACACATTTAAACGGACAGTTCCTATATATATGTGTAGCTGAAGCACAGTTGTAGCATAAGTGTTTCTTACGTTTATATGAATGAGACCTATCTTTACAGTTCACGTTATAGCCAGGTACATGTAATATACAGTTATCATCAATATTTGATTGTTCATTCTTAGCAGAAGGGGTCCTTTCAATGGCTTTGTTTAAAGCTGGCGGATTCCTCTTTGAATCAACTCTCCCTCCGGTAACATGCTGCTTTTGGTCATTGTCATTTTTCATGTGTTTGTAGCTCACTGTAGCATTACATTGCGAAGAATGTTCAGTTTCGATTAGAACATTGTCAGAAATAACAGGCGTTTGTTTCATTGTTTCTTTAACTTTGAAATGACTTTCATATTGCAGTCCAGTTGTTAGGGCTTCCTCAATATTCTCTGGGTTTTTAGAGCAGATACTCCAGCTTAAGTCAATATCATCAATTGCGTCAATAAATGTTTGCACAGCAATAATATCTCTGTATTGATTGTCCCCAAATGCTCCTCGGGATAAGCGTTTGATATCATGTGCCAGTTCAGTGAGGGTTTCACCTGGCAAACGTACTCGGTTTTGCAGCTTCTTAAGGTAGAACTCAAATGTATGCTGTAGAGAATTGTCACAGTAGATGGAGATGTTGCGAACAATTTTAGAATAATCCTGTCTATCTGCGGAGTTCATAGCACAAAGTACAGAAAGTGCTCTGTCCCTTAAACATGATACGAGATATGCAACTTTTGTATCGTTGTCCCATTTGAGGAATGATGATATGATGTCAAACTGGGTAATATAGTCCTCAAACGAATCAGTGCCATCATAAGTGTTTAGTTTAATTGCTGGTTGAATAAGTCCACTTTCACTACTAGAGGCTGGAGAAAGATTTATACCCATTGTTGTGCTATTGATTAAATCGTCTCAAATGTGTACAATAAATTCTAACTGTCCTAACGGATTATGAAAATACCTGACTTGAAATGTAACAACTACAATATTGGAGAAAAATACAAGCTTTGCTAAAAATACAAAAATGTGGGTCTTGAAAAATACAAAAATGTGGGTCTTGATAGGGCAGAACCTAACAAAATCCCGACGCTGCCAACCAGTGTAACAACCGGGGGTCACACTCGCCTAGCCGTGACGTTATAAAAAGTACAAGATGTTTAAATATACTTGAAATTTCTGTGGTAGCGTATATATGGCCTTGACTAGGGAGTGTGTTGGTTGTTATGAATTTTAATCTGCTCTACTGACAACTAACTGTCACACTGATCTCAATAATAACATAAAATATGATTTGAATTAAAATATATATATTATGTAACCAACTAAAAGTATGAAATATGTACAATGAGTTTTTACAATGAAACTAAGGTCCTTCAGATGGTATATCAAACAAGATACTGTAAATACCTAACAAAACAGTTTTCAATCTTATTACCAATCTGACCTTACATGTATATAATACACACAACTACTCTAGTGCCACCTTTTGACAAATATTCAAACTGATAAAAGTACACACATGGTTATGAATATCTTCAACTAAAACCTTGCAAAATTAGTATGCTACCCTAAGCTGGTAATATTCACAGAACAAAATGAGACATATTCCTGAACATATATCTGATTGGAATCAACGATAGCAACTAAGAAATGATGTAGAATCTCAACGTTTGCGAAATTAGGTCACTTGACTTAGCCGTCTATCTCTGTTCAATACTAACTTCCTTACCCTATTTAACTTGATCTATCTTATCTTAGGCCATTTACTGTTAACAGAATCATATCCTATCCTATCTTAGGACCTTAAGTCCTACATTTAAGACGATTATAATCCGCACAATATAAAAAATGACAATCTTCTGAATTCTCCATGTGCGCTCTTAACGCTTTTCTAAGACGTGCTCTGATTGGCTAATCTAAACTAGGCTTAAGTTTCTGGCACCAAATTCAAAAGTTATAAAAAGTTTAAATGACCTTTAAACCTTACAATAAAGTGAAATACAAATATTTACATTAACAGCTATATGAAATAATTAAACTGGGCATGAAATATAAAAAGTAACAACCCAGGGTTGTTACATAACTGTTATTCAGAAACATATTTTGACTCGATTCAGTTGGAATTAAGCTTTGAACCGAGAGATATTCACGATTGATATGCACATTTTTGATTGTGCCATTGCTTTTCCATTGCACAATCCATGTATTGATAGAAGTAACAATAATGCAGATTGTTTTACCTTCAATACATGGCGGACTCACTACAAATCGGTCTATTAAATACCATTTTGTGCCCTAAATAGTTTTATATTTCCATCACGGCCTGGAGCCTGGGTGTGTTTGTCTCTTATGTGTATGCGTGTGAATATTGGTGGGGCTGGTAGGGCCACCAATCCCCTGGCCCCGCCCATCCTTTATTCTACTTCCCACTTATTATAATTTATGCTGTAACATTTAGCTGGAAAACAGTAGGAATTATTTTTCTTGCCAATCAATCGTGAATCAAAATCAAAATTTCAAAAAGGATCAATCAGGTAATCGTCCAAATTCCAAATCAAGTTATAACATTATATGATATTCAGCAAGAAGTCCGGAAGAAATATAGAATATTTAAACATCAAAGCTGAAAGTTAAAAGCTAATCTGTCAATTTTCTGTCTGCAAAAGAACGTTTACATTTGACACAATAAAAGACCGAGGCTTTGAAATCTAGGATTCCCCAGGAAAATATGACGTCATACTAATTAGCATAAGGATTTCCCTAGTGGTCTGGGTCGAGCATCGTCCGAAAACACAATCCGATAAATACATGCTAATTTCTAAGGAGATGGGAAGTGTATGACGTGTTTATCGATTTTGTTTAACGATTTAATCAATTATCAAATTGTTTAAGTGGATAAAGTGGTCACACTTGCTTCAATTCATAGCGTAATCGACGGATAGAAACTGCACCGAATTCCCTATATCCTACCCCGTATTATGTAGGCTATAACCACAGTGACCTGCAGATGGCGCTATCACAAACAAGTACTGCACGAACCGATAAATTCCCGGGTATTGTAACGCCCTTGGCTCACCTACGTTTTGAACATACATTTATTAGGTTTTTAAACAAACTAACTAAGTATTTTGACACTCCGATGTATTTAAACATTCCGATTAAGTTTTTGAACATATTAGTACAAAAAAACGCAACCCAAAGAAATCGCTATATCTTGGAAAATACTAATCCAATTGTGTTCATGTTAGGTAGTTGTAAAACATGATGTCTTGGAAACTTGCTCAAATGACAGTTGTACTATCAAAATACGAAAAACGTGAACGGAAAATCACTATATCTTGGAAAATACTAATTCAATTATGTTCATTTTTTCAGGAAAAGAATGAAGAGACTGTGTATGTATAGCTCCTGTTGTAAGTAAGTTATAAAACATGATGCCTTGGACACTAGCTCAAATGGCAGTTGTACTAGGAAAATATGAAAACGCAGTCAGATGTGACTGCCACAGCAATAAAACCAAATAACTTTCTAACCATAGTGTTTTGGCACTTCTCATTCAATGCGTGGTGAATTTGTGGAGTTTCATCAAAATCACTCCAGGGCTTTACAGTCATGGTCAAAATGCCTTCTTAAGTCTCCCTGAACCAGGCCGTTTGACTGCGATTTGAAAGCATATCGACCATGACTGTAAAGTCCCTGAAGTGATTTTGATTTCTCTCTACAGATTTACCATACAGTGAATGAAGATGATTTGTGCCAAATTTTAAGAGCCAAAACACTATTATTAGGACGATGTTTCGTTTTTTCCGGTTGCAGTCACTCCTGACTGTGTTTTTCGTATTTTCCTAGTACAAGTGTCTTTTGAGCAGGTGTCCAAGACATCATGTTTTTCAACTTACCATTTACAGGAGCTATACATACACTCTTTACATTCTTTATTTCTTGAAAATATGAACATAATTGAACCAGTATTTTTCAAAATATAGTGATTTCTTTGGGTTGCGTTTTTTGAACACCCTGTACTAAGTATTTTGACAAATGTTAAATAAATATTTCTCAAATCCCCTACGTAAACGTGAAATTACTGGAACACGTACAGGCCGAATGTGTATGTTAAGGTAACTTATATTAACTAAACGACACTATATTTATATTCATATATATAATATTTACAAAAGGAACTAAGCATTTATGAAAATTTTTGTTAATACTACAGTGAGTACTTTAGTGAAAATTACTCATTTTCATTAAAACCAAAGACTAGATGTATTACAGTGATGTTGGAAATATCATGGACAGTCAATTTTATATTCCGATTAATCTACGCATCATCCAATTGAAAGGTATTCATCCTAAACACTTAATTTCATCCTAGAAAAGTATCAATATGTCCTGACAGTTATGGATTAAGATGAACATAGAATTTAGTATATAATAGACGACATAGTAAAATTGTAGGTCATATTGCTGTTTTGGTGAACTCGCTACAAGGCAACCCAGTGAATCATGCCATCTAGTGGCTATGATGTTATCACAGTTTTTGCACCTGATCAGGACAATTTTATTCACAGGGGCTGTACCTGAACGCGCGGGGTAAGGTACGACACGAAGGCGATGAAATTTGAACAAACTGATATTTACATTGTTTCAGAAATATCTGGTCTAGTTTCGAGATATTTTTATATCTACACGTAAATGTCCCTAACAATATCCTAGACAGTGAACTTCACAGTGAATTTCATATGAAAAGCAACACAAACTGCGAATATAGTACACCCCCCTCCATAAGTTTGGCAACCTTTTTTCCCCCATTGAACTACGTGTTAAAGCCTCTTTACCTTTGAATTTTTATTTACTTAACCTGCAATGAAAATATTTAAACTATTGATGGGAACGTAATTTGACCTTAATTCCAATACTTCCAAATTTTCTCAATTTTTTTCCTCAATTACAATAGGTCGAAAATTGATGATAGATTTGATGAATTTTTGAAAATCGACATTCCCATGTTAACCAATGGGAAATGGTACAGTCAATATGGTACAACGAAAATGGGACTTCTGCGCATGTTAAAATTTTTCGTCAAAACTCAACTTTTGTTCAAGTTGATACGATTGTCTTTCGAACTAGAGACTTACCTCATTCGAAAGATCATAAAAGACTTTATCTATACTGAAAATCTTAGATCCAAACATAGTAGAATACGCCGTCAGTCCGCATTTGATTTTTTGAAGTGAGTTTCGTAGATCGTCAGATTTCTCCGACTGATATCGGGTTATCTCAAATTGGTTCGTTTATAAATACGAATTTCTTTACCGTTGTAAGGCGCATGCGCAAAATTGATTTATAAAACGTTATTGGTTGATGGTTTTTCTCCTGAGCATGCGTGAAGTCTGATGACACTTATGACGAAGACCGGAGCAAACATTACTAGCTCTGGAACGAAATTCCAAGATTCAGATCATTTCGCGGTGTTTGCTAAGCGTGTATACGTGAATGACAAGCTGTTTTGAGTAGATCAGGTACCTGTTTTAGACACAACATTGATTTAGCTTGACATTGATGTGCTCATTGGCACTTTTGAGCATGTTAATACAAGTTTTTACACTCTTAGCACGAGACGGGTTTTCGAAAAATCTGTTATCTGATTCACTCGATTATCGTATGGATATGTATTTCTGCTGACATTTCAACACCACATCACATAGAATTACGATGCAGAATGATAATAAAACACAAAACAACGACTAAATTTCACTTGTTATTTCACAGGAGGTAAAATTGCAAACTGCCTAGATTCTTTGTAAGGGTCGTCAGACATCGGATTGGCCGCCATATTTGAAATGAAAATATCACTAAATAGAGGTCTGCGCATGTCTCAACATTTCGACTGGGTAGGTTTGCCGCAAGTCATATGACAGAATAACCATCCATCCGAGTCCTTGCAAAAAATACGAGTTAGGCACTGCAATTGAATTTGCTAACTTTATTTAACAAAAAATTGATATGTTTCTTCAGGTTCAACAAAGTTATGGGCCTTTAAAGTCAAAATTGTTTTTCAAAAAACCTCTCCCATTGAAATAACACAGGAGGCGAAAAATTATTTTCAAAAATGACTTTGAAGTGCTTAACTTTAGTATTCATCAAATAAATTAAACACTTAGTGATCAAAAAAGTTAGACAATTCAATTTTCTATATAAAAATATTTTTTGCTGAATCTTTTACTGAAAATATATCCTGATTTTTGATTTGCCCCGAACCCTCCATTTCCCATTGGATTACATGGGAATGACGATTTTCAAAAATTCATCAAATTTATCATCAATTTTCGACATATTGTAATTCAGGAAAAAAATTGAGAAAATTTGGAGGTATTGGAAATAAAGTCAAGTTACGTTTCCATCAATATTATAAGTTATTTCATCGCCGGTTAAGTAAATTAAAATTCAAACGTAAAGAGGCTTTAACACGTAGTTCCATGGAGAAAAAAGGTTGCCAAACTTATGGAGGGGAGTGTATATGGTATAACGCGTAGGTAAATTTATATGAGATACGGTATAACGCAAAATCAGATTCCCTGTGTTGTACAATATTGTGACATATTGTTATAGTTTCCAACTTATTTGTGGATGATATTCGGCGTTCGGTGCTTTTTCTGTAACATGGGTAATCGTGATTATGTCCCTCTTCCTCAGTTACAACATGTCGGCACAACTAATACAGTTATTTTATGAAAAGGAAATGAGCAATAGGTTGCTACCGATCGCCACTCGATTTGGGAAATACATTTCTCTACGTCAGTGCAATTCACAAACGTCACAATTGCATGCGGTTGAATCCTTAAAATATTCACTAAGACCAATACACAATGAGTATACTTAGATCCTTTGACACATTGGCAAGTCGACCCAGTTGTTAATCTAGTTTAACTGAATTATATGTGACCTTTTCTGATGCGAATACTTTTGATAACAATGATACATCATGTTTTAAGTCAAGTGTTATATACTAAATATGTACATTCATGGTTTATGCATAGTTTTGCATACTTAAAACCATGTCCAAAGACCTTTTTATGACATTTTGAAACTTGAAATATTATAAGTGTTATACAGTATGTACTTCTCAAAATGAATAACTGTGAGACATTTATCAAGCTAGACTATAAAAAAACAAATAAATCTTGCATGTTCGATTGTTCATCATGGTTTTGCAGAAGTTCTATTTATGTATTTGAACTTTAAAAATCTGCAAAAACTTATCTTTGACATATTTGTTCAATAGTCTATATTCCTTCACGACAACACATTTATTACTTATAAGCAGAAAAGCATTCATCTTGTGATTTCAGCGGTTATTTTTATGTGTCCTGCAATTGTTCAACAGTGTGCAGTTTTCGAATTCAAGCTGTTTATCATTTGTATAATCAACACTCACGGGTTTGATTTATAATTCGGCATGACTTGTATCTGTAGCTTCAGAACATGATTCCTTAAATCCGTCCCAAGTCCATGGGTTGGTTTCTTCATAGGCAGTACTAAGTGACCCATATGCTAGCATTTCTGATTTGATTATATCAGCCATTTTACCTGTGAATTGACTGAATACAAGCTGTTCTCCCATTGGTCCTTTCACAAATGCAAATTTATAGCCATTAAGTTTCGGATCATCAACAATGGGGTTAGCAATAACTTTACCAAATTTTGATTTCGATTTCTTCAGCACATCGTGCATAAAGTCATTCATTTTAACATCATTTTGAAGTTGTAGACCAATTTGCATATTGTGAATGAGAGCAGGAGAGCTCCTTTCATGGCGAGGGTTATATCCGTTAGTTTTGTCACCCTTTCTAGCATACATCAATTGTTCCAAAATAAAGTTATCAAATAGAACAAACCTGAGACTTATCTCTAAGTCAGATTTGACAAAATCGCCGATTCCAAGGTCATCATAATTTGCATTGGTTTGTCTTGCTTTGATCATTTCTTGTTGGAAGAGTGCATTCTGTAAAGCCGAGCCAAAGAAATGATCACCTTTGAGTTCCTCCATTAATGTTCCCCCTAGTATGCCTGAGAAAAAATCAATAGACTCATCCAAACTAGAGGTACGTATTCCTAAATGATGAAGTCCATAAAGTTCCCCAGGAAGTCCAACATTTCTTTTGTACTTATTGTCTTTATAGGCAGGATATATCTTTGTCGTTAATGACTTACGGGCGCAAAATGCATCTCGTATTTTATCACCACTTGACTTTGCAAATTTTATAAATTCGATTTGTTCACCATTTGGCCCTTTACAATATACCCAACCTAGTCCTCCCCCTCCCAGAGAGTCCTCACTGTCATAGACATTGGCAAAAGCTTCAATTGGTACACTATACCTATCCTCTTCATTTTTAATTTCCGTCATGCGACTGCATTTTATTTTCTCAAACCCAGCTGCATTTGACCTTCTTTCTAGCTCCATAACGTACTCTCTCAGATCAGTATCATCTTGAACCCAAAATGCCAAATGCGGCGCTGCGATATATGCAGGAGAGGACTTGCGCACCATTTCCTGATCATCGTAATCTTCAGATCTGATATCAGCCTTTGAGCGTGGAGAAAAGTTGAGGAGTTTTACCATCAAATTGTCAAATAAAACCCAATTCCAGCGTACCTATGAATAAAAATTAACGTAGTCAAGCTTTAGTAAAACGTTTACCTCTGATTGATCTAGAAACACTCCCTTTTTACTTCAATATGCTTAGAGTTATTTAGACGTTAAATCCCTTGATTATTTATCTTAGCAACTGATAAAATTCAGTAATTATTTCTTGGATAAATCACTGCTCATAGAGGATAAAAACAAATGAGATTATTTGGAGATATTACCTGGTAATTTCCTTCTTTAGAGATATCAGGAACCCCCAAAGACTCGGGGCTGACTCTTTTCTCTTCAGCGTCCTTCAGTTCTTTAGCAAACATCCCCTGGTAGATGTTATCACCATAGAGACCATGCTCTGTAAACATAAAAATAGCACAAGTGACGAAAGGTAAAAGAAAAAAGGGCATCATTAAAACTTAAAAAACACAACTAATGTAGTCATAATCAGAATTAGGAACCCCCAATATCCGAAACCGATTACATTTTCATCTTTTATCATTGTTCACGTTATTTTGACAGATAGAATGAATCAAGATAAATTGTATACTATTCAACTAGTGCTAGTACATCAAACCAAATTGTCACACACTCAAATTAGCCATTTAAGCATTTTAGTGAACTTAAAAACCTAAAATACGAGGAATAAATGTACCTATGATTTACCTGAAATTTGGCTGAGTAACTTTCCACCCAGAATATCAGTGTAGAAGCGTGTAGAAATATCTAAATCCTCAGTTGTAATACCAACGTGGCTAACTCCATGCAATTTGTTCAGTTTGGAACCTTCCAAAACGTGACTCACCAAAAGTAGTAATGTTGCAAAACTTACCACTTTTAATGCAACCATTTTGAATCGTTGGTGCATGGACTAAGCTCGCCTGCAGATATTGCAGATTAAGTTGACATAAAACACACAGTGGCGTAGCCAGCAATTGGTGACCAGGGGTTCGATTTTTTATGTATCCACAAATCTCCCCCTTCATCGGTGTACCTCACATAAAAGTATTTTTTGTACATACAATTTACACCCCTCCAAAAGTTTGGCAACAATTTGATTTTCTATATTGAAATAGTTTTTGGTGAATCTTTTACTGAAAGATATTGAATTCTGGTAGCAAAATCATACATTTTATATAACAATTGTTTAATTGTTCAATGAAATCCAAATCAAGGGTTAGCATACATTGAGACAACTTTTGTAAAGGGCAAATTACAACATATCTCTAAGGAACATATATTTTAACGAGCTACCATTGAAAAATCGTCATTCCCAATTCATCATTCAAAGATATGTCAAATTCTGGCATGCTATTCCCACACTTTTAGATGATTTTTGAAAAGAATCCAAATCAAAAGAATTTTATCTGCCATTTCATTTTGTAATAGAGGAGTTCATAATGACCTCATGAACTTACAGTTAGTTTCTGAATACTAGTATATTCAAAAGCAAATATTTTTGAAGAATGTAATACTTATTTAATCATGGCGCACAATAAAAGTCGTAATGGCTGCACGAATACTCTCAATTGGTACTGACGATAGAAGTGACAGATGACAAATAGTATTGTATTAATGGAATGAAACATAGGCTGAAATTTAAAAAAAAATTGAAATAACAAAATATCCACTGTGCTCTGTAGGCTCTAACATTAAACATCTCTCTTAAATTTCAATGCCTTGCAACAAATAACACAGGCTGGTATCGAAAAATTTGTCCGCTGTGACGGAGCGTGCTATTTTGCATAGAAATACTAAGAAACCAACACAATTTATTTTTTTACTCATATGTTTCGCTATACCAAAGAAAGTTTCTTACTCAGTGCAATGGCTATATCATTTGCGGGTAACTTTAACTTTTGTTTGAAGTCCAACAACGCTAAGAGAAAGAGCTATTGAAAACGGCGCCGGGGTATCATGCTCCAAAATGTACCATTTCTTTTATTTCTTTTTAATGGTACAATATAGCGACACAATAATATTTACATATGTTTTAAGGATAACCCTGAAGGTATTAATGATATCTTGATGTATTGGGTATTTTAAATATTTTTTATAAAAAATAATGTTTACATTTATTGTCCGCTTTGACGGAGCAGTTTTAACTGTGAACTACGTTAAGAATTTAAGATTCAAATTATACCTTTTAAAAGTACCATAAGAAGAGAGAACGTCACAAATCACTTTCCTAAATTATGACAAGTAGCCTCTGGGAGATCTGGGGTAATGTAAATCTGAGATATAAAAACTCTTAGCATTTTTCGGAGGTTTGTACTGAAATCAACATGAATCAACATGGTGTTAACTCAACATAATATTTCTAATACGTTTTCGCCAAGACGTCTTAGAATGTCACGTGTAGTGTAAATTGTTACGCGGAATATGGCATACATTCATGGTTGCGCGGTATTTGCGATACGGGTGAATATGACATACTCACCTGCGGTATATGGCATATTCCGCAGGTGAGTATGCGATATTCCGCAGTGAATATGTGATGCATTGAATTCAGTGAATACCCGATACTCACCTTCAGAATATGTCATACTCACTTGCTGAATATGCCATATACAGCAGTTGGATATGACATATTCCGCAGGTGAAAAACGTGATACAGAAAGACTTGGTTTGATTGGTTGCGAGAATCGACTCTGAATGTAATCCTGGATTGATTGGGTAAGTTTATTACGTGAGATTGGTGAGTGATACTTCTGCATACGTTGATGTATTCGATAAACTGTACTGTTGATTCAGTAATCATTTTAATAATTTATGAAGTTTTACTTGTTCGTTCAATCGATGCAATTGACAATTGCATACTTCCGTATCACGTTCTCATTGGTTAGCGTGTATACCATATACCACAGGTGAATCTGTCATACACCGCAAGTGAATATGGCATATTCGTTGCGGAATATGGCATATTTTTGTATCGTGTTTACCGCGTAACATAAATAGGGATAATATGAATTTATTCGAAATAGCGCACAGACATCCTGCATTCCGACAGATGTATAACCTTTTACCACATAATAATAACTGTATATAAGTTACCATAAAAAATGATCATGTCAGGTGATGGATCCACAGTAGGCACAACGAAAGGCAAATGCCCTATACTGAAATAAAGTTGACTGTATCATTTTCATGAGTTACCATGCATAACTTGGATTACAGTACAAACTAAGAAAAGAAGCTTAAAGAGTGGTCGTATATACATCTCAGAATTTGAATTGTGTACTTTTATTCCGTTTTATTTTTCAGAATACTTTAAGAAAGAGATTTGATACGCTCCCTCCTCTAACGTGTAGTTATAAAGAGATATATTATAAATCTAAATTCTTAACGTATTTCAGATTTGAAACTGCTCCGTCACAGCGGACAAAAAATTTAAACATTATTTTTTATTGAAAAAATTAAAAATACCCAATACATAAAGATCTCATTAATACCTTCAGAGTTATGTTGAA
This sequence comes from Owenia fusiformis, assembly GCA_903813345.2. Classification (NCBI taxonomy): domain Eukaryota; kingdom Metazoa; phylum Annelida; class Polychaeta; order Sabellida; family Oweniidae; genus Owenia; species Owenia fusiformis. The sequence continues at coordinate 31,099,507 of CAIIXF020000010.1, read as the reverse complement.
AACATATGTAAATATTATTGTGTCGCTATATTGTATCATTAAAAAGAAATAAAAGAATTGGTACATTTTGGAGTATGATACTCCGACGCCGTTTTCAATAGCTTTTACTCTTAGCGTTGTTGGACTTCAAACAGAAGTTAAAGTTACCTGCAAATGATATATTCATTGCATGGAGTCAGTAATTTTCTTTGATATAGCAAAACATATGAGTAAAAAAATAAATTGTGTGGATTTCCTAGTGTTTCTATGCAAAATAGCACGCTCCGTCACAGCGGACAATTTTTTCGATACCAGCCTGTGAATAAAGAACAAATAATGCTGAAAAACTTATTTGTTGTGCTTTCTTTGAATTGAAAATAAAAAACTTTGAAAACATTCCATTTTCTATCACAGTTCCGCTGATTTTATCATTAATGACGAGAATCATGAAATGATCCCTATCTCAGCTTATGTGTGCCCCAGCACTTTAATATTTTCCAAAGTATTATGACATTCTATTCTTCATGTTACACCTAAGAATGATTCATTATGACCATAGGGATATTTGCCAATACTCAAACCTCTTCCTTTACTATTTTTTCCTACTGGTCATATAAATTGAATATATGTTTCTGGTTATTGCAATGAATTTTTCCACAAATATTTTTTTGGGAGAAATCCCGACCGGGGGTTCGTCCGAACCCATCGAACCCCCGGTCCCTACGGCTATGACACACTACACGTTGGTTTATCATTGACAAATCCTACACAGTAATAGTAGTTACAGAAACGAGAGTTCTGACACACCTATAACATGGAGTCCTATGGGGAGGGACACGATTTTTCATATTACCCTCCCTAACATGGGCTCCAATGGGGAGGGACATCTGTGAGCCTCCCTGAGCTCGGGAGGCACATACGGGGACCCCACCCCTCCCCCCTCGGCGTGGTGGCGTGTACATATTTCGGGAATCTCGGGCCCTAAGGGGTAACGGACGCCCTACCCCACGTCTGTACGTTTACTGTAAGGGATACTATTCGAATTCCCGCCAAAAACAATAAATCGATAAACCAGTACGCGTCCCGTTTAACCTTGAAAGCCTGTACCGTCGGTACAGGTTCTGGTAATTTGATACGGAATATTGACAGCCGGTGAAGTAAAATTAATAAAAACGCGTCAGTCGTTGACTGGTAATCGATAATAGGTAAGACCGTACCCGCCGGTACAGGCTCGAGTGATTTCTTACATGTTGTGGCACGTGGGGCGTGACTTAAACAATAAGTTCAGGGAGGCTCATACGGGGACCCCACCCCTCCCTTTCGGCGTGGTAGCGTGTACATATTTCGGGGATCTCGGGCCCTAGGGGTAACGGACGCCCTACCCCACGACTATACGTTCCGGAAGTTAGCCATTTTGATAGGAAGTCAGCCATTTTGACCGGAAGTCAGCCCGGAAGTCAGTCATTTAACCGGAAGTCGGCGATTTTGAAGCTTTCTAGCAGGAAGTCAGCCATTTTGCATCTGTCTGGGCAAGAGGGTGACATCATAGCGGAAGTGAGGCATCTTTTAGTCGGCCTGGGTAGGTTTAAAGCGGAAGTTAGCCATCTTTTCCCTACCTCCTCCCACTTCCTCCTTACCTCCTCCTTACCTCCCCCCCCGCCTCCTCCCTACCTCATCATTACCTCCTCCCTATATCCTCCTTACCTCTTCCCACCTCTTCCTTACCTTCTCCCACCTCCTCTCTACCTCCCCCCGCTTCCTCCTTACCTCCTCCCACCTCCTCCTACCTCCTTCCTACCTCATCATTACCTCCTCCTTACCTCCTCCAACCTCTTCCTTACCTCCTCCTACCTCCTCCCTACCTCCTCCTTACCTCATACCTCCTCCTACTTCCACCCAACCTCCTCCTGTCTCTTCTCCATCTTCCAAACCTCCTCCCCTCCCTTTACTTTAATATTCAATAGTTTATAATGTCATAAATGCCTGTTTATGTTTACAATTGATCTTAATTGACACATTTTGAACCAATCAAAATACTGCACATTAGAATATTCTTATATATTTTAAGTTGTCCATGTTTTGAGTCATTTTACTGATAGATCTTGAACAGACAACATGTCTTTCAATTGTTCTGAGTGTAGTGTGAATTTTACGAGGGGTGATAACCTATCAAGGCATATGAATAAGTTTCATGGAGAAAAAATGCATCAGTCTGATGTTATGCTGAAACATCCGTTTACTATGATAGCAGGTATAGGCATGGACATGTTGAAATTAAAAGTCTGATAGGTTTCTAAATATAGAAAGAGAGCATGTCAATTTATTAAAAAAATATTTTTTGTTGTATTTTCAGCCGGACCAACATCGTCGGGGAAGACCTGGCTTATGAAGCACTTGATCAAAAATGTTGAACGGTATATATCCCCAATTCCCAAAAGAATCATCTGGTGTTATGGTCAATGGCAGCCTGCCTACGAAGAGCTAAGAAAATACCCACATTTGGAATTTGTGAAGGGAATACCAGAGGATATTGATGATTCAAGATACCTTGACACTTCAGTTCCTACTTTGATACTTCTCGATGATCTTATGAATGAGGCAACAAATGATCAACGGATATGTGATCTCTATAGCAAAGGCAGTCACCATCGAAATCTGTCTGTGATATGCCTACTCCAGAATATGTATCATCAAGGAAAAATGAATAGATCGATGAGCTTAAACTCTCACTATATGATACTGTTTAATAACCCGAGAGATCGCCAACAGGTGGCATTCTTATCGAGGCAGATGTACCCCGGAAATGGAAACAAGTTGGTCAGAGCATATACCAACGCAACTAGTCGACCTATGGTTACCTGCTTCTTGATCTGAAGCAAGAAACTTCGGAGCACAGCAGATTGAAACCAAATGCCTTTACTAAAAGTGAAGTTGAATTTGAAAGTCATCACGATCCCAGCAGCTTCAAGGAACCAATGAATGATTCAAAACACTTACTTGAAAGACAGGGTATTTCAGAAGTCGACTATCCGACGACAACATTTATAAATAGTAGTGATGTTAAGAACTACCCTAACTTGGAACGTGAATTTCGAGAAGACAACATGGTATCCTGTGATGACTGTGGTTTAGTATTTGATAGCATTCACGACTTACAGAGGCATATAAAAAAGTGGTGTCAAGATCAGGGACCACTACCCAAGAGGATGAGGACCCAATCTACCCAAAATATTGAGGAGAAGATTCCTCAAGACAAAGACAATGACGTTGATGACGATGATGGTGATTTGAAAGCAAATGAAACATTTGCATTCTTAAAGAAGTGGTCTATAAGACAGAATGAGGAAGACCACCGACGTAAAGTGGATGAGTATATGGATAGAGGGATGGATAAGACAGAGGCTGTAGAAAAGGCAGATAATAAACTATTGTCGAAGAATAAGGAAGAATTTATGAAAGGATATAAACAATTCGTCAAGCTAACGGTTGATGTAAAAGACAATGCGTTACACAGAAATATAATTGATTCAATAAATAATATGATGAGGAGGGGTGTCTCTGTGAACTTAGCCATTAGGAAGACACTTTTAAAAAACAAACACAAGTTTGATGAGGTCTTTATAGAGGATACAGACCAGGAAAGTAGCTCTGAGGAAGAACAGAGTGAATCCGAAAACGAGGCTGTTGAATCAAGCACTGAGTGATAAATATGATCATCAGATACCAAATTGCAATCTCTTGAACGGTTACATTATAGAGCAGCATGTCTAGTCTCTGGAGCAATCCATGGCTCGAACACTAATAAAGTTCTCTCATCAATAAACTGGAAAACTTTATCCTCTAGAAGAGAGGAACATCTCAAAATATTTATTTTTAAAGCAAGATATAATAACTTTCCTCCTTTCATTTGTAATCTTGTCAGGTCCTATGAGAATGATATACAAGTGCGCTCATTAAGGAGCCACAGGGACTATAAGATTCCCCTTCAAACAAGCGCTTTGGCTAAGAAATCTACAGTTTTTAAAGGTATGGCCCTTTGGAATAACCTTCCACCAGATTATAGAATTGGTCAGCCAATTTCAAGATTTAAAAGAATAGTAAGAGGCGATGGAAGCCATGCTTCTACCCTATCAACGTCAAAACTAAAAAATGCCATGCCTCGCTACCTAGAAATTCCTCTAAACCGACTCAGGTCCGGACTTCTCTTGCAAGCTCACCTCCATGCACACAACTTTGAACGGGTTGCTAATCCTAAATGTTTATGTGATAATATAAACCAGACAACTTTACATTTCCTGTTGAAATGCCCTCTGCTGACAGAACAGAGAACAACACTACTTGCAGGACTGGAGACGATAGGGATCCGTACCCACTATGATGGACTTAATATGCATGATCAATCCCAGTTCTTACTTTTTGGAGATAATAAATTTCCAGTAGATGTCAATGAGAAACTAATGAACATAGTAGCATATTATATCCACCAGGGTCTAGATCTTTTGGACATGTAATCGATTACAACATGTTACAACTGAAATCCCTCTGGCCAAGGGAAAAAACCTTACACATCTTTGTGATATACGAGTGTAGTGTGATGATATTTTATTGACTTTTTCTTTCATCTATTTTAACAATAACATGACATAAAAATAACTTATTATGTAAAAATTTAATTACATTCCTTTGGATTTCACTCAAAATTGCCGACAATGTCACTAGACTTTGGCAATTGTTTAAGTTTGTACAGCTGTATTTTATGGAATATAATAAAGATGATTAATAAAAAAAAAAAAAAAAAGTGATAAATATTAGCAATTTAAAGAGAGATCGTCATTAAGGAGTCAGATTCCGACAGTGTAAGATGGCATATCAAGACTATTTAAAGAAATTATACTTTGACAGTCGAAATTCTGGAGCCTTTGCTGGACCAGACAAACTCTATAGAGCTGTACTAAATGATGGGAAATACCAGCTGTCCCGTTATCAGATAAAGAAATGGCTGGACAATCAAGAAGCTTATGGCTTACAGAGACCTTTTAAGAGACAATTTACTCGGAATAAAGTATATGTTTCACATATTGATGAACAATGGGATGCTGATCTCATGGATATGTCTACTTGGTCAACAGAGAATGACAATACGAAATTTATCCTAGTCGTCATTGACATCATGTCCCGTTTTGCCTGGGTTAAGCCTCTACCTAACAAGACGGGTAAAGCTGTTGCAGAGGCCTTTGATGACATCTTCAAAGAAGGGCAGCGTCAACCAGATGTCATTAGAACAGATAAAGGTCAAGAATTTCGTGCGAGGGTCGTACAGACATTGCTGGCTCGATGGGGAGTACGCCATTTTGTTACGGAAAATACGCCCAAAGCCAACTTTTCCGAGCGCCTTAAAAAGACATTGAAGACGAAAATGATGAGGTTCATGACATATAAACAGAACTATAGATATATAGACAATTTGCAAAATTTTGTTAAAAGTTATAACGCCACTTGGCATAGGGGTATAAAAATGGCTCCTAAAAATGTATCTAAAGACGATGAATTGGTTATTTGGTGGCGGATGTATTATCCTAAATCAACTATCGTTAAAACCAAATCTAATCACATCTTTAAATTCCCCATTGGAGCTCTGGTAAGAATTACCCAGTCGAGACATGTTTTTAGTAGAGAATACGACCAACATTGGACAGGGGAAATTTTTAAAGTAACGAAACGTTTTATTAGGCAGGGCCTCCCATTATATCGTTTAAATGATTTTCAAAATGAAGACATTAAGGGTACTTTTTACCAATCGGAGCTTCAAAGAGTACAAGCGAATGAAGATGATATTTGGAAAGTAGAAAAAATCTTGAAAACACGAACTAGACGAGGGCAACGGGAACATTTAGTGCGTTGACAATATTGGCCAAAAAAGTTTGATTCGTGGGTTAAAGATTCCGATTTAATACCTTTGTAATTTGTGTATGATTCAATGAAGAATTTTGAATGTTATAATGTAAATATGTATTATAGTTGATGTATTTTGAAAAGAAGTGTGTTGACGAATTAGCAAATAAATATTTATCCCAACCAAATGTAACATCCATTAAACGGTATGATCTTAAATCGATGAAGGACGTTACACTAATTAAAGTTGATGGATGGTTGATTGATAATCGATAATCGAGCTAGGTCCGCACTTTAAAGTACAGTCCAGAGTAATTTGTTTTGTAAACTGACAGCTGGATGACCTTAAAACGATAAGACCTCGCGAGTACGAAACGCCTGGTTGATAGGTAATCGATAATCCGCCTGGGCCGCACTTTATAAATAAGGCAGTGACATTTACGACGCGTACTGGTTTATCGATTTATTGTTTTTGGCGGGAATTCGAATAGTATCCCTTACAGTAAACGTACAAACGTGGGGTAGGGCGTCCGTTACCTTAGGGCCCGAGATTCCCGAAATATGTACACGCCACCACGCCGAGGGGGGAGGGGTGGGGTCCCCGTATGTGCCTCCCGAGCTCAGGGAGGCTCACAGATGTCCCTCCCCATTGGAGCCCATGTTAGGGAGGGTAATATGAAAAATCGTGTCCCTCCCCATAGGACTCCATGTTATAGGTGTGTCAGAACTCTCGTTTCTGTAACTACTAGTAATGCTGGACTGTTGAACTTTGGTGTGAGAGCTACAGGATTTTTATGATTATTTTTGTTTAAAATATAGCGAACAACGGACTCAAGTAGGACCAAACAGGTTGTCCATAATCTGTATTTACAATTACAATACAACGTAGCTTAGAAATTTTTCATTCATATCATTTTATTAGATAAGTATCAAGATTTATTCAATAAGTGTATCACACACATTTTATGATTTATGTCAAATATATGACTTCAAATGTTATTCTGGCCATTGTCAAAGACCTCAATCGCGATTCCTTTTCGGTCTTTTAACAATGAACATTTTCGGTCAAATATCACGTCATCAATCATAAAAACCTCGGTCTTTATTCCTTAAATAACGTAATGCTACGAATACTGTTTATCTATTCAGGACATGTGATCGATCGATCATTATCTTTTACACGGTTGTCTACAATTATTTTGCACAATAATTGCCAAAATCATCAAACTGAAGTATATTCACAAAATACAAGGGGAGATCCTGAAAATCCAAAGGGAAAGTGGCACAAAAATGTCGCTTGCATGCAGAAAAATGTAGGCCCAAATTTTAAAATATAATGATCAAATTAAAACAAAAACAATGCCGAGTAATGCCAGTTCTTATTTAAATTGCTAAGTGTATGTGGGGAAGGTTTCCATGGACGAGCCCTACGAGCCCGCCTGGTTACGGGCCTGTCATTTAAGTTTCTCTTTATAAATAACCTGTAAATAATTCCAAAATATCTCAAAAGTAGATCTCAACTCATAAATTTAGAAATCTTCGAAGAAATTTGTTTACCAGCGAACTTCTGAGCAATTGAAGAAACAATCATCAAAATAACATCTTTATCGTGAGTATTTCTTCACAGTATTTGCTCCATTTGTTCATTATTGTATATTTTCTCATTAAAGCTTAACATATCACCAGGGACCCCGGGACAAACCTAAAATTGATTTTCGGAGAGAGGCGCGACTTTAAGGGTCAATTTGACTTTATTTCACATTCCTTACAATGGCAATGATGTTAGGCATGTCACATGCATAAAGTTCAAGAATAGATGTACTTAAATGTACTTAACATAAACATGATCAATTGTTGATACCTGTTTCACATATTAGGTCTACCAAACCAAACAGATTAGTTTAGCAATTCATGGTATAAGTCAGATAGCAAGACCGCACCCTTTTTTACACTCGAGGAGCTGCTCAGTGTACTACAGGGGAATGAACTGAAGCTATTGTTCTGGATCATCCATAGATTTTTGACCAATATAAAGATGTAAGCAGCAGAATTCTATCAAAGAGAAATTATGAATAAAAACAAGTCGATTACCATACCATGCCATTAAAGAATTACTTATTTCGCATTTAGTCTATGGGAAAATCTAAGCCTACCTATCAAAGTCTTTACCATTTGGCAGCCTATATGCAGTAGTAAAGAATATGTTGTCGATATTAAATTTTTATATGACTCCGTAACAACTAATCATGCAAACATAATACAAAAAGGTTTGGTGTATTTCGAGCCATCCCATTGCCTGTATAAAATTTTCTGTTTATTTGTTATAAAATTGATAATTACATAATATCATACAATGACAATACTATTACATCACAATATTAACATAGTGCTGATAAGGTTAACTCGAAATACATTTACAGTTATCGTATAGATGGCAAACATTGTAACATTGAGAAAAAGTTTGCCCTGACCAAAGTGAAGTAAGGATTTCCGTTCAATTGGAAGGACACGGAAGAAGTGATAAGCTCCCATAATTGTTTATCACTGGTGGAAACCCCACCAAAAGCAAATACATATTGTTATACCTCTATGGTTTTGCAGTTGAAAATAATGTATACAGTAAAATTTAGTAAAATGCCTAAACGTTTAATCTTCAAAATGCAAGTATCAATTCAATCCAAATACAATATTTTACATAATTCACAATGTTGTGTTGTGGAAGGTGGACATGACAGGTGTGATAGGATGAGGTGATATAAACGATTGATTCGAAGAAATCTTCTAAAATCACATCAGGTGCTAACCTCGATGAAATAATATTTTGACATTATAATATAATAATTAATTTCTAAAGGTAACATTTTTTCAGTTTGAATTTTGTACAAATTGTTTTTTTCTTGACACTAATACTGTAGCAAATAATTCAATTTCTCTCTTTTTGATCTAATCGTCCCTTATTGATTTCTCTTTTTGACGGTAGCTCCATTTACTGGCAACAGTTCTGCACGTCTGAAATTGGCATGAATTGATTACATGTATGTATATAATACACGCTCAATCATTGTGTGATCCATAACGAACTATTGATCTAACTTTTGGATGCCCTCATAATCGACTGTTACAAAATAGAGATTATTAATATATATTTTATATATATTCTATAACTGTTACATATTGTGCTTTTTGATTTAACGGAGACGTCGCTTGCCCCTTTTCAATACTTGTCTATATGAGTTAACAAGAAACAAAACTACTTACTCCACTTTCTGCATAAATCCGAATATGCAAAGCCCTCTTTAACCTCTCGCAGAGCCTTGCTGAACCATGTAGTGTCAACGTCCTTCCTGTGCATGAGACCCGTAGCGCCTCCATATGAGCAATCCACGGCTGTAACCAAAGGCATGAGGTTCTTTTCCCGTGCTAATTCATGACCGTCGGGTAGTACCACGGCATCAACCTTAATAAACGTATAAAAGTTAATGCCTAAACACATCGGGTTCAATTAACAACTCTAATTGATCTGAAAAGGGTCATAGACAGAAGTGACAATGTACTTGGCTTAGAGTGGTTCAAATTTTGGCAAAAACTAACTTACTTTAGGATCATCTTCTTCAATGTGAATTATGCAGGTACACACTTATTTTGTAGTCAAGAGTTTGAAATGGATGCCAATTTTCATACTTAATTGCAAATACTGTATTTACTTATAGATGTATACATGTACATACACTCACCTCCATAAGTTTGGCAACCTTAGCTCCCCCATTGAACTACGTGTTAAAACCTCTCTACCTTTGAATTTTTATTTACTTAACCTGCGACGAAAATACTTATACTATTTATGGAAACGTAATTTGACTTTATTTCAAATACTTCCAAATTTTCTCGAATTTTCCTCAATTACAAAAGGTCGAAAATTGACAGAATTGATGATATATTTGATGAAATTTTGAAAATCGACATTCCCTTGTTATCCAATGGGAAATGGTAGATTTGCCGCAAGTACGAGGGGTGATCCAAAAGTCTTGGACGCCTTGCTCCAACTTTGCTATTTTCTTATATAAATGCATGAAACTTTCAGATAATAAAGATCAACATCTTAACAACTTTGTGTATAAGTTTCAAAAGAAAATAGTATATTTTAGGTACTTTCCTAAATAGTTTTTGATACCAGGTCCCTGCCACCCGGAACGTCATTTAAATATAGCAAATCGCGTCACAACTGTTATAATATGGCAAATACTTTAGGTGCAGATGCACAACCTAACACCAGTAATGATATGAGAGAATTTCCGATTTTCAGTCCGAGTGTCATCTGCCCTCATCATCTTTACATATTAAGACCTACTTTTCAACATATTTTCCACGAATTCGAACACATTTTTCATACCGCTTTACCAATGAATGAAAGACACTTATGAAACCGTCATTGCTTATGTGATACAAATGCTGCTGGAGTGCCACTCTAAACCTCATCCAATGAGCAAAAAACATTTCCTTTCAATCCTCCTTTCAACTTGGAGAAAAGGAAGAAAATCACACAGAGCCATATCTAGACTGTATTGTGCATATGGTAGCTGCTCAATGTCAATAATAGTGAAAATATATAGTATTATTCTTTGTTCCACTTTCATTTCTTTCATGTTCTGCATTTCAGCAGCCATCTTGGAGCAAAAATGATACCAGAATGAGGACTGATTGTCTGATGTCATTTTCTTAGAACTTGACATATACGGCCATTGTCATATGTGACAATATGATTAAAACACAATTAATTGGTTGCCTAGTAACAAAGGAAGTAAACTAACATGGTTTAATATTCAAAATTTAAGGAAAGATAGTGGTCAAGACTTGCAAAACAAGTCAAATAGCGACAACATTTAAGGCTGAAAGTTGCCATGTGCGAATACCGTTCCGGGTGGCAGGGTCACTATATTAATAACTATCGAGAAAACTACATAAAATATATCATTTCACCATGAAATTAATACACAAAGTAGTTAGGTTGTTGGTCTTTATTATTGGATAGTTTAAAGTAATTTTATCAAAAACCAACAAAATGAGAGCAGGATGTCCAAGACTTTTGGATCACCCCTCGTATATGACAGAAAAGCCATTCATCCGAGCCCTTGAACAATACATGGTTAAGTAGGCAATTGAATTTGCTAACGTTATTTAACAAAAAAATTGATACGTTTCTTCAGGTTCAACAAAGTTACAAGTCTTTAAAGTCAAAGTTGTTTTTCAAAAAACATCTCCCATTGAAATAACACAGGAGGCGAAAAATGATTTTCAAAAATGACTGTGAAGCTCTGTAACTTTAGTATTCATCTATTCATCAAGTAAACTAAACACTTGGTGTATAAAAAAATTTGACAATTCAACTTTCTATATAAAAATATTTTTTTGCTGAATCTTTTACTGAATAGATATCCTGATTTCCTATTTGACCAGAACCCACAATTTCCCATTGGTTTACATGGGAATGACGATTTTCAAAAATTCATCTTTATCATCAATTTTCGACCTATTGTAATCGAGGGAAAAAATGGGAAAATTTGGAGGTATTGGAAATAAAGTCAAGTTACGTTTCCTTCAAATTCAAACGTGACGAGGCTTTAACAGGTAGTCCGATGGGGGGCTTAGGTTGCCAAACTTATGGAGGGGAGTGTATATTAGTTCATATTTGGTTTATCGTTAGAGCCAAAAAAGGGACGATTCAAAAACTTTGGAGCCATAATATATATTTCCACAATCGATGACCTCTATATTTTGAAATAAGCATTACAAAAATATAAAATAATGGAATCACATGGCAAAGTTGAAAAACTGTATGGATCCTTTGTAAAAATAAAAATAAAGTTTGGAAGTATTATATATTTGTCCACACCTTTCCATCATCCAGGGCCTTGGCAACATCTTCCCATCCATTTTCTGCAAAGATCTCTTTCACTTGTTCATCATCTATTGCCAAACCAGAGTGTCGCATGCAGAACTTATCCATGTACCAGAACTGACGAAAACCTACGTAAACAACAAATCCCTCCCTGTGAAAAGTGCTGTTACATACCGTTACGTATATAGAGATTATCCTATATGAGGTTCAGGATATTGGGATAATCCCAATATCCTGAACCGACTATAGGATAATATGTTTATCCCATACCAATCTTGGTAATCTGTTTAACATTGTTCAATCGTGGAAATATTCTAGAATATTCATGTCCAATTTTGTTTTCTTGGCCGTGGGCGGATTTTCCTGTTCTCTCAAATATTCCCACATTTATTTTCTCAAATTTCTGATTGATTAAGTGGATGATCCTTCTCTTTTTTAAACCATCACAGATCCCGATTGTCTGTGTTTTCTCCATTGTCGTTTACAGTCATTACGCGAACGTTACAAATTATGAACAAATATGCGAGCGGCGATTATGACGTAGCTGGCAGATATACTATATCTGCCCGTTCGGAGCGGGACGTAAAGCTATATCTGCCCGCTGATGAAAATATAAGTTTTTACAAACCGGCTTTATGTACCTGTAACACGTCCAAGTATGGGATAAATATATATATATAAAATACTTCGAATATTCAACGTGCTCTGAAATGCTGGTTAAAGATTTGTCACTGTCTTGTCAAAACTAAACATCTGACATTGTCTGAGATGCAGTCTTTTTAAGTCAGTCTCCATATTACTCTCGAAAAATCCAATAAAAGCTATACTCTGTAGATCATTAATGCTATTGATATCACTTTCTCCAGTTTGCACTTATATGTTTGACAAAGTATTCAATTTATAGTTACCAAACGTTTTTCCTTCAAGGGCATCAACAGAAGAGATACCAGAATCCGACTTGACGTAGATCTGGGCAGGAGTGATATCTAGCATGGGTGAAGAGAAGTTAAAGACATTCCATCTTGGCATCGTGGCAGTCCATCCAAGGCATGCTCCAAAGTGTCTGTCATTCAATCCTATAATTGTGATGATTTTTAAATAGGGACACTTTACTTTTGTGAAACTGATTATGTGAGGATGAGAAAATATATCAAAAGAAAATAAAGATATTTCTGTTGTATAGGTTGTGCACACTCCCTCAAAAAGACTCCTGATTGAATAGCGCGTTATAGCTTATTCATAGTCTTGGTTTTCCTTTTCATTTTAATAAGGATTTGACTCGAAATATTGTCCTCAAGATTATGGCACAGATGATGCCATTGCCTATGCCATAGGGTTTGCCATGGCCAGGGCATCGTGTCTTGTTTTGCACTTACTCTCTTATGACAGATTATACGTTACAAGTGTTGCTTTGTACATTCTGGTCTTAAACTTTATGTCACTTACCCTTTCCGGACAGTTTTTCAGGGTTATAGCAATTCTCTAGATTTGACATTGAGTACACAATTCCACAATTCTTGCCAGCAACTTTACACACTTCTCTCACTGCATCATGGAGGAAGCCAATGCCTTTTCCTGTAGCCTCATCTCTGAAAACAACAATTTGTCGATCCTTTTCGTTTAGTGCGTCAACAGGAAGTGGTCAGACGAAAATTCAAAATGGAAAGATTTCCTTACATCAAGATGGATGATATCATCGATGGGCAACAGAAAAAGAACACTTAAAAAACGTATATGATATGAATATATTCAACAGCTACACTCATACCGGCAAAGCATATACATGTATCAAGTCTCAGTCTGCGTTCCACGTTTTTTCAAAATCAACCACACGGACACTCACTCGCTGAGTTTGTTCGGTCGACATAATTATTTCCCACGGCTAATTATCATATTACCCTTGAATAAAATTCCTCTTGGAAATTAACCTTGAAATAACCCATATTTCTTTTATGGAATTGTTCATTTTTTCCAATCAAAAGTGTATATTTCTTGCCATACACTGAAAAAGTGTTTAATGCTACTTTTGATGGTGAAACTGTTTGGCTGCTTGTACTCACTGGTAAGAGTATGGTGGCCAAGCACCTTCAACTCCAAATAGGAAGGGATCCCTGAAACAAAAAAATAGACATTTTCCTAAACAGGTTTTATTAGATAGCAAACAAAATCAGTTATTGGCATTGTATAAAAATCAAAATATCCATTACATATCATTGTAAAGCACTCAAAGTGAACTTTAACTCACTCCTGTTCATGGTCTGAATCCTTGTCATGGTCTGCACCCATGACTTGGCTTTGAGACAAGAGGTACCCGAAAATAGCACACAAGAGGCTAAGTGTGTGAACAACCTTCATTGTATCTACTTCTTCAGGTATCTACAAAGGAGACGTCATTGATTAAGTATCAACAATAAAGAAGAAACAAAGAGGATGTCCCAAAGGATACAAAGAGGATGGCTTTGTTCAAATATCACAACATAGAGGAAACATAGACGTTGTCATTGTTCAAATATGTACATCATGGAAAACCGCTGAAATGATAGACCGAATGGTAGCCGTAGCAAATGTGACTGGGGCTTAAAAATATAGAAAAGTGATGTTACAGAAAAACGATGCTACTTGCATGTTTTCATGTAAAAAGGCTAGCCATACTTTTAAGCATATACCAAAAAGTCAAGTTACCGTAGTAACCATTATTTTTTACAAATCAAATTAGAGATGCTGATATTTTAGGAATCAATAAACAAACATTTGTTATACATTGTGTAAAACTTTCATAAGATCATCTTTGAAATGAGAGCATTTTCCGTGAACTTATTGAACGACCTGGTAATTTGCGATCTGTCATTGCCATTTTATCGTCTTTTTGCCAAAATGAAGTTGGTCTTCCAACAAATGTTAAACAAAGCAAACAACCCCAAAATGAATTTATGTAACCTCAAGTCGACTAACCCATGGAAAAGTTAACCAAACAAAACTCAACACCTATTTATTGACTAACCTGTATTCCATAAAATAATAGTAATTTATATGATTCTTTGTGAGTTTGTGATTTTCATCCTCAGTATCGCCTTATTGATAACGCCATAATCTATTTAGGTAAAAAGAAATGAATCTCCAAAATGATGTATATGTTTACAAGGTCTACAATGTCAACCAATGTACCATTATATATCTAACAATTGATATTAAACACTCCCAATATTCTAAACTTGCTTCCTAGTCAAGCTCCTCAACCCTGGCGAGTGGGCTCAACTTTCGCCGCCGTGTAAATACTTTGGGGGCAGAATACGGGGCACGATATGCATAGTGGGCAAAAATAGTTTTTCAGCAATGTATCCCAGATCACACAAAATACAAACATAAATTGGCCAACGACGAAGCCACACGGCCAATGTTATAGCTACTTTACAGCCACATGAAAACTAACCAAAACGATGTGTAAAGCCACATGGGGATTAATATGCATTGCGTATTTTGTTGTCAATAAGTATGATAAAAACATTTAGTTATAATTATAAAAAAAACTTATTAGGCTATATACTTGATCTACTAATAAAAAATATTATCATACTTACATTTTTTTCAACGTATTTGCTATCGCTTTACGGTGTCAAAAATGAACCTGTATTCTAATCCAAAGTTAAAATCCCGTTTCGTGATTTAAGTGGCCCCATGGACAGAAAATGCTGACCAATGGATTTTTCACAACATGGAAGTAACATTGCCAAAATCACTAGACCATCGATTGTCGCTGTTTTGTTCAACATGAAATAGTATGTTTCCATCCGATTAATTTTTTAAAACTGTAACTTATGAAACAAACATACCATATTCATATATAATGTGCGATATATAATTCTGTATTATAATTTCTTATAAATGACATGCAGGTACAACATAAACCAACAAGGCATTAACATGACAAAATGTCACCACCTAATGACCGTGAGAAGGTCATGGAAGGTGAAATCTAAAATCTAAAGTCAGATTTGAACTTCTGAGAACTTGTAGATGAAAAAATGGGTCAATTTGAAGCAAGTTGAAAAAACCTTCAATGACCTTGAGAAGGTCAAATATTTTTCTGACCTTGAGAATGTCATTGAAGGTCAAATGTTTAGTCAGATTTGAAGTTTTGAGAACTTCTACATGCTTTTGAAAAAATTGGTCAATTTGAAGGAAGTTGAAAAAATACCTTTTGACCATTTTTACCATGAGAAGTTCAAACCTCAAAGCTAAAGTCAGATTTGAACTTCTGATAACTTGTAGATGATTTGAAAAAGAAATTTGATAAAGAAGCAAGTTGAAAAGATAACTTTTTGACCTTTTTTTACCTTGAAAAGGTCACCGAAGGTCACATCTTCAATATAAAGTCAGATGTGAAATTCTTAAAACTTGTAAATGATTTTGAAGAAAACTGAAGTCAGTCTAAACAGTATTTGTTATGTTATTGGAAGTTTTAAGAATTGTTACAGACGCCAACCGCCGACCGCCGATCACCAACCGCCGTGACAAAAAACGGAGAGCATAACAATATGTCACCACTTTTTGGTGACCTAAAATATAACAATTTATCGCATGATCTGTAAAATGAAGCCTTCTGATTGGTCAGTTCTTGTGCTGTACCAATCTGTATTGCTATATTCTGTAATCTGTATTCGTTACACTTGAAATAAGTCTGCGTTGTGTTTGCGTTACAACAGCGGCCGCAGAACGCAACGCTTATGATGCGTGTAATCGAGTCAGCGCAATGTTAGACTCAAAGCAAACGCGAACAATTGAATGCAAATCAGAGAACGTAAGTTTAAAGTGTTATCTGGCGGGAAATATAAAATCATTATGAATATGCACAACGCCATTATAAGTAATTATCCGAAATCATCATTCTTAAATCGTTCTCAAAACGCTGTTAATGATACCATTAAGTTATTTCCAAGTGCTTTTAATTTTCAATATGATTTTCATTTATTCTAATATTTCACTGGTAACAATTTTTTTTATTATCAATCATACAACATTGCAGCTTGAAACCTAATTTAATGTATATATAGTTGCTATCGATACAATGAATCACCCCTTAATTATATATTTATATTATTTCTACAATATATTTGTACATTTTAAATATATTTATATTATTTGTACAATGGTATATGTTTTTTTGGATAGGGTTGATTAATTAACATTAACCTAATATTTCAGATTTTAAATTTTACAAAAATCATGTATTTCATTGGCTTACAGATTCAAATAAAAGTATTGAAACGATCACTTTAGACTCGGACACCTTTAAGGAAGTGCATTAGAACTGCATTGGCCTAGAATCGCACTAGCCTAGGTATCGAAAAGCATTCATGGATTACATAACATTATGTATTTTGAATGGAGTTTAAAAACAAGGTAATATCTAGTTTTTAAACTCTTAAACGTGCTGCACTTATACGTGGCCAGCAGTGAGCCAATAATCTTAATTGACCGAGTTTGACCAGAAAGAATTGTTCGTAAACAAGTGCAGAAAAACGTATGCTATCTACTTTTATTGCCAAAGTAGGATTTGTATTAGCGGCAGACGTACTGATCTTACACTCCCCTCCATGAGTTTGGCAACCTTAGCTCCCTCATTGAACTACGTGTTAAAGCCTCTTTATGTTTGAATTCTTATTTAATATCCTGTGGAGAAAATACTTATATTAATTAATGGGAATGTAATTGGACTTCATTTCCAATGCCTTTAATTTTTTTCACTGCTGTCTTAAAACATCATGATAACAATATCATATCTTAAAGACTATATATGGGTTCAAGTTTAAGTTCATTCTTCTGAATAAATACTTCTCTAACTTATCAAAAACGGTCTAAATAAATCGTTAATATAAGGACATTATGGGAGAAGGTGGAGAGGTATTTTACGTAATACCAAGGTAAGCAGACAGCTCACCCCCTGGAAAACTCATCGTCGGAAAACTCAAACCTTACACAACTCATCCCCTGGACAACTCATCACCTAGACAACTCATTTCCCATGGATAATTCATCCTTAATCACATAACGCCCAAGTCTAATGTATAACTGGAAAGGAAATATCAAAATGTATTTTTAATGCATCATATCTTGAATGAAGGCTGCCATTTTGGAATTTCCGTCCTTTTTTTAAATATCTAGAATGTCTTAACTACAGGAACAATAGTAATACTGATCAAACAAAAATTCTTAAATTCCAAGAACTGTATTATCGCTAACCACACGTTTTTGAAGAAATGACATCAATCGAAGATGGGACGTAAATTTTTACCTTGATCTATATTAATATGAAGATCGTGAACAATATTAACAAGATGATTCACAGTATTATGTTTTGGTAGGTCTAGTATGAACTATTTTTTGTCTCATGTTTTTGAAAAATTGCATACTAGAGAGACAGGTAGAAATTGCATATTAAACCTCTGTCCTCTTTCTTAAATATTACAGTGGAAAACAATTCCTTCCTTCTTCTAGAATTTTATTGAACGACTTGCAGAAATACATAAAATGGTGGCACATCACTTGATCATTCTATTAGTCACTCCATCAGGTCCGTGGACCAATCAAATAGTTGTCGCAACCGTTAATTTCATTATCGAATGGATGGGCAATCGGTAACTGCACAAGCAATCCTTGCGCCCAAAGGTTCGGAGTGATCATTGACGCACTGACATAGCGCACATGATCCATTCTCGACGTATTCATCAACTTGATATATGATTTCAGCTCGCTTACAGTCTAAGATACAAAGATACATATGAGAGAACAATACGTGTGTCAAGCTCCACACTCAGCATTCAACGAAACCTTAAATCTAAGATAAGATCATGATAGTGAAACATTCTAGATTCCCTTTAATAGGACGTGTTACTTTAGACATATCTTAGATGCGATACTTACGAGCACAGTCTGTATCTGTGCAGCTTACAACTCCATTTCCACATGTACAGGTGTTACATCCATCACCCCGGGGAAACTTTTCCCCGTGTACCTGGTTCTTTCCATTATGGGTACAACCTTTCTTGGGACACTCCATTTCAGTACATCCGATATCTCCGTTATTCATGCAAAAACATGTGTTACATCCGTCAAGAGAGGGAAATGTATCTCCGTTCTTGTAGATCTCATCTCCGTATTGGCATCGCGTCGATGGACAACAAAATGATGGGAAATCACACAGATTTCCGGCAACCGTAGCCAGTGGGACATTTAGAGTTGCCATCGACCTTGCTACATGTCGTGATATTTCCAAATGTATCTTTAGCTGGGTCTGAGCATGGCAAGGAGGGATGAACTGGAATATCAACAAAGTTTATAGTATATAGTAATAATATAAGCTTCAAAATTCAACTTTGCTTTGATACGACTGCCTCTTGAAGCCGAGACCTGCCTCCTTTGAAAGATAACACTGTACAGGGTGTCAAATGGCGTTGTGCCCCCTATCCCCAGCATAAACTAGAAGAGGTACACATGCATACTATATACCATTGGAAAGAGCATTTAATTGTTCTTAGAGTGTGAAAAGATGAAGATGGATGATAGAAAATAATACATAATTTGGACCAACTTTTAAAAGAGAATTTGACTATCCCCTGCAGCTTTAAACGGCTGCCAGTCAGGCTGGATATAAAGTTAAAAGGGCATTGAAAAGAGCAGTGTCTTGAGCAGACATCTCAATACTTTTTGAGGTTCTCCTGAAGGATATCTATGGAATATCTGTTCTCTACAGCTTCAACTTCCATAAGTAGCTCTGTTTTATCCAGATATGATAGCTAAACTACAAAACAAACTAAAATATACAAAAGTTAGGATAAATATAAATGTTTCTATTTTTACATAAACTGTTTCAATTTGGTCATTTGATTGCTTATTTTTTAAATTCAAAGTACTCACAAACATTTAAAATTTTACTGTAAGTTAGATTGCGTAAAATGTAATTTTACAATTTTACTTTCATCTTTCATTATAGATTACAGTACCATCTACTATTATATACTAAAAGGAAATTTTAGCTTTATACCTTCATCGGTTAATATATAAGTTTGCAGGTATTTGGTAAGAGTGCTTCTTGCTTCTTTTTGGTGAAAAACTTGTTTTATTTTCCGTAATCAGAGTACCAAAGAGGTCATGTGAGTGACTTGTGTATGAGTGTAGGACCAGTGTGTAATGCCTTGGTCACATTTGCCCCGATTTTCAATACGGCGCCCGGCCTATTGAGAATTTAGTTCAAAATAGAATACAATATTGAACAAATCACTCAATCGGCCGGGCGCCGGCTGATGGATCGGAGCAAATGTGACCAAGGCATAACAGTTAGCTGTATTTTACGCTTTGAGTTGTCAACAGCTTTTCTAGACACAATAATTTGTTCAATTGAGTTTTATTATAAGATAGTAGAGAGGTTAAGCTACACGTATTAAACAAAACTTGAACGTGAACTTCAATGCGCGCGCAGATAAATGACGTCAGATTTGTTTATTTCCTGTGGCCAGTGTAAAGTTTACAGGTTTTTACATGAGATTATCATATTCGTGCAATTTACAGACGCGTATTCAACAAAGCATGAACGTGTACTTCTATGCGCACGCAGGAAAATGACGTCAGATTAGTCTACTTTCTAGAGGTAAGCGTGAAAGTTACAGGTTTTTACGTGTAGATGAGTGATTACACGTCGCTCATTACTTGATTGATTTTAGCTATGTTCTAGGATGGCCCTGGAGCCCATATTTGATACAGACAATTTTGCTTGTTATATTGGTAAACCCCAATCCTTAATTGGAAATAAGAATACATTTTAATGGGTAAATGACGAGTTCAAATGTGATCGTTTGTTAATTCCGTACAATATAAATTGGCAAGACCAATTTGATGCCCAGGGCTTAGTACAATATGTATACTAAACGAAATGAAATGACAACCAGGGCAAGAAAGGATCTAGTGCGTCCTCCATTATGATCTCCCAAAGAACAAAAATAAATTCATCTGATTTTTCAAAATAAATATACTGCTTTTATTATTACATTTATATGTACACTTGTATCTTGTTGACCTATATTCAGCACTGTATTGATGAATGGGCCACTTATTAGGGCCAATATTCAATCATTAAGTGTACAGGGGTAGAGATGCCAAACCATGAAGTCTTTTTGTGTCTGTCAAAATCCATTTGCATCCTACACACCCCTACATCTTATCCAAATATGTTATTAATCAATAAAACATAACAGTATAATCTTTGTATTTACAAAGTTGTAGGGGATTTCATAAGTGTAAAAGTTGCTTTTGTAGGAAAAAATGATGAAAAATGTATTATCTTTTAATTTGAAGTTTGACCTGAATCGATTGCAAACTTTATATTTGCACATCTGATGTGATATACCATTTGTGTCATATTGTGAATTTATTTAATTTGCAATCGATTCAGGTCATAGTGTATTTTAGGTATATTTGGGAAACTCAATAGAAACCAATGGCCTCCATCGGAATCTGATGGTATCCACATGTTAAGTCAATAGAACACATCCAATGTGAAGTCAATATACCCTTGCTGAACTTAATGACCTCAACCTCAGTCAATGTGGGTCCAAACGCTTAAATGTTTTTCAAAGTATTATGTGACAGTGTATTCTTTATGTTACAGTTAAAAATGATTCATTTTGATCATGGGGAAATCATAATGGAAAGTGCACTAGACCCTCTGATTGTGGTTGAATATGAAATAACTCAAAAATAAAAAACAAAAAGTTTTATTGCGACTAGATTCGAACCAGGGCCTAACGGAAATACGTGAAGTGCTAGATTGCCGATCGCGAAGTGCTATCCATTACACCATAGAGACATGACCTTTAGACACAGTCGCCACATAAATATAGCTCCACGTCCACTGACATGGTTTCAGACGTGTAGCTTAACGGAAAATTTTCTTAAACGTGTACTTGAGCGTGGACTTACGCGTTCAGGTTCACGGTTTGCATTTATACGTGTAGCTTAACCTCTCTATTATGCTTTATCTCATCTCGAACTTTAATGCAATTGACTTTATCACATTGCAGGTCATGCTCATAATTCAATCTAACATATTGAAAGTCACGGATACCATGCGCTATTGTTGACGTTTCAAATGTAATATGTGGTAATGTTAAAGTGCCCGAATAAACACGTGATATTTCATCTCAACATCAAATATTGACTTGAACAATGTTCCACAACAGTATGATTGTATTTGTCGATATGAATATTATATGCAATTGCTCAGTAAAAACTGTGAATTAAAATTTAGTGATCAATTGAAGTAAGACTGTAATGACACCTACCTTTTTTAAACTGTTAGTTAAGGTATTGACCATGGACTTGATGCACAATCAGAATTCCAACATTCTGAATGTATATCTATGCTAAACATGGTGATAATCAGTTTCCATGTGATAACCACATTACACAATGGAGATCGTGATATATCGAGGTATCATATTGAGGAAAAATACGAGATATCTGGTACGTGGACATTTTAAACAAATACTTATAAGCTTACGTCGCATGGATTTCCCTTACATTTGCACATGTCGCACCCATGGTCGTCTTTGCTGTATCCAAATTCACAATAAATCCTACATTTCACAGGATTACACACTTTTGCTTTCAAACTCACAATAGATTCGGGCACCATGGGTCCTGAGAGAATATACAAGTGTAAATCATAGAAAGGACATTTTAAGTCATGAGTTATGCTTATTTTTCAATTTCAATGCTCCTATATACTTGTTTTGTGGGGGGGGGGGGGGCTAGGAGAGGGGCTTACATACACCTGTTTTTGGATTTGGCAAGTTTCAATCCAGTTTAAGGAATGCTGTTCCGAAAGTGAACCTTCTCCTTCTTAATCCAATGTTAATTTAATAACCTAGATATTATATTTTAAGAAAGTAAAAAATAGTCTGTAACTGATATGCCAGCAAGGGAGTTTTTACAATCTAATAAACTTGATAAATAAAAGTTAAAAAGTCTTACTTGTCATGTTACAGATTGGACAACATCTTCCTGAAGGCAAATGTGACCCATGTGTACAACGACTTACATCAGCACATTTTACATTCTTACAGTCTGAAATAACATATTTTAAAACGTTCTAAAACAATGCAAGACTCGCAATTTATTTCATTTAGCATTAAATGATATTATGGACGAAGTGTCAAACCATCCCAAACCATAATTCAACATGAAAGGAATGATTAATACCCCTCCCCCACCCAAAATTCAAGCATCATTATCACAATCCGAGACCACAACACCAGGGGATATTTAATTCATATTAAACTTATTACAAGATATGTTAATAAGAATAAATTTAAAATTCATATCCAATACTCATAGCATCAAAAATAGATTAGTGTCAGAATAAAATTGATTACAATTTAAAAATAGGAAATCAAGGTCATGGCGGTTTCTCGTTTTAATTGTGTAACATGAAAGTGATTAATTAAATTAGATATTTTACAATAGATTCTTTGAGAGTATTATTATTATTAAGATTAGTGTAAGAATAAAATGGATTCAAATGTCAAAAATAAAAAAATGTAGTAAGTGACGGTTTTAATTCTCATTCATTATTTTAAGAATCCACAACGACCCAACTGTGCATTTTTAAAATCAATATTTCAGAACGACATCGAATCTTAAAAATAAAAAATGTAGGTCGAAGCGGTTTACTTTTTATGATCAATATTTTATCGTGCTGAGATATTTTGCTCATGTAGCAAACTAGTGACGAAATAATAAATGCCAATTTGACATTTAAACATGCTTCTACAACATTGAAGGAAAAACTCCGACCCATCTTGACATACAAAAAGTCACACCAATCAAAATAAAATATAAAAAATAAAATTAATATGCTTAATGAACAAGAATATAATATATTACTACTGCTCAGCATATATACAACTTGTATAATAAAATATGTAGCTTGCTGTAGATAGTGGTACTTCACTTTCTATATCTCTGTTTTTATATCTTATCCTAAATAACTTTATGTACTATTATATCTTAAATAATTTTATGTAATACTGTACTCATCCTTTATGTTGGAATAAAAGATACATAAACATAAGGTAACCCAACGACCAGTCTAGGAAACCCAACGAGATGTCATAGATTTTACATGATACCTAGTTTATATACGACATTTGTATGACAGGGTAATTTGAACTTCTAAGAACTTGGAGATGATTTTGAAAAAAAATTTGGTCAATTTGAAGCAAGTTGAAAAACTATCAAAAATTACCAAAAGTTGTAATGGAACTTAGCAAGAAAAAGCAAACTCTAATTGCATACCAGTCAAGAAAAACAAACCCCATATACCCCAAAACCATGATCTAACGTGAAAAGAAACAATGTCTAATACCCCCTTTCCCCCACCATTTAAGAATCAATATCACAATCCAAGACCAGAAGACCCAGGGACATTTCATTCATACTGAAGTCATTACAATACATGTTGAAGAAAAAATTAGAAATTGATAGCCAATACTCATAACCTCAAAAATTGTTGTAGATACAAGTACTCATACAAGATAGAGCATTCAGTCTCAAATGATGTGGGAAAGATAAAATCCAGTCTCCAAGTCCAGAGGCGTTTCAAACGGTCAACATCCATTCACAATTAAAGCCGTCGCCATAATCCATAAAACACAATAATTCACAATGGTCATCAGGAGAAAACTATGGCTGGTTTCGATCCCTATTTCTCAACCATTAATGCCATAGCCGGGATCCACCTCAAAAGGTGCCTAGTGAAAATATTGTGAGATAAGTCAGATTTGAACTTCTAAGAACTCGGAGTTAATTTTGAAAAAAATTGAAGTCAGTCTATATACAGTATTTGTTAAGGTTTTTAGAATTTGTTACAGACGCTGGACGCCAACCACCAACCTCCACCCGCCGCCCACCGTCACATAAACGGAGACATGAATCTGCTTCACCTAGAAAAGCTATGAAAAAATCGATGATCTTATAGAGAAACGTTCAGAAACACAGGATCTATCAATGACAATGCTAAAGGTGTGACTCGAAGACCGAAGGTGTAAAAATAGAGGAAAATTCGGAGAAAGTGTGTGATCGTGAGAGTCTCAAGGATTGGGGCAAAGGTGTGGCTGGATTGAGAACATTCTCCAATTTTAGAAACATAACGTAAATGTGGATAGCTCAGTGACTCCTAATAAGAGAAACCTGTAACTGTATACAGGATGTCCATGAAAAATATACCCAATTTTAAAGGCAGATTTCTATAATGTATTTTATTTTATAATTTTTTTTATTTTGTTTTTTTATAGTATTATTTCTTAAATATTACAAAGATAGCGGTCAAAAGCCTAGTATGTCCACCCTAAAATCATACCTAGGTCATTATGGAACTGACATGGGTGAGTGAGCGATCACAATCATTGTGGCAGGTATTAAAATCAGCATTGTGCCAAGTTAGTCTACACGTTTGGGCATCTAATCGTCCAGAAAACAAAATCTTATCCTGAATTTTATACCACCTAGTTTTTTCTTTATTGCTAATGTGGTAACTCATATTTTAAAGTTCTTTTAACTTTTTCAGGGTGTTTTTGCATTTGAAATATCCCGCCTTGACGATGCCAAATATACTCACTCATCAGAGAAGACCCTGACTAAACGTTAAACCAAGTAATGATCGAGAAGGAAAGACTAGACGTACGAATTTGTGCAGTATTCCTGATTTACAGTCTTCGGCGTTAGGTAAACTTTCTTTCTCCACCTCCTTTCCCATAAGCGTCTACCTTTGTTTCAAGAAAGGCTTTTTTATACACCTAGTCGTATTAACATATTTGTGTCGGTATTGTGATGAACCTAGATAACAAGCTGCTACTACAACCTTACTTGTAGTGATAAGCGCTGTAGTGACAAGCCCGTATGCCTCAGCAGTAGAGCATCTCCCTTTGTGAACTGGAAGGTTTTTGGTTCGATTCTCGCACGGGGTATTGCATGAGCACACCCCATTCCATGTCTGTTTCTGACTACAGATCCCCAGAGGCACCATAGGGTCGTTATATCTTCGTCATTCAAGTTCGAGAAACTGTAAGTTATGAATATTTGACCTTCTCAGTCTTAGGAAGTGAAAAACTTTAATACTAGGGAAAAAGTCCGAACTTGATGACAGACATAATTACGTCTCTTTCTTAGTACCTTCGTTTGTCCAAATTTTCACCGACTTGTTTCCGATTACTACACGTCGTTTTGATTTTTGAATCGATGTTAGTTTATTCCGTACATCTTTTCTTTATCTTGAGGTGAAATACCAAGCTATAATATTGGTAAACACGCCAAAAATGTACGTACTTTTATTCAAAGCGGTTTTATATAATTTTGAAGCCGCCATTGAATGACGTCATTTGTCTGTCGATTTGACCAATCAGTGACGATGTCTTCTCAATACAGATTTACATAACAGATATATGTCTTCTCTTTTCCATGGGGTTCCCCCTCTTACTAGTTACTACAGATGTAAATCATAGAGCATTATACGAAAACAAGCGGTGTAGATATAATGTATGCACGGTACGAATATTAACAGTCATTTTTGAATGTGAATAAGAAGGAGGACAAAGTGAATATAATGTGACTATTTCGCTGAGCTATGTATGATACATGTAACTTGGTTCGAAGGGGCTAATTGACGATTTTCTTTCTGAGAAAACTGTGTAATGACCATGAAAACCTGTAAAATGGATTTAAGGGGTGATTCTGTTGACAGGGGGTTTTGTCATTGTGGTAAGCCATGCCTTTCCTCCCTTGTCCTTCTTGACATCTTTGATTCACATAGGCTGGGTTTTGTGAAGAGTTGTCATTATTTCAATCCCTGGTTGTCTTTATGAAGCTAAGGTCACGGCGCCTTCGAAGATATGTCATGATTGCAATCCAAGGCATGAAGCCAAGGGCATGATAGTGATTTATCAGAGATTTAAATGAGATTTTCACAAAGACAAATCGACTGTTATTCTAATGAGAGGGAACGGTAAGTACCTGATAAAAGTGGACCGATTAATCATGGAATTTATTTATCGTGAGCCTCCTTGGCTTACCACATTTGAACATTTAAGATACCATGCATATGACGTCAATAGTATAGATAACCGGATGGAGTCTGTGAATTCCACCTCCTTCCAGTCTTATTGACATTATAATCTATCAATAATGAGTGACTGACTTTTTTAAAGCATGCGTTTTTCTAAACTATTTCATAACAAACCCTGCATAACCCATGTTGATGACGTTGTTCGCGGTGGGGGGTGGGCGTGAAAACCCCACAAATGTTTGCTTAATTATATGTTAAATTGAGACCTATTACTCATGGCACAATGAAGTGACATTTCCTGGATGTTTTAGTTAACAAAGAATTTGATAAAACACATTTGGAGATTTGATTTGGATTGCTGATTTTGAAATTGTTTGTTTTTGACATAATTTAGATATATGAAAAACGATGCCATTGTGTAAACCAAACATTCTTGACAATTTTATTTTCATATCATCGTTATTTTATTATAGACTTAATTGGTATCTAAATAGTTATACTCGTGCTAAGCTATTAATACCTTCTGAAAAGTTTTGATTATTTTGTAAAAGGTTAAGCTACCTGTAGCTCAGCGATAGCGCAGTTACCTCTTACGCAATAGGTCCCGGATTCGATCCCCGGTTCAGGCAAGACTAAATTTGCTTGTTTGCGTGAAGTACTTCAGGGTGTTTGACTGAGTGGTCCGCAACTCGTACAAAAGGCTGTGGTGTGTACTTGTATGTCTATGTATAAGTGCACATAAAAGAACACAGGGCTCCTTCAAGGAGGGGTTTCTGGGTCTATCTTCCAGGTTAATTACGTATATATACGGGATATACCCAAGAGGTATTGCTCACCTTCATTGGTGTTAAACAAAATACAATACAAAATACACATTAGGGAGGTTAATTCTCGATGACTTTAAATTATTCAAACAAACAGTTTGAGATTTTTTTTTAAATTTATTGTATTATAGAATGCATTCAAATTATTCGTTAGATGTATTTTTCTAAAGTGTTCTGAATAATTGAGGCTTTATATAATAAAGGATTATCTCGAACACAATAATGAAGATGACACTATATTTCAACAAATCAAAATCAATCTCTGCCCTTTTTGAAAGGGCAGAGACTTTTATGTTTTACAACATTGAAGCTACAGAGCCAAGCTGTTTACAAAGTTGAACTTAATGATATGAATATACTTCCTGATCGAAAATAATAATTGTATATATATAATATAATTAATCAAATATACTATGTTTGCGTGAATAGTAAAATGTCGCTCAACTTTTTGGTAATTTTGAAGTCACATCGTCACTTCACAGTTCAGAATCAACTTCTGAAGTAATTTGAAACCACCTTTTAATTTACCTCAATGACATTTAATTGTTTCTCAGAACAGGCTCTCAGATCACGAAAGTAGGGTGGTGAGCAGTGGAAAGAACTTAACATTAACGGTCACTTAAATATATAAGCACGAGTGCCAAAGGGAAAGGACCAAAAGTTGTAATGGAACTTAGCAAGGAAAAGGCAAACTCTAAGTGCATACCAGTCAAGAAAAACAAACCCCATATTGCCCAAAACCATGATCTAACATGAAAAGAAACAATGTCTAATACCCCCTTTCCCCCACCATTCAAGAATCAATATCACAATCCAAGACCAGAAGACCAAGGGACATTTCATTCATACTGAAGTCATTACAATACATGTTGAAGAAAAAATTAGAAATTGATAGCCAATTGATAACCAATACTCATAACCTCAAAAATTGTTGTAGATACAAGTACTCATACAAGATAGAGCATTCAGTCTCAAATGATGTGGGATAGATAAAATCTAGTCTCCAAGTCCATAGGCGTTTCAAAGGGTCAACACCATTCACGAAAGCCGTCGCCATAATCCATAAAACACAATAATTCACAATGGTCATCAGGAGAAAACTATGGCTGGTTTCGATCCCTATTTCTCAATCATTAATGCCATAGCCGGGATCCACCTCAAAAGGCATGAAAGGTACCAAGTGAAAATATTGTGAGTTCATTGCCAATGTCTTAAACAATTCCCACATCCTTCAGCATGTCAAGTGGTAAAACTTGAAACTTTGAAATTAATGATTTGTATTTTTCAGCAAAGCCAAGAAAGAATTTCTTAAGCTTTATAGAATTATAACCTTGACCTAACAGTTTGATCACTTAAGTATTGTGTCTTGACTTAAAATCTTAATATTTAGAGCATGCCCTGCCATATCTAATAAGCTGGGATACATAGACCCCATATGCTGGATTTAATGGAATGTTACTGTCTAAATGGGGAAAATTCACAATATCAAAGTTAAAATCATCTCGTTTATCATACAACTTACAATATATACTATTGTCTTGTTCAATGTTAACGAGAAGGTTCATTCATGTTCGATTCATTGGTCTTTTTTAACTCTAACTCCGAAGGGTATATCTCATTTACAAAATTTTCAAATCCAGGGTTGTCCAAACTCAACAAGTCATCTATATACCTATCTGTTTTATTAAAAAGTTTAGCTATGTGGAATTTTGTCTTATCTTTCATCATCCTTTGCAAATCTATTTTTTGAAAAATGCAATGTCGTTATTATCCTTGATATGTTATATGACGACATTTGTTAATAAAATGCCCAAAAGCAAAGTGAAATGTATGAGTGAAATGCAATCTCACAGTACCCCCTGTATGGAGACAGAGAGTATCTAAATCGTAGTGGACCATATTGAGATCAGGCCAACCAATCTAAACAATACACAGACGACCATCTTCAAGAAGATGTGAAACATACCATCACTGTTAAAAAGAAACTTATGGCCTAATTTTTTCATATTACTTTATTTCCTTCAGTGTAACAATTAAAGTAATACAGTCCGAGTTTAAGCCAATTTTAGCAAAAAATATTTAATATCATCTGAAGAACACTGTCTTACCTTGATACTAGGATATATTCAACCCATAACTTGAAACTGAAGGATATCGGAGATTTCTCATATTGAAGTGGGTACATTTAATTTGATTTCACATCGTCCACTTCGAATTTTGCACTCAAGTTGATGACGTCACCAAAGTATGTTTGTTTACATATTTTCTTGCATTTCGTTCAGAGCAATATTGCATATAAAACATAGGAGAAAATGTGACCTACTTTTGAAAAGAGTAATTTTCGTGTTCTGTACATAGTGATTACATAATGTTTTATTAATTATGTGTTCCTGATATAATAGTTATTATTTTGCAAGAAAGAGATTCAGTGATTGTTTAGAAAACCGTCAGAAATAAGAGGAACCTAGAATATGAAAAAAATTCTCCTAACCTCTCAATTGGAATAGCTCACAGGTCATAGCCTCGTTCTGATTATTAGTCACATGACCTTTGACTAGGGAATCCCCAACAATGGTTGAAGATCACAGTAGAGTTTCCCATAGGTGGCCATTATAACATTTTACCCTGTATCTTATTAACGATTAGTATCCAAGCCTAGTGCAGCATACCACAGTGTTCGGGAGAGACTCGCCTAGCCTGCTATAACAATCTTACCATGGGTTGTCCACCGAATTTTTGAAATAAATAAACTCCAAGACACTAACCCCCTCTATCGTCAGATTTCTCAGAGAATTCTGGTAAAATCACCAAGGTCAAAATCACTCCGCCGCCAGCTTAAAATGAGATTTCCCACTGAACTCTGACATGTTTTCAGATAAATTAGGACCTACCCTATAAATATTTAGTCCCGATTCACTTCCCAAACGCTAGATGGCGCTCCAATGGGGTAGGGAAGGAGAAAATGACTTTTTATTCAGAAAACCAAATCACTAACGGTAACCGCTAATGTCCTTACTCAGGACTATATCCAATGTGCAAGTGTGAGTAAATTTATTTCTGTTGATAACGCTGAATTGTGAAGTCAAAAAACAACCAAGGTCAGTAAAAACGATGTTTATATGTACCAGTGTGCTTTGGGATTCAGTTTGTCTTATTCATATGTAGGTTGAACTAACATTTCATCCGTTCCAAATTACTTTAATTAACATTACATTTACAAAAGGAAGATATGATAAATAAATGTTTGTTGTGTTGTCCTACTGTCATAGCCCATAGGGTAAAAAGGTTAACATGATATTCTGAGTAAAACTTCAGTTTGGTTTAATGCAAAGTATAGTATGATTCTGTTTGGTTCTCTTGTTTTAGTGGAGTTTGTCAGGAGGTTACTCTTGGCATAGACGTCTTGTTTTGTCTCATCTAGTGATGTGTAGCTCTATTTTGTTGTAATTTTCTGCAATATGCTTATTAATTTCTTCCTGTATCCTTATATAGTTTTTAAATCCGTATATTGGGATTTTTGTTGCATTTTTTGTTGATGTGGATATAATGTTTTAATAGAGTGAGTAATATTTTTACATTTATATTGTTTGTATCTCCGATGAAGTACATGGTTTCAGTTAGTTCTTCTATTTCCCCTCTTTGTGTCACCAGATCAATTAGTGCTTTTACTTTATTGCATCTGTATAGTGCGTGTTCCAAGGTATATATTTGGTTATCTTCGTATAATTCAAATTGGGCGATACTTTAGTATTTTGAAATATAAAGGACAAAATGACCTAATTTTTGGATCTGGTTATCAAACCAAGTCTTTTCTTTGATATCCTGTACATTTTCTTCTAAATATCTTGGGGGCTAATATAGGGTCTTAAAGACACTCGTCCTTTTGTAGGGAATTTCAGTCACAAAAATAACGTGTGACAACTTACACTTCCTCCGAGTATAAATCATTGTTGTCATCTAACTACATACATTTTAGTGACAAAAGTCACATCCATTTGATTGATGGATATTGAACAACTGTCTCGTTCTTCTCATTTCGTTTGAAACATGTTTCAATTAATTTACACTCCCTTTGAGAAGTTTGGGATTCCGAACATAGGTCCTTGCGTTGAAGCCTGTTTATATTCGTTGGTCAATATCAAGCGGGGGTAACGGCCGTCATCATTGCATTCAAGATGGCAAAGATAATTGGTAATCGATATTGTAACCGTCATGAAACCAAAATACTAGTAGCCTTCCCTAAGCAGTGGAAGATAGTGTTGACGTTTGGCGTTTACTCACGATATATGAAAAATTTATCATAGTTGTAATGTCACTTTAAATGGTTACATTCAATGAAAACTAAAAATATCTAAATCGACACTTCTCGTCCGCCATCTTAAATGCCAATGTGACGATCGTAACCTTCACTTGATACTAACCAGTGATGTCCATGGCGATTTAAAAATCATCAAATAAATCCCAGAGTTTCGACACAATCTAATGAAGGAAAACTTATTTAATATTAACATGCTTAATAGGCTATTCTATGGGAGGCAAGGTTTCTAAACATTTAAAGACGAGTGTAGGTTATAATGTTTACAAGTCATCGATCGTTGGTGAATTACTAATAGGGTAGATCATACTCAATCTAATTTTCCCAACAATGTGTTAATAGCGAAATGTATTGTTCCATAACATTATCTAATTTATAATACAATTACGTCATTATAAAGCCAACAACAAACCTATTTAGTTTTGTTCCTTTTACTTTTGCCTATCAAAGAGCGCATGTACCCAGAACACTTCAGCTTCATAAATATTGTTAATAGCGACACGTCTAACAGAAAACGTCTGATATGATAAAACTGAATCAAACCTTTGATTCTTGCGCCATTAGAGACAGATACTGTAATTTAGCTAAAAGCCGACATTAGTGACAAAGTTGAATGTACGCAAACCACATACAAATGAAAATGTTTTATAAACCAACACGAACTGTATCATTTCAAAGTCGAACATTGTCGTTATTGTATAAACTATATTTTGATTTGATAGTGTTTTTGTCTTTGTTTGACTGTTTACTTTACGTCAATCCATCCATCTCATCCATCCATCTTTCGATTTAAAAAGACACAAATAAGCAAAATTAAACGTTGTACGTCCAAGCAGCAGAATCAAGATTCATTAATATAATGGTATTAAAAAAATCGAAGTCTGCATATTTCAATATCGATCCTAGGTTATTTATATTGTCTGGATCTCTAGTCAAAAGTTACATGACCTTGTAAAATACTCTGTTTACCAGATTGCAATCTCGAAATTTTCGGAAAATAACTACAAGACACTAAATTTGACTTACTCTTCCTTCCAGAAGTTTGGAAACTCCAATTTTTCACGAGCGAGTATTTTTGGCCAGTTCATGTTTGATTTTTGATCAATTATATTTGGTCAGAAGTAACGGAAAATAAGAAGAATATTCATGAAAAATCTCCAAGATTCGCAAAATACAGCATGTATTCCCCGTTCCCGCCCAGCAATTTAAAATGATTTTTAGTATTGATATTCAAAATGTTTAATGAATTTTTCTAGAAAGGAGTGGTATCGATATGGAGAACTGAATCCAACAATGTTTTTCTCTTAAAGATTCTCGCAATCTTTATCCAATCAGCGTTTGCGAGTGTGTCGGCTCACGTATAAAAGGCGAATCCAACTCAAATCCATGCAGGGGTGTATGAGGTACTCGAATAGGAAAGAGCTCGTGAAATCTGAATTTATATGCACATGGTCAATGTTTACACATGTTTGGAGTTATTGAAGAAAATGTGATATGGGTGTGGTTCCGAATTTGAAGTCATTGCTGGAAAATATGATTTTAATACGTGAAATTATATCTATAAATACAGCACTAAAAATAACAGTACACACGAAGTACATGTATGATTGTGTTCAGAAATGTTTGAAACCCTTACGGAAAATTCTGTCTGCATTTTGTCACCATTGCTCTTTCTTCCCGCATCCTAGTGCTGTTTGAATGAATATATTAATTAATGTATTTCCAACTAAAATATATCACATTTTTTTAGATCATAAAAAAATTATTCAAAACTTGAATGAGCACGATATGCAAGGGTTACTAAGTTGACACAGTAAATGACCACTGATATTGTGTTAGTCCATGCACACAGCGTATTCTGCTAATACACACACACCCCTCACTTTCATAGTGAAGTGACTAATTGGTTTATGTTTACGTTTTAATGTGTTTTGGGTTCCTTGTAACAGCAAGGGGGCCAGTAAAGTAGACTAACATGTTTGCATGGCAAGTTTTGATCGAATATGTGAGACACTTTAAACCAATCATTGAAAACATTCTGTAAAAACACAGTTTTTATGTTGACATTACTTATTTAGAAATATTTTATATAACTGTTTTTGTTAACATTTTTTGTTTTTTTAGTGAAATTGTTTTTGCTCCTTTCTACCAATTCTTGAGAATGAAATAAAATGTCTTTCCCAACCTTGTTGGAACAAAATAGCATATACAACATGTTTTAAGACCTCTCAATATTATAGTTATACAAAGTAATTTTTGGTTAATTTTAACCTTTTATTTCATTAACAAGATACTTTTTTAAAATCAACCAAAATTTCCTTTGTACAATCACAATATTGAGAGACCTAAACATGTTGTGTTTATGTCGTTTTGTTCCAATGAGGTTCGGAAAGATGTGTTTTCTAAAACAATATAGATGAAAGTATACATATATATTTTTAAAATTATATTGTTACCATTCAAAAGATGACCATTTAATTGACGATGTGTTAATTTTTAGATTTTTTTTCATGACTGGTTTAAGAGAAACGTGTGTTCAAAAAGTTCTCCATATCGATACCACTCCTTTACATTTTTGAATCTAAACATGAGTTTTTTACATTTGAAAAATGTTGTTGAAATTGATGTTAAAAAATCCATTTTGAAAATTTTATAATCTGAGAAGAATATACCAAGAAACTCAGTAGGTATGGTAGACAGGTGTGTTATGTATGGTCTGATTTGGATCAACGGTTCATCACTTGGAAAATCAGTGTACCTAAAAATCTAAATCTAAATATTTCCCTCAAAAAACGCGCGGTCCTTTGGGGAAGTACACATATTTGTTACCAAACTTTTGGTTATGAGAGTGGACAAAATTGTTAAACCACTATTAAATCAAGGTTAAAAATGTTTACAAGTCTTTAGGCGATGATAAAGTACCTTTATGATTAATAATACGCTCATTATTGTAATTCTATCCGACAATATCCCGATACTAAATGGGGGCAACAAAGGTATTAATAGCGATACGGCGTGTTAAGGAGAAAAACGTCTCATGAGATTACATCAAATTCGAGGTTAATGATGTAATTTCTACTTAAGCCCTTTGTTGTATTGGCAATTTATAATAAAGGGTCCACGGTCCTGTGCTCACACAGTGTAGAATTATTGATTTTGATGTGTAGTTTCGAACTTTGAGAAACTTAGATAGCACAGTTTGTGACCTAGTTTGAGGACATTTTACTTATTCAGAGCTCAGAAGGTTTTTTGTGATTAAGGTGACCAAAATTTACATCCAAAAAAAGTTGATTTTTCAAATTGATTATTTAGTTACTCAGTACTCAGTTTCTCAAGTCAGATTTGCCTATCAGTTTCAGTTAGTTAATTGTTCAGTTAGTCAATTAAGTTGACTTTTTGACGTCAAAATCGGCAATTTCTTGAAAACTTGAGAAATGGCGATGATAGGTCAAACAGGCATTATGGAAATGCATAAAATGAATGTGAATATAACTCAATGGGAATAGCAGTTTTAATTTGTGCAACCAATGATGATTGACTTTATACATCAGAAAGTTCCCTGAAAATATCAAGTCCTACTTTTTGTCAAATTTTATAGAGTAAACACCAAAAACTGTAATTTCAAGAGCTTTGAAATCTTCAGAGAACATAAGTTGCATATACAGCAACTACTACAAGTTATTTGAAAGTTCTACTTCAACAAAATGTCTAGTATTTACAGAAAATTTGACTTTTTGACGTCAAAATCAGCAATTTCTCGGAAACCGGGCAAACTTGGGAATTGGCGGTGATAGGTCAAATAGGTATTATGGATATGCATAAAATGAATGTGGATATGACTCAATCCGAGTAGCAGTTTTAATTTATGCGGCCAATGTTGACGGACGGACGGACCGACGGACCGACGGACGGACGGACGGACGGACGCCTGGTCGATCCCATAGGCTCACTGGGTGAGCCAAAAACAACTTTAACCTTAAAAAGCAGAATTAAAACGGCAGTCCGTCCCATGTCTTGAATGAACTGTCCAAAATGCCACTATATATGGTTGACTACATAATTCTTTGTTGTCGACACAGTCAATCCTATCATTCAACATCTATTGTATTTTATTGTATTGTATTGTATTGTATATTGTATTGCATTGCATTCTATTGCATTGTGCAGGGTGACCGGAAAAAAGCAGACCATTGAAGTACATGTAGGCAATATCTCCTAAACTAGACAAGTGATATCAAAGGAGGAGGGAAAGTATCGCAACACATTTCAGACAGTCATATGTTGGATTTTGGCTATTTCCTGAGGATTTAAACAGGTGCATATGTTAGATCAATGCATTAGAGAGATTTCGCACATAAGTGAAAGTACAACTTATACGTATACGTATAGTTTAAAGGGTCATGTCGAACTATTATATTTACTAAAATCAATTTTAAATTGTACTTAATGGAACATAACTATTCCCGTTATAGAAAAGCTCCATCAACTAGAGACTGTGAATGCACTGTCATCTGCACGTGTAGATTATGCACATTATAATTAAATGCTTGCTTCCGTGTCCTTGTAGTTGTAGTGTATTATAAACACGATCCTTTAAAGTGAGTCATGATTCTTTAAAGTGAGTCATTACATAAACAAGTTGATTATTTCAATGTTTTCATGATCAGTATAAGTTCAATGAACTTACAAAACGGTATATTTACGTAGATGATAACGTATACAGTTGGATCTCCGTATAAAGATTTGCCTACATGTGTGTGGAACAATTGACCGCAAGCATTTTTGGAAATTAATTGGCTGAGTGGGAACAGTATCCAATCAAATACTTTAACCATCAATTTGAAACACCAATCAAACCAGTAGGTTCTAGCAATTCCCGAAAACAATAAATTCAGTACCTCAACATATGACATACAGGGTGTTTCATAACGAGCATCTCCAAAAAGTCAATTTGAGAAGAGATGGGTCTATAACATATGTACTATATATGAGCCTATTTTATTCTAGTCCAACAACATTAGACCTAGCCTGGGTCTCGTTTCTTATCTGACATGTCTTATGGCCCCGGCTAGGTCTAACCTCCATGATCATTTTGCCCTTGATGCGTTAATTTAATCGTTCCGCAGGTTCCGACAAGCGGAACTAATTAAACTCCGAAAACATGGTAATATTACATAAAGAATGTGATTCAAGCTTGCATACATACCTTATAAATACATACACACCATCTCGTTTCCCCTTAAGACCATATTGATGCATAATTACGAAAATATCGGTCAGCTCCGGTAACATCGAAATTGCAAATCGTATCAGGAATTAACCGTCATTGCGACACTGCATCAACGAACAGTAGGTTTGCAATTAATAACTATTTTATGTGTATACGAGCGCAATATAAATCAATCAAAGATACCTGCTATCCTCAAAAATGGTTATTTTATCCCGAGTAATCGCGTGATAATTATCAATCTATTTGACAACAATTTCGTTTCAATAGTTTAGATTTTAACCCGGGACGAACAGACACAAAAACGGACATGCGGAAATGTCATTTTAGAGATTGGTAAGTTAAACCTCATTTTACTCGTATAAATGACCATTTAATACAATAATATTGTGTTGAATCGCTTGATGTTATGTGTTTTTATATCGTTGTCAAGTATCAGTTGCATGTTATCGCGGAAAAATGGTTTCGGTGGATCCAAAACTTGCATCAATGGAAAGAATAGTAGAGAGGTTAAAGTCAATAACGGCCCCAAGAAAATTCTTAAAAATAAATAACGCCATTATTGAGTTTAACGACGTTGAACTAATTTTATTCTAGACAAAGACATTTGGATCAACTAAACATGCTACAATTCAAGAAAGTATAAATGGCATCCCTTTGACCTGTATTTATTACAGTCCGAGAAGATCTTTCCTGACGAAAAGCCCACATTATGAAACATCGTGTACGTTTACCTATAAGTATAAGTATACGTTATAAGTTGTACTTTCACTAGGTGCGAAATCTCTCTATCACCTCCAGGAAAAACACTTATAGAGATGATCAAATAATTTCGACTTTGAGACAGGGAAGATGCAAACAACCCACTCACATGTTTTTTCTGATTTTTTCTATATTTGTTGCATTAATATGTTAATATTTTGAGACACAGTACACCCCTTTAAATGAATAAGGGATCGATTCCCTCGGGAGTTTGAAAGATATCCATCATGGGTGACCAAAACTAGCTGGGTTGAAAATCAAGAAAACATTTCAGAAAAAAACATTCAAAAACATAGGTGGGTTGATTGCATCTTCCCCGTCTCAAAGTCAAAATTATTGTATCATCTCTAGGCATGCTTTTCCATGAGGTAATGCATTAGCCTTACACATGCACCTGTTTAAATCCTCAGAAAATAGCTAAAATCCAACATATGACTGTCCGAAATCTTGTCGATACTTTCCATCTTCTTTTGCACACACCACAGTTCTATGGAAATTTTTCCTGAAAGTTTCAACATAATTAGTCAACTGGCTCAGGAACTGTGATCATTTACATAACATGCTCCAAATGGCTGCAATTGAACAAAAGGCAGAGCTCGATTCATATGGCAAAATTATCAATTTCCCTTACCCCATTCAACCCTTATTATGACATTACATTTAGCAGTGATTACCTTCTTTTGGTCAGGAATTGCCTGAGGATCGTTTTGGGATACATTGTCTTTCAAATAGCCCTACAAAAAAGTGTTCCGTTTTACGGAATTTAGGAGAGCCTATTCTCGCCCATATTTTAGTAGATAATAAAACTATATGGGGATATTTAAAGAAACAGTTTGCTGTAGTACAAACTACATATTACGTATTTTCACAGTGATATCTATAACCTTATTATCATGAATTAATATATACTATAGTATCAATTAGATATTACATATATAATTCAATATAATTTTCAACCTTATTCCAAGTATTTCTAATACTTTAAAATTAGATATATAAAAGATTAAATAATTCATATATTTTTAGTATCAGAGGCTAAGTTTAAAATCTTGGCCAAATATTGCGTTTTAACCTTCAGGTTCATATATATATCCAAGTCTTAAAGACTAGCTGTAGCTAAGAAACACGAACGTGTAGAATAAATTCATATATTTTTGGATGCTAAATAAATGAATAAATTCATATTTTTGGAGGCTAAATAAATAAATAATACACACAGATATTCTCAAACACATCATTCTGATTTGTAAAGAGATGTATATTTGTGAGGGCATTGACATGCCCAGTCATGCTATTGTAGTCTCATGCAACAAGCTCATTGATATTTCCCAAGTGTACATGACCTTTTTACTGTAATATCGCTCACAATCATGATTGGTCCTCGATAACCTTGGATACCACTTATACGATATGTATCATCGTATGTATCCTTTAAAAGACTCTATAATTACAATACCATCTCTGGTGAATGATCTAAATAATAGCGTAAATTAAAACTGACATTTATCTTTTCCCAAGATAAGTGATTGTGGATATATAGCAATACCTGTTCGTAAAATACTTATCAATTTCTAACTTTTTTCGCCGATTTCATGTAAACTGTAACAATAAAACCTATAACCGATAAAATATTATAATATTGTAAACTTAAAGCCCAAAAAGCGTTAAGATATAACCTATTGGTTTAGTAAGTCATGAACATTCACAGGAAATTAAACCTGTAATAATAAATTGGTTCCTTGATCTTAGGACATTTGGGACTACTTTAATCAAACTTAAAGCGCTAAAAGGTCTAAGCAGTTGCTATGAGGACAGTGATATAAATTTGATGTGACTTATAATACTCTTCTTGTAATTATTTCCGACATTATTCCAGTATTTATCGGGGACAAGAGTGATGTTGCAAAAGATAAGTATAGCCAACGAAAAATAATGCTTTTAAGAAAATCATTACATCATATTAATTTGATATGTTTGGCGACATCTTTACTGCATTAATTGAGAGAACCTTAGGGTGTTTAATTTTTCAAGAATGTTCTAAGATCACAACAGGCCTTTAATACGGAGTTCCAAATGTTGCTGGTAGTCCACTGATTTTTTTAACAAAATCAGATAACGTTTAAACTGGTCCGTCTCCCATTCTTTCTGTCCCCTTGGGTTACAGTTTGGGCGACGCCCACTTTTCAATAGAAAACATTATTCCACAATTCTTTGCTTATCATTTGCGGGGAATGGTTGTAAAATGTTTTTTTTGTTGATTTCAGCCACCTTTATTTTTAAAACATGTTTTATTAGATTTGCAATGTTATTTTATGATAAACATTACCAAAATAATCAAATTGTTGACTGAAAAATAGTCATTAAATTAATCACTGCTATATCTTTGCGATGAAAAGTGCTAGAAAAGTCTAGTTTGCATTAATTGAAAGTATTTTGATGTATTCTCAAATGCTCAAATTCAAAGAAATGCGAAATATTATTTTCCATTGAAAAGTGGGCGTAGTCGCCCACAATGTAATCAATTGGGACGGAAAGAATGGCCGACGGACCAGTTTAAACGTTATCCGATTTTGTTGAAAAAAAATCAGTGAACTACTATCACCATTTGTAACCCCATGTTAAAGGGTCGTTGAGATCTGAGAACATTCTTGAAAAATGAAACACCTTAGAGAACCTTCAACTATTCAGTGATGACAGGAAACGTGTACGATTTAAGCCTATTTAAGATACATTTGCAGATCAAATTAACAATGGGAGAGGCCTTAGAGAAATTAAATGTAATATGTATACAACTAACTCTGTTTGCCCATCTGATTGAGAATTTATGGCGATGTAAAGAAATTCTATATATCTTACCGAAATAATGAACATTAATCTAATTTTGATAATGTCATACACTTTTAGGAATTGGCCAAATGCGTGAATAGATATGCATAATTTAACATCACGAAGGCCCTTAGATCTATCAATCAAGTTAGAATCATGAAAGTAACCACATATGAATCACTGGTTAGACCAGTACCTAGCAAGCACGGGGCCGAGTTTATTTTATTTTTTACCTGTCTATCAATAGTGCAATAATTAAGAAATAAATCATTCGTATTTGTACTGACCCATTCTGATAATGCACTCAGGCTTCGCTTTTGTGCATTATAGTCTATTATGTAAATGGGTTAGTACATTCGTGCTTTTATATTTCCAATATAGAATAATACATGATTCTTTATTGCTCTGGTCAATAATGAGGTCGAACAGTTCACCATTTGCATCTACAAGATTATTGTCTTTGAAGAAATTAAATTATGTTTGTCAAAATGTTATAGGAAATGAAATAATTAATTTAATGCAGAAAGATTATTTAGAAAAACTTAGTTGGAAAATCATTGCATTGACAAAAATGAATACACGGATGATATGCTGTCACCCCTTTTTAAAGAATAGTACTGCTCAGTCCGTGCAGTTTTGAATTGAATTGAAAAAATTGAATGCACAACAAAATCATTTTTATACATATATCAATAGATTTACACACTGAAATGCTTTAAGCTGATTGGCTGAGGCATTTTTCAAACATGTTTTAACAGATGCCGCCTTTGTAGTTTTATCTTAAACAAATGTGACGCTTGCGAGATAAAAGCAAATATGCCGTAAGTTACCTTTTGGTGTTACATCAAAGGAGATGTCATTGCCAGGTGGTATTGGTTTGAATACAAATTACTTTTAGCAATTGTATCTTTTCACTGGTGTTTTAACACACAATATCTTGCGTCGCAGCATTTGTAAGATTGTTTAATTTTACTTAAAGGGATATTCCTTGCCAGACCATATCTCTCCTAATATGGTAGTTATAACCATATATATACTTACCATGTTCAGCAAAACATGGACAAATGTTTTGATATAGTCAATATTGATTACTTAAAAATGTAGTGCTCAATACCAGTAGGCTGCCATCTTTTAAGATTTCACCCAGGAAGTGATGTCAGCGACTCTCAACTTTGCATATAGCATTAGGAAAGGAGCTATTAAGAATACCAAAACCAGCAGAATATTTTTTCAATTTGGTCTATGATTTAAATCCTTCTGAAAATCTCTTCTTTAATTCTTAGTTGACAAGCCCTGAAAATATTGTTCCACAGAAGATAAGGGGTTCTTCTCTAGAAGTGATTTTGTGCTACTTTCCTATACTGTAATGGCAAGGTTATGACAGGTGAGAGTTGATGACATCACTTCCTGAATGAAATTAAAAGATGGCAGCTTACTGGAAATGAGTACTACATTTTTAAATGATCAATATTGACCATATCAAAACATTTCCACGTGCTTTGCTAAATATGTAAAGTATATAAATTATTATAGCTACCATATCAGGAGAGAAATAGTCTGACAGGGAATTTCCCTTTAAAACATATATTCATTATTTAGATAAGTCATATTTACGTCCTGCTTTATGAATAGTGACCCAATCATAACCTTTCTATGCTCTATCAATGTCGATTACGGTCATGTTACATGATACATTCATCGTTGAATGGGTCATTTAAATGCCCACGGATTTGCAAGGTTGATAATCATCTAGTTTCTGTCATATAAATTTCCAATCAGTGCTTGCTTGGGACGGGTTGATCAATGGACGAACACCTCGGGATAGGCGTTATTGGCAAAACGTCTACATACCTCTTCTTTATGCCTTAACAATGCCACCAACTTTGCTAATGTAATTTTCTGATACAATAACCATGTTCATGGTTATCCACGACATGGTCTCAATATCATAAATTTGACCCCAAAGAGTGATAAAGGGAATACAAACAGGTTTATTAACAGTTTTTTAATACAATCAATAATATATGTGTTCCCATGGACACGTCAGTATCTAACTTCTGACGTTTTGATGCATTGAGTATTTACTAGGACCTGTGTAATTTTCGTTATTCTCTATAATACGTTTAATTATGTTGGACCCAACAGACTGATAAAAGGAATAAAAACACGTTTATCAACTTAAATATAGTATCAATGATAATATATTATTCCCCATTGATAACATATTCTACGTATTGTTCTTAATGACTTTACACAGAAAATAGAGAAAACACGATTTCAATTTTTAATTAGTGATATACACCACCGTGCAATCAAACTTGATTAAAGTTACATATAGTACAACACGTTAATATAAAAATATTCATTTTCCAAATGAAAGAAGCATCATTGATACAAAATAATATGTTTGGTTATGTACCTGTGGGAAATTGGTAGACTGTAATGTATAATATAGTTTCTTTCAACACGCCAATTGATCATCTAATAAGTGTGTGTATAACCTTTAAAGTGCATCACGTATATCCTGATAACAATTTCCCTCTCGATTAAATTGAAATCTCTCGTCTATATTATCTTAAAAAATAATTGCTCTTACGGCCGATCTAAAACATCTTCAAGATTAAACCTGACGTTTATCATTTCCCAGAGAAAGTGTTTATGTTTAAGTACTTGCGTGAGATATTTCTTTTTTTATAATTTTATCCAGTCGTTCATACATTTTAGCGTAACAATATCAAATAAAATGTTGGACGTTTATAACCACCGTCGTTATACCCTCCTTATAAAAGTAAAACAATAATGAATTCACTGAGTTTAATTGTGGGCAATTATAATTTGTTAATGAAGAATAGGTTATTGATGCATATTTTCGCCAACTTTGCCAATTATATTGTACAATAACGCACATGCGAGTAGGTAGTTACCAGTTTCACCACCAGATGGCTCGTTCGGGTCAGGTAGCATGACGGGTATAGTAGAAACTTCACTTTTACTTGAATTCAACTGTTTGAGTGGTTCAATTTCCATATAACCCTTATATATCTAATAGTTATGCAAATTAAAATATGCCCAGTAAAGGAAAATGTTACCTTTCCAATGCAGGAAAAGATATTTCAATTTTTGTGATTTAGTAATATTGGGTCTATGGGGAATCAACCCGAACTAGAAGTCACATTTTCATAAAAATTTAATTCGAAACCATATTTCCAGATGTACTTTTAATTTCAACATTTTGATTGCATTTGAATATTCAATGACGTAAATCAACATTATTTCTACTCGCATATCTAGTCTATTCAAGGGCGAACGTAATACCCGGATCGTTCGCAAATTGGCGTTCGGTTTTTTACCGCATCCGATTTGAATTAGCCAATTAACAATAAACATGAAACTATTGTCTAATGAAGACCGAACAAAGCCCCGGATGTCGTGTCGTTTCTCGTTTCGTTTGGTACACAACTAAGCCCCGGGCATTAAATAAGCCCTTGGTCTATTAACCTCTTTAGTTATCAATATTGAGGTCAACGCTTACGCGTTTGTGCCATCTTGCGATTCAGGAATTTGCAGATGAAAAATTTAATGTTTAAATGTTAAACAAATCATGGTTGTATTGACAACGTATTTGTTGCTTGAAAGATCTTATATGCTGTATTGACGTGTCTATGACCCAATGACTTGTAGGACATTGCCATACTGTAAAGCACATTTCACACAACACGTTTTTTGATATCTTATTATCATGAATCGTACCTTAATTGTTACAAGCATATACGTCTTTATTCTCTTGAACGTTGTTAGAACTAATAATAACTCTAATGAATAGCATCGTCTAAATTTAACCTGACATGCCTGATCATATACTGATTGTTTTAATAGCCATAGCTTCATGCATCCTCTGATTTTTCAAAATGTATATACTGCTTTTATTATTACATTTATATGTAAACTAGTATCTTGTTGACCTATGTTCATCATTGTATTGAAGAATGGACCACTTATTTGAGCCAATATTCAATCATAAAGTGTACAGGTGTAGAGATGCAAAACTAGGAAGTCGTTTTGCGTCTGTCATTTGTGTATGCACATTTATATTTTTTATACGATGATTTGTTGGTTACTCGATTGGCCACTTTTG
Organism: Owenia fusiformis; assembly: GCA_903813345.2. Taxonomy (NCBI): domain Eukaryota; kingdom Metazoa; phylum Annelida; class Polychaeta; order Sabellida; family Oweniidae; genus Owenia; species Owenia fusiformis. The sequence goes on along the minus strand of CAIIXF020000010.1, from coordinate 31,054,539 downwards.
CCCATTTGAACGATTAATTATGTCAGTTAATCTGTGAAAAATATGATGTTGAAAGAAACGATAAAATCCATAGTTCCTTTAATTTGTGAAATCAAGTATACAGTCATTATCATATGTCGGCTATAAAATATATATATATCATCTGACATAAAATAGTTATGGGCCAATTACTAAAACCTTTGTTGACGCCTAAGCTTGATCTTATCTCAACGTTCAATTAATAAAGATAGATGACTTGGAATTAATATACCTTGTTTGTAATCAAAATCCTGAATGAGTAATAAAAGTCGCGATTGTAGCTTCACTAATAAAATGATAGCATGATTTACATAACAGTGAAAGTAGTAGTACTTAAGATGTAAACCTAAATAACTATAAAACCTGTCTTAGGGGCTCATATGGTAGCCAAAGGTGGGCCCGTCAGTGAGCAAATTTGAACCACATTATTTATCTCGGGAAACATGTCAGATTTAATGATTTGGAACTTTGACGCCCAAAAAGCGACCATTATGGATAGCTTTTCTAGGTTTTATACCCCCCGAGGTTATTTTCGAGGGGGTCTCAACTCTTTCTTAATAACTTTAAAAATATTAAAGATATGTGTCTGAAACTTGCAGGGTACCTTCCTGGGGTCAACACATAGCTGTATTGAAAGTTTAGGATTATTTGGAATAACGGTTGCTATAGCAACCAAGAAAATGTGTTTCCGAACTGGCAATTTACAGCAATTTTGGCCTGTAGCAACCTGGTTGAAGTTAGATATTTTTTCTATTGATGAATTTTCACATTGTTAATTGGTTTCAAAAACACACTACAACTGTATTCTTTCATTTTATTGCAGATTAGAATTGACACCATTAGTATTAAAGGTCCATAATCGTACATGAATGAACCCACCCCCCAAAGTCTAGAAAAAGTGGGCGTGGCACCAGACATGTACCAGTTTGTAATTCATAAGTTTAAACACCCAATAAATAATGTTGATATTTATGTTACCATGTTTCCAGTGGTAGTTGAGGAAGTTCTTTTAAAAAACTAGATATATTACCATGGAAACCATATATTTATGTTGCCATAGCAACAGAACTATGGTAATGAAATAGCCAATAATTTGATCGAAGCCCTCATGCATGTGGTCCCATATATACAAAAATCAAATGTCCTGTATCTCTCAAAGATCTTAAAACCTTCCTGGGGTCAACACAGAGCTGTATTGAAACTTTGGGATTATTTGGAGTAATGGTTGCTATAGCAACCAGGAAAATGTGTTTCCGAGCTGGACAATTTATGGCAATTTTGCCCCACTGCAACTTGGTTGGAGTTTGATGTTTTTTCTAGTGATGAATTTTCACATTGATCATTGGTTTCAAAAACACACTACAACTGTATTCTTTCATTTTATTGCAGATTAGAATGACACCATTAGTATGAAAGGTCCATAATCATACATGAATGACCCCCCCCCCTCAAAGTCTATAAGAAGTAGGCGTGGCACCAGACATGTACCACTTTGTAATTCATGAGCATAAAAACCCAATAAATAATGTTGACATTTATGTTACCATGTTTCCAGTGGTAGTTGAAGAAGTTCTCCTAAAAATATAATCATATAATAAATATATATATACAGGGTGGGCCAAAAAAAACCAATACCCAACTTTAAATCAGACTGAAAATAGCTATGTTCAATATGAAACATTGATTTATATATCATTTTAAAGGTAATCCATTTTCGAACAATTTGGTATATAACACTTTGTCATGAAATCAATATTAAAGTTTTATTATGCTTATTTGGGAGGCCGGGTCAGTATTTAAGGTATCCAGATTTTAGGGAGAAAATAGTAAATCTGCGGAATAATGTTAGTTTTTTATTTATAGAATATCATTTTGTTAGGAGAATTAATGCTTCTATATTTGCATATTGTGTGACTAAACTTATTGTTTATGAATTTTAGTGTTGTTTATTATCAATTAGTACTCAAATGGTGTCTGTTAAAAGACATTAAACGTATATGTGACAAGGATTTTATTTTCCAACAAGTCATTGCCTCGTACCATAGATCTCAGGAGGCATTAGCATTTCTTTGCAAACAAGGTGTCAATTTGATTGATCTCGATGCTTGGCCACCCAACAGCCCCGATGCTACATGTAATGTGTTTGATTACCGTACAGGAGCCATCTCACGGAAATCGTACAATCAAAAGCATCCAATAAACAGCTTTGATGTGTTGAAACAGAATCCTAAAGTGCTGAAATGAATTGCAACAGAAATCTCTCAATAAGGCTATTGATAGATTGGGCTTCCACTTGAAGCTTATTGTTGATGCATAGGGGAGGGGGTGGGGGTATATTGAGCAATTGTGAAAATTGTTTAAATAAATAAAGTGTAAAATGTTATTAAACAACACTGAAATTCATAAACAATAAATTTAGTCACACAATGATGCAAATATCAATATCCAAGCATGTATTCACCTAACAAAAGAATGATATTCTATAAATAAAAATTAACATGATTCCGCAGATTTACTATTTTCTCCCTTAAATCTGGAGACCTTAAATAGTGACCTGGGCCTCCCAAATAAGTATAACAAAACTTTACTTTTGATTTCATGACATAGTGTTATATACCAAATTGTTTGAAATTGTATAACCTTTAAAATGGTATGTAAGTCAATGTACCATATTGAATGTAACTATTTTTATCCTGATTTGAAGTTGGGTATTGGTTTTTTTTGGCCCACCCTGTACATGTATATATAATATCATATATAAATATATTATCATGGAAACCATACATTTATGTTGCCATAGAAACAACTTTGGTCTGTTAACGCAAGGCTTAATGAAATTATTGTTCATTTGACTATTCATTTGGCCATTTAGAGAAAACAACAAATGTATGAGTAAACTATATTGGCTGAATATATATCCTAGTAGTTTACATTCTTTGTAGTTCACATTTGTATGAGCTTCTATTCTAGTATATCTGACACATCTCTATTCTTTAGTGATACTTTTACATTTGCTTGTAGAAAGTAGTATGTGATGGGCCCCAGAGTGATGGCACTCAGAAGACTGCATATGGTATCAAATGAAGCTTGAAAAAGAGATAAGTAATACAGCATACTATGACCCTGTCATTCAACCAACAGATAAAGCTGTAAAGTTCTTAAACCAGTCTATTTCAGTTCTCCTCAGTTTTTTTGTGAAAACGTCACCTATATAATTCTGAAGCTCATATGTGGGTTCTGACTCTTCAGGATCTGTCATAGCTGGCCTCATCACATCAACAAGATCTTGTCGTAATATATTTGATGTGCACCAGTCTATTTCTAGTACACAAGATAAATTATTTTTCAACCCATTGCCTCTGGAGATGAGAGTTCAGGCTTGTGTTGCACACAAACTCTTCAATTACAGCCTGTGTTTCAGTTGTCATATTTGTAGATGACCCAATACATTAATTTAATGCATATTGGTATTTCTGGCTATTCATTGGCTTTGCTTTCACGGTTTCTCTGATATCATCATTGAAGCTGGCATATATTCTAGTGGATCTCTTGAAGGTGTGCTAACTGGAAACAATTATAACAGATCAATCAGAGTGCCCAAAATCTTCCTGGAATTGCTACAAAGGAATTTGTTAGACAAGTTTATCAGCCAGCTAACAATTCCCATGCTCTCACAAGAGGTTATTGTCATATAATATCACGATTCATCCAAGCCAGCAGTGAATGATTTTGACCTCCACTTACTTTGTCTAGTGTCTACAAGACCTATGTCCACTATTTTTCGCAATGGACCAGCCCAACTATGCTATATATCTAACAGCACAATATGTCATACTTGCTTACCTCAAGCATACAAACCAAGAGAAAGAAAGGCTATTGAGAGACTGTGGGTTTAGTGTTAACAGGTCCCAAGAACCTGCCCTACATTTGCCAGTTGATCAAACCACTGAACAGACTATCAATCAGAGTGCGAAATCTGAGGGGGTGGGTAATTTGATTTATCACCAATCCAAATGCCTACTACAGTGCAAACATAGCAGGCTCTGAAGGTGTTTCAAAAGCAAAGGCCGCAATAGGTAACTTTTTTAGACCCCTTTGAGACAGATGCTATAATCAACTCTACCGTCTATCATCAGGAATACGGCCTGGTCCAGATGTAGCTTAAGACCTACTACATGTCAGGTCCAGAGGCAAGGTGGAATTTGAAAAAAGACTTGATAGTGACACCAAAAGTTTTCAAGATCCAGTGAAAAGAATAAAGATGAAGACATTTGTGACAATTGAGAAGGACATCCTGAAAACATCTGACAAGTTTAGAGCTGAAAGGAATATTTTTGACGGTTAGTTCTTATATCTCAAGAGAACAAGAAAGTTTTAGAGTATCCGCTTAGTCCAGTGTCATGGGCGCTAGGGTCTCCTGATGGTCTGCCAGCGAAGGCAGCAAAAGCAGCACTCCTGAATGCTCTTTAGAATCTCCAACATCACCCTTCAAGACCATCAAAAGATGAATCATTCTACATATATGATAGTAATACTATCTATCACAGCTTAGTACAGCGTCTATCCACCTTTGAAGAACTGACAGATCAAGTGTTTGACATGCTACCACTGAAGTCAGAGAGGGTAGATTTCTTAACTGACAGCTATCAAATACATAGATTCAATAAAAGAACCAGAGAGAATGAGAAGAGGAGCATCAAATCCCTTCATGATCCAAGGACCACATCCCTAAGAATTGGTAAGAATTTTTGAGCAACAGCCAAAACTAGACCCAACTAAACAGTCTTATTCTTTGCAAGTGGCAAACAGATAAGTACTCAGCCACGTTGAAGAACAGAAAAGTATGCTTTATATGTGGGAATACATGCAAAATTATCACAAGTGATGGTCTAAATGTCCGATCATATGTTAATAACAATCTACTGTCAACACAAGAAGAAGCAAACACCAAGATGAATACATGTGAAGACGTTTTGATCAGTCAAAGAACATTATTGTACATTCCCCAGACACAGATTTTCTAGTCTTGATGATACACAATTCTCACAGGTTATTATTGTGTTAGTGCATTTGTTCAACAAGGAAAAACCAGGCCCCCAACTCTGCTATGAAATAGCCAGAAATACCAAGATGCATTCAATTAATGTATTGGGTCATCTACAAATATTACAACTGAAACACAAGCTGTAATTGAAGAGTTTGTGTGCAACACAAGCCTGAACTCTCATCTCCCAGAGGCAATGAGTTGAAAAATAATTTATCTTGAATACTGTTGTAGTGTGTTTTTGAAATCAATAATCAATGTTAAAATTCATCACTAGAAAAAATATCAAACTCCAACCAAGTTGCAGTGGGGCAAAATTGCCATAAATTGTCCAGCTCGGAAACACATTTTCTTGGTTGCTATAGCAACCATTACTCCAAATAATCCCAACGTTTCAATACAGCTCTTTGTTGACCCCAGGAAGGTTTTAAGATCTTTGAGAGATACAGGACATTTGATTTTTGTATATATGGGACCACATGCATGAGGGCTTCGATCAAATTATTGGCTATTTCATTACCATAGTTCTGTTGCTATGGCAACATAAATATATGGTTTCCATGGTAATATATCTAGTTTTTTAAAAGAACTTCCTCAACTACCACTGGAAACATGGTAACATAAATATCAACATTATTTATTGAGTGTTTAAACTTATGATTTACAAACTGGTACATGTCTGGTGCCACGCCCACTTTTTATAGACTTTGGGGGGTGGGTTCATTCATGTACGATTATGGACCTTTAATACTAATGGTGTCAATTCTAATCTGCAATAAAATGAAAGAATACAGTTGTAGTGTGTTTTTGAAACCAATTAACAATGTGAAAATTCATCAATAGAAAAAATATCTAACTTCAACCAGGTTGCTACAGGCCAAAATTGCTGTAAATTGCCAGTTCGGAAACACATTTTCTTGGTTGCTATAGCAACTGTTATTCCAAATAATCCTAAACTTTTAATACAGCTATGTGTTGACCCCAGGAAGGTACCCTGCAAGTTTCAGACACATATCTTTAATATTTTTAAAGTTATTAAGAAAGAGTTGAGACCCCCTCGAAAATAACCTCAAGGGGTATAAAACCTAGAAAAGCTATCCATAATGGTCGCTTTTTGGGCGTCAAAGTTCCAAATCATTAAATCTGACATGTTTCCCGAGATAAATAATGTGGTTCAAATTTGCTCACTGACGGGCCCACCTTTGGCTACCATATGAGCCCCTATCTATTCAAGGTTCGTTACTAGCATTAAATACGGTGAAATTACAAATCGCTATAGCAAAAAAGACTACAGTTTGGTAACCACGGCTTTGAAATATACTCCTGTTTGCAACGGATGACGCCAGCATAGATCGGAGAGATGACAATATGTTACTCAAATGAAAAAGATGAAACTGAACGTAGATGAAAGTAGCAATTGCCAAAATTGATGGTATACCAAAATCCCCATTACACCAACTACACCCCTCTCGAGCAGCCTTTGCCGGGAGAGGGTTTTATGACTTGAGTTAGTATCATTTTAATTATTGTATACGTAGCTTTTACCAAGATTGAGATAATGATGTCTCTTGGTATCATTTGACCTTTCGTCAGCATTATTTACATATTTTGGCTTAACCATAAAAAATATCAAACATTGCTCCCTGATACTTCATTTCGGCAATACTATATCCTTCGTACTACAGATGCCATCAGAAGTAAAAAAATAATGCAAACTGTCCCTAAAACTTATCAATGACGCCATAAATAACTTGCTATAATGGTTGATTAATTAAAAAGGTTTAGGGTATGACAAGTATTTTCTCGAGTGATGTCTAATGTTACACAAAAGCAAGGGGGGGGGGGGCATTTGCAGCACTCTCCCCCTGCGATTCTTTATTATTTGTCTAATTCCAATGATGTTGGATGTTGGGATTGAACTTCAATGAACTTTCAGAAAAGTATTGCATTCTTTGAAATATTAGGTCAAGATATGAAAAATCGAGGTCAACGTGACATAGGGGATGGATATTTTTGACACTTGGTGGTGCAAAAAGTATCACCAACTTTGCCTCCTATGTTATTGTCAACATCTTGGTCAAAGCACGTAATTAATCCATTTTTAAATTCTGAATTCTACAGTTTTGAAAAGAAATAATTATCTGTTGAAATAATTCATTGTTGTATTCGATGCAAATTTGTTGCTTGTAATTTCTTAATATATTATTCATGATCCTTTTGAAGGGATATACTGACTTTTTTCCTTAAAATACCAGTTATAAATAACATAACCAGAATTAGCAACAGCAAAAACGATATTACATTTTCCTTATCATCAGTTCATAATCAAATAAAAATTCTAAATTTCGATGGTTCCCTTTCTTAAATTTACTAATTACATTGTGTGCAATACTTATTACAACATTTACTTCTTGGTCTCTAGTACCTAACATATTTTTTGATGTACTAAGTTTAATTTTTTTGTTTAATTTTTTAAGACAGTATGTTTCCACCATCACCCAAACTTGCTTTATATATGTACAATCCACAAAAAAGTGTTTAAATGTGTCTTTTATATTGCATTTTCACTGTTGTTTGATTCTATCTTTTTCATTTTATAAAGTAGTTTTTTGGATGTATTTTATAGAGTATCTTATAAAAGGTGAACTTAGCCTAGGCTCTTTTGAACTTTTAACTGTTTTAAAAGCCAACTTCATGTCTACCTGACATTCATTTCTCAATTTTTCAGGAATATTTGGAATCTCTTTTTCATTTTGAATAATATTAATAATGCTTTTAAAGTCTTTTAATATATTTACTGACTTCACATTTTTTCAATAACACATCACGTCTATTTCGCAGCCATTGTGTATATCAGGAATCATAAACATAGTCATAAAGAACTATTTTCGAAATTTATTTCGAGAGGTATAGGACATTGACATTGTTACTGTAAGGTAGTAGCATGCAGCATGTTTTCTAATATCTCAAGAGTGTATATGACCTTTTTATTGTAGACGTCTTGATCTTTTGAAAATCTCCATCTATCACATCTTAGGACTAATAACTCTAATGAATGACATCAGCTGAATTAAACCCGACATTTATTATTTCAGCAAGAGAAGCATCAGCGTGGATATCAGCAGCTGGGCGTAGTTTTACTCGCTATCATACTTCTATGCAGCATTATGAACAAAATAAGTCGCGTTGTAATATTTAGATTTTGAACTAAGAAAATACTATTATAAGATAATATTTTAATGATAAAACTCATTGGTCGTGGGTTTACAATTTGGGATGTATATTGGGGGGGGGGGGGGGTATTGTTTATTTTCACCTTAGATCATAGTTTAGAATACTTAAATTACTTGTCTTCCTTATTGATGATTCTCCTTGCAAATGTTTATTTTTTTGCTCCCATTCGTAGTCGTTTTGCTTTGGCACCGTGCATACAAATTTCCATTCTATTGACATTCATTTGTTGGCTACTCGATCGTTCATTTTTTGTTTGTCCATATTAATGACGTCAGTAAATCTATGAAAAAATGATGTTCAAAAGCGAAGATTAAACGTTCCAAAACTGAGTATCAACTTGCGTGATATCAAATTTACTCTGATTATCCTTTGAGTCGGTTAAAGAACCTATCATCTGATGAAAGATTTAATAGGCCAATCATTATCACCTTTGTTACCGATGATGCTTAATCTAATCTTTTCAATTAATAAGCGATGGCTGTTAATGTCTTTTATCTGATAAACGTTGATATAAATATTCCTCAATTGTGATAAGATCTTTAAATGAGTAACAAGAGTCGCGATTGTAGTCGCTTGAATAGCAAAATAATAACATAGTTTACAGGGTAATAAAATATCCACAATAATAATGAAGGTATATTTTACCTAAATAAAATGAAACCTGTTAAGGTTCACTGTCATAAAATAAATCTACAGCGAAAGCACAAATCACTATCAACAAACACAGACTGACAGAACCGTAGTACAGGGTGTTTCATATGTATGCACATGTCCGCAGCTGTCTAAAATGGTGCATTTAATATATCCCTCGTGTCACATGTCTACCCTGAAATGAGACATTCACATAGAACTTCTTACATGCCCGCAGCTGTCTAAAATGGTGCATTTAATGTATCCCTCTTAAATGCTTGTCCTCAAATGGAACATTCACATAGAACTTCTTACATGCCCGCAGCTGTCTAATTGGTGCATTTAATGTATCCCCCGTACATGCCTGTCCTCAAATGGAACATTCACATAGACCTTCTTACATGTCCGCAGCTTTCTAAAATGGTGCATTTAATGTATCCCTCTTAAATGCTTGTCCTCAAATGGAACATTCACATAGAACTTCTTACATGCCCACAACTGTCTAAAATGGTGCATTTAATGTATCCCTCGTACACGCCTGTCCTCAAATGGAACATTCACATAGAACTTCTTACATGCCCGCAGCTGTCTAATTGGTGCATTTAATGTATCCCCCGTACATGCCTGTCCTCAAATGGAACATTCACATAGACCTTCTTACATGTCCGCAGCTTTCTAAAATGGTGCATTTAATGTATCCCTCGTACATGCCTGTCCTCAAATGGAACATTCACGTAGAACTTCTTACATGCCCACAGCTTTCTAAAATGGTGCATTTAATATATCCCTCGTTAATGCTTGTCCTCAAATGGAACATTCACATAGAACTTGTTACATGCCCGCAGCTGTCTAAAATGGTGCATTTAATATATCCCTCGTAAATGCTTGTCCTCAAATGGAACATTCACGTAGAACTTCTAACATGCCAGCAGCTTTCTAAAATGTTGCATTTAATATATCCCTCGTTAATGCTTGTCCTCAAATGGAACATTCACATAGAACTTCTTATATGCCCGCAGCTGTCTAAAATGTTGCATTTAATATATCCCTCGGTAATGCTTGTCCTCAAATGGAACATTCACATAGAACTTCTTACATGTCCGCAGCTTTCTAAAATGATGCATTTAATATATCCCTCGTGTCACATGTCTACCCTCAAATGAGACATTCACATAGAACTTCTTACATGCCCGCAGCTGTCTAAAATGTTGCATTTAATATATCCCTCGTTAATGCTTGTCCTCAAATGGAACATTCACATAGAACTTCTTACATGTCCGCAGCTTTCTAAAATGGTGCATTTAATGTATCCCTCGTTACACGCCTGTTCTCAAATGGAACATTCACGTAGAACTTCTTACATGCCCGCAGCTTTCTAAAATGGTGCATTTCATATATCCTTCGTAAATGCTTGTCCTCAAATGGAACATTCACATAGAACTTCTTACATGTCCGCAGCTTTCTAAAATGGTGCATTTAATGTATCCCTCGTTACACGCCTGTTCTCAAATGGAACATTCACGTAGAACTTCTTACATGCCCGCAGCTTTCTAAAATGGTGCATTTCATATATCCCTCGTAAATGCTTGTCCTCAAATGGAACATTCACATAGAACTTCTTACATGCCTGCAGCTTTCTAAAATGGTGCATTTAATGTATCCCTTGTACATGCCTGTCCTCAAATGGAACATTCACATAGAACTTCTTACATGCCTGCAGCTTTCTAAAATGATGCATTTAATATATCCCTCGTACATGTGAGTCCCTAAATGGAACATTCACATAGAAAATGCTATGCAAAAATTAAATTTGTAGTTGAGTCTGTCGCGTTGCGTAAATTTTGTCCATCAGATTTGTCCATCAGATGAAGCAGTTTCAAGTCAGACAGGGCTAATGTTTTTTCTACATCTTAGAACCGCAATATTATTTCCTGATCTTTTTGATATGACACAGAGTCATATTTATTACTTTCAAGGGTTTTAAATAAATAGAGGATATCCTATGATTTATGAGTGATATTATTTTTATCCACGAATGGATATGATATCTGCACGAGCGAGCGTAGCGAGAGAGTGCAGATTTCAATAACCATGAGTGGATTAAAATCATATCACGAGTAAATCATAGGATGTTCTTTTTATTCCATAGTTAAAGTCATCATCAGAATCTTCGGAAATTAAGTCATTTAATTCGAATTTTCCAAACGATCCCGCGATGTTGACACTTAGCCTCGTTTTGAGTCTGAAGTAGCAAAAATCCATAAACCATCGCATACGACGTCGTATGTCATGGCTAAAAAATCGTATGCTATGGTTAAGTGAAAATTTGTCAAAAATATCATATTTTACCACTGATTACAAAAATACCGTTTTTATTTTCACATGTTATCCTATGAATATCATGCTAACTATGGAATAATAGGCGGTATGTTTGTATGTCCTTTTAATTATTTGAAGTTGAGCATGATTTTTTCCATCTGATGAATAGAATGAGATAAAAAAAAAGCATTCTAGAATAATGCTATGCACTCTTACCATTCTCTGGCGATAACAAATTAAATTGCAAAATACAAATTAGATCACAAATAAAAGTGTTTAAATTAAATATACTTTTATAAACTACTTAGGTCATTGAACTTGTAAAGTGTCATTAAACGTTAGTTCCGATCAGAATACATACACCCCAAACTATGTTCAAGTGCTAAGTACATTTAGTCACTGCACCCGTGGTAGAATTATTAAATTAATTTTTTTCAGACTGGCGCCAAGAATGATGAAGAAAATAAAAAACTCACGATTTGAGAATAAATTTAATTAGATAAGATTTATTGAGAGATAGTGGTATATCTTATTCTATTAACATTATGAATTAAAGCTAGCTGAAATGCTTTCTGATAAAAACTTACAGAAAATCTGGCAGAGAATACATCATACTATTTATTTCATTCGAAAAACGTATCACAAATCAAATGGAATCAGTCAATGGTTATATTGTTTTCTTTTTTTGTTGTTCACGCCTATCAACTGCCACGTGGTACATCTCAATCGCCTAAAATATAACATTCTCGATATTGAAAAAGTTAGACCATGTGATTATTGTCATGTTTGATTGTATCCAAACCTTTCTTGTAACTGTAAACAATATGCGTCCAAGAATTCCGAATTTTTGCCAATTTTCTCTCGAAGTTTAGCAGTGATAAGGAGTTACATTTGATCTGTCTCGATTCAATATGGTTGGCTTTCACGCAAGAAATAATAAAACCAGATCTAGGTCAAACGTTACCGGCTGATGTCCTTGGGACAAAATACCTTTATTAAGGAAAAGCGACTTAAACTATAACTGAAAATGACCATTTTTGATGAAAAGTTTTGATATTTGCTTTGTTTGGTTGGAAATGTTACTCCGTGGAGTTGCCGTTTTCAGTTATGTACTGACGCATAGACTTTTATGGTGTTAAAGATTTCGTTTTGAGATATTGAATTGCTAACTGTAAAAAAATGTATAACTAATATGGGAATGACTTACAGGAAATTTCTCGGTAGACCCTAGCTATACAATTACTGTCTGTCATAACACCTTGATCTGACATGAGAAAGTCCTGCAATACACAATCCAACGCTACGCCAAGATTCCCCCCTGCTGTATTGTTTCTACCCCACTCGATAGATTTGCATTCAAACCCGTCATACACAACACAAACACGTTGACAATCAACAAGGCTTTCAATCCCCGTCACTAGCCATGTTTGGCCGCCTACATCCAAGCTGGTGCAAGTTCTGCCTAGGGACGGCTTCCATTCCACTATAACATTAAAAGTTGACCAATTAATATGACAGTACAAGCAGTATACGAAGAAAATGTTTGATAATACATATTGTGTTCAATCTGTGTTCATCGTTGTAAGGTATGCTAATGTATCTAAATATGAATACCCTCTGTAAAGAAAAAAGGTGAATGGTCCTTTATCAATCATAACATTTTTAGTCTTTTGTATAATCATACTAAACTCATAGAGGTATATCGTATACATATTGTGAAAAACTGGTGAAAATCTTAAAAAACTAAAAGAAAATTGAAAAAGTAAGAAATGATCAAAAACATTGTCTCACAAAATCACTGTGGCTTTTTCCTTAAATTACGTCATAAATTACAATTTGCAATTATACAGTGTTTACATTTCTTCTGTGACTGGGACATCATTTTCTATATGTATGCTTCATACCATTGTAAAGCCTGAGTCAAACTGTTTATAACTGACAGGTTTGAAAGAAACATTAACACACTGACAAAAAATATGGCAGTGCCAAAATCCGTCCAAAACACGATTTTCAGACGATTTTACCCCTAAATAATAGTAAAATTAACGGTAAAATGTAACCAATTTGCTTATTAAACACATTTATTATTCACATCTGACATAAAGTCTGGTATGAATATGCTAAGTTTAAGATATATAGCATATCTATGGGTGATTGTGAAGGCTAGGGGTTAAAATTATCTTACAATATCAAGTTGATTGTAATATACATGTATGTTACCTGTACCCCTAATTTTGAACCGAGGAGGAACTTCTGAATTTGAAGGATATTACCTCAAATTCTATTACAAAGTGGTTGTTATTAATCAAAATGTCATTCTATTGACTGATTTTTTACAAAGTTTTACTGGATTGAAAACTTTCTAAAATGGTGCATTGCTCTAAACTAAGTTTTGTGTCTCACAAGATGTCCTTATTGAAAAAATTGCTGGATATTGAATTTCTCATAATTATGACATCAATTTAAGGTAAAAAGTCACACTCACGATTTTGTGAGTTGTTCTATTCAATCCGTTCTAATTTTTTACCGTATTTACGAAATTCTTTGAAATTTCCTCCATTTGGCCAAAGTATGCATAGATTGTACATCTGATTGTTAAGCATGATAATACAGAAGACTAAAAAAATATGACTGATAAAGGACCATGCACCTTTTTTCACAGAGGGTGAGCAATTAAGTAATGAATAAACAATGAGTATTGAGGATTAGTAAAAATAATGGCCAAGGGGCAAAGCCCAGAAGCCATTATTTTTCCTAAGACCCAAAACGGATTGTTAATCTAACTTTTACCACTCAGTGGACACTGACTATTATCACAGTTAAGTGGTCCCTGATCGAATTTTATAAAAAAATCATTTCTTTTTGACTATATGAGCTAAGTGTATTAACAAGTGAGTGGGTATAATTAGTTGTACTTTAGTGTACTGTATTTAACATGAGGGCATGTTTAGTTTTAAGTTTGTTTTCTTTTGTGTTTAATATTTAACTATTCAAAGGGTAAATATGGTATATATTTAGTTAAGCTTTAGTGCTCTGCATTAGCCAGTCAATCATCTTTTGTGCTATACTGGTTTTGGATAGCTAATGCCAAGTGTACATTCATAAAAAACAATAGAAAAATAATGCCCTCTTCTTTGTTATAACTGGATATTCTTCAAAATAAATCAAAGTTCATTCTATTTGTTCCTACCTAAGTGTGGTTTAATCTAGAAGAAAGTTAATATATATCAATGACATAACAATATCTTTATTTGACCGTCGAACAAACAAATGATAATATTACGACCATAGGTACTTTTAAGTCACATGCAAAATTGAAACTAAGTGAGTGAAACATAAAGATCTTCATCTGAGAGTAGAGAGCACTTCAGATTTTATGAGAGATCAGCTAAATAACAACTAACGTATTGTCTCTATATGTATATATTTCGATGACATTTTTTCATAAATTGATGATATAGTTCTTTATAGGCTATGAATTACCTCCAATTCCACCGCACCTTGCTGCACTACAACTCCATTCTCCATATTTTCTATATGTATGCTTCATACCATTGTAAAGCCTGAGTCAAACTGTTTATAACTGACAGGTTTGAAAGAAACATTAACACACTGACAAAAAATATGGCAGTGCCAAAATCCGTCCAAAACACGATTTTCAGACGATTTTACCCCTAAATAATAGTAAAATTAACGGTAAAATGTAACCAATTTGCTTATTAAACACATTTATTATTCACATCTGACATAAAGTCTGGTATGAATATGCTAAGTTTAAGATATATAGCATATCTATGGGTGATTGTGAAGGCTAGGGGTTAAAATTACCTTACAATTTCAAGTTGATTGTAATATACATGTATGTTACCTGTACCCCTAATTTTGAACCGAGGAGGAACTTCTGAATTTGAAGGATATTACCTCAAATTCTATTACAAAGTGGTTGTTATTAATCAAAATGTCATTCTATTGACTGATTTTTTACAAAGTTTTACTGGATTGAAAACTTTCTAAAATGGTGCGTTGCTCTAAACTAAGTTTTGTGTCTCACAAGATGTCCTTATTGAAAGAATTGCTGGATATTGAATTTCTCATAATTATGACATCAATTTAAGGTAAAAAGTCACACTCACGATTTTGTGAGTTGTTCTATTCAATCCGTTCTAATTTTTTACCGTATTTGCGAAATTCTTTGAAATTTCCTCCATTTGGCCAAAGTATACATAGATTGTACATTTGATTGTTAAGCATGATAATACAGAAGACTAAAAAAATATGACTGATAAAGGACCATGCACCTTTTTTCACAGAGGGTTAGCAATTAAGTAATGAATAAACAATGAGTCTTGAGGATTAGTAAAAATAATGGCCAAGGGGCGAAGCCCAGAAGCCATTATTTTTCCTAAGACCCAAAAACGGATTGTTAATCTAACTTTTACCACTCAATGGACACTGACTATTATCACAGTTAAGTGGTCCCTGATCGAATTTTATGAAAAAAATCATTTCTTTTTGACTATATGAGCTAAGAGTATTAACAAGTGAGTGGGTATAATTAGTTCAGCTTTAGTGCACTGTATTTAACATGAGGGCATGTTTAGTTTTAAGTTTGTTTTCTTTTGTGTTTAATATTTAACTATTCAAAGGGTAAATATGGTATATATTTAGTTAAGCTTTAGTGCTCTGCATTAGCCAGTCAATCATCTTTTGTGCTATACTGGTTTTGGATAGCTAATGCCAAGTGTACATTCATAAAAAACAATAGAAAAATGATGCCCTCTTCTTTGTTATAGCTGGATATTCTTCAAAATAAATCAAAGTTCATTCTATTTGTTCCTACCTAAGTGTGGTTTAATCTAGAAGAAAGCTAATATATTACAATGACATAACAATATCTTTATTTGACCGTCGAACAAACAAATGATAATATTACGACCATAGGTACTTTTTAGTCACATGCAAAATTGAAACTAAGTGAGTGAAACATAAAGATCTTCATCTGAGAGTAGAGAGCACTTCACATTTTATGAGAGATCAGCTAAATAACAACTAACGTATTGTCTCTATATCTCTGTATATATTTCGATGACATTTTTTCATAAATTGATGATATAGTTCTTTATAGGCTATGAATTACCTCCAATTCCACCGCACCTTGCTGCACTACAACTCCATTCTCCACTTGGCAGACATGTGATAGGGTCCCCTTCGAGTAATCTTCTTCCACATGCAGGGCAACTGAAGGTAGCGTTTGAACCAAATGTTGTGGTAGTGTATGTAATATTAAGGAAATCACTTGTTCTTGTAGGAATACCGCAATCTACAGCTGTATGTAAATACCGAGCAATTTTTTAATACAATTTGATATATATAATTCACACATAGTTAGGCAAGGTGTGTCCAGTTCAAGCTAATCCGATCACAGTATTTCATATAACTACAGTGTAGTGCATTATATAACCAATCATCGCATACAAGGTCATTCATTGTGTGGTTGTCTAGGCGACCACTTGACTCTACAGATTGAAACTGATGCTTTGCCAACTTGATCCTTGCAAATTTCGGAAAGTAACATCAAGAAATGGTCATTCTACATTACACTAAGTCCAGGTTCTAAATCAACACTGCATGGATGCACCATTTTAATGCTTTTATATCACTTATTCATGGGCCTCATGTAACTAACACTTTCTTTCAAGGAGCATGTACAATCATCATACATCATGTTGGATTTTCTGACATCATAAATGCTATAACTTATTTATTCACGAAGGCCTTACTAAAGTCAATTACTTAGTATCTTTTTAGTATATAATAATTATCTTAATTTTTTCAGTAGGAAAACTTACGATTACAAGTGGGTTCATCATCACTCCACTCTGCTCCAATAACTTTACGTTGACTGTCTAATGGTAGGCACACTCTTGTCGCGTTTCCATTTAATACATACCCTTCTTCGCAGGAATAAATAGCGACGGTACCGATGGAGCTTTCACCATTTATCAATTGCAAGGAGCCATTCCCTGGTGCCTCCAGTGGTTCGCATTCCACCTCTATAAAATGTGACAATATAAGTTATATAAGGTCCTCGATCATTCATGTTCATAATTAGGTAAAATAACTAGGTAAAAGCATAATATCTTACAATTACGACTGCTACTACTATGACTCATGTGGGCCCCATGTCCCCCGCAGCCACTGTGCCCGCTAGAGCGCCCACAGATGCAAGCATCCAAAATCACAATATCTTACCTTCGTCACTACTTCTACTACGACTGCTACTACTATGACGCATGCAGCCTCTCTGTCTCCCTCTGCCACTGTGTCCGCTAGAGCGCCCACAGATGCAAGCATCCAAAATCATAATATCTTACCTTCGTCACTACTTCTACTACGACTGCTACTACTATGACGCATGTGGCCTCTCTGTCTCCCCTTGCAACTGTGTCCGCTAGAGTGCACACAGATGCAAGCATCCAAAATCATAATATCTTACCTTCGTCACTACTTCTACTACGACTGCTACTACTATGACTCATGTGACCTCTTTGTCTCCCGCTGCCACTGTGTCCGCTAGAGCGCCCACAGATGCAAGCATCCAAAATCATAATATCTTACCTTCGTCACTACTTCTACTACGACTGCTACTACTATGACGCATGTGGCCTCTCTGTCTCCCCTTGCCACTGTGTCCGCTAGAGTGCACACAGATGCAAGCATCCAAAATCATAATATCTTACCTTCGTCACTACTTCTACTACGACTGCTACTACTATGACTCATGTGACCTCTTTGTCTCCCGCTGCCACTGTGTCCGCTAGAGTGCACACAGATGCAAGCATCAATCAGGACCAAAATTAACACTACCATGAACAGCTTCATGTTTTATCTGTTTTATCTGTGAAGTACAATTATTTTTTAAGACAGTTTGTTGGGTATGATTATGTTTCAGTACATCAATTATGTTTTATCCACATAGACGGATCTAGCCAATGTCACTGACCGGCTGACTAGAAAAGGCACTAAAGGGTAAAACGCACTTATTAAATCAATACAAATAAGAATTCAAAAAGAGATAAGAACCTGTATTAGATAGAAATATATACAATGCAATAAGGAAAAGTTTAAGAACATTCAGTTTAATTAAAAATGTGCTTATCATTATCTGCTCTTGAAATAACTTTATTTTTTTCTTTCTTTAAGTTTCTCAGTTTATTGCCTCGGTAAAGGCCGTTTTTAAAGTTGCAAGCAACTCCCATTAAAATATCGGGTTACGGCCACACTTTAACATGGCACTGAAAGTCAGGATTAGTAAGTTTAATTAACAACATTGCTTAATTCTTGATTTTGATTGGCTAAGCTAGAGGACTTTTAAATTAAAAAAATGTTATTTCTGTTTTTAAATGTCTTAGTACAAACCAACAAAATGATGAAGTTAAAATTACAGAATATGAACATCAAAACATTGAAAGATACACATAACAAAATCTGGAGCAATTAACATTTTCTCAATCGATATGAAATTTCAGAACATTGACCAGCTTTATGGTAATATAACAAATCCAGTTATTTTGGCTGTTCCATTAGTCTGCCTCCTATTTATACCCCATGCCCCTCTTTAACATATTTTCTAGTGTAATATCAACACAAAATCGTCCGACCATTCTTTATAGTTCAGTGTTAACGTTTAAACTCTTTTTATCACTGTTATCCTACTTGATGGGTTCTAATTTACCTATTATTTCCGTTTAACCTAAAACAATTTTTTTTCTTACCTTATGATTAGCACAACTTAGTTGTAACTTTTGACAATATCGTCCCTTCCAAGTGTGTCGGAGCACTTATGCGTTACGAGTGACTTCAGAGCTTCGGGCCGATAGCTTCTTCGCCAGAATGTTCATATTTAAATAGTTAATTGTTCAAGTATAAACAAAACAGATTAGCACTAGCTTAGTAACAGATTTTTGTGAGGTGACGTACGTAGCTGACACGAACCTAATCCAAAACAAGTGGAAGGACAGTGACTTGTTTTCACCAAGGGGTTACGGGGGTAATCTGCTGCACATGCGCTTTATCTTTACATTCTCTGTTTTAGAATCAAGCCGCGAATTCAAGCACCGGTGACATGTGACCCTTCATAATATGATTGTTAAGTCACAGGGTCTTTTGGATCCCGGCGCAACTCCCATCGAATGAGACATCAGTCATAAATCGTGAATATGCCATTTTAAATCATTACAAACCTTGTTCATATCAGTATTTGTCAAAAGAATTGAATCGCTCTTTTCATATCCTACCGTATTCGGGTTTCACCATTATGTGATTGTAACGACCCTTGATAGTAAGTTGCTACTACGGCCCAGCTGTAGGGGCTTAAGCCTTTATAACTCAGTCGGTAGAGCATCAGACTTCGGATCCAAGGGTCCTAGGTTCGATTACCATTCGGGGCATTGAATTTAGCACACTTTTAACGACCCGATTGTAAGTTGCTACTACGGCCCAGCTGTAGTAGCAACTATGCTCGTTATAGTCATTAGTTAGTCATTCCCCTGGGACGCCCTCTGGTCATTACATGATGTCCAATCAAATTGTTAGATGCGAACACTTAAACAATCATGAGCACGTGCTTTCTCAGTGCCGCATATGCGCAAAATCAAATCGTTGAAATGGTGTTTATTTCAGTTTCACATAAGTTCAACATCATGATTTCAAAACGACGGTAGTACTATTGGATTTACTCGGTCCGAACTAGAAAAGAATACTCTTAAAACAACATCAAACTTTGCCATTTTAATGGCAAATGAGACCTGTTTATAAAATTGGTTATCGAACATGCCAATACCAAAGGTCATCTTTGGGAACCCTCCCCCCCCTGAGTATTTTTGATAATAAATTTCAAAATTTCAAAATAATTCAAACAAAATAAATAAGGTCGATATGCGTATTTATCTTTCAGGCATGTATTAGAATGAATGGTACTCTTTGAAGACATTGGCTAAAAATAGTTAATCGAAACAGACACTCGGAGAATCGTTTACCACATGCTATGTTGAGAAAAAAATCATCAGAGACGTTCTAATAAGAGCAATCAACTAATATGTCCAATTGATTCAATGCAAGCAGCTATAAAAGTCATGGTCCAACATCAAAAGGGAGGTTGAAGAATACGATCCTTACTACATTAGGCGTACCAACATAGGATAATCTAGAACAAAGGAGAAGACGGGTAAATTTAATGTCTTTATGTATGTGGGTGTGTGGGGCTCTATTTGTGTTAATTGATACTACTTTTTATAGAAAACCTGAACTATCATCAGACTAATCAACTGTTATTATAGTACTAAACTCATGAACAAATGCCTGTTATCTCTTTCGCTCTCTTATATTCAGACGTTTGGATTAAATGTAGGACACAACTAGTCAAACCCCAAAAGTATTTTTATGAAATGATCATGTCTCCAAAACCTGTCTTTTTTTTAATTTGTATAATAAATATAAACAGAATCCTATTAGCAGAAATATCAATATAAAACATCAATAATATTGTCATCCAAGGTAACGCTTGCGAAACTACAGTATAGTGGAAATATATAGTGTTGAATAGATCTAGTTAAATCCTCTCCAACCGTTGACCGAGTCTATGGCTCAATTAATGTCTACCTAACATGTCCAGTCGCAATTTTGTCAAATTCGTGCCTACCGTCAGTTATCTTGCAATTTTCCATCTGACCATTTTTTAAATATTGAGTGTTGCGAAATAACACAACTCAAATTCATACTTTACCACGAGGAACATGCTTCTATTTGACGAATGAACATTCCTCGATTGTGATATTGGTTCACGATTTGAGGGTTGGGGATGGATATTATTTCTTTTCACGTTTGATCATGGTTTAGGAATGTGTAGAGTCTATTTTT
This sequence comes from Owenia fusiformis, assembly GCA_903813345.2. Lineage (NCBI taxonomy): Eukaryota > Metazoa > Annelida > Polychaeta > Sabellida > Oweniidae > Owenia > Owenia fusiformis. The sequence continues at coordinate 31,033,376 of CAIIXF020000010.1, read as the reverse complement.
CTCAGGACAGGCTCACGCGAGTTTTCTTTTCTTTCCAGGTTTCTTCACAGTTTTGAAGATTGGTTGAGACTGAAGGAAATACAATTTGATTTATCTAGTCCATAATTGCAAGCTAGTAGATATACTCAGTTCTGACAGGTTGAGGTCGGTTCTAGCAATTTAAGACCAAATTCAAACATGAAATTAATGCAACACCTTACATACTATGCAATAGTCTTCACAGCATGGTACACGACATCCAATATATAAGCACTTGTGCCAAAGGGAAAGGACCAAAAGTTGTAGTGGAACTTAACAAGAAAAAGCAAACTCTAAGTGCATACCAGTCAAGAAAAACAAACCCCATATAGCCCAAAACCATGATCTAATGTGAAAAGAAACAATGTCTTATACCCCCTTTCCCCCACCATTCAACAACCAATATCACAATCCAAGACCAGAAGACCAAGGGACATTTCATTCATACTTAAGTCATTACAATACATGTTGAAGAAGAAATTAGAAATTGATAGCCAATTGATAGCCAATACTCATAACCTCAAAAATAGTTGTAGATACACGTACTCATACAAGATAGAGCATTCAGTCTCAAATGATGTGGGATCCAAAAAATAGTTAAACTCCTAAAAATGTTCAATTAGAACTCGGGAATTCTATTCTAAGATTTGGGAAGATATTAAACTACTTTATAAACTCTTTGAGATGTACAGGGTCGTAAAAACGAAGACCCTTACAACATTTTCCTTATATCGTTGTCATTTTTGAAAATAATTCCCAAATATATTACACATTAAATCATTTGATTTCTTAATAGCCTCCTATATTTCATGACCATCAGATTGATAGTCCTTATAGTCATAGCCTTGTCAAAAAGTGTCTAATTTTTGGGACACCCGGTATAACTACTTTAATGCTGAAGTTTGAATTCTGTGGAAAAACATGTAAGTTAGAAAAGGGAATTAAACAAGGTGACGCATTATCACCGATTCTTTTTAATATTGCGATCGATTTTCAAGCCCATTAAAACACAATTGATGGCGTATCGATAAATGGAAGCCAACTTGGAAACAAAGAAATTAAACTTAACATATATGCAGGCGATATGACGCTCCTTGTTCAGGATAGAAACTATATATTTAAATCAATAAAAGTACTGGAAAAATGCAATGACTTAGACTTTAAAAGAGCCGAGCTATTTACGGTTGAAATATGTAAAGACCTGGTGAGGTTTGGAACATTAAGCAAATTTAGTCAAGTTCGAGAAATTGAAATTCTACGAATGTATTTTAGTTATGACAAAAAGTTGAAAGCAGAGAAAACCTTTTCATCAACAATAAACCAACTGAAGCATGCATTGAGCTGATGGCAAACTACAAATATGGCAATACTAATAGATATTGTATGAACCTTTGTTAAACTTTGGAAATTCTAAAACAAAAATAAAAGCACCTATTTCAACTATTAAAAAGGAGAACTCACTATGAGGGACCTTAAAACACGAATACAAACCTCTCAACTAAGATTGGTCCAAAAGCTTTTGAAAGATGCCAAGAACAACCAGAATGGACAATTATTCCAAATAATCGTCTCCTTAAAATGGCGGGCTTTTACTTTTATGCGACTGTGGTTTTGATTTTTAATAAGACATCATTAGTCCAACATTAAAAAACATAAATGTTAATTCGGAAACCAAAGAAAAGTGTATTGAAAAACTCGTTTGGAATAATGAGGATAATGTCGTTAGAAATATATCAATATTTGGAGAGAATTTGTAAATGGTTTTGCACAAATACATACATGCGTACATACGTGCATACGTACATACGTATTACAAATGATTGCAGTATTTTAACAATGAACAGAATATCATTTTCGAACATATATTACGCCATAAATCATAAAATCTTGGTCTTTTTTCCTTAAATAAGTAAAATAGTACCGTGGGTACTGGGCTCACATGGTGTTGCTCAAAAGTGAATAATGGCTAAAATGACAGAAAATAAAAAAACGGATACAATTTTTTGCCAATTTTTCGTAACAAAATTATTTAATACAACTACTCTTTACATTGACATGAATTTTTACAATACAGGACACCTGAAATTATTTGTAAAGCTAGGAAATCGGTCAAAAGTGAATTTCGCGAGACAAAAATGTCGGCCATTTTGAAAATAGGCGAGCTTTTGAACCAGGAGTCATAGGGGAGTTTTCTGTATTGATGTTGAACAGAAATAACTTAAAACAGGAATCCTGTCGACAGAGGTTTTAACACGTGCCAATATTAATCTTGACGGAAAAGTGGATTTCGCGAGTCAGGTGGACAAATAAATGTTAGTAAAATGGCTGAAAATAAAAAAATGGATAAGAGTTTTTGCTGATTTTTTGTAACAAAATTATATCATACAACTACTCTTTACATTGACATGGATTTTTACTATGCAGGACACCTAAAAGTATTTGTAAAGCTAGGAAATGGGTCAAAAGTGTCGGCCATTTTGAAAATAGGCGAGCTTTTGAGTCATAGGGGAGTTTTCTGTATTGATGTAACAGAAATCCTATCGACAGAGGTTTTAAAACGTGCCACTATTGGCGACGGACGGACGGACAGACAGACGGACAAGTGAATGACTGCAAAAGCTCACCATGTGAGCTAAAAAGAACAACAACAAATGCTAATCTTCATATGATGTTGGTGTTTTTTACATCCGTTTAATTCGTGATGGACTTGATCGATATCTATAAATACTAAGCAATGAAGAGGTATGCACATACGTGAGATTTTAACATAATCCTATTAAAGTATGATGTTGATGATTGATTCTATTGTTATGCTTTCATAAGACTGACAAGCAGGAACCATCAACTTCAAAACAGTATTGTTATCATTGTTAGTTTAGTATTGCAAAAATAAGAGTATGCCAGACTCCACAATTTTGAAAACCAGGTGAAACATTTTAAGAATCCGTATTCTAACCATTTGGGATTGATTTTAGATAACTCATTCCGATGTATATGTCTTTTACTTGATGCATAATCAAGAAATGTTCCCCTCAGAAATTGAAAGTGTATTTCAATTGTTTTTTTCTAAGATGAAATTTCTATCCCATAGAGCAAAAGTATTGCACATGTGATATCGTACCTCTATTTTAATTAAAAGTAATATTCTCATTTATAAAAAGCATTAGGCTTTAATATGTTCAACTAGTAAGGTTCAATGAATACAAAGTTTATAATGCTGTACACAAAGCAATAGCCTTTAAGCATCAGTGTTGATTGCCAAGTTTTAGCTGATAGAAGGTTTAATACGCTTGAGTGAATACCAGTACAGAATCATGTTATGCAGAAATCATACACTAATCCCACTTTTTATTGTGTTCGATTTGCACATTTTCAGCCAATGACAACTTTGTAATAACTTGTATTTGAATATACACCAATCCCACTATACATTGTGTTCAATTTGCACAATTTCAGCCAATGACAACTTTGTAATAACTTGTATTTGAATATAAACCAATCATAATTTGTGAGCTCCTAAAGGGACATATTCCTTTTAGCATGAGTGTAAAACTTGATTTCCAATATAAAAGCTACACCTAGATTTATTTCAATCAGTCCCAACATTTTGATACAAAGTTTTGCTGCAGTAGGAGTTATAACAAAAACAGGTTAGTCAGAAATCAAAATCATTACTTTTATAGAGTAGTTTTACTTGCTAAGAATTGACAAGTCAGATATATTTTGTACCAAATAATTGCATCTTGTTACTTAGAATAACGTTAGTGTTAGCTTGGGGAATTTCCGTTTCTTCTATACACAATCTTTGTACAAAATTACAAATCCAATATGGCGTCTCGTTGAACTTTGAACTATAACCATGTGCTTCAACATACATGGTCCTTTGAACTATAACCATGTGCTTCAACATACATGGTCCTTTGAACTATAACCATGTGCTTCAACATACATGGTCCTTTGAACTTTAACCATGTGCTTCAACATACATGGTCCTTTGAACTATAACCATGTGCTTCAACATACATAGTCCTTTGAACTATAACCATGTGCTTCAACATACATAGTCCTTTGAACTATAACCATGTGCTTCAACAGACATAGTTCTGTATGGCTGTGTGCTTCAACTGACATATATCTTTATGACCATGTGAGTGTACACATGTTCTCATCATTGGACATTATATCCAACGTCAATGAACATTATGCTATTATTTATTCCAGTGTGAGATGAACATGTAAAGCTGCCAACATAAAATACCAATGTGCAGTTATCAACTGCGTAAGTGTATAACTAGTATTCCCTATAATCATCACATTGTGCAGTGATGTGATTTTGAATTTGTGTATTTATGTAAACCGGTAACTTTATTTAATGATTAACATTTGTTTCATAAAGAAACGATGGTCTGTTTGTGTGATTTTATGTTTTGTTTGTATATATGTTATTGTTTGTTGTTTTTGTTTCCAGACATTGGTATATTTAACAATAAAGACAATTTTAAACCTACAATACGTGTTATTGATCTATACGCACATACGTCCACCTTCCAAGTGTGCTACACACATGTTAAGTTCAAAAACTCTTCTGTAGGATATCATTAATTTAATTTGTATCTTGACCGCATCTGGCATTTTTCAATTTATGTTTTTCTTCGATACAATTGACTTAGCATTAGGATATCATCATAACCTCATGTTGTTATTGGGACATCATGAAACATCATTATCTCAGAAGAAAATTGGTTAATCGAGTCTCATGGGGATTGGGGATTCTTAATTGGGAAGTTTAACCTACAAGGGGCCTTTCTGAAAAGTTTGGTTGCCTCTAAGTGTGATTGCCTCTAATTAGTGTGATTGGTTCTCTCCATAATAAAATAATATAACTATGATAAATAATAAACTCCATTTATCAGATGTATACAACGACACAAATTTTCTAGAATAGAAAATGTTGCGACTGTAAAAGTTTAATACGAAGATATTGTTTAAAATAACCTATAACACAGCGAGGATAATATTGAACGAAGATAATTTCGCGGGAAAAAAGTGAAAAATCATTTTTATTTGCATGTCACTTTGCGAAAGTATGTGCAAACTTGTCTTGAAATAAGCGTTAAATGAAGAAAAACCTTGACAGCCCTGAAAATATTTGATCACATGATAATCCAATGCTTTTGGTTATGGCTGTGAGATTATTTCATCATAACCATGATGACGCATGCTTTACTGAATTGATATGTTAGTACGTACAGTAGCATCTGATTTCCTTAGTTCACCGTCATCAGTTGTAAGATAAGGAATTGTATTATACATGGAATAGGCCATCATGGGTGCATTATATCATATAGGGGAAAACCTTGGCACGGCTACTATTGTCTGGTCTTTTGTGGTCCAATACAATTAGTTAACCTCGCTAATGCAATTTCCTAATAACATGAATCTACGTTTTTAGGTTCCAGTGCCAAGGTTATAATCCTAATAAATTGAACCCAAATGGACGATAATAGAAAGAGAACACGATGTACTCAAATATTCTGTAATAAATCATTTACAATTCAATAAATAATGGGCAATATATTCTACTTATATCAAATGCTACATGCCACTTCTATGTATCCTCCATACATCGAGTATCCCAAAAAATGAGCTGCTTTTTGACAGGTATTTTTTCAGCAATAGAACAACCAAATTCTATGGAAATTATTATTGAGGAATTGTAGGGTGTTATTAGCAAGTCTAGAAATATGAACGGGATACGTTACATATTAAGTAGTGTCAAATCAAAATCAGCATGCGCAAAATCCAGTATCAACGGAAAATTCACCAATGTCAGTCTGAAACAGGCTTATTGACAAGTATTTTCTAAACAAATAGATAAGCCGTAATATTTGAAGCTTTTTATTGATGTAGGGGTATAGGGTATAATTAGCAAAAGCTATGAATATGAAAGAGATCGGTTAGATATTATGCAAGTGTTGTTAAATTAGAAAGAGCGCGCCAAACTCCAGTATCAACAGAAATGTCACTTATTTACAGTCTGAAAGAAGCCGTTTTTCGAAGCCGAAATACTGAATTCGACAAGCATTAAATGAATTGATAATTAAGTCGAATGCAGTTCATTAATTTTTGTTCAAGGGGCTGTTTACAGTTACATGACTCCAACTTTAACTTTGTCTATTATTCCCTTTGCTATTCATCTTCCACCCCATCCTTTGACTTGAAACAGTTTTCAATGGTAGCCCTTTTCGCCTTCATCGAAAGGCATCATTAATCCTTCCAAACTAATTTTTTGACAGAATGATGGATCTTGTATACAAAGAACAACGAAAAGATCAACAGACCTGCCCCACAGACAAGTTTTTTGAGACTAAAACTGATTGACAGATGCTACCATCTGATAGATGGCACAAACGCTATGAGGGTCTCAGTTCGCACCTCTGATATTGGATTTTTGATATGCATTCTTGATATTGTCATTTTTCACATTATATACATCTACACTACTCACAATGAGCAAACATAGAAACAATGCAGACAAAATACAATAACTTTCCATGATGATAAACTGAGCTTTGTATATAGTACTATAAAAGTATATATAGAATATGCATCCGGAACCACAGACCGATATTGTACTGCAATATTGTACTATTGAATGCAATGTCAGTGTTTTTTCAATCGAGTTACAAATGGGCAGTCATCATCAGACCCTGCTCTAATATTATCATGGTACATCTTCTTTGATATTAGGTGGGAAAAGTTACTGTCATAAGTCATTGACATATAATATATTGCCAATGTCATCAGGTATAATAAGGATTATAATCCATAGGCTCGCCACAATTTAGAGAAATCACAATAAGATGAAATTTGAAACGAGATGAAATATCTAGATATACCCAGAGCTGAAATTAAAGCTAGGAAGAAAGTTATCATAGTGTGGGACACGGTAGGGCTTTCCTTGGCATATGGTCTATTGTGCTTACTTTGAATAATTGATATCCACAAGTTCTGCACCACATTTGAAATTACGCTTAATGAGATGTAATTTTAGTAATGAAATGCTGTGTGTGGTATCTATATAAAAGGTAATTTGAGTAATATAATACCGCGCGCGGTATATATGGTACACCTTACGGTGTTAACATACACTACCCTCCATAAGTTTGGCAACCTTTTTTCCCCATTGAACTACGTGTTAAAGCCTCTTTACGTTTGAATTTTTATTTACTTAACCGGCGATGAAATAACTTATAATATAAAGGGAAACGTAACATGACTTTATTTCCAATACCTTCAAATTTTTTCAATTTTTATCCTCAATTACAATAGGTCGAAAATTGATGATAAATTTGATGAATTTTTAAATATCGTCATTCCCATGTAATCCAATGGGAAATGGAGGGTTCGGGGCAAATCAGAAATCAGGATATCGTTTCAGTAAAAGATTTAGCAAAAAATATTTTTATATAGAAAATTGAATTGTCTAACTTTTTTAACACTATGTGTTTAGTTTATTTGATGAATATAAAAGTTACAGCGCTTCAAAGTCATTTTTGAAAATAATTTTTCGCCTCCTGTGTTATTTCAATGGGAGAGGTCTTTTGGAAAACAATTTTGACTTTAAAGCCTTATAACTTTGTTGAACCTGAAGAAACATATCAATTTTTTGGTAAATTAAGTTAGCAAATTCAATTGCCTGCCTAACTCGTATTTTTTGCAAGGACTCGGATGGATCGATATTTTGTCATATGACTTGCGACAAACCTACTATTTCCCATTGGTTGACATGGGAATGTCGATTTTCAAAATTTCATCAAATTCATCATCAATTTTCGACCTATTGCGATTGAGGAAAATTTGGAGGTATTGGAATTAAAGTCAAATTACGTTTCCATCAATAGAATAAGTATTTTCATCGCAGGTTAAGTAAATAAAAATTCAAAAGTAAAGAGGCTTTAACACGTAGTTCAATGGGGAAAAAAGGTTGCCAAACTTATGGAGGGGAGTGTAAGGTCATTCTTACTTTAAAATTACCTAGTTCATATGGTAGTTTTACATGACACACTGGTAATTCCCAGGGGTAATTTCAAATGCAATGAAACATACACTCCCCTCCATAAGTTTGGCAACCTTAGCTCCCCATTGAATTACGTGTTAAAGTCTCTTTACCTTTGTATTTTTATTTACTTAACCTGCGATGAAAATACATAAACTATTGATGGTAATGTAATTTGACTTTATTTCCAATACTTTGAAATTATCTCAATTTTTTCCTCAATTACAATAGGTCGAACATTGATGATTTTGATAAATTTTTGAAAATCGACATTCCCATGTTTACCAGTGGGAAATGGTTAGTTTACCGCAAGTTATATGATTTTCAAAAACCTCCAAAATTTTCCATTTTTTCCTCGATTACAATAGGTCGAAAACTGATGATAAATTTGATGAATTTTTGAAAATCGTATAACTTGCGGCAAACCTTTAATGATATGATCAGTTCTTTTGATAAGTGGTTATATTAAATGAGCCAAAGATGAAGTCCTTTATATGAATATGATGCATATATTCAAGGTATTTATTTACAATTTTCTACAGTATTTGCAATTTGTATAACAGATACAATCAACCTTTTTAAATGAGCAGTTATGGTGGAACATAAAGATTAACTAATGTTGCGTACTTTTGCTCTATGTAATGAATATATTAACAAAATACATCTACATCGGTTTACATCTTTACAAAATGTCATGTCTACATTTCATATTTGCATTAGTACAGATTGGTCGTAAAGAAACAATTGTTGGATTTACATTTGCGCGCTAAGACGTCTTAGCTAAAACGTTTTAGCGTTAAAATGTTTTACAAATGTAATGTAAATCCAGATTTACTCAAGAGCTCTCGGCTAAGAGCGCTTAGCTAAAACGTTTTAGGACCCTAGTCATAGCCAAGATGTCTTAGCGTTAAAACGTTTCACAAGCGAGTGTAAATCCATCGGTTTTAGCTAAGAGCTCTTAGCCCGGTTTTTTGCGTTGCGCCGAACGAAACATTTGAAACTTTCCATTAACATATGTCGCATGGTCCTTTATTTTGTCTTATCCCTTGTTCCCAATATCATCCCAAAATTATTGAGAAGAACTTATTTGCCTGGCGATTTATCATAATCCTAATTTATGCATAAAATCTTCCTGCTCTCTTTCATGCTTTTAACAATGCCGTCTTTAGGGCATATTTTTTCTGAAACCGAAGCATTCTTTAGTACTAAGTCGGGTACAAAGTATAGAAGCGGAAAAGGAATAGCTATATTGACTGAGCCGTTCTTCAAGCAGTACTGAACTTCTTTTTTCATTTTACATGTATACCTACATATCTTAAAAACGTTTTAGGAAAACAGGTGTAAACTCGATCTTAATTCCTAAGACGTCTTGAAATGGTAATGTAAACTCAACTTAATTTTTCTAAAACGTTTTAGCAAAAACGTCTAGGAATGTTGCGCGTAGTGTAAATTGGGCTAATTAGTGTGTGAGTTTGCTACATAGTTTTACATTGAACAGTATTCTAGGAGATGTAAGCTATTATAATACATAGCATATGGGGGTATGCTCTAGAGAATTTTCAGTTGTTTTGGGAGGGGTATCAAGATACACCCTTTTCAATTTTGAAGATTTTTACCCATGTGCGGACTGCCCTGATACTGGAAATGACCACCTAAAATTACAATCAAAAGCGGGTGTAAAAACCAAAGTTCGGATGGTTTGTCCTCTTCATTTCAAAATAACAGGTCAAATATAGTAATTGTGTCATATATCACATACGTTTTACGGATCGGAGGTACATTCCTATCTACATAGTATTTCACAAAGCTAACGGTATGTGAGAACTGTTACAAAGTAACGTACATATTTATGCCAAGGTTACAATAGATAATAGGTAAGTTATCTAATTAAATCCTATACTATCTTTCCACTTTAACATATTAGTGTACCATATCATGGTACAGCTTAATTAGGATCTTCCGAGTCTTAACACGACAATCGATAAACAAGGGACAAGTAATTGTTCAATGGGAAATCATAAAACAGTGCTCTTGGTCCATAAAGCTTGTTTCTAGCACATAAGGGACCATATTTAATCACTGTTATAATGTTAATATGTAATGAACTAGGCCAATGTACTTGCAAACAGTATTATACTTTATTAAAGATGATCCCAAGCGTGCTAGGAATAATGGCAATATTTTACATTGATAAATTCTGTTTCATCACTTTTTGTAACATAAGTTTTGCCACGCACATTTGTCAATGATATAAATCGTATCCACTTAAACGTCTTATACATATATATAGTAACAGATACTTAATTAAGATAATGCTTAAACGTTTTGTACATAGGACAATTATTATATATTTTGTTATTTTTGTTCTCTTTTAGTTCGCTCATCGAGTGACATGTATGGGAACTGGCATGGCGGACACTACTTTGTAGCTAATCATTAGTGACAATATTGCAATGTTAAATAAGGGCAACAAAGTGTTTTAAAAGATAAGGCTTGTTTAACAGAAAATACGTCTCTTTTGATTACACACGACAGAAAACAAACAAAGGAGAATTGGCAAATGGCCCATTGAGGTCAATAACACTTCTTTCTGCATGTTTGTTAACCCCAAATCATCCATTTATTCAACGCCCGTATCAACGGACAGTGCGTTCTAAACTAAATGACGACGTGATCTGGTATACGTATAAACGCAATTAACGCAAGTGTGAAAATTGAACCCAGAATCGGATTGAAAAAACAACTTACGGTGTTAAGTTGAAAATTGAAATCATAGAAAATCGTCATATGAAAACCAGATAGTTCACAATTTAAGAAGTTAAGTAAAATAACAAATTGCAAATGACACTTCAGGCACGTTGCTCATATTGTGTAAATTGATCATCAAAATGACGAACAATAAAAAGTAATTGAACGTTATCCACGGGTGTTAAGCCACGATGATACCATGAGCACATGCCTTGAGGATCCGCGTTGTTTGAAGCTACCGCCGAGCTCACTTATACATCACGACCCGTTACACAGTCATGATACCGCCGAGCAAGCTCATTGCATCATCGGGTCTGCTTTACCCCCGTGGTTATCGCTGCCCAAGAACGAATGCGTATAATTCCAAGGATAATATTGATCATTTCAAATTGTGGAACGAAACAATGTCATTTGAGGTTATACAAATTAAACCATGAAATAGGTAATCAGTAACGTAAGCCGTCAGATGTGTGATCTTTTATGGCTGAGTGGGAGAAATAACACGCGGTAACTATGGATATTAAGCGTTCTTTACACGCGTTCATACACGCGTAACACGTTTGAGAAATTAAACGCGTTACAACACGCATTTTTACACGCGATTACATGTGAGAAACTACATGCGTTATTACATGCGCTCTAAAACGCGCGAAAACACGCTGAATGGTATTAAAAACACACGCCGAAAACACGGGTAAAAGGTCACGACCTTGACCTTATACCATTTATACGAACGATCAACATAACGTTTGCCAGTAAGACTTCAGCAAAAGTATATATGCAGTATAGCAAATGATTTTAGATGGTTACATCTTTCAGCATATTTACTTTCTGGCATTAACTACAGTGGTTTTTATAAAACAATATGTTTTCACGAGTGAAGTTCCCATGATAGTAAAAAATCAACCCGACTCTCAAAAATTAACCTTGGCCATTTAAAAAAAATGTTAGGCTTTTTTCTAAAAAGAGGATCTTGTTTTTCTCAATTTAAACATATCGAAAATTTCTACAATATTAACAATTTCCGATAGGGGATGGGTATTGAAAAGCAACGTAAAAACACATATCTCATGTTATTTTCCTATAGGGAAAATTCGTGCTATCCACTGTTTCAGCATATTTTTTTGTCATCTAATATATAAGCACAAATGCCAAAAGGAAAATTGATATCTTCAAAACTAGACTTTCAATACCATTCTACTTTTGAAAAAGTTTTAGACCCCTTGTTGGATAATATTTTCATGCAAAACCAATCAGAAAAAAGATCCTCGTTTGAGTAAATAGGTTCAACATTTTGGTAAAATTGTTGACACTGGGTCCCTATTCATAATTTTCAAATTGTTCGATTGATATTTTTATCATCATGAATACTTCACTTGAAAGAATATTGTTTATGAAAAACACATTATTTATGTACAGGGTGGTCAAAACGGAAACCCTGCATTTTCTTTATGTCTTTGTCGTTTTAAAATCACTCCCTGATATTTCACACATATGTACATCATTCAATTTTCTGCCACCCTACCATAATTCACGACCATCAGACTTATAGTCACAGTTTTACAGCACTGAATAACATGCTTCAGGTTCGGCCATCATCACAAACCTGTACAGTTGCCAATGACCCGAAAGCATTCCTCAGCAGGTATGGTCTGAATGGATGATCTCATTTTTGAGGTTTGCAATTGTCCTGAGGTTATTCTCATACACTCTATGTTTGCTATATCTCCAGAGGTAGGGACATTTTGGACAACGCGAGTGCAAGTTTCCCGACAGCGCAGAAGTGGCAACTAGGGCATGTTCTTTAAAGTGTTGTGACATTGTGACTATCAATTCGATGGTCATGATATAAAGTGGACTGGTAGGAAATTGAATGATGTACAAATGAGTAAAAAATATCAGGTAGTTATTTCTAAAGTGACAAAGATATTAGAAGAATGGTATACGGGTTTCCATTTTTTTCCACCCTGTACTTATGTCTTTTTGTATTTATAATTACGTGTGTAATTTCTAAAACGAATCTTTTGGGGCTTTAGCAAGTCATATTGGAGACTAAGCTGGCATATAAAATCGAAACGCCAACCTGTACGTATATATCGCCCTATACAAATGCATGTAGTTTTCTCACATATAGAACAATCGTTTGGTTACAGTGTTTACTTAGTCCGTTACGTAGACTACACCGCCTTTTGTAATATGCCATAGAATAGATATACACAGCTGGTTTTCTATGATAAATATTCTAAACAAGCTCGTATCGTAATAAATATTTGTTGCTAAAGCATGTATGACATACATCATTTTCATTAGAAAGCATTACACTGTGCATCGAAATCAAAATTGGCAATTGCAACAATGATTACCGTTGACACCAACGTGAAATTGCAAATCTACCGTTCTTAACACGAAACTGAAGCTAGTGAATCTGAAGTAGACCAATATACCAATACGCGATAACGTTTAGTTTTCGTTCAGTTCAGTTGCCTCCCGTTTGAAGAGCTCTCATGTATGGTACAACATCGTCTACATCCGGGTTCTTTCCCATTGGATTACACAGGGATGCTATTTTCAATGCCGCACTGCGACTCTATTAAACATTTATGTAGAGTTGCATTTGCACAAATGATAGGTATGTATGTAATTAAGATATATAACAAGGCTTTTTGAACTGTAATCCCCAAATCCGAAGAAATCTGTAGTTGAAAATGCCGTCCAATTCCAGTGACGTCACTGATTTCCCAGAAATTGCTCAGATCTCATCGAAGATCGAAAAAATATAAATAATGTTACTTTGAATCTCCGATTATCTTTCTGATTATTCAATAGATTGGATCATATAACTATGCTTGATGGCTGATGGAAGATCAGAAGCTGAGAAACGTTCAGAGTATTCGACTCGTTCGGCGGGCCAATGAAAATTTGTCCCTTCCAAAGCGATGCATGATCATGGGAGATATTTATGTAAATAACCACCTGAACTCTTATCGCGAATAGGAGTATTAGCGCTTGTTTTAAATGCGCGCTAATACACATTACTGTATTGATTCATGGGCTTTGCGTTCACGGTTACGTTGTGAAAACATTGCATGCTAAAGGTCTCGGAATTTGTCACTAACACGTACGTAAGGGATCAGAATATTAGGGAGGTTAAGCTTCTATATAAGATCGATACGAAAACGTTTAACGTATCGAGCGCGACTATAATTGCAAACAATCTGCACATTAGTGTTTCTCCGAATACATTAAATTACACGTCACTAAACGTCAAAACAATACTTTAAGTTCTGCCGGTACTAGGTTAATTCAAAAAATGTATCTGCATTTCATCACAATCTGCATAAGATAACATCGGTAAATATATAGCTGGTTAAATCTTTCCGTTCACGTTTACGTTGTGAAAGACAGTACATGCTTAACGTACCTCTCTATTGTCAGTCAAAATGTACGGTTGGACATATTTCCAATAAAGATATATTTTCTCCATTCTTTTGATATAACATATGAAACGCGTAAATGTCATATATAGGGCTACTTATTGTATAGTTTCTAAATAGCTGAATAACGCTGACATAATAGATGTCACCCTTGTTTGTCTTTGATTTTCTTGGGCCACGCCTCCATTCAGTTCAATGCTAGAAACTTGCAATAGTCACTTAATTTCATGATTTGTCAAAAAGTGTTGGTTGAATCTGTCTGAAACTCGAATGGCATACTATCGGATGAAACTGTTAATGTACATATTGTGATTAAACATGAAAATGTTGGTTGTCATACGAATAAGCCAAGGTTTTAATGAATCTTAGCATTGCACCAATGGAGATTTGGCCCAAGTTCTTTTAAATGCCTTGAAAAATGATTTAAATGACATAACTATGTAAATCAAACTTATTATTGGAGAAAACTTGTCACTGAATTCAAATATGCTATCAAAAATAAAGAAAAGTAAGTCATTAGCGGTAAAAAGTGCAAATCTCTAAAAATCTCATGAAAAACGAGATTTAGCGAGATTTTAAAGCTATTTAGAAACTAATCTATTCTCAACCATACCATTCTAGTCTGATTGGAAATGTAAAAGTAAGAGTAGTATGATTTAGTCGGAAAGTGTATTGCTCATTTGTAAAATATTTTACCACTGTGTTTCACAAGTTCAGTATTTTCAACTTATAGGATTGCAATCCATCCGATTGTAATATTCTATTACACCTTTTTATGAGCAACCCATTTGATTTGATTTGGTGCACAAACTTTACCTAGACGTACAGAAATACCCCAAAATACGTGTTAAATGTAAAACTTGTTAGAGTAGATTGGGAGAACGGGCTTGAGAAATGACCACCGGTCGGGATACTGCAATGTTATTCATTTCACTTTCTTTAAAGCATGACGTATGAGCAGTGATTTCAAATGAGTGTTTATATTTATAACTGTGTTGTTCCGCTACCTGGTGACTGTTGGCCATTCGAGACGACCAACTGACTGTTTCCTTTATACGTGGTCGTTTGCATATTTTTGCCAACACTCTGCGACACTCGAAACTGGCACACTCGAAACCAGCCACAGTACATTTCTTGCAAAGTCTTTCTAAAGTCCATGTTTGTGAATAAATAGATAAAAAAGTTCAAACCAAAATTAAATACTGCTAATATGTCCATAACGATGCGAGCGATTTGGAATTGATCACATAATAAAATCTCTGGGTCGGTAATTGTTAGGTACAACATCGACCAAACTGCCCCAGGGGTTTCGCAAATCAGGAACGAGAGGTTGATGGCGATTAGAGTCACTGTTATTCTATCTTTCTGTCTTTCTCTGTTCCCTTTCTCTTTACACTTGTCTGCTGCCAAGAGCGACTTTGAGCGTCTCTTCTGCGCATTGTTGATTCTTTTACTTAAGTTTGATATCAACAGTATGGATAACACCAAACAGGCAATCCAGGGTATGAGGATATTTAGCAAAACTTTCAATGGGTGGTATGTGCTCTGAAATGTCCTGTTTTCAAACAGTTTTGTATAATCCATATATTTTCCAGTGAAATTATTTGCAATGGTCCCTTCCGCAATTTGTTTCAAGAAAAATTCGGGAATATTGAGAACAACCGCCCAAATGAATATACAGACTGTGATGCATTTTGCAGTTTTCATTGTACAGACTGTTTGAGCCTTGATCGGAAAACCGACCGCGATATAGCGGAAGATACTAACACTCAGCGCCGATGTATTGGACGCAGTGACGAAAATGTTGGTTGGGATTTGGTAAATCCCGAAGAAGAACCTCCAGGGGAGAAAAGGTACTGTATGTAGCCATTCAAGAGATCCTGTCTCAATAAGGAGCCATCGGCCCGAACTGTAAAAGTAAATGTAATAAAGCGCCAGGGTAATAAGCGCTCCCAAGTCGGAAACATCCAGTCCTATTAGAAAGATATTTGTGGGGTTAATCATCTTAGGACGTGTGAGCACTGTCAGGTTTGTAATACTACATATAATTCCAATGATGCAAATTATCGGAATGACCACTCCCCTGCCCCAGAATTCCACTCGAATACGAAGGGGACCGGGATGGCACTTTCTGTGATTGCCCTCAGATGCATTTCTACCAAGTGAATCACCGTCGAAGCTTATGTTTTGATGAATGCTGCTAGTTTCTCCATTGTCTGATTTGAATTCATATTGCATGGTGGCAGTGTCGAGAATACCGTTGTCGCGACTTGCATTAGCGAGGGTGTTGTTCTTGTAGTCAATAGCATCATTGGCGAATATGAATCCTGGGTAATACCTCAGAAAGTTAATCAAGATAAAACATCCACCTGCCCGGAGGTTCCCCATCATTCACCAGCCTCAAATCCTAGAAGAAGAACACAAAGCCAAGGTCAGCAAAGTACAAATTAGTAAGGTTTCTTAGCAATGCAAATATTCATTTAATTATTCTAAACCTTAAAGCTATACTCTGCGTCTAATGTAACCTCTGCAATACTTCCGCACTTGTTATGTACGGAATAGTTAATTAACGCTAATATAGCCATATAAACGTGAACTTTCTGGTTGTTGCGTGTCTAAATGACACTGGAGAGAGGCATTCACCAGTGTTCTTGTCATGTTAGAATACATCAAAGTATATTTAACGATTTTATTATGGTCATAATTAAGAACGCACATTTTCTAGGGCAGGCAACCTCATTGGACAATGTATTGAAGCTTGTTTATGGTTTTATAATTGTGACACAACAGGTATATAAAGAAATGAAAATAAAACGGCGCTAATGAGATAATCAAAGAAATACGACATAAAATTCGGTTATGTACCCTTTCTTTGGTATGAGTTTAACAATAGTTCTGGATATGGAATGGTGATACTCGTCGGTTGTTTTTTGGCACTTACACTCATACATTCCATTAACATTATTAATGATCTTGTTGACTAGAGCCATTCACTTATTTCGCACTTTAATAATCAAGGGATGCTTATAGTAAACTGTATTCATTTCACGACAATTTCGTACATTCTTTGCGTAAGCAAGTGAATGCAAAGTTCTTACTAATGGCAAATCCCCGTGGCTGAATGAATGCCAAGTACCTTAATATATAGCCACATGCCTCGATGCCATGTATAATCTATAAGTACAACCTACTAATGACACTAATTTTTTATATTAGGTATCCGTGAACAAAATTTTAACCATTATGAAGCATTACCAACAATTTGACTGTCCGAACACTAGCTCTTATTAAGTACGTTCTAGTGTGTTAAATGTGGACTGACAAAGACCATTACAAAATTCACCAAGAAAAAAACATATACAAGCAAAGTCAGCCATGAGGAAAGAATCTCTGATATCCCGATTTAGTATAAAATGAAATATGAAATAGAGGTTATTTATTTGGGATTTAATATGGGTTTTATTTTGAGGGACATGGTATTTCCCGATTTTTAACGTATACATAAAAATATTGGGTGAGACTTGAGATAATGTATGCGGCGCCAGTCAAAATTGAATTTTCTGATTGGGTTCGAAGCCGAGATGCCCGGATATGACCCGGCAAAAGCCGGAATTCACGTGATTTTTCACGAAGAAGGGGCGGAGTTTAAGCGAGATTCATCGAGACTTCTCCATTTAAGGAAAGTGTCAGTCCGCTTATAACTCCGCCTTTTTACCCTTAAATGGAGAATGCCATTTTCGAAGGGGTCCTTTTTAGGCTGGGAGATTTTCATCATTTTTTCCTAGATTTCTTGAAAGTTTATTGAGTTATTTCAACCATTCTTTGTCGGTGTACACCTGTCGACAGTATTCATCTTAATAACCTATTGCCGAGTAGTTAATTTTTTTTGATTTGACAAAAATTTGATCAGAAACTATATTACGAAAAACTCCAGTGATAGACGGGTGTTACTAAATAACACCTAGGTGTCCCCTTGGGCACCTGGATTTATAATTCCATAACCACGTAAATTTAGTATTATTTCCTTTGTCATATTAACTTGACATACGATAGACTTGAAATAATCATTTGTAGTCGAAAATATTCTAAAGAAGATTCGAAAATAAAATATAGAAAGCTTTATTGTTAGAAAAATGGGCACCTGGAATTTTGCTCATATGTATGGTCACTTATTTGTAGTAATAAAACACCGTTTATGCTAAAGTGTGCATTTATCTTTGAAACACAGGGGCGGATCTGGGAACCAACAAGGGGGGGGGGGCCCAAACTTGTGGTCTGAGAAAAAAATTTTGGGCCCCAAAAACCCAAAAGTGGGCCCAAATTTTGAAAATTTGGCCTTAAATTAAAAAACAAGGCCTTAGAAGGCCAATTTAAGACCTAAAAGGCCTACTTTTTGGGGCCTTAAAGCCTTTTTTGGCTCAAAAATTTTTTTGGGCACAATTTTTTTTTTCTTGGCCCACCAAAGGGGGGGGGGCGGGCCCCTGGCCCCCCCCCCCCCCAGATCCGCCAGTGAAACATATATTTTTTTCTTGCTTTAGTTGCTAAAATAGTGAATTTGTAGCATTTTGTAGTGAGCAACTAATGAAATATTATCCTAACAAATGACTTTTCGACATCGATCAAATTTTCAAGACAATTAAAAAATATCATAAACAAACAGAAACATTTACACAAGTTTCATGAAAATACTTTATCATGTAATATATTAACACTTGGAAAAATGTTAGCTTGAAATAAATAGTAAAATATGCCAGTTAGGCATTTCAATGGGGACACCTAGGTGTGGGGCACCTAGGTGGTATTTAGTGCAACCCGAGATTTAGCTAGACTTGGTCCAAGGGGCCCGTCTTAAAAATGTAGCTCTCCTGTCTTAGTGATGAGTTTGAATTATGTCGATTATTCGATTGTTATACATAAATAAACATCGATCTTCGGCGAAGAATAAATAAGAACAACATATATATCCGAGAAACATGTTGGTAAGTACAGTATTTCATTTATAATGGCAGAAAATCAAATTGAATCGAAATCGAAGAAGAAGAATTTTCAATTTTTTTGCATTTTTCCACAGATGTTGGCCAGATCGTTTTGTAGTAGATCTATAGTCCGGGAACGGGATAAGATCTAGGATCTCATAGGCTCAAAGAATAATACAGAGGAATATTTATTGAGCTACTGATTCTACTACAAAAGAATCTGGCCGGATATTTTTGATTTTCAATTTGATTTTTACATTCTAGATCTAGACCTATCTTTTTCGTTCTATGGGACTATACTAGGCATAGGCCTGGAACATGTATAAAATAGAGTCAAATTCACTTATAGAACATGCTGTAAGCTTTATTTCTTTACATTTTTACGGGCCTATGCCTGGGCTATGACTCTACGTAGACTACTAGATCTAGATAGGACTTAGACAAGCCTAAAGCTAGAGCCTTAGATCTAGCTCTTTCAGAGGCTTTGACTGATCTGTTAGAACAGCCTTTAGAGCCCCCTTTAACCGCTTCAAAATTGTGTTAGTGTCCTCCTTGCGAAAATCGAAAAAAATTAAAAGGTGCTTCAGTGCCGAACAGCAAATTCTCATTATACATTCATTATATATTCTTTACCAAGAAACCAAAAAATGGAAGTTTTGACGGAAAGACATGACGTACAAGTCAAAATCTCTGAATCTTGCTAGGTACGTGACAGATAAAGAGAATTTAAATCCTGATTGGCAAAAGAAGCGGCTCATAACTTACATATTTTCTCAACAAAAAGCACTGATGTAGGACACATTGGGAGATATAGTAAGCACTTGAAGTTGATTTCTGTAGATCTGTTACACCTGTCATGATTTCAAGGAAAGACATAAAGTACCCGTCAAAAGAGAAAACCTTACATAAATGCGAGCGAAATCTGCAGATTTATTATAGCTATTGACTTCCCGAATGTGTTGAACGCACAACTCTAAACAATACTTGAAGTTGAATAAAATTGACAAAATATGAAAAGACTGACAGTCTAAAACCTAACTGGGAGAGCTGCCATTGTTTGCTCGGAAATCTTCAGAGATTTTGACTGGTACTTTGTGTCTTTCCATCAAAATTGCCATTTTGGTTTCTCGCTGGGTAATTCACAGTAGAAGAGAAATCTTGATTGACAAAAATACAGCTGACAGCTAACAGCTTTTCTTAAACAGAAGATATAAAGGAAATTGAAAGTAAGCACTTGATTTCAGCAGTTTAGAACCTGTTATAATTTTGAAGCGGGCGATAGCCGATAGGGGGCATGTTAAGGCTGTAAGTACAGGGTGAAGCAATAAATCTAACCCAAATAGAGTTTAACACATCTCAGTATAGGCAAAATTAAAATTCATTCTATGTTCTTTAAGATGAGAAAGTTTCATCACTTTAGCATGTGTACATTTGCTAGCCTTCTAATATTTTGCCAATCGATTTGTTAGGCTTGATTGCAAATTCTTATGAAATGTATGAGTGTATGGTTTCAATGTACTGTACTCCTGATATTTTTCGCGTGCAATTTAGTTTCGTGCTTTTCGCGATTGTGTAAAAATCACGAAAATTAATAGTCGCGAATATCGCCAATTAAAGGCTGAGGTGCAACATGCCATTGACTAAGATCTAGAAATTGTAAATTTTATCCAAAGTATATGATATTGGGTAGGTGTAATTACTGTAGATAAGGTAAATTAATTTTGAGGATTCGGAGAATAATGGAAGTTAACCTTTGATATCTGCAAAATTTAATGGCCGCGATATTGGTCATTTCTCAAAATTCATGAAATTTAAACTCGCAAATTAACCGGTAGTACAGTATTTGCATGTGGAATAATTATGATATTGAGAGCATTGATGAAACAAATGCAATGAACTGATTTGATTGGCCAAGGGAGCATTGGAATTTGACCTGAAGTTGACATGATTGTTGCTATAGGCCTTATGATTTTTTGGAATTCCAGTTATACTATTAATGTCTATTATACTTATACAGTAAAACCTGTCTAATCCAAATGCCGATGCTACCAATTAAAAACATTCAGATTTAAACGTGTCCTGATTTCGAGGTTTTTACATCTGAAAGATTCTTGATTTTGAAAAAAATATGAATGCATTTTCACTTCATATTACTAGCATTGCAGGCGTTATGACTTTTTGGAATTCCAGTAATACTATTATACTTATACAGTAATACCTGTCTAATCCAAATGCCACCACGACCAGTTAAAAAACATTCAGATTTGGAGGTGATCGGATTTTGAGGTTTTTGCATCCGCAAGATTCTGCATTTTAAAAATATAAATGCATTTTCACTAAAAAAGTATTAAGATTACTTTTGACCGCATAGCTTTATGACATTCCAAAATCCAAATCGATTGCTAGAAAGGCCTTCCAATGTTTCTCCTGAATAGACCCATGGTCCTTTCTTGGAAAGAGGAAACATCCCGGAAAAACAGAAGTGTGCAATCAGAGATGATAGATACTATTGCATGAGTATATGAAGGCCATGTGTCAACTTTTCGATTGATAATATGCCTCGAAATAAAATCCATTGGCTTGGAAAAGCTATCTTCCCTCTAAATAAATGCCTGTCCCCTTGGAAAAATGTTTTCAATTTACCTCTTAGTCTTAATAAAGGCCAATGGCATTTATTTTGAGTTCTTTCTGATAAAGGCCCTGTGCAAAATAAATGCTCAGTGGGCCTGAATTTTGAACAATTTTAAGAGAAACATTTTAATTTTTTGAATATGAGTGTTTAATCTTCAAACTGGGAGGGTCACCCAGTTTTTAACATAGGAGTCATTGGAAGGAAAAGTGGACCGTAATGAGTGTCTGGATTAGAAGGTGTTCAAATAACTTAGGGGTTCAGATATTATTATAAAGCACTACCATTTGTCTGTCTCTCCATCAGGACATCTCATAGACAGTTTGACCTTAGATCATTATACTTGGTCACCATACTAAATGGGTCAATAGGCATTCTACAGAGGTCATGGTCATTCTAAGTCAAAGCTCAATATCTAGGTGTTTGGCTTTTTAAGACTCTTGGGTGGTGATTTTACCCTTGACAACCCATGGATAGGTGCCCTGGGGTCAAGGTCAACTTTATGGATCAAGGTTACTATAATCCAAGGTCAATAGATAAGTACCGGATTTTCTCGCATATACGCCCCCCTAAATTTAGGCCCATGGGCCAAAAATCGAATGTACTCTTATACGCCCATGACTATTTATTGATTTTTTCAATAAATTCAAGAGTATTTCGTCACTGGCAGATCGTTCTGTCGTTACTTTGTTTCAACATTAAGTTCAACCATGGGCTTTCAACTGGATAATTAAAAGCCCATGGTTCAACGCTGTGCCGTAAGTGGCAGTGGTGGATCGTTCTGTTGTTACTTTGTTTCAACATTAAGTCCAAGGTTGTAGGTGACATTTCCTTTATAATTCTTACAAAACATGGGGTAGGACTACAACAGTAGGTACGGTAGTCTTTGAGGAAGATGGCTGGCTCTCACCTTTACGCCCACTGGGCCAAAAATCGAAAGTAGTACACTTATACGCCCATGGGCGAAAAATAAGAGGAAAATAACAGATGAAATTACCCCTTCTTTCAGTTATACGCCCAGGGCTTATATGCGAGAAAATCCGGTATTTGGCGTTTTAGGTCCTAGGGGCTATGCCCTTGGCAATCCATAATTCATGGGTCAAGGTGATCTTGAGGTCAAAGGTCAATTTCAAAGCTATTTTCATTTTAAGGCCTTTGGGAGCTGCTAAGGGAATGGCAATCCATGATTAGGTGATCTGAAATATATATGTGCAGTGGTGTATCCAGAAGCCAACAAGGGGAGGGGGGCTCAAATTCAAAATTTGGAAAAAAATCCAAAAATTGGGCCCTTAAATGTCTTCTAGGCCCACCTTAGGGAGGGGTGGGTATTTTTTACTGAAAATGGAATTTATCAAGATTTTTAAAAATAGAACATTTGCAGGCCCTGCAATATCAGGTTCAATATATTAAATTGGGGTTATCCAGAATGGTTGTCTGTTGGTGATTCTTTTTTAACAGTTTGCATAGTAGTTTGATTCATCAATTCTCAAAAGTATTCAAGAAGTACTCCAAACTGAAAAAGGTGATTTGTGTCCTATTACAATGCATTCACTAATTAAGTACCAAATAAAAAATGCCCCTCCACTAGACTGTTACTTCTGGATCATTCAAATACTAAATAAAGTTTGGGCCATTCTCTAACACAGGTTTTAGGTCGATATAAAGATGACAGCACCAGCAATCAAGTATTATCTTTTTGGGAAATTAGAAATAAACACATATCGATTAACATGCCATATCTATTCAAAATTATTTCTATCGACTTTAGCCTTTGTTCTCTATCATATTATCTGTATCAAGCATTAAGAGGCCATTTGCCCCGTTTACTAAACTGGCAACCCTGTATCAAAAACTTGTTCAATAACAAAAATATTCCGCGCTGCTGTTATTCACCAGGGCGTGGTAGTGCCATTTGATAGATAAGACATATCACCTTTTTCTTATATACAAAATTCAAGAATTATTGAAACAAGTTAAAACCCACATTGGATTGAACATTTCAATCGTATTAAAGTCATGAGAGTACATGCTGAAAGTTGTTTTAGAGTCTTAATATATAATTGATAAGAAACCTATAAAAATGCTTTGAGAAATCAAAAAAAATCAAAGTATGTTAAGTTAAAAATAATTCTACATCAACAAATGACACAATTCAGAAGAGACACGTCGAGTTAGTTACCGAGTTACTGCGGAACCATTGTGGAACGAGATTTTCTTGATATTTTTCAAGTCAATAACTACATGTCATTGTAATTGCACGAACATTCATAAAAAGAATCCTTGCTAAAAAATTCTCTCCTGGTATGGTGGCTTTAACCTTGAAGTATATACCTTCAATATCGATTATTAAAAATCTAGTGCCATTTTTAGTAGGCTACCATCTTTTAAGAGTTCATACAGGAAGTGATGTCATTGACTTTTCAAACATGAAGTTATGTCATTGACTTTTCATACAGGAAGTGATGTAATTGACGTTTCATACAGGAAGTGATGTCTCTCAACTTTTATAACATTGCCCATAACAGTAAAGGAAAGTAGCACAGATAAAAGACAACTAATTCTTAGTTTCCTAGCAACAATTTTTCAAGAATTGTCAACTTAGAATCAAAGAAGAGATTAACTGAACGATTAAATCATAAATGGTAGCCCAGTACATCTTTAATTAGATTATCAATATTGACCATATCAAAACATTTTCTCTTGGTTTGCTTTATGTGTAAAGTGTATGTATGGTATAACATATCAAGAGAAAAACAGATTGGCAAGGAGTATGCATTTAATATAAGGGAATTAGATGGATAGGGACTAGTCCAGATAGTATAAGTT
Organism: Owenia fusiformis; assembly: GCA_903813345.2. NCBI lineage: Eukaryota > Metazoa > Annelida > Polychaeta > Sabellida > Oweniidae > Owenia > Owenia fusiformis. The sequence continues at coordinate 31,008,686 of CAIIXF020000010.1, read as the reverse complement.
ACAAAGACGTTAAGATATTGCGTTCATCTTTCCATATCATGTCTATTTTCTAAGAAGTTCAAGAGTTCTTGTAACAATACAACACAATCTTGAATCTCCACTTACTTAGTTCTTTTTTTCTCAGAAATGAAAAAAGTGCTTCTGGGAATTAAGATCCTCTGTCCCTTAATGCCACTTTATGATGTCGTTATTACAACAATTTCCAACTTACACTCAGTGCCAAACAATAAAGATCGTTGAGATTATTCTCCAGAGGATTACATAATTCCTCTTATGTAACAATTATAGCAAACCCCCTTAAACAGAGTGATTGTAAAGATTTCGTTCATGTTGTAAATAGCATCATTAACCTTCGGATAATTCAATTTTCTGATATAAATCTATCTGCTAATCCATTTGCCAAAGTTTCAGTCCGTATAAATTGGACCCAAAAGAGAGATATAGAAACATAAACAATATAGAATTTAATATTCAATTATTGATTTATGCTCCAATTCCAATACCCAAGAGGAACATGTGCTTATATCGCATGCTACATATCAGAGTTCGCTTCATTGATAGTATTCATTTTTATCATAAGACAGTGTGAAATGAAGTAAACAAGTCATTAACATTGAATAATTGATATCTTAGACATGTTTATTGGGAAATGGGTGTATAAATCCCAATTTTCGGATTCCGTATTCCTTTTAATGTAAGTATAAGAATGCTCGTATATATCCCGATAGTAAGAAATGAAGAAAGTAATGGCTTAACAATAAATAATTCATAACCTCTCGTGCCACCCTGTCCATATATAATAACACAAAATCAGAATGAAATAGTAATTACTGGTTTGTTAGTGTCTTATATTCAATCAAACTATTTTATTCAAAAGCTAAGTTAATAATCTATTTGTATACGAAGATGACAGTAAATACAACAAAATATAAAACTCTTTCAAAGAATGAAACATAAAAATCCTAACTAAAGTTAGTCTTCGTTATATCATGAGGAAATAAAATGAGACACTATGGGGAATATGGGACCTCGTTCCACTGATATATTAAATAACACCCTCGCTATTAATAAGAAAAGTACTCTCTGGAAGACAGATCGTTTGTATGGGAATACGCATGTTATAAACGATTAGCTGGGTTTATAGTACAAGGCACCTACATGTACCATATAATAAGCTTAATTATTTTCCCATACCCTATACAGTGGCGTAGCCAGGATTTGTCGAATTTTTAAAAGTATTTTGGGCCCCAACTACCGACGAATTTTGTGAAAATTGTATGCTAAATCTGCTTAAAGAAGCACGTAGGTTATCGCAAACAATTTCAGACAATAACTTAAATATTGAATATTTTTTCAGATCATGAACATGTGTGTATCTTTAAGACCCATCTGTCATCTCCAAGAAAAGTAGAAATAATGATATAATTTGATTTAGGGCAATTCAGTTTTTCTTTCAATAACTTTTTGAAACATCAAAATAAAGAATATTAATGCATTAAACATTGTAAAAATGTTTTCATTTTTGATGAACATGAGATCAACATCTTTGAAAAAGTGTGTTGATGGGTTGATTGCTAATTTATATACTTGCTAAATATATACCTGTCTTCATGGTCAGAAAATACTTAATCCAATATATAACTGTCTGAAATTGTTTGTGATAACCTACGTGAATCTTTGCATGAATACATCATCCCTATTTAAGAGTTTTGGTTTGTAATACTATGATGCATTACGATATGGAGCCCAAATGTAATGGTATACCCTTTTTCGGCCCATCCTGTATATGTGAATCGATAGACAAAGATACTGAACTAGTTACTCTAATGAGCAATGTCATTTAAAGATCGATTGATCATTGAGCAGTATCGAGGCAGTATACTAGATTTTGAGAGTATATAATACCCTGTTGACCTGCTTGACCCATATGTTTGATTACTATGACGCCAAGACAAATTGGTTAAAATAATTGGATCACTCATCGAATTTGCTATTGGTCAACCATTTGACCTTGTGTATTAATGTAATAGTTTTTCCAGTATTTTTTCTTACTAGTGTCTATGATTGGTACCAGGTGCAATATGGTTGTTATCAAAGTGAATCAATTCAAAATAAGAACAAAAAGGTGAAGAACCTAAATGATGTTCTTTGAAGCATGGTGTTACAATGTTATCGTTAAATTGCATCAATTTGAAATAAGGCCGAAAGGGGATTATCACTAAAGTGCATCAATTGGAATAAGCAATTCAAAGTTGATTTACCTGAAATCACGCTCTTGGATTCAAGCACTGTGCAAAATGATTATCATTAAGGTGTATCAATTGAAATTAAGACCAAAATGTGAAATTACTTTCTTTCAAGCATGTTGCTAGAATATTATCATTAAATTGGATCAATTTGAAAAAAGACAGAATGGGAAATAACCTAAAAATAAAAACAAAATGACCAAAATAGACGTAATGGGTTAAGTGTTGTTTTCGTAATAAATGGGTTACGATATTACTATCAGACTTCTATGTCGCTCTCGCTTTTACTAAAGCCTCTGTCAACTTTCAACCGTATGCTAAGGCGTTGTTACTTTATTGTTTTAGAAATCCCTGACGACAATTCTCGATTTGGTTTAAAATGTGGTTAATGGAATGGCTCAATAATTTTACGCCTCTCGCCCATCTCTCCTCGTTCGATCAATCCGCTTTAACCAATTTCAACTAGCTACCAATTCAGACTCACTACTAGTTTTTTTTGATTTGCAATGCCATATTGTCCCTCCTACCGTTTCCCTTCCCAGCTGTCCTCCATAGTACATGTATGCTTTATCGTATGACTTTATGCCATGTATTAAGGTAACTATGTATATATTAAAGCAAATTCTGCGAATAAAAACCACATCTAAACATTAGTCTACTCACACAAGCCTAACTGCTTATATTCGTCATGGAGTTTGACACGGTCATGTCTTCCCCAATTTTTATCTAATAATTTTAAAGTTATTACCTGAAAAAATGACAAAGCTGATAAAATATGGTCGTTTATTGATGATACACGATGCAAAATCATTTTCAATGAACCTAAAACATTTTGAATAAAGTCAGGACCAGACTATTGGATATTATAGAAAATAAGAAAAGACATGGGGTGTTGTGATCAAAACGAATCCATTACTGTGACAACTTTCTAAATGTAATCCTCATATCTAGAGAACTTTCTAAACATAACAAAACATCTCTAGTTTACGAAGCTTTAAAAGGGACATTTTTTCATTTCTATTTTTGAAAATCATAATTAACTTTTAAAAACTCACAAAATACTTATTGAAAATTTAAAAACTTTAATAAAAATAAAAATAGTTTTTTAAAACCATAATTAACTTATAAAAACTCACATAATACTTATTGAAAATTTAAAAACTTAAATAAAAATGTAAATAGTTTTTTAAAATCATAAATAACTTTTGAAAACTCGCAAAACACTTATTTAAAATTCAAAAACTTTAATAAAAATTGAAGTAACTTTTGTAATTTGAAAATTTAATTTTTTAATTTCAAAATATATATAAAAAAATTAAATAAATTGATTTAAAAATCAATTTAAAGATTTAAAAACACTTTTAGAAAATCCTTAAAACTTTAGACTCTATTTTAGGATTTCAAAAATCAAATATGTAAATGTAAAATGATTTATAGAAATTATAATAATTTTTTAGAAATATTTTTGCAATTTTTTTTTGCAAAACTGATTTTGGAAATTCATAAGTCAGTTCAGATTTTTAGATAAGTCTGAAATTTTTCAAAAGTCTTCTGTAAAGGAAAACTTTATGTGGCGTGTCACGGTTGAAATTAACGGAAGTGAAGGAAGCGGGAATTGTCAAGCAGAAAAGTGAGTATATGTAGGCCTAGTTGTCTATACTAGTGGACTATCTTTTATATATTTTACCTTTGTAAGGCAATCTGTTTGTTCAAAATAACGTAGATGTTGCACTTTACAGATAAACCATTCAAAAGCCAGACATGACGTGAACCACGTGTGCATCACCCCCCCTCAGACCGGCCTGGACAAAAATTCATTCAAAATCATGCAGTTTTTCAACAATTTAGAACTCAGTTCAAGTGATTTTTGGCCAAAGTTGATCACCCTGATTTTTTTTAATGGGATGGTTAGCTAGAGCAGGGGTTTCACTGACTGAATACTAGACACAGGGCCAGGGCTCCTAGCCTGGGGTGTTCACTGTATATAAACCTTGACGGGGGGGATCCTCGGCTCATGTGGGGTCCCTTTTTTGACATTTGGTATGGCAATGGACCCAATTTTTAGGATCTGGAATGAGAATGCCCCCTAAATTATGATTTGAGGTATGGCAATGGTCAGATTTTTCCACTCCTGGTATGAGAATGGTCATGGAAAATACATTGCCTCTCACTTGTGTATGGCATTGGTCTAGTAGTTACACATATCCTTAATTATCCCAACGAACGAAGTTCTGTAGGGATATAGTGAAGCCCTCCGTCTGTCAGTCCGTCCGTCCGTCCGTCCGGAAGATAACTCAAATACCAGTTGACGGATTTTCTTCATATTTGGTGGAACGATGTATATTGGTGAATAGTTTTACCCAAAAAAAAATTTTCCATGATGGCCGCCGCTTTAAAAATGACTAGACTTTTTCGTAAAAATCATGAATTTTTCATTCGAAACCAAAGTAATAAATATTTTTGTTTGAAATTTTGGTAGTATATTCACAACATCTATTTATTTCACATATATTCCTTGTTTTTCATGCTGACCCCCTGGGGCCGTGTATGGGGGGTCAGGAAAACAGAAATATTCGTTAATTTTGAGGTATTTCTGAAGTATAGCTTTATTATACTCAAATGAAAGGCAATTTAGAGTTGATTGTATCTTTTTTCAGATTCAGACCTCGTGAAATTCAAAATGGCCGCCTAATGTTGGATTTCGCAATAATTTTGCGATCCCTTCAAAGTATGCCTATATTATACTCAAATTGAAGGAATTTTAGAGTAGATCACAATTATGGTATTATTTTTCAGATTTGTACCTCAGAAAATTCAAAATGGCTGCCTTTCAGGAATTCGCAATCATAAAATCTAAATTTTTCAATTCTATGACTGATTGGAATTAATTTGGTAATTGATATATTGTTCGTTGGGATTTGCTACTTCGCGGAGTTGCAGTTTTCTAGTTTGAGGTTGTTTTGGATCGTTTTCCTCAAAGATCTGCCTTCTTCTCGGGGCTTTAGACATTTTAAATGGCCTTAGTCTTACATCTGGACATGTGGTATGGCAATGGTCTTATATTTGGACATTTGGTGTGCTTTGGGGCATTATTTTTGTCAGTATGGGAACACATTGAAATTTAACAGATTGGTATGGGAACATATTGATCATATTTGAGGGTTCAGCCTAGGAACCCGCTGAATTTTGTATACAGTGAACCTCCCGGGCCTAGGGCACTCCCCCCAGTTTTCCGTGAGTTAAAATACTGAATTCTGCAAGTGAAATTAGTGAATTCTGCAAAGAAAAAAGCCAATTCTGCTGGAATTCTGCGGGGTTCCTCTGAGTTTTTTTTGTGAAAAATAAGACATGGATAATAGGCTAAGAGTTAATGACCCGCTATCAAACATGTGAGAAATGAAAGTACCAGATCTTCGAAAAAAAAAAAAAAAAAAAAAAAAAAAAAAAAAAAAAGATCTTCGATCGTTTTCATTGCAAATTCAGTTTAAAATCAACACGTAATCGCGTGGCGTTATATGTGGCACGATCACAGGAATTGTAAATCTTATCCAAATATGACATTGGGTCTGAAAAAAGAATGTCTGATTGAATATTTTCCAAAATATTTTGTCTTGCGTTGCCTTTGCCTATAGACACATTTCACCATGCAGCATATCAGTGCACCAGTAGGTGTTACCCCAGGACCGGGTGAATATCATACTGGTGACCTATACACAACAAATGCGTTATTGTTGATTATTTCATGCACTGCTGTCATGTAAAAATACTCTGTTCGGATTGGCTGGAATCTGACACACTTTGCCTAGCTATGTGTGAATTGATGATTAAGTGAGTTGAATGAATTGATATAATTTACCGGTGATTAGGCAAAATTTACATTTGCCATGTAAAGTATAATTGACTGGCTATGATGACAATGTACCATATATTTTGAAATGACCAATGACATTTATACTTTAATTTATGGTACTAATACATGCTTGGAAGGATGTACCATTCTCGGTAGTTTAGAAAATACATCACTAATAAAATGCATTTTGGGGTTCCTGAAGGGTAAATACAACATATACAATTTTAAATTACCAATTTTTATTCACATTTTCTAAAATACTAGTAAACATGCAGTATAAGCAGCATAGGCCTGGAAGCATGCATAAAAATAGAGTAGAATACACCATGACCATGCAGTAAAGCTTTGTTACGTAACCAATTATCACACTCAAGTAAGATTGAGTCTGATCGACCCTTTGTTCAACTTTTGTGCATACTGTATACACATTAATTAAATTTTACACAGACCATCATTAGCTTTAATTCACAAACAAATACCGTGAATTAATACAAACTCCCTCCATTTTGAATTCTATCTGGACCTGCAGCCATCTTGTTTTGGCAATACCATGGATGCCAATTACGACCAATTACATTTGAATTTCGAATGATTTAGGGTTTTACTGATACCAGAAGTTAAATCAATCATTTAGATGATTGCCGGTAAAATTGTAAATGTGGCTAGAATCTAATAAAGCCGTTTATTTAATTTGGTAAATCCCAATCTGGAAGTTCAGGATTTTCCATGACACAAATAAGAAACTTTATCTCCAATGACATTTAAACTTTAAATTAGCTCGATTTGTGACAACCACATCTGCTGACATTATTTTATTTTAAGATATTAAACCGTTTGAATTAAAACGTCCAGAATAAGTGATTAAATTTGCAAAGTTTTTCACGATTTCAATCGGGGGCCCCCTCAGATTTCGAAACAGGGTTTTCTCGTCTATGGTCCTAAATAATGCAAAGAAATAGTGAGCATATTCGCATACGGGAGCCCCATCATGCATTTTATTGGTGATGTATTTTCTAAACTACCACTATTCTCAGATTAATGAAATTTTTGTTTTACAGACATGTTTTGCACTGGCTGTGGGAAACCAGCTGTGGGAAACTTTTGCTGTCACTGTGGTGTAAAATGCCAACCAACACCAAATACCAGTCCAGGCACTAGTAGTGGTAGTGTGTCTTCAGGTATTTATTATTTATTTGGATATACAGGTACACTGTACACTTTTAACAGTAGCACTTTTATAATTTGTATAGAAGTATTTGTTTATAATCAATGTCAAATGAGTGTATTATTTTGCACCATTCACCAGTTTGGAGTAATTGGGGGTTTGGGTACTTTGAACCATCTTTGCTCAAGTACTTTTTAAATGGCTGTGTACTCTGTGTAATTATTTACCATAATTAAACTAATGGAGTATTAGTTTCACATTATGCTGCACTGGAATTACCCAGATGCAAGTAGGTAGTAATAACTAGTAACCAGTTTCACCACCAGGTGGCTAATTCGGCGTAAATAGCATGGCAGGTATAGCAGAAAGTGCCCTTAAACTTAAATATCCATCTGTTCTGGTCGAATAATTTTCATATAACCCTTATGTATCTGATAGTTATACAAATGAAAAAAATGTCAAGTAAAGCAAAATATTATCTGTCCACTATCTGTCCACTAAATGAAAAGACATCATTCACTTTTTGTGATTTTATAACATGGGCTCTATGGGGAATCTCCCCGACCTAGAAGTCACATTTTCAAAGAAAATTAAATTTTGAAAGTTGATTAACTGTTTTTGTTACCACATGTAGATTTCAATATGGTATCACATCGACTGAATTTTGAATATTTAATGATGTAAATCAAGATTATTTCTACTTGCATGTAGGCTAATAGGTTACATGCTTCCGAAAGTGGACTAGTCATATTAACAAATACTGAATTACATGACTATTACATATTTTGCACCAGTATGGAGTATTTAGGATTTTGAGTATGTACTTTAAATCTGTGTGTTTGAGATGTTTAAAATATATCACATTACACCTACTGATCAACATGTAAAGTGGTGTTACATATATGTAATATTACCTGTACCATCTATGTTGTCTCCTTGTAGTAGAACTGGGACAAGGTAAATTCCTTTGTCTGTGTTTTGAATTCTTCTATCTTTGTTTGGACTTTTGTAATGCTTTTTAACTTATCCTAACTAACTTATGACCTATATTTAAATGTGCACATTGACTGAATCTATATCATATCCTTTGAAAAGAACTAAATTCTATCTGAGTTATAATTTCATAAAATACCATAGCATCAATTCATAACTTTGATGTTCATTCTATAAAAACTTGGGCTCAACTGCCAGCTATTTGGCTTCTGTAGCATAGTTAGCCCTTTTTAAAAACGTGTATCCTTGAAATAACATAGCAATCAAGCAATTCCGCCCTTGCAATAGATTTTCTTACTTATTTATATTACATGTTAAATTCAAGAAATGTGCTCCAGCTATCTATTTATCAACATGCTGCAACAGCTGCTCTGAAATTGGGTTACATGCTTCCAAAAGTGAACTGGTCATGTAAATTAATGTTAAATATTTGAATTATTTTGCACCAGTATGGAGTATTTAGGGTTCTGAGTATGTTTGAGATGTTTAAGAGATATAATCAGATCTAGTGTTACATATTGAAAGGGAAACTGATCATGTAAATTGATGTGAAATATTTTGCACCAGTTCGGAACTTGAGGGTTGTGAGTACTTCAATTCACCATCACTTAGATACTCTGTACATTGCCACACGCTCCAGATATGATAGATATCTGTTACCATCATAAGACTAATGATCATTGGTAACACATTAAACTGCTCTGAAATTAGATTACATGCTTCCAAAAGTGAACTGATCATGTAAACAAATGTTAAAATATGTGATCTATTTTGCACCAGTATGGAGTATTTAGGTTTCTGAGTGTTTACTTTAAATCATTTCATTTGAGATCTTTAAAATATATTACTGCTGTAATCAGGTAATAACTTGAACTGATTGTGCTATTACCAACATGTATATGTTTACAATATTACATCAATACTAGTTGATTTTCTAGCGAATATACCAATGGCTAATCTGATACAATCCTTCAACCCTATGATTTAAAAATTGTTATGCATACCAAAGTGAACTGATCATGTATGTTTTAAATACAAGAAGTATTTTGCACCAGTTTGGAGTATTCAAGGTTGCGAGTACTTTAAATTGCTTAAGAGGTCAGGTCAATGTTTCAGTGTGCGTCAAAAAACGTAATTAATTATGTAAGGGGGGAGGGTGTAAATCCCTGTTATGACACCACCAAAAAGTGTTGACATATTGTTATGGTCTCCGTTTTTTTGTGATGGCGGTTGGTGGTTGGAGTCTGTAACAGATTCTTACAACTTCCAATAACTTAACAAATACTGTTTAGACTGACTTAAATTGTTTTCTAAATCATATACAAGTTCTCAGAAGTTCAAATCTGACTTTAGATTTGAGATTTGACCTTCAATAAAGTTCTTAATGTCAAAAAGGTCTTTTTTTAACTTGCTTCAAAATTTCAAAGTCATCTACAAGACCTCAGAAGCTCAAATCTGACTTAAGATTTCAGATTTGACCTTCAATGACCTTCCCAAGGTCAAAACGGTCTTTTTTCAACTTGCTTTAAATTAACCAATTTTTTAGGTGGTGACATTTTGCCATGTTAATGCCTTGTTTAATTAGGTGACAGACATTGATTTCAGAGTTTCATCTTCTGCAATGGTATGATCATTTAATATACAACAGATATGATAGAGAATTTGATATGTGTTTATAGCAGAAGCAGATATTGTGTGCTGGGGTTGTACTTGTACACTGCATGCAAATCAACATTTTGATTCTTTAACACTGTACACGAAACAACATTTTGACTTTTGTGAGAAGGGGGAGGGGGGTTAAAACCTTGCTAAATCAATTACGTTTTTTGACGAACAGTGAAATATTGACCTAACCCAACAACACTATTTACATGGCCAAGTGCTCCTGCTATTTACTTAATATCAATCAAATAAAGAGAATAAGTAAAACATTATGCTGCACTTGAATTAGGTTACAAGCATCCAAAAGTGAACTGGTCATGAACATTAATGTTTTATACTTGAATTATTTTGCACCAATAAGTTTGGAGTATTTAGGGTTCTGAGGGTCAGTACTTTAAATCACCATTACTTGTGAAAGTGAACTGATCATGTAAATTAATGTTTAATTCATGGGTCATTGTCCCCTAACCGTCCCCATAGTATTCATAACTAGTAAAGAATAAATGACCTTTAATAAAGCTAAAATAAGTTATTCTTTGTGGTAAAAGTATGTATCCTACTTTCCAGATGATAGGCGACAAAAGTTGCTGAAGATGATGATGAGCAGCACACAATCCAAAACTGAAAAAATGGGAAGACCGTTGAAAAGTTCGAGAGTGGTACAGTTTGGTCTTTATGTAGCCTCCGCATCAGAAAAGTCAAAGCTTACATTAGTGAAGTCTCCATTAGGAGATAAAAACTTTATTCAGCTAACTTGTGGAACACAAGACTCTTACCATGATATTCTTCAACAGGTGAAAGCTGCATTATTTCCCAAGGGTCTAAATATAATGATTGGAAATGTAAACTGTTATAATCTAACACTGACAGACATTACTGGGCGAAGTGTAGAGGATGCAGTGGATGGTGTTTTTTCATTACGAAAATATCTGGATGCTAAATTAATACCAGGACAGATAAGACTTTTTTGCAAGTGTATTCCAGTGAATGATGAAGAAAGTGACAGTGACAGCAATAGTGATATTGAAGTGATGAAGACTCGCTACCCATTCAGGTAATTAATATTCTATAAATAACAACATACAAGGTGATCCAGAAGTAATGTCACTACTAGACCAATCTTCTTGAAACTTGGCACAGATGTTCCCCAAACATTATTTAGTTAATACCTCAAGATTAAAGCTTCTACTATTTGATTGGTTCTGGACTTGATAATTCAATATAATTATCTATTTATTTCATTTTACCATGGGAATCTAATGTCAGTGATTCAATGTAGGATCATATATAATCTCAGACAATATTTAGTCAATTTTTTTATTTTCTGAGAAAGCACCACAGTAGCAATTACATGACTGGGATAGATGATTCTTACAGCCTTCACTGGGAAAATGCCCTAGGACATAAGGCCATCCTCATAACCAAAAGCTCAGTGGAATCAGTTTTCAAACTTCTGATGAAGGAAATATGTCATGGGAGCAATCCAAGAAATGAGGAATGAGGCATTTTAAACGTGGAATGCTTCACTCCATATCCTTCAGAATTTAAAGAGTACCACCTCCCTGATCAAAACTACATGGATAAAATTAATGCCAATGCAGATTCCCTCTAAAATAGTCATTTTTTCCATGGGGAATTCAGATGAGACTCTTCATTAATATTAAGTCTCAAAAGAGACATAACAGAGTGATTTGCAGGGGTGGATCTTGAATTTGACAATTTTAGTGCTAAATTAGATTTTCCCAATTTTTGAAAATTAAATTGAGGTGCAAAGAAGACACTTAGAATGGTATAAAACAAAGAATAGTACCCTAACATCAAAGAATATGAGAATTGGTATAAAAATGACACCTCTTTAAATTTTCATTTTAGCTCAGCAATGACTGATGAAGAGGATCTCAATGGTTCGAGTGCAGACATTACGACATCGTAAGTACATACATGCACTATATGCGCATGCAGTATCAAAAGTAATAATCCATACTTAGAACTCCATATGTCTAAATGCTCTAACTGCCTGAATACATATTTGCCTTTTTCTTTTATTGTTATACCAATTTTTCAGACATTTACAGAAAAGAATGTTTTTAGTCACCGCCAAAAAGACTTGAACACATAATATTGTGAGCAACAAGGTGGTGACATTTTGTCATGTTAATGCCTTGTTAGAACTTGATGGTGCAATTTTGAGAGAATATTGTGAAAAGTTTCAGTTAATTTTGGTGTTTTCAGTTCAGGTGTATATTGTGTTACAGGCTGAGCCACTTTATTATTATGGGATGGAGTAAGATCAACTAGAAAAATCTGTAATCCAATGCAAATTTCCACATTTAGCCAGTCATCTTACAGTTTACAAAGCATGCCCAAAAGTAATCAGGTCTAGAATAATAAACCCAGAACCATTGGTAAAAAGTATTAATTAATTTTAGTTTACCTGTAGATATGTTAACAAAACGTGGCAGAAAATATTTAAGCATTTGTTTGAATTTTCAGGAAAGGGGATACCATCAGAAAGACAGTTGAAGCTGCCAGTGAAATACAGTAAGTTCATTAGAAAGCATTGTTATCTAACAGAAATAGTTAGGAGCAAAGATTTGAATAAGATTTTAAAAGTAATCGGTCCATTCAATCGTACAGTATTTGATCCATCCAATTTTTGTCCATTTATCCCAGAAGCACTCATTGGCATAGATTGCACCCTCAAAACCAGGTTTGCTGCTCTCCAAATTTACCTTTGCAAAAAACCATGTCATCTTTATATGAAAACAGGGTCCAATCTTGAATTCTGGGATTTTTCGACTTCTCCCCTGCGTGCAGAGTCTTGTTATAAATTCCAAAGACAAAGCTCTCTTTTAAGAGGCGAAGTCGAACAAATGCAAAGGGGACTCCTCTTCCATTATCTAATGTAGAAATAGAGACAGAATGAGTATAAGGGGTCTTCTAACTCTGCCTATTTTAGACCACTCATAATAAGTACTATTTCATATTTGTTTAATGTCTTGGTAGATAACACAAACAATTTTCTGATTAAGCGATTCTTTTATATTTTATGGCCTGGAATAGCCTCGAACCCTGGTCTGTGATACGAAAATCTAATAAGGGACTAGCAAACCTGGGTTTGACTGTTAACCTCCTGTTCATTGTGGTATGGATTACGAATGCAGTTTTGCACAGGTGTCAACAGAAACAAACAGTAAACCTGGTTTCCTGAAGCTGGGTTTACTGGATTTGCCAAGCACATCTTCGACTCTCTCAGTTATCCAGCCATAATGTGTACATCTCTTGATTAGAAAGATTTTTAAAAAATGAAACAGTTGTAGAAAAGCTGTTATTTAATGAAGCATTTGTTGAATTTTCAGGAATGAGGATACCATCAGAAAGGCAGTTGAAGGTGCCAGTGATATACAGTAAGTTCATTCAGTGTCATTAGAAAGTATTATTTAGGAGTGAACCTCTCAACAGGACCCTCATATGAATCTTCACTTAAAACAAATCCACAAATACATGTATTCTGATGAGTGGCAGTAGGTTTATGATGAGCATTACCTTAGATTAACCCACATATACATACATGTACAGGCCCGTAGCCAGGATTTGCCAAAGGGGGGGGGGTTGCTTTTTAAAAATTCAAGGGGGGTTCACTTTTGACAACTTTGGCCCAAAAATGCCCAAAATCACTTGAAAAGTGCTCAGAATGGTGAACCAAAAATGTAATTTCAGTATGGATTTAGCAAACCTAGACTTAACCAAAAAAGGTCCCCTTATAGGCTTGGTACTGAAAACAATTTGAAAGATACAACATTATACAAGCATTTCGAACAACATTGTATTGTAACTGTCTTATATTAGACAGTTAGAGTCTTATAAGAATACTATACAATACAATCAGTAACATTTATAACTTTTTACCTTGTAGGATGGACTATTGCCTTTCAAAAGAAGAGATGGAGGATTTTATATTCAACATGTAAGTAGAGCAGACTTCCTTTAAAGACAGAAATATATTTGGTAATTATCCCACCGAACAAAGTTCGAGGGGATATAGGAAAGCCGTCTGTCCGTCCGTCCATCTGTTTGTCCAGGAGATAACTCAAATACTGGTTGATGCATGGGGATAAGGGAGCTCTGTTCAAGAGGGCTGCTATTTATCGAGACATGTTTTGTTTGGTGGGATTTGCTACTCGGTGAAGTTGCTGTTTTCTAGTTTGTATATTTGAGGAAATAAAGCCCCACAGAGCAAGAATGACCATGGATTTTGTGTTTTGTATATTTAATATACAGTATGATCACAAAACCATGATTCTCATTTAAACATAAAAAGATGAACATATTGGAGCTTTTCAGAGGCATAGCCAGGATCTTAAATTTGACGAGGCAAATTTTATTTGGCGAGGCAAATTTGAGGCACTAGCGAAATAACACTATAAAGATAAAAAGAGTTCATTTTCACAACTTCAATTCAAAACAAATGTCTGAATTGATATTTTTCTATTAAATTTTGGCGAGGCAGTTGCCTCACCTGCCTTATGCCTGGCTAGTAGTGGCTATGGCCATGGTTTCACAATGAGGTTAGTGTTTATCAGGTTGACAGTATAGGGCATAAAAATGGCAGTAGTTCCCATCATTTACATCTATAGGAGTTAAGTGAATGTGCTTTCAGTCAAGGTGAGATTAAAATCCAATAACCCATATTTAGGCAGCATTTCGAGAAGACCATTATATCACTTTTGGCTGACAAAACAAGCCCATGGGATTGACTATACATTGATTGGTCAGTCATTCTATCAACATTGTTGATTTTTTAAATAAAATGATTGATGAAAGACATTTTCACTGCCTCTTATAATATCTATAATGGAACTGCCATGATAATAGAGATTTCGCAACTCACTTATAACTCACTTATATTATTCCCGTCTAATTATGTCACCACCAAAAAGGGGTGACATATTGTTATGGTCTCCGTTTTTTTGTGATGGCGGTTGGTGGTTGGAGTCTGTAACAGATTCTTACAACTTCCAATAACTTAACAAATACCGGAGTTTCTCGCGAATAGGCCCACGGGCGTTTATTTTGCACTGGGCGTTTATTTGAAAGAATTTTTAATAAACGCACATGGGCCTTTATTAAGAGGGAAAAAACATTTTTCCAAGGGGGGTGGGCGTTTATTTAGAGGGAAAATAGCTCTCCCAAGCCAGTGGGCGTTTATGTCGAGGGATATTATAGATCGCAAATATGACACATGTCCTTCATACTCATGCACTAGTATCATGAACGTGGGCAAGAACGTTGACCAATATGTAACCTCTTGTCATATTTTTATTAATTATTTGTACTAGAATGACAGTAATCACCTATTACCTTACATATGTACTGTTCGCAATTTCATTCCTTTTCTCGAATAATTCGCCCACTGGGCGTTTATTTGAAATCATTTTTAATAAACGCCCATGGGCCTTTATAAAGAGGGAAAAAAACTTTTTCATTCACCCCTCTTTCAAATAAACGCCCATGGGCCTATTCGCAAGAAACTCCGGTACTGTTTAGACTGACTTCAATTTTTTCTGAATCATCTACAAGTTCTCAGAAGTTCATATCTGATTTTAGATTTGACCTTCAATGACCTTCTCTAGGTCAAAAAGGTCAAAAAGGTCTTTTTTCAACTTGCTTCAAATTGACTAAATTTTGTTTTCAAAATCAGCATTTGACTAAATTTTGTTTTCAAAATCATCTACAAGATCTCAGAAGCTCAAATCTGATTTAAGATTTTAGATCTGACCTTCATTGACCTTCTCAAGGGCAAAAAGGCCTTCCAACTTGTTTTAAATTTACCAAATTTTTTTAGGTGGTCACATTTTGTCATGTTAATGCCTTGTGTATAACTTATGAAGCGTTTGATTACGTCATCATTTACATGAATTGCGCAGGTCTGTAAGTACATAGTGTGATATTCTTATAAATCGTTGTCTATGTAAGAATATCACACTTATGGACGTATAGAGCTGCCCAATAAATGATGACATAATAAAACGCATCAAAAGTTATACGTTATTTGGGAATAATAAACATGCTATAAGTGAGTTGCAAAATCTCTTTAATAACATTCAATAATGCTTTATTTCAGGAAAAATGAAATAAATCCAGTGATTGTGTTGAAATCGTACCGTATCATGATTCTCAAGGGAGATGAAATGAACAATATGGATGACAATGGATTCGATAGAGGCAAAGAGACAGATGCTCTAATATGTGTGACTAGATTGACTGGAGATGATGGGAAAATCATTTTTGATGATTTTGATGAGCAAGTGCGAACATGGCCTCCTACACACTTTAGGCAGAGAATAGAGGTGATGTACGATGGTGAAAATGCCAAAGATCTTGGTGGGCCACGTCGAGAACTTCTTACAGATTTAATAAGGTAATATTCTCTCAATAGATATAATGTATGTGTAACTTGGAGCAAGTGAAAATATTATGAAGGAATTAATATTGTAACCTTTGCAAGATTTTTCATAAGGGGTTGGATTTTCATTCTTAAAATCTCGTCTGAAAAGTCTTGTCTGTATGTTTCAAGCCAAACCATTTGACCTAAATTTTTTAGCTCAATTATTTATTGAAAGTCTAGTAATGATTAGTTTTTGGTCATTCTGAGTAAATGTTAATATAGCCATTTTGGACTTTTCATTCCAAAAACTGTCTATTCTATTCAAGAGTGCAGTATTGTTTTCCTAGTGTCTTGTTTCTTTTTGCTACTGTATAATATTTTTTATGATATCTGATTTTCATTCAGTTTCAATGCAGATATAAAATTGGTCAAACAAAAAGCTGTATGTATGAATGTTCCTCCAAGAAAATCTTGGATTAAGATGTATATGGGAGGTGAGACCAGTACAAGTTATGTTCCCAGACTATTTTGTTTGTTTTGGGTTTTCTGAAAAACAACAGTGGATTGAGCATACTGTAATATAGAATTAGATAATGTAATATTTAAAGGTTTTACTGAGACTTGATTTCAACAAAATAGAAAATGGGCTGCCAAATTCCCCATCTATGTAGCAATCAAGTGAGTTAAATTCCCCATCCTGGTAACAATAATAGCTGGTCAAATATAGTTGAAATACATGAAATACCCAGGAGGAATTCACATTTCAGAAGTTCCTACTCCCAGGAAACAGTATGATGGCAGTATCCCACCTCCTTGGATGCTACTGTGATAATTTTCTACCCTTTTGTGGGGTGTCTCATGCAAACATTTGAATGGTACATAATGCATTATTTAAACTTATTGAAGATTCACGAAGATAAATTATTGCAGGTACATCAAAGGCGATGATTCACCATTCCTAAATGTGATCAACAATGAGTGCTGGATCAGTACTAGTGAAAGAGAACACATAGGATATTTTGCTGCTGGTGTTGCTGTTGGTGAGTAGCTGTCTAAACTAATATTAGGCCTATGGGCTCTTTAATTTTTGCTTCTAAAGTTAATTATCCCATCCAGTGCTTGCCTTAAGGACTAATCCGTTGTCAGACATTTTGGCTGGACATAATTTTTTTCACCAGGCATTTTCAAATTTCCAAAGACATTTTAAATGGAAAAACTTTTCTAAAAACGTTTTAGAGTATTGACTTCCGCTTCAAAATAAGTTGAATAGTTTTCGTCATTTCGTCACTCTGATCTTTGATATGAAGTAGCCTTTGTACTTTCCATTAGATTCAAATGAAAGCTAAAAATATGTAGGGGTCATAAATGTTTTCTTTGAAGAAAATAAATGAAATATTTTTTTTAATTTAAGCTATGGCATTGCTTTTTGAGGGACCACCTGTCAACTTCCTGGCAGAGGGGCAGATGGATAGACTCTTAAATAAGGAAAGCTTAGAACTAAATGGAGGAGAGCGAGAGTTTTCAAGAGGAATGAACATGTATGGTGTGCTTGAGGTAAATATATATTTAAACCCAACAAAGTTCAGAGAGAGTACCCATCAATCCATTTATTTGAGTACCCATCAATCCATCTATTTTTTCATCTACATGTATTTGTGTGTTTGTGCAATAATTCAGGAACTTGTTCTCAAAAATGTTAAAACGGCAGCATCTGTAGCTAGACTTTGATTACAATGTCAGATGGGTTTTCTGAGAATCGTAAGGATATATTACAATATGGTTGCATGCACTTGTAGCATAAGATAAAAACTTTTCTTACAAATCCAAATGTTATATTAATTTGCCACTTGCATTCATTGAAACCTCTAACTGTACTTCAATCATTTTGTTTTAGCTTGTAAGGAAGAAGCCCGTTATGCGGTATCTGCTTCGCCCAGGAACCCAGGCAGTCATGACAATGCGCAAGTTGAAGAGTCTCGTAAAACCTGTGTTTTCCGAAGCGGGAACCAACAGTAAAATAAAAGAAGAGAAAATATTTCGAATGTTCAACAAATACTTAATAGAAGTACAGCGTAAATAACAATTTTTGATAATTATCTTCTATTTTTCATTTTTATGTCAGCACCCAAAGTGATGACATATTGTTATGGTCTCCAACTTTTTTGTGGATGGTGTTCGGTGGTTGGTGTTCAGTGTTCGGCAGTTTGTGTCTATCACAAATAGCTGAATGGCAGGTGGTGACATTTTGCATGTTAATGCCTTGTTGTACATGCAAGCGCAAGTAATGCTAATTAGAAGTATAAAACACTAAGTCTGACTTACATCTTCTGATTACAGTATATGGAATAAATATAAGTGCTTTAAAGAGGTCTCGTTTAAACAAAATTATCAAAGTGTCCTCTATTTATCAATACAGGTTAACTGTACTCACTCAATTATTTACTTTATTTGCTTTTCACATAATATTGCTACTACTAGTATAGTAACTTATGAATTACAAGTAAGTCTCTTTTGGAATGAAAATAAACATGTGTTTCACTTTTCATATTTTGTATTTTCAGATGGCAACAGGCCAGTTGATATCCCAATGATACTTAAATTCATAACAGGCTCTGAAACGGAACCCATAACAGGGTTCGACCCGGGATTAACCATTGAATTCTATGACAACAATGATGATATCCCAACATCTTCTACATGCACAAATACTTTCCGCCTTCCATATTATGATGGGATCAAACAAGATAGTGTATTTGCAAAATTTGATTATGCATTTAGTAATAAGTACTTTGGCAAACATTAAAAGTCTTGTCTACATACTGTACATGTTTCCTGGCGCACTGTCAGGATTTACATTTTTTAGTGGACATTGCCTGAAGCTTAAGATTTCTTTAGCATTAGCATTTTAAAGCTATCATCTGAGAATTCATTTCTCTAATTATCCCATCGAACGAAGTTCGGAGGGATATAGGGAACGCCTCCGTCCGTACGTCCTTCCTTCCGTACATCCGTCTGTCCGGGGGATAACTCAAATACCGTTTGCCCGATTTTGTTTTGAGAGTAGAAGTTCTGCTCGAAAGCCGATTTTCAAAATGGCCACTCGTTTCAAAATGGCGGTCATTTTAGTGCCGATTTTACAGTAATTTAGGTACAATATATAAAACTGTAATAGCAATGTGTTTAAAATGTAAAAAAATTATATAGGACATTGATAAAGCAAGAAATGTAGATATTTAAGAAACACATGGCAGCCATCTTGAAAAATGGCGGCTTTTACACGCTACTTTACAATTTTTGCTGTAACTTCAAAAGTAGTGGAGCGATTTTGTTCATATTTGATATGTGAATACTCATAAGCATGGCACACTGTTTTATGACACTTTAGGTAGTAGGCAGCCATTTTGAAAAATGGCCACCATTTACATGTTTGTGTGTGTGATTTTGCTGAAATTGTATATGTGCCTACTTAGAAACATATATTACTCTTGGCTAGTGAGCGACCATTTTTAAAATGATGAATTTTTGCTATAACTGAAAAAGAAGAAGGATTTTGTAAAATGGCTGTTCGATGGGATTTGCTACGCTTCGGCGTTGCTCAGTGTTGTCTAGTTTGATGATTAGTTTGAAGGCAAAGGAGACTGCAGACGCTTCTATAACATAGTGGATTAAAATGGGGCTGTTTTGTGAATAGTGGACAGTGGAGGGTACAGTGAATATGTGTCAGGCATAGTGTCAAAAAGATTTAACATGAGAGAGCACTGACTATGACGTAATATTATTCTTGTGGTCTAATAAAGTTGACTATGGAGTAGTTCTACAGTGTAAATAGGATAGCTTTGGGTCCAGTCTCACACAATCTCATTAGAACTCCAGCAAAATTGAAACAGTTGATGACCAAACATTGTTAATTTGTGTATTTTCTTAAAATAGGATATATTTGGATGACGTTCATCATGTACAAGGGTGACGCAAAAAATGACACCCACCTTATGCTGCATAATTTATTTGTCCATTACCATATAGACTTGTCCTTTAGCACATTTGAAGTAGACATAATGCGTAAGCACCTCGAGAAATTTCAGATATGTAGCTCAAGTGGTTTAAATTTTATGAGCATTACAATAAATTCTCACTTTGGAGACTTTCTCATTAGCCGCAGATCTGAGATTGAGTGGGCACCCCATTCCCCTGATATTAACCCACCAAATTTTTACCTCGGGGTATTTAAAGGACCATATGTATGAGACAAAACATCCCCAAAACAGCTGACTTAAAGAGAGAAATTACAAGGAAGATCAGGGCCATATCTCAATGTGTAAGGGTAATCAACAACTTTGCCTGTAGAATTCATGTTCGCCTACAAAGGAATGTACGTCATATATGTCATATGGAACAAATCTTGTAACGCTCATAAAATTTGATCCATTTGAGCTACACATCTGAAATGTCTTGAGGTCTTTACACATTATGTCTTCTTTAAATGTGCTAAATGACAAGTCTGTATGACCATAGACTAACAAGTTATGCAACGAAAGGTGGGTGTCATTTTTTTTTGAGTCGCCCTGTATTTATCATTCCTAAGAAGAGAAATGCAATCAAAATTGTGACATATGTTATTGACTATGAATACTCAAATGTGATTGCTATTTTTATAGCTAAAATGGATGCATGTCCAACACATTGTGGGACCACTTGTAGTCTGATTCTGAAAGCTTTTTAAAAATATTTATTTAGTCATGATCAATATACCTATAGCATTAGCTTGCCTATGAAAAAGGTACTTGAGAAAGTTTGTTTTAAGATATTTTTAAGTGTTCCTGTACAGTACTTAGTATTAACAATTAGACGATTCTATACAAACTTTGATTACTAAATTTTGATGACTGTATGAGAGCTGTTATTAGGTATATCATATACATTCCTGAATAATTTAAGATGTTGATTATTGTTGCTATGGATTGTGTGATGTAATACTACTAGATGCTGAAAATGTGAATTTACATGTAAGTGTGAATTGTGGATAGAATGTGGAGATTTCTGTAAGTTGTATTGCCAATTAAGAAATCGGTTCAGTACTTGATTTGTGCATAATTTAAGCTGAAGTTTATCTGTTGTAAATTGATTGCTGTTACATCATGTTAAGAATTACTCTTCGAAGCATGTAAAATATTGCCAATATTTTGAACATGCCAAACATCATTATACCATGTCATTTTTATACCATATTTAGAAAGAATGAAGCAAATTTTCTTTAAATCTCTGATTTATAATTGTAAACTAGAGTATCTGACACTTGTATCAAAATAACAAGTACTTTTTAGTTTATAAGTTAAATTTCTTAAGATGCATTCATTATCCCAAAGAACGAAGAAGAACAATATTTGCAGTTGCAAAGAATTAAATAATGATGTTACTTTTTAAGGAATACTGAGTCCTAGTGCATCTTGGTGTGTATAATTCAGAAATACCTTATTCTGTGTAATATTAGTTATGAGAAATATAATGAGATACTAAAATGCTAAGTGTTTTTATTTCATTTTATTTGTCCCACAAGTATAATGGCATATTGTACAGGGTGGCCACAGTGGAAAAGTAAAACTCCAGTGCATCCCAATAGACTGGAATAAGAACAAGGCATTAACATGACAAAATGTCACCACCTAAAACAATTTGGTCAATTTAAAGCACGTCAAACCTTAAATCTAAAGTCTGATTTGAACTTCAGAAAACTTGTAGATGATTTTGAAAAAAAAATTGTGCAATTTGAAGCAGAGTAAAAAAGACCGTTTTGACCTTGAGAAGGTCATTAAAGGTCAAATCGTAAATCTAAAGTCAGATTTGAATTCCTGAGAACTTGTAGATGATTTGGAAAAAAATTTTGTCAATTTGAAGCAAGTTGAAAAAAGACCTTTTTGACCTTTTTTTGTTGATCTTGAGAAGGTCATTGAAGGTCAAATCTCATATTTTAAGTCAGATATGCACTTCTAAGACCTTGTAGATGCTTCAGAAAAAAATTGAAGTCAGTCTAAACAGTATTTGTAAAGTTATTGAAAGTTGTAAGAATTTGTTACAGACCAGATACCAGACACCAACCGCCGTAACAAAAAACAGACCACGAGACCATAACAATATGTCACCACTTTTGGTGGTGACATAAAAACTGGAAATGAATGAACATTATCAATATATTCAATACGATTATTATCCCACCGAAAGAGGAGCTCATGTTATGCAAGGAAAGGTGTCCAATTCCAGCTAATTACACAGTATTTCATATAATTGCATTGCATAATACTAGTCTAATGCACCCAAAGTCATTTTTTATAACATCCATTTAACAATTTCAAATTGGCTGTTCACTCACTCACCTCTTGTATTTTCAACAAAAAAACAGATGGATGCACTGACATAGAAATGAAAGAATTGCAATTCAAAGTAGGAGTTAGCCATTTGGTGATATTTTGAAAAAACCCTTGCACCGACAAACTACCTGAAAACTTCCAACCACTTGAAAAATCATTACAATTAACAGCTTTACGACCAAATTATACAGAATTGTAAAACATCAACACTTCAGGCTTGATTCAAAAAATCTGAAAGCCTACTGATGTGAATAAGCTTATTCAATGGATTATTGTTGCAGTTCATGATTAATTTTATCTAACAGAAAAACCAGCAACTCTCTTGCCTCCTCTAATGTGTTAGGGGTTGATTTTCCACTTTCCTCCATAAGCATTTGGAATAATTCTTTGAAGTGTTCCTTGTTAGTTTCTACAACACAAGTATTGTCAGATTCTAACTGAGCAAATATTTCTTGGTCAATCTTTTGCAACACATCCTTATGTCCAAATTCTTCAGGGGCAAAGTACAGAATATCTGGTTTCCCATTAACTGAACTGACAGATTTTGATTTTTGAATATGGTGTGTATTCCACATTCTTTGCGTTGTGTCAAGTTCTCTTTGCAGTAGATCCATGTAACAATATCTCATACACTCAATGTCTAGTATGTTTGAATTGTCAATAATGCCAACATCTAACAGCTGGCGGCAGTGAGATATCCACATTGCTGCTCCATATATTGGAAATTTACTCCAGAAACTTTCTATTCTCTGGTTTGCAGTTGATTTTCCATACAGAAATGCAACTTTACATGAACAGTCATCATTTACAGAGCGTAGAACAGTTTGAAGCAGTTCAACCTTGACATTCTCAGTCCCCCGATCTGCGCGAACAATCTTTGGAATACCATTTACATTTTTAACACAATCGCAAAAGTATTTGCAAATTAACATAGAGTTTTTATTTGAAGATCCTGCTTTGAGCCACAATATTCTTCTACTGAATCCATCCAAGCATCCATGGACAGTTAAACCATATGGAGTTAGTTTATCCCAGCCATCAATATGCCATATATAGTTGCTCCCTTCAGATGTATATTGTCGCCTTTGTAAGCGTCTCGTTGATCGTTTGTGTACACCTTCTGGGTCAAGAACTGAGAGCAAACGGCGAATTGTTTCATGATCTGTTTTCAGCCTGCAATTCACAAAAGCTGTCATACTTTATTTTATGCCAGAAAAAGGGGAGATAAAATAGTGAAATACAGTATAATGGTAAAGAACTTTATGAGTATCTTATTGGGCGGGATGACAGGTACAAAACTGAGTTGACGGGAACAACTGAATTGATGGGTAACAGAAAATGAAACAACAGCACTCTGAGGTGACATACTGTACGCCCGGTATTATTCGCGTGCGATTAACTTTCGCGCTTTTCGCGATGGTGTTAAAATCGCGAAAAATTATCGTCGCGAAATTGCCAATTAAATCCCCGGGAATTTGTTATTACCCGGGGCTCTGATGCATTTCGTTTTGTGTCTAGTGTTATTGGGCGATAATTGGATATCCACGATCTTGAGGACTTCAGTAATGTCCATTTTACGTTGGCTGATTCGGCCCAGTACCACCAGTAGGCCCAATAATGATATCGATGACATCATTGCAAATGAAGTGCAAATTGCAAAAGATAACATGAAGTCCAATTCCAAACGCGGGACATATAAGGTGTATAACGATGCAGAAAGGGCAAACATAGCCCGGCACGCATTACTGAATGGCAATTCAAGCGCTGCTAAACACTTCAACTTGTGAAATTCGCGAAATTTAATAGCCGCGAAACCGTGTTTTCGCAAAATTCGCGAAATTAAAGCTCGCGAATAATACCGGGCGTACAGTATACCAGAAAATGAGATGACGAGGACCAAAAAGGGGAAAATACATGTACTGAGATTAAGATACGACACAACTTTTTTAACTTATGCCACAAGTGGCAACGGTTTCAAACGTCATGATGACATCTTTTTAATAATTGAGTTTGCCTTCAATGAAAACTAAGCGACAGGTACAGGTACTGAGATGACCTAGGTAACATGTATTGAGTACTGGTGTATGTTGAACTGACTTGATGGGCAGCATACAGTAGGTATTTTCAAGAAAAGTATTCAGTTGACGGCAGAATAGTTGCTGGCCTTAAAGTGATCTGATTGGCGGAATCACATTCCAGCCTATGCCTTCCCATACATGTACCTCATAAATGTGGGGCTGATTTTTCAAATCCAATCTCCACAATTTTACAATCGGGATTCGGGGTACCAGATACTATTCTCGATTCCGGAATCAGGACATTGATACTTCCCCGATGGTAAAATTGTGGAGATTGATCAATCAATTGACTTACCCATGGACTTTTGTGATTTTGCCATGCATACTCCGGTATCCCATTGCTGACCCACTGCCATGATCTATCTCTTGAATGATAGCGTCAGCAACTGTGCCAATGGCAGTTTTATCGAATTTTCTTGAGAGCCCCATCTTCTTTAAATCCCTCTTGATCTGTCTCTCCGAAAGTGTAATTCCATGACGGAACTTTAACAACATGCCGATCTCCTTGTACGTAAAACCGTCTTCAAAGTATGTGGCTATACATTCATCTCGATCTGACTCCATTTCTTCTTCGATTATAAGTCATGACACGCCGCATCTAGATTCTACAAAATCTCCTTTACAGAAGACTTTTGTAAAATTAAAATACTTATGCATTTTCAATATTAGTTTTGTAAAATTATTTTTTATTTTGCAAAATTATTTTTATAATTCTATACTTTTGGAAAATTATTTTGAAAATAATATTTTGAATTGCAAAAGTCCCATCGTATTTTATAAAACTATTTTTAAAATCTGTAAACTAATTTGATTTCTTTAAAGTAATCTAGGTATTTTTCCATAAATATAAAAAATAAATAAATTGAAAAATGAATTTCAAAATTACAAAAATCAAATCCTGTTTCATTCAAGTTTTTAGATTTTAGATAAGTATTTTGTGAATTTTTATAAGTTTTTTAGATTTAAAACAGAAAAATCGATTTTTCATTTAATATTTTGATATATTACAAAACTAAAATTGTGTTTTATTAAAGTTTTTAGATTTTATATAAGTACTTTGTGAATTTTTATAAGTTTTTTTGAGATTTGAAAAATTAAAATTGATTTTTTTTTAATTTGAAAAATATGTCCCTTTTAAAGCTTCGTACTAGTTATTATGCTTTCTAATAGTTTCAGTTTCTCGATCGGAAGTAAACTACGCACGTTAAATGATATATTGGATTCATTATCTATCTCAGCAGAAGGTTTTCCAGTATTCTTATATATATTAGGAAACGTAATTGGCACAAGCAATCATTTCAAGGATGAGGTTGATTTAGACAAATCCGTGATTAAATATCGCGAGGTATTATGACTAGCTGCTCGATCTCGCGAGATATCGTGACTCAAAGTCTCGTGTAAAATAATGGAAGGCAAGGGCATAGACTAAAAGTCAATAGCTCATGGAATATACATTTAAAAAAGGGGGATTGGCAGATACCGAGAATGCAATATCGACATTCTTGCCAAATATGACCTTTACCTTATTATCACATTAGAACATGATTTTTATTGTAAAATTGACAAAGTAGCAGTTTTAAAGCAGATTTATAGTTATAAGTTTTAACTATAGATGTAACCTGGATGCAACAAATGTTAGTGTGCCAGTGCTAAGCGTTACTCCAAATAAATAAAAAAATGGCGATTTTTTATTTTTGTTTTCAGAGCAGAACTTTTACACTTCCAAAATAATAAATTTGCAGATTTTGTAAATAAAATTAAAACCCTGGCCACTGAAAACACAACATTTTTTGTTATTAAACTGCAAATACGAAACTACTAGAAATTCATACTTTTTCTTTTTATCCAGCCTTGGTGTGTCCCTTGTTACCTTTCACCTCACATAACATGCGAGGGTTTACTTTTATTGACAAAATAATATTTTGCGGCCTTTTGTGGGTAATTTTACCAGCTTTGCAGTTGAAATGACTTATTTTGTTTTGCATGGTAAGCAGAATGTAAGTAGAGATTGTTGTACCATTTTAGTACATCTTTAACCTGTCTCCAGTTTTATCTAAAATGTCTTTAGGTCAACTGTACACGTGTTATTGCTTTTCTCGTACTTTCGTTTATACTTAACGGATGAGAATGAATTCGTGATTTATTGTGTATGGCCAATGGTAAACAGAGCCCGAGAAAAAATGCGGCTCCACTATGGCGCGACCTATGAATCACGAGATAATGAGAGTTATAAATTGCACTAATCTATATATTTAGCAATCAAGCGTATATTAAAAAGCAATATCAATTGAAAAAATCACAAATATTTTGGCATGATACATCAGTATAATTGTAGATCCGAAAAGCCGTTTTGTCTTGAACATACTGTTTTACGAGTGCTTTAGATCTCTCGAATGATATATTTATGCAAGTTTTAGTGTTTGATCTGGATCATTATAGTATCATCATTTTCTTAAATTGTTCTTTACTTTGCTTGTATAGTAGTCTCAATTGCACTAAGAAAACTGGCAAAATTCAGTCTAGAGTTTATTTTAAACGAACATAATCACGACATCGTCTAATCCAAAGCTCTTTGTTTGTTTCTTATCGCAATTAGCTTGGGACTAAATGTCATCATCAACAAGTGCTTTCTTATGAGACCATCAAAGTCACAGACAGTTCAATTACCAACCACGATCTGTAACATTAAGATAAAGAAGACATTGACATGATATTACCACGATTTAAACGGTTCCTGTCCACGTAGATTACTTAGTGAATTGAAAATAATTGAGACCGTGCTTGTTTAACAAAACAGTAACAATACTGGAAGAAATCGGGTTGATTAATAGTGATATACTCTAAACCGCATGTCCAAAGAAAAGTCATTTCTACTATCTTTAAAGAGAAAGCGTCAAGAAAGAAATAATTTAAGGCACTTCGATGGTCATTTACTGAACGCTAATTGTGTCGGAAACTATTTCTAAACATTACTTTTCTTTCATGAACCCCAAAAATAGTTCGACGAACTTGAAATCTTTTTTTTTCAAATAAGACTTAATAGAAAGGAGATTGACTCCAATAAAATTCCAAACGAACGTTGGTCAGCAGTTTCTTTATACATTAATTTGTGCAATAGACATCGTTTGAGAAAGTCTTTGGGAGTTGCGATATATGATCAAATATATACGATTTAACATGCTGTATTACATACCCAGCGAAGCATTTGTATTGAAGTCAATGGAGCTGAAGGTCGGCTATATATTCCTGTATTACGTACCCAGCGAAGCATTTGTATTGAAGTCAATGGAGCTGAAGGTCAGCTATATATTCCTGTATAGCCGCCAAACCTTTTACCATGACAATCTTATGACGTCATCGAGACGTCATGTTTCATTTCTTCCTAATTTCACTCGCACACAAACACGTGGCGTCATTGATATAACGTAGCCATGATATAAAAGTATGTAATACAACAGTTATGTCCGTATCATTGAATATATGCCTTCGGTCTGTCGTAATATAACCCTCGCAAGCTCGGGCTATATTGGTGACAGACCTCAGGCATATATTCAATGATAGGGACATAACTGCTAAGTATAGCCGCCAAACCTTTTACCATGACAATCTTATGACGTCATCGGGACGTCTATGGTGTTTAAACTGCTTCTTTATTCGGTACATTAACATTCTATAAATACCAAATAAAAGAAACAATTTACCAAACCTTTACCCAATCTATCGAATGTTTTTTTTTTATTTTATCAAATGTAATAATCTATACAATTTATATTCGCTAAATAGTTTCACTTGTTCTTTGTATTGACATTCACATTTGATATGTATACACGTATTTGTGTGATGCAGCGAATCAATTTAACGCACGTATAATTCAATTAATTATTTGTACATTCGGTATTTAAATTATTTATATTCGGTAAATACCGAACGCCACATTCGATAAATTTCGTTATTTTTCGATAATTTACGAGACTTTCAGTCACGTGATATATTTGTACGATGTAAAATAGCTGCGCGGCCATTTTGCAAATCTCGAAGTCACGTGACAAAATATCGAACAACAACATCGAACAACAAGTTATCGAATATTACTTTATTGCATTCGGTAAATAGCAAATTAGCTTTCGGTAAATAGCAAATTAGCTTTCGGTAAAATGCATTAACTATGTCATAGAAAAATAAACCATTTGGTAAATATAGGCAAACTTATTTCGGTAGGGTTCAAATAGAAATTCAGTATTGTGCATATAATGTGTTACTCTTAAGGAATACCATAACAATTCACGCAAAAATATCATTTAACGAATGAAATATGTAATTTAATGCACATAGTATTAAGTGATTGGCTATTTTGAAAACTAAATTTGCTGTAACAAACATATAAACGTTTTTACCGAGTGGAAAAACGATTTAGCGAATATGAATGTTTCATATATCGAATATATTTGAATTAAATGATTAAAGAAGCAAAAATAATGCCATAGACGTCATGTTTCATTTCTTCCTAATTTCACTCGCACACAGACACGTGGCGTCATTGATATAACGTAGCCATGATATAAAAGTATGTAATACAACAGTTATGTCCGTATCATTGAATATATGCCTTCGGTCTGTCGTAATATAACCCTCGCAAGCTCGGGCTATATTGGTGACAGACCTTAGGCATATATTCAATGATAGGGACATAACTGCTAAGAAATGTAAACATTAACAGAATTGAAAAGGTGTCCCATGGTGGCTGAGTGAAACACAATGTCGAATTATTGTCAAACAAGAAGCCAGCAAATCAGTACGGAGCGCCAGTAACTAAATACCATTATAACAATTCTGTTAAGTACAAATTTGCCAAACGAGAATCCAATATGGGATTGTAATCGGATTATTTTCTTTGTTAATCGAATCCAGGGATTTTTACTAATTCGCATAGTTTCACCTTGATAATAATTTAACGCAATTTAAAAGGGTTGCCATGGCTACTGTACATGCGTGGCCATGACGTGGCCTAAGTGTTACTCACATTTCTTCACACAACTCGCTAATGTTCATGCTCCATATTCACCAGATGAAGCACAATTAGGCTTTTAACTATATTTAGAATCTAGAAGCATCATATGAAAGGTCAACAGTTTAATTCTAATATGGGGCTGATCTCGAGAACAAGTAGAAAGTACTATGAAACAACCATGTAGGCAATATAGATATGTTTTAGCAGGAGATGGTCCCCAAGTATCTGGCTGGGGTACTATGAGGCTATAAGCGTCTAGAACATTTCAATTACAAGTCACGAGCTGAAGCATTAAGATAAACTAGACTTGGAAATAACAAGCCTCAAATCTAAATGAATCTTGTCCGACTAAATTACTACGTGAATCGAAAATAATTGTTGCCATGTCTACTTAACAAAACAGCAAAGAAAATTAGATTAAAAGAATATACTCTAACTTGCATGTCTAAACAAGACACGTAGAAGTAATTAAGATGAAGCAGACACGGTTTCAACCAAGGTGGTCATTCATTGAATGATAATTCTGTCAGAAAAGTAACTTCACTTCATTTCAAAAGTCGAGTTTCCAAAAGAAACATCACTATAGACAGGAATGTCAACAACTATGCACTTCTTGGAAACTTTCCCATAACAGTAAAATCAACTTTTAAATTTTTTAAATAATCAGTTTTGACCACATCAAAACATTTCTCCGTGTTTCGCTAAGTATGATAATATGTATTAAATTGTTATAGCTGAGGAAATGGGCTCGAAAGAAATATCACTTTAACTCCACAATAACCCTGATGATATATGCATCGCAGGTCCAAGGGTTTCTAGGTCAAAGACATGAATAACAATTCCATTATTGTTTCATGATTTCGAAATATTTTTGAAATCGTATCACTAGTTGACTGCTTCATCATCACAGACATTAAAGATGCAGACACTCAGATACTAGTAATCATAGAATATGAAGTATAAGGCCCTTATTATGCTATAGATAAAATCCATAAGACCTTTCATGACCTTTCTTGATTGCATATTAGTAATATATCGATTGTTTAATTAAAATCAAGGTTCTTCACCTCGAATTTCTCTACCTTCAACCTTCAGGAGACAAATTCATTAACTTCTTGTTCTTGACATGAAACTTTGATTCTGTGCCATCTTCAATAATCTATCATTCCGCTTTGTAACACTGTATACTTATTGCTACAACTGAATGTGTACTGTTGTGGAAATCTCTAACGTTCTTTTTCACTTATAATGGCAATTATTGGATAAGTCTAATGACATTAGATCGCTACAACCGTATGTCTACTCTTGTGTAAATATTTGATAGTTTTCACCTCCTGGTATTGACGAAGTGATTTGTTAAGGTCAATTATATAAGAATCTTTCCTATCTATTAAACGTATGTGTATACTTGTTAAAGCTGAGAGGAAACGCGGTCTTAGGAGACAAAAAAACTGACTGGCTGATAGTAAATAGGTTCATGGAATAAACCAAACATACAAAGCAAGAAAATAGAAAAACAGCAACGTAGTATATAGACCAACACTTCAATCGTTGACCAAACATTATCAAATGAAACCTTTACGTATTGCTTACTATTCAAACCTTCAAAATCATGGGGTATTTCGACCACATTGACTTTAATTTACACAAGGCGTATTAAAGGTAGACTTCAGTACTCAAGGAACGTAATGCGAGAGCATACAACGCTTGTACGAAAAGTATAATGACGGTTATCAAGGGTTATACTGTTAGTAAGGTGTCAGTATACAATAGTCAAAGAAAATGTAACATGGCGGTAAACAATCGGATTACTAAATGATTGTGGCAGTGTACACGGGGCTAAATTAAAGCAGATGTACAAGGGGCGTATTTAAATTAATGTGACGACAATGAAAATAGGGTCACTTTAACTCTTAATTTTGTCATTTCCTGTTGATCTTCCTCAAGTTATTTGTAGGTTTGAAGAAATATTACTGGATCACTTGACTTAGCCATTAGCAGCCCAAAACCAGGCATTGTTCAAGAGTCAATAAGTAAACAAAGGCACTGTTGCAACCTATAGATATCTATTGCTATAACGATAGAACTAGATGTCACACAGTTTCACTTTCGGGGATTTCCACTTCTCGTTTTAGCCAGGGAAAAGCAGGTATTTTATCTTTGGATTGTGACTCTTATTGACAAATAACACATATAGGCTGTAGATGTATCTATTTACCGAATGATTATTTCTGTGACTCAATTTAGGGGGAAATAGGCAAAAGTAACCGTTGCTCAGCCACTTTAATGATCTGTCACTTGTAGTTTATACCATACTTATCTAGAGTCGTAGTAGCAGAGACACTGATCAAAGTACCACGTAGTGATTTGCAAACGAATTGGACGTTTTTGACACCTCTCGGTACGTTGGCACTCTCTTTGGCATTTCACATTTGTACTTACGCATACATATGTGTTCTAATATTGGGGAAATGAAGATCCTCCTTTTTAGAATGAGGAAAACATTTTGAAAAACTGATGAGATGGGCTTCTTATCTGATCTATTGGTATTATCCAATTGACATTTTTATCTTTTTTATGTTAAAGATTCTAACTAACGACCTGCCCGTTCGAGTTGGTCACCATGGGTCACTGCAAACCCCAAATGGCAGCAGCCTCATGCTAAATACCTGTACATTGATAATTCGACCTTGACAGATTCTTGAATATTAGGTGAACTTGTCCAAAGGCCTTGTAATGCCAAATACCTAGATCATACCTTAACCTTAAGGTGACCTTGGCCAATAAACATTTACTTTGACCTAAAGTCACCTAAGCACAGGTCACGAAGGGTCACAACACCATAAGGTCCTTAAAACGCCAAATATCAAGATATTGCCCCTTGACCTTGAAATGACCTTGACTAATAAACATTGACCTTGACCTCAGGTGACCTAGTCATTGGTCGCCAAGGGTCACAGCAGCCGCCGGGATCTAAAAACGCCAAATACTTTACCAGAATACCGTAATGATACTACACATTTTATTTACAAATAGATATTTCCACCACTTTTGAATCCACAAAAACTGTATTCAAAACATAGGCAATGAAAACAAAGTACAACGATAGAGTAAAATACAAAAATGATAGAACAATGAGACATAATATAAAAACTAAACTAACGTTTATAATCGTAAAATATTTATAATTTTTAAAGCGGCACCAAAAAGAACCCATAATCAACATCTCAAAACCAAGATGTTATGCCTGGTATTCATCCGGTTCCGCCTGCATACAAATACAATTAAATATATCTACAATAATTGATGCTGATAACAAAGTTATCCTAATTGGAACAAGTCTGTGTGAATCATCACCAACAGTTAATCTAATAAAATCTTTTGAAATTACAATTAATATAACATAATACAAGTAAAATACGTAGAATCTCATGTATTACACTAACTTGGTTATTGAAGTCTTTGTTAGTAATCATCTTGATTCACAAGGTTTCGATTGTTCCTACTTCACCTTGATAAATCTGCCCGATTTAACCAACCGCTGTGTAAATAAACCCTAGCTGGGTTCACTCTCAATATTGCTCCTCCTGGCAGTTGCCCGCAGATTTTTGTTAGACGCCACAAAATCAATGGGCCAATCAACGATACGATGTTTATTCAGTCCGTTTAGACATTTTCAATATTTTGTCAACTGGAAAAGCAGAGCGTTCTGATTGGGTCCGTGGAATTAACACCGGGCCATGAACCGCCACATATGGACGGGGGAATCAAATTGACTTTTTATGCCACGAGGTCTCTAGACCCAGTGAAAAGCGACGATGGTTAATCAGCCAAGCGATTTCATCGCAATTGTGTTTCTCTTAAACATATCTAGGGATATGTCTATATACACGTACTAAACCAAAACTATAGCCTAAAGTCTGAGGGTGGAAAATGGCAGAATGTGGCGAATTGGGTGGTGTATATAGATATGGTGTACAGGATAAGCTCATATTTATTTGTATTTTGCAATTGTAAAATATGAAAAAGTAAGTGAATGATTTCATATCTTTTTCGTGCAAATGTTTACTTTCTACCTTGTTTGGCGTCAGTCTATTTCCAACTATAAAAACGGCACCATAGCATATGATATATAATTTACTTGGTTAATTAACTATTTGTCTGGTATTCATACTGTGCAATTTAGTTCTCTGTCTTCCTGTCATTAATAAGGAGAGAGTTCTTTGCGTAGAGATGCAATACAGAAAATGTCATCCATGTGTTTGTTACTTAGATGTTAACATTATTGAAAATATTGTATTAAAAAAACATACACACAGGTTGGCATGATCTTGCTTCAAGGTTGGGGGGTGGGGCAGATTTTTATGCAAGATTAGTAATGGCTAATCTAATTTAGTAAAATCACAAGAGGATAACATTTTAGAAAGAAATATTTAACATGAAAGCTGCATATTCTCAGGGGAAAAAGAGAATACCATGCAATGGCTAAATCAATCTTTCTTCTGAGAGAATATTTTGTTGAATGCAAGTTGTGATCAAATGCGAATTTATTGATAATGGCGCCGATGTCCTACACATGAAAACGTTTTTCCATTACCTTTTACCACATCGACACGAATGTTTTTCGTAAAATTCGATGACAGTTTAGTTTAAAACAAGTAAAACGTCTCATGTCCGTATTTTAATATTTCAATTTAGTAACTCATATCTTTGATTAAATGCCCGTATAAATAACAACAACGGAAGGAGCACTTTTTATGTTTTGAAAAAAATTCGATAAATGATGTTACCTAAAGCCCCCCTCACATATGAACGAATCAACTAAGCGTAGTCATGCGAATTTGATGGGAACGTAAATATCCGAACAGAAGCGAATCACCGTGCATGCTTTCGAAGCTTTCCGAGTGGGTACTTTCACACCCCTACGATGTTCAACGTACATATACTAATGGGAATGAAGTCCCTATTCGCCAGTGAACGCACGTTGACGTCTGGGGCTTTCATTCATATGTGAGGAGGCCTTTAAGCCTCCCTTATTGATATATGTCGACGCATCATTTCGAAGAATTTTCCCAATTTACAAGGTTGCGTTTAGTGGATCTGTTCATATTGAGGAGATCTTAAAGAGGCGCTATGCCATAGGATAGTACAATCAAGACCCCTCTGGACTTTTTTTGCATATTGAGTTTCACCACATATTCATCCATCTACTTACCATAGTAAAAGTCCCGAATACCCCTCTTTCATGGTAAATTTTGCGATTGTGCTGGCAGATCTAATTATTTTCGCGGAAATTAATTTAATCTGAAGTTTGGAAATACCGGGAAAGTCCTCCTGTCATTTGATTGGTCGTTGAATTTGTTAATCATGAACCTGATTGGCTACCTGGTTCAAGCCGCTTGTGTGATTCTGTTGATTATTTCAATATTTTGGCAATAATATACCCCAAAGTTATTCTCAAGATATATTCATGGTATGTGAGATATTATATGAGCAATAGGACATCATTGATTGTCTGAGGGAGAAACCTATGGTATAATGCATCGTTTAAGTAAGTTATTGTAATTAGGTGGATCCAAAAAAACTACAGATCCCGATAAATGAGGAACGAGATAGATGGTAGAACTGCATTAAAAGAAAACACTTAATTTAAGAGTGAATTTTAAAAGATTAAGCATACTGATGAGATTAACTTAAATGTTACATAAACCTTTGAACATTGATAAACCAATCACTTATGTCAACCAATGAAATTAAGAAATCAAACTGGCCAAGAGCGTTTGTCAAGCTGAAAACCACCCACTGAACATTCTATTCCAACGGAAATTTACAAATCCGATCAGTTTTTATGTTTATCCTTGATTGAATCGACAATAAGCTATAGCTGTATATGTTCTCTTCTTAGCCTTAAAAATAGTTCATGTCGAAATATATTCAATTACTGCTGAGATACTTCATACATGTTATAAAAAAAGTTTGAGTGTATTTAATATCAGGAATATAGATAGTCCCTTTTAAGAGAAACCAGAGTCCCCCGCAAATAAATGATGAGCAGAGTACTTCAATTATAAATTTTGAAGTATATACAGACTTGTAGCAAGGAATTACCAAGTTAGGGGAGGGGGAGGGTGTTCAACAATGTTGGCTCCAAAATGGTAAAAATCATTTAGAAAGTGCTCAGAATGGTGAAAAACTGCATGATTGTGAAGGGGGGGGGGGGGGTAGCTATAGCTACACGTTATTTAGTTAAATGCACGTGAATGTGTCGACTCATGGTATCCATGGGATCATTCCTCCTTAATAGTATTCACAAAAAATCCTAGATTCCATTATTTAACCCAAATACCAGGTCGTTCAACAAGACCATGGGAAAAAGCTCTCATTTTAAAGATTCTTGATGTTTTCTCATAAAATGTTCACACAATGTCTATAATATACTTTTTGATTGATGTTTAAAATATCAGCAACTTTAATTTGATTCAAAAATAAGGTTTACAATGATAACTTGACTTTTTTCTCCATTTTCTACTTGTACATGATATTACATAATATAATATTTAGGCACAACTATTGTCCCATAAAGTTTAAGTGTGTATTCGCTAGAAAATATTGCAACTAGCAGTGAAGTAATATTATATAATCTGTTTTATGAAGTTTCTAGCGAACATGTTGTCATTTGGTGTTAGTTTGAGATGGTCATCATACAATAAAGCTATTAAAGCAACAGGGTTCAGGATAGCCTATTGATGTTATGAATGATAACCCTCATTTGAAAGATTGGGTAAACAGATAAGCTCGATAGTTGGGTCAAAAGTCGACCCTCACTCGATAGTTGGTGGCTAGCGGACTTCTCAGCAGTGGGCAATAAAATCAATTCAAATGCTAATTGGGTAATCATTATTTCAGCTGACGGGTCCAATATTTGGTATATAACGAATGCACACTAAGATATATCCTTCCTCGTGTTTAATGCGCAGTCGCTGGCCTTTAATCCATTGTCGATACAGTGCTCTGAAGCCATCTGGAAAATTTGTGTAAAGGGCCATCTGGACTGCAGTCGAATGTTGATGCATATTTCCATAAAGTGCACCTCTTAGTTGACCTTCCATACTAATGAAAACAGCAAAATCAAGGATTGTCTTATCTCGAGAGTAATTAACCTGGGGCAGCTTTTCCGTCTATTTTACCAGTAATTTGTGATGGTTTCCTGCACATTATTAGCAGTGTCGACGGGTGCATCATCGCGAAGGAAAAATTTAGAGTTTGGCTGAATGGTTAATGTTTAATCAACTTACCATAGCATTAATCTTTGTTGATTTTCTGGCCAACTGGTACAGCATTAACTAGCAGGATTTTAGAAATGTGTCTGAAAACTATGAACACTATGAACATCAATTTTTCCTCAGAACATATGTAATCTAAAGGCACACGATACTTAATTTAGAAGAAAAGATAAAAACTAATCATTGAAACATGTTACTCACTCACTGGCTCAAATCTGAAACAAAGTTTGATTTGCTTTAATATTGAACCAAGGAAAAATAACTCACGAAGAAAAAAGCATTTGAAGTTCAGAGATCATTAAACATGCATGTACATGTTAAACAAAGTGAATATTTTAAATTACAGCTGGTTTAAAAGATAGAGACACGTCTATGAAAATGAATGTATCATGCAATACAAACAAAGGACCTTATACACCCTCCATTGGGATCTCCCCATGGGAAAAAAATAATTCATCTGATTTTTCATAATGAGTATTCTGCTTCAATTATTACATTTATATGCACACTAGTATCTTGTTGACCTATATTCAGCACTGTATTGATGTATAGGCCACTTATTTGGGTCATAATTCAATCATGAAGTGTAGAGGCATAGATTCCAAACCAGGAAGTATTTTTGTGTCTGTCAAAATCCATTTACATCCTACGCATCCCTGCATCTTATCCAAATATGTTACTACATAATGAAATATAATAGTATAATCTTTGGTTTTACAAACTTGTATGATATTTGATAAGTGTAAAAGTTGTTTTTGGAGCATTTTTCTATAGCCATTTTGTAGGGAAAAAAATGATGAAAAAATGTACAATCTTTTAATTTTAAGTATGACCTGAATCGATTGCAAACTTCATATTTGCACATTTGATGAGACAAACTATTTGTGTCGTATTGTAAAATTATTAAGTTTGCAATCGATTCAGGTCATAGTGTATTTTTGGTATTTCTGTGATAATCAATGGAAACCAATGGGATCTGCTGATATCCTCATGTTAAGTCAATAGTGCACAGCCCATGTAATGCCTGGGTCACATAGCCGCCGGGCGCCGGCCGATGAGTAGTCATCGGCCGATTTCTAAATCGACCGGGCGCCGGTGACTTTTCAGCGATGTCTTGATCTAATCGTGAGTATGGTCACATTAGTACAGGCATCGTACGGCGCCCGCAATCAATTGAATCTGAAAGACACCGCACGGGTATCGCAAGGCTATCTGCCGATGGCCGTACGGCACCCGCCAGGACATCGGTCGATTTACAGGCCTCTAGATTTATACTTAATCCCTGTATGACCCAGTATGACTGTTCCACATGGCGTGAATGCAAGATTTGAAAACGGAATACACCGATAGACAGGACTTCCAGGATAATAATGTTTTCATGCAATAGAAATCAGAAAAAGAAGATCCTCTTTTGAGTAAATAGCTTCAATATTTAGAAAAAAATGTTGACATGGAGTCACTATTCATAATTTTTCAAATTGTTTGATTGATATTTTTACTATCATTGGGTACTTCACTTGAAAGAAAACGTATTGTTTTAATACACTGTATTTATGCCCAGAAAGTACTCATGGTGAAATATATGAGCGTCTAAAATCACTTGCCATACTGCACGTGGTCTTTTCATCAAAGTGACCCTGACCTTGCACCCTGATTCATTTTTAGATCTTTCATATAAACAAATACGATGTCTACCTGTCCATCCGATGCTATTAGCAAAATTCAATATTTCTGTATCTTTCTTTTGTCTGTTCTCGTAAAGAGAATTTGTTTGGTCATAAAAATATGGCATATCTTCAAAGAAATTGGCAATTTTTACTTCTATTTCAAGTGGAGTACCCTCTTCCCTAGACACATCTAAATCTTCATCATCCACCAGCTCACTAGCATTGTTATTATCTTTTTCCACTTGTCTTTCCAAGGCCTTCCTCATATATGGCTCATTGGACTTATCCCCTCTATCCTTAGCCTTTGGCATATTAACTGAGACAGTGAACTTTCGTATTCAAATTGTGACCCTTGAAAATACTGTACTCACAAAAACATTCAGAAGATTTTTAAAATAAATGATTTGTAATGGTTGCATGAGTGAATATACGCATAAAAATGTATCACTCTATTCAATGTGTATGACAGACATACACGATTAATGTCAATATAAGAACAACTAGATCAACTTACCCACCCAGCCATTCAAATGTGTGTCATTGTTTTACAGTAAGCCTAATCGTTCCATTTATGTTTTATAAAAAATCTCTGACAGTGTGTAGTAATTATAATTCCTTACCTCATTACTTTTAAAACTTTTATATCACTTTATAAGTAATCATTATTAAGATTTATCAAACAAATCAGCACGCAAAGTCCCAAGATGACCGTGCGATGCCACCGGGCGCCGTAAGATAATCGTACGATGACCGGACGGGACACGGCCGGGTAGGTACCGATGAGTTTGGTTGAGAAAAAATCGCCAAGACATCGGCAACTTTTATCTCCGCGATAAAACTCTGCCGGCGCCCGTACGATGTCTAAAAATCGGCCGATGAGTGGCGATCATCGCCCGGCGCCCGTACGATGCCCGGGCTCGCCGGCCGATTTTGAACAAAATACTCATCGGCCGGGCGCCGTAGTAAAAATCGGAGCCTATGTGACCAAGGCATTAGTCAATACAACCTTACTGAACGAAATGATCCCTATCTCAGCTTATGTGTGTCCGAGCACTTTAATATTTTCCAAAGTATTATTTTTTCCGTGAACTTATTGAACGACCTGGTATTTTTAACATCCTGAGATAATAACTAGGCCTTTTGTGTTAACGATCGATGAATCAATTTCAATTTCCCAAACCAACAACCTGACAACGAATCGCCAAATTGAAATGTTGTAATTCCATTGACAATTGACGAGTAGTTTTATCAACTTTGACACAACAGACATTCAACTGTAATTTTCGACCAAAACAGACGTAAAGATTTGAACATAGATTGATCAGCTCAACAAGCGTTGTCACTTGTCAGACTGTAATTAAATCTTGAACGTCGTTTTTCAGTTTCGAGCTATAATTTTAAGACATTTGGTATATTTAGGAGTCTGATATTTATGGGATATATTTAGCATAAATGAAATTGGTATTTACAATGGTATCATAGATTCTACCAAGAATAGAGTGTTTTTGGCAATCTTGACAGGTGCTTCACAATCTAAGATGCATACCACCCTTTAAAATCCATAACACTCACACGGTTCCATTTTACATTTTTACTATGTTTCATTACTGCCCCACCCCCCGCCTCCTCCGGTTACCATAGCAACAAAAATAGTTACTCAAGTTCATAATTTTGTTATGAAACTATCACATGTTGGAGATAATTGATTGATCTTCATACATACCAATTTTCAACAAAATTCATTAAAATATTTTTGAATTAGAATAAAATTCTCAAGACTTATGGGACAACCCTCGTACATTGTATTGTGTATTTCTATTGTATTTATATCTCTTGTAATGACATTTTGCATTTTATTTTGTATTTGTCATATGGATAAACTTATTTTGTATTTCGTTATTAGGTGATTTTATTATGTTTCATGCGTTTCTTTGTATTTGTATTTTAATTATCATACATTTTATTGTTTGTTTGTTTTAATGTCTGTTTTTATTGTACTTGTATCTTTTTTTTTAGATATTTTTATTGTAAGGTACTCTTTATCTTCATCCTCACAAATCTTGAAAGCAATCATATTCCCTTTTAGTACCAACAAAACAGCAATAAAAGAATAGTTAAACCAATTGTAAACATATGTTTTTACTGTGGGGGCATTTTGATGATATTAGAGGCATTGTCGTTACTACTTTGAGACATAATAATGGCAGTTTTATTGCTACATATAATATCTCTTGGCTGTTTCTAATTTATAACAAATATCATATTAGTATGATAACCTTGCCAGTTTTTTTCAAAGGATATTTGTACTGTTTTAGAAGACTTAACAATTACTTTTACCAGAGTAATATATGAAGTAATAGTGGTAGGCCAAAGTATTTCAGCCCGATAATTCAATATTTCTCGGAAAATGAGATATCGTCCAGTCCGTATACTTTTCGTTCAGTGGCAGTCCGTTCTTGCTATTTCAGCTCTGGATATAAGGTGGTAATAATACTTATAACCTTTTTTCAGCGGGCAACTTCGGCCCTTGGTCCTATATTTCACTATATTGCCCTTTGAAATGAGTTTTTGATATATTCGCAATAAGTGCAATGTTATATAATCAGAACGCAACGGGTTAACCGCAAGTTTTATGATGTAATAGATGTAATAGATCATAAAGGTAATATTTGAGAAATGAGAAAAAATCTGTCATAACAGCTGTGTATCGTATTTATAAGTGGACATTCGTGTGAAATCGGTCAAGGTCAAATTGCTTATTGTTTCCGTATTTTAATAAACTAATAGTTAAATAATTCATCAATTCGAAATTGGTTAAATTTAATTAATTTCCACTTTTGTTTCTTTATCTTATCTTAAATCTAAATTAATTTTAATTATGTTAAAAACCTTTGATCGATTACTTGCACTAGACAAACCTTGGCCTTGTCAAGACATCTGGAACTCAATGGGAGAATCTTTGATATTCAACGGCCATCAGTCTTAAGATCAATATTCTGCTTAACCAAACAATATTTTCTTAAATGTCAATTTGTTTTAATTACATCTCGAGTAAATCTTCGATCGAATACTTAGTTGGTCTAGACCAAGATTTGAGTCTACTGCAAGAGATCCAGATTCATTTGAGAGTCTTCAGAGTTCATCTCTCTTTGATTTCTATTACCTTCGTGTAGCGTGTTTTACTCTACATAGGCTTACGACCCCAATTTCTATAGGTGGAAAAGAAATGACTATTAATAGCCGAATTAAATGGGTAAATGTAAATGTGTAGATGCTATGTACACCAACTTGAATTACATGTTGTTCCTATCTTTGATCCTATCAGGTCCAACTTAAAGCTTTTCTTCAACTCGAAAAGAGGAGGATCTACCATTATTACCACCTTGCCGGGCCAGTTCTAGGGGTTTTAGTGCTAGTTTAGAAGGCATTGATTTTACTATATCGACCTGAGAAATGTTTGACGTCATAGTGGTGGTCCATATGGACCGGTCTAGAATATATTCTGGACCGGCAATTTTCCCCGGGAAATTAGATATCGTTCAATGCGTAAGATTTTCTTGCTGTTTCAGTCCTTGTCGTTAACGGTGGTAATGATACTAATAACGTCATTTCTGCGAGGAATATAGTGAAATATTGGACCTTGGGCCTTCGGCCCTCGGTCCAATATTTCACTTTATTGCCTTTAGAAATGACGTTATTGTACTATTATCACAATTGTAGTTCATACGGAAAGTATATAGCCAACAGGTATTGCAAGTGGTATTGCAGGTAACACAAGTGGTAAACAAAGTAGAATACAAAATTAATGGCGATTTTGTGTAATCTTACTAAAGCGGTCTAATTGGTTCCACAGTACATGGTCATTGTAGATACTGACTCGGGGGGATATTAGATACAATAGATCGTAAATCAATGTCCATCTGTGTACATTTTGCTCATTATTCTTGAATAACAGTCAATTTACTTTCTAGCGGGTATTAGTTCTAGGTCTGTTGTATCATAACGTCTAGTTATTTATTCAATACAGTCTTCTGTTGAACTGTTGTATTCTTGTGACGTTCTGTCTTTTCCCACATGCCTGTCTGAACACACTCTTCTTTAATCTCAAATGACGAAAGTAGCATCACACTGTCATCACATGTATCATCGTTCGTATGTGTAATGTATTCCAATGCTTCACTTTGCGTTTCATCGGTGTTTTTGTGTTCACTTTATTAGTATTGTTTGAAGTCAATATCATAATATATTTCATATATTCAATCTAGACTGATTTGTTTGAGGGGTAGTTTGCGATAACAGATGATGGTAAAACAGAGATGGTTTATGCCAGCGTTAAAATTAACAGGCCTGGACAAAAAATGAGAGGAGGACTTACAAAAAGGTTGTACATGAAAGAACATATGAAGCGATCGATTCTTTATTTTGCAGTTGTTCTATGAGGAATACTTTCTGTATCTAAATTGCTAATTATACACAAAACTGCCCCATATTTTCCAATTGCATTAAGGTTCGCATTTTAAATTACCTATTTCTGGATGTAAATTATGATTGATACCCTATTATAGACCTGCTTTTTATCATGTAAATAGCATAAAAGTGTCATAATTTAACAAGTTTAGTAATTTAGATGTGCCATTTGTCATCTTAATCCTGAAATGAGATGAACAACTTAGAAACTGTTTTCTTCTGCCGTTTTAGATTTAGATTAATTCCGCTTGAGATTTGATTTCTATTTTCAAGACACAGGCCATTTAACATGGATTTATATGAAAATACTTTTTAATAACTTTTATCTCACATTGCATCACGCCGCCTAAATCAGCATTTATGTTGTTTATGTAAAGATATCAATTTCGTTTTTTGTCATACGATGTAAATTATGGATATGATTTTTAATAACGTATAAAGCTAACAACTTATTTTCTTAACACTTGTTGCAATGTCATAGTTTTATGATTTCTAAATGGGTGTGTTTACCAAGATCTTATCAATACCTATTACAAGTTTATTAACTGACGACTTTAATTTAAGGCAGTGAATTTCAAGGTATTTTTATTGGACGCATTTTAATATATCACTTATGCAACACCACATTATGTTTTTAAAACGGCCATCTGACCCCCAACCCCTTACCATATAAGGGTTAATTGAAGGCGGTGAATTTCAAGGCATTTCTTATTGGACGCATTTTAATAAAGCCCTAATACCACATCGACTTCTGTATTTCAGCCTGTATTTGAACAATCGTTGTGCAATCTGAGTGCAACCAGCATGGATCAAGATGAGAGCAAGAAGAGCTATTTATAATTTTTGCAGCATTAGTACTTAATTACTTAATAAGTATAAGTACGTATTTGTTTAATCGCATTGACCTCGTCTTAATATATAATACATGTGCCTGATACACTGATTACCATGGATGAAATATAAAAGGGTGTGATTCTTATATAA
This sequence comes from Owenia fusiformis, assembly GCA_903813345.2. Lineage (NCBI taxonomy): Eukaryota > Metazoa > Annelida > Polychaeta > Sabellida > Oweniidae > Owenia > Owenia fusiformis. The sequence continues at coordinate 30,964,533 of CAIIXF020000010.1, read as the reverse complement.
TGATATGGATGGATGATAAACAAACAAAATAAAAGCATATGTTAGCAATATTTGATTGGGTTTATTATGCAATTGTAAATGTCCTTCTTTTCAGCCTTAGCTCAAGATTACAAACTCAGTGTTTATTAACTTAATTCTATTTCTCTAACCAGCACCATTATATTCTAAAACCATTATATTGTAAAACTATTATATTGTAAAACCGTTATATTGTAAAACCATTACATTGTAAAACCAGTATTGTAAAACCATTACATTGTAAAACCAGTATTGTAAAACCAATATTGATGTAATGCCATTCTGTAAACATAAGACCCCAGACTCCTTCTCCAAAGCCCAAGACAGTAGACACCAGACCCTCCAACCAGACACAGCTAATCACAGATTCTACCTTTTTATACCAATCAATGTTATTCTATTCTAATAGATATCTAGCATTCGATTCGAACCTGAGCCAATATAAGCTAAAACCCAGGGTTGAGTTAAAGGTTCTAATAGATATCTAGCATTCGATTCGAACCTGAGCCAATATGAGCTAAAACCCAGGGTTGAGTTAAAGGTGAGAAAAAATAGATGTATCTCAGAAGACACTTCAACATACAATATTATGATCAATAATTATTCATAATAATAAATAAAGTATAATATAAAGCGAAAATAGAAGTGTGCTTATGATAACAACTGGTACTTTTTTAAATTATATGTTCCCTTATCGATTTCCATTCTGTTACTTATCGCATCTATCTGGTTCACAGACACATGGCTAAGAAGAATGGGATCTCTTGATTCATGATAATGATGAATTTTTCTTTTGTTAGTAATGATGAGAACATGCGATGTAATGATTATTAGCTTGGAATGAATACGTTTGATCAGTGCGTATTACATCAAAGAATAGTCGGGATTCTTTAGTATCATTATACTTTGTAGAAATTGCTACTCCTGGTAAATTATAATAGATGTGAAATAATAAGGAAAAAATATCATAAAAGATGAATCAATTTGAAAAATAGTGAATATACGAACACAGCCATGCCACCTTACCTTTCCTATAAACCCCACTATCTTTTCCTAAATTACAATCACAATCGAATCACGCATGACTCATCGTTGCGTCATTGTAATTGCGTGATTTATAGAATACTTCTATCATACCAATAATAAGCACAGTTGGTCTTTAATATACCTGTTTTACAAGATACCTTTAATGATTTCGATCGTCCACCTGGATTGTTGTAAGGACAGTCGAGCAGCGTGTGTATATTTAGAAATATATAAGCACTAGTGTCAAAGGGAAAAGGGGTAGGGTGCTTCCTCTGGTGTGTCTGACCGTTAAAGAGTTTATTGCACTGTATATCAATTTTCTTTTCCTATCGAAATTATATAAAACGTGCTCCCCTGAATCAATATAGATGCTGCACAGGCGTAACAACCCCAAGACTTCACTATAATGGACGAATAAAGAAGTATAAAAATGCCCATCTGAATTTTGTTATATTTATTCTCCTTGGAAAGAGAGAAAATGGCCTTGAACCTAGATTTCACGCGCGATCTAAAGTAAGCCTACGTGCAATGTATTTCTGATGTACAAGAGTAATCTAATTGTACATCCCGTATTGCACCAATCAATCGAAATATTGCAAACCAGGCATATTTCTAAATTGAGTAAAAGGAAGTGTTTTAAACAAAAATGATAATAATAATATCAATATATATATAATTTGCGCAAGCCACGCGAACTTTCAAATTTCTGTCATGATCATGAAGTTGTTGTGTGATCAAAATAAGCTCAGTTTCATCACAAGGGCGCCAGGGATTAGTTTTGTGTTAAAAATTAAATCCACATAATACTCCCATCGCCAAGGCCCCGATACAGTGTGAATCTGACCTTATGTAAGCGAGGTATTATTGGGCGTGTTCACTCAGGTGTTGTAATAATCGCTCGCGAATCGCAGCTCTGTCACGGTGAATAGAGGAGACACAATTCAAATTCAAATTGGTTTTAGCCTACTTCAAACGTATTCCGAGTGAACACAATCAGGGGGCCCAAACATTGTGAACTATTTATTCACAATTACAGGAGTGGGCGTGATAAGCTCTACTCAAAATGTATTCTGAGTGAACTCATGGGGGCCTAAACATCGTCAACTATTCATTCATAATTACAAGAGTGAACGTAACCAGCTCTATATTCATGTAGTCTAATGTGCCTATGTAGACGTCATCGTAGGCTCATGAATATAGAGTTCAATTGATCGAAACCGAAACAACACGTTCACTGAAGTGTGATTTATTAAGAACAACAAACGATTATTTGTATTTTTATATTCTAATTCATTTCCTTATGCTATGATGAAGTTCATTCAACGGGAGTCGCAATTATTTATATATACCGTACGATAAACACTTTAACATCTGCAGCCTCTAGTCAGATCGACTGGCTTGAGCGCCAGCACGTTAAGGCTAGGCGATTGGGGCCGTGACCGCGGGGTTGCGAGTTCGAGACGCGTGTGCTCCTTGCGTTTATTCATTTCTATATGAATCCTGCGTGATTCCTGAAGTCAGGATTCATTTCTAAACTATTTATGCAGCAAATCCTGTATGGATCCTGCCTCAAGGATCCACTTTTTATATTCACCCTTTTGCTGTGATAGCGGGATTTTACTATAGACGTAAAGCAAAACACGTCTCGAAGCCTTTATAGTATATTTGGCTACGCATACGCAATGCGGTGATGAAACAGTGGATTTCGTTTGAAATCCAATTTGTGCAACGTGGATGATTAAACGTAGGCATAGCCACATAACGAGTTTGAAAAAATCGACGGTGTATCTCAGTTCTTACAATCGTCGGAGATATTATAACACTGAGTTACAATTTCAATTCTACGGATGTCATAGAAATTAGACAAGTCGTAGCCTTTGCCAAGTTGACGTAGCATCAGACTTGCCCAACGGTCCCCATGTGGACGTATTGATCCTGCCCCTTAGTCGTCATATTACTCCCCCCTCAGCCCCCCCCCCCACCACTCGGTCCCATTCTAATCATTTTCGATTATTTTTGTATAACGTATGTAGACTTATTTTCCAAAGTCAGCAATGGCATTAATGTTGATATGACAACGTAACTTGTATTAACGTCCAAGTATTTGTTACCGTGTAGACCATTGTTGCTTGATTTGTTGCAAAAACATTGACGTGTGCATGTTCGTTGCGTTGCGCCTTTCTTAAAAATCCTTGAAGACCTAACATATTTCTTTTACTACACCCTGCACCTATTAGTTTTTCTATTAATTTTCCTGCAGGAATCGCCTAGTCCGACCCCTCCCGCTCCGTCCCACTTTTCCGATCACCGGGCCTGCTAGTATTTGTCAAAACTGTGGCGGGTGTAAGTTATAACTTTGCTCTAAAATCCTGTACCTTTAAAACATTATCCAATGGTCGAGTTGGATTTGCCATACAGAATGTATTTCATTCATTCCTTAGGTATAGATGCAACATGACATCATCAATCTTCTTTGCTATAGTATGATATTAATCATCATGCAAAGTGGCAAACAAATCAAAAGCAATTAGCTACAAATAGGGACTAATATCTTGATAAAGCATTGGAATTTTTTTCATTGATCAGCGATGTGTAACTGATCATAAAATACCTACGGAGACCTCAGAAATGAACAAATATTATAACTCCGAGTTATAATTTCTACGGCGACCCTGCGGCCTGTAAAAAACTGGATACGCCGTACGGAGGACGCAAGGCGAGCGTAGTTTGCCTACGCTCGCCGCAGAAATACACTGATTTAATTGATCTGCGGTCGACGCACGCCCTCCGTACGACAAATGTAACTAAGGTGTATTACAAGGAAGCGGGGTATAAAATTGGATATGACACTAATGGTCTTTTGACATCATTTCGTAATATCTCCATCTCTACCCCCTCTTCATGAAATCTGATTCCAATTGTAGGAATATTCAAGATAGCAATCGCAATCTGACAGATTCGTCTATATCGGGTGTCCCAAAAAGGCGAAGCACTTGTGAAAAAGCGATGCACTTTTTTTAGGACATCCGATATAATTTTTTCTGCTGAACCATCAAGACATGATAGGGCAATACTTCACGAAAATACATATTACACCCATTAGTTAGTGATTCGCATGAATGATTCGAAACGTATATGATATATTGGAGAGGTTAAGCTTTGCATATATAATCGAAACTGAATCTGTACGTATCACTCGACCATATACAAATTCATGTAGCCTTCTCATATAAATAGCCGTTCAAATCCAGTGTTTGTTTAGACTACACCATAGCGTGTAATGATTCTATAGTATGTCATTGATGCGGTTTTATAGCTGGTTTTCTAATACATATTTTAAACGAGCTCGTTTCGTAAGGTTTTTGGCGCTAAATCATGCATGACATACATCATCGTGTTCAGCAAGAATTCAACTGTGCATCGAAATCAAAATTGACAGCATAGTGTTCAATAGACACGAGTAAAATGGTTCCCGTTGACCCAACGTCAAATTTCAAATCTCCCGTTCTAAACCCGAAACTCTGAAGCTGAAAGAGTACCTGAAGTAGACTAAGCGCGCATAAAACTATGAGCGCTCAATACATTCCTTTGTTAATTTTTGTACTTTGCGTTCATGGTTACGTTGTGAAAAACATCGTTAGCTTAACCTCTCCAATGACAGGATTTGCACGCCATCAATCTTATTTTCTTAGAAAGCACAGCCAAAGTCATTTCAACCGAAAAATATCAATAATCATATAGATGTGCCCATTCACTATTAGTTTAAAGTCCGAAACGCGTCAAGAACAAAAACCTCACATTTTAAAGTGCCAAACACTAAATTGAATTCAGCATTATCTGAAAACCCGGTGTTCACCTACTCGTAATTGCCTTGTACACTTTAGAAAGGAGTAGGCTTAATGTAGGAGGAATTTAGAATTCGATTCAAAAATCTGGTCTCCTATCAATTCAAATCTACATTCTTGGTATTTGATGTATCATTCTATTTAGAAAGATCAATTGCAATTATTTGTAAGTGATGTGAGGAATGACACTAAGAGTGAATATCTGATACTAATTTTACCAATTCATTTTGTATAACTACGGTTTATTACTCAAATAAGGATGAAGGGACGCGTATTCATTCTTTATTAAGAAATTAATATGTTAGGTCGCCCAATCATCTGGATATTAACAACTATACCATCTTAGTTTTGGTACAAATTTGAAAATGATAATCATAAATAGATCCCGTGGCACAATTGTTCTGTAAGACGGGGATCACCATATTTATTCAAGAGACCCGGATGTCGACCGGGAGTGTGACGTAGTGTTATTCAAGAAAGAGTAATTATTTCTTTATGAACTAAATGACTATTTGATACTACACAAATCCCTCACATTATTCATTCGTTACAGAGCTGACTTTGAATTATGTTTTATGTGAACGTGACTGGCTTCGTGATAGAACTTCATATAGATAATGCATTTCGAGAGAGATTTTCGGACAAGTAGTTGAATAATGCAATCCACACCTGATAACTTTTCCCGAACCCCTAAATAGGCAATTTATATACAGGGTGGTCCAAAAAATGGGACACTCGTATTTCAAAAATAAATATTGATTTTTTTGACGTAAACATTGTAGCCCTCAATTTTGGCCTAACAGATTAATAGCATCATTGATACGATGTTGAGACAATGAATTTCACTTCTCAACAATTCTATCCTTAGTAAGGTATTGAGTAGATGTAAGGGGTTCATGATAAACCAATTCTGTTAGTTCTCCCAATATGCGGTTGTCGCAGACGTTGATATCGGATGATTCAGTTACAAAAATGTATGTTGTTTTTGGACCATTCTGATATGAGCTCATTTTGGAATCATCACATTTTCAAACAAGATGAGGCTCTAAGCAATAGATCGCACAAAAGTATGGTGTTAATAGGCAGAAAATTGTTTTTATGTATAACTTTACTAATATCGCTCCGATTTTAATGAAATTGGTATCAAATTAAAGAGAATTAAAAGTCCCATTTTCGAAAATAACATTTATGCAAATTAACTCATTTGCATATTAATTGTGATGTCATCACTGTATTATTTTGCATATGTTTTGATAAACGAGAATATATTTACTTCAGTACAGTAATGTACAGTTACAACATATTCATGAATTTGTTACAGTTTGTAGTGTCTAGTTTTTAGATTCACTTGAAAGTAATTACAAAAAGTGGCCAAAATGAGTCTAATATGCCCGTTTTCATAGTAACCACAAAATTGCAGTGTTAATAATCAGAAAATATTTTTTATGCATAACTATACTGAAATTGTTCCGATTTTGATGAATTTGGTATCAGATTAAAGAGAATGAAAAGTTCCATTTTTGAAAATAACATTTATGCAAAATAGTGATTGTGACATCATAACTGCATTATTTTGCATATTTTTAGATAAATGAGTATATTTATTTCAGTACGGTAATTTGAAGTGACAACATATGAATGAATTTGGTACGGTCAAGAAGCTCATGATTCCTAGTTTTAAGATCTGCTTATATAGAAATTATGAAAAATGGACTGAATGTGTCTAAAATGCCCATTTCCATAGTAACCACAAACATATGGTGTTGATAAGCAGAAAATGTTTCCTTTTGATGAAATTGATATTAAATTAAAGAGAATTAAAAGTTCTAGTTCTGGAACTTACTTTTATCCAAATTAGCTAATGTGCATATTAATTGTGACGTCATCACTCCATTATTTTGCATATTTTTGAATAAATGAGTATATTTGATTCAGTACAGTACTGTGCAGTTACGATATATCAATTAATTGTGTACCGTTGATAAGCTTAAAATGCCTCCTCATCCGCTCGTCGCATCACAGATTCGCAAACGTACCACAACGCAACCCAATTTTTGCGAATCACAATCAGGACTTGTATCATCATCCTTTAAGCCTGTAAGCGCAACGCAATCGTAAATTGAAAGACGTTCCAATCGCAACTGGTCAAAAGGTTCGATACCCCAAACCATACCGCAAATCAATCGCAAATAACACTCATCTTTAAGACAATTGTTATCTATTTCAAATGTATCAATCAAAATAAAATTAGTGTCAGAATGAACTTTTAATACTGAATGTGCAAGTTCAACTCTATCTGCTATTACATGTTAAGGTTATTGTTATTGTTTCCATTTTTTGGACCACCCTGTATATATACTGTACATATCTACGTCATATTCGACTTCCAATGTGGCTGTAACATGCATTGGATTGAAATGCTTATTTTTGTCTTGGCGATACTATGTCGTATGTCATCCGGGATATCTTCCTGGATTCAATAAAATGTGTCCAAATATTTGTTCCACCAGTCGTCAACGTTATAAATGATAATTGTGTGGATCTTGAGGTTTCTGTATAAAAAACCTATCGTTTTTGTGTTTGCCTTTTATAATATTACTAAGGTTCAGTATCATAAATCTTAACTATGACAGTGTCATTATATAATATTAGCATTTTGTTTTATATTCACCTATAGTTTAATTTGTAATCAGTGCTTATAGATGTTGAGTTATTCTTTATCATAATTGAATATAATTGATTATAAGGGTCAAGGTCACGATGTCTTGTAAACAGAACTGAACTGAATGACTCATTAATCATTGACCTTCTAGAACATTATTATTAAACTACAGGGTGGTCCAAAAAATTGGAACATTTGATTATTGAACTCAAAATCATTATTTTTTCTCTAAAATACACCACAATTTTACTGAGTATTGTTCAATCACTTATTTATCTGATGTAAAGTTTATAGGTGCAAACAACAAAGTTAATGCATTAAACTAGAGAATGTTTGATATGACCCCCTTTCTCCTGAATTACAAGTTGAATCCTGGGAGTTTTGAAATGAATCATTCACTTTGCTGTTTGTTTGATTTTGTCCAAGCCATCTTGATTAAAAATTCAGCATAAACAAACTACTTATATGTTTGCCTTGGAAAGTCAGATCAAATATATGAACATATTCAACATTATTTTACCCAAATTGAGGGGTATCAAGCATATTTTGATGGCTATTGTTGGATATATTACTGATCGAATATTCTCCAGAAAGAGGCCAGGGCAGTCTGTTTTGGCTGGTAAATAAACCCCCTCTCCTTTCTGCTTCTAATATGAATAATATTCATTGAATATATAAATATATGGATATCAATATCATAAAGGAGTTTCCCAGAACACAAATGATATGTTATGTGTGCTTAGAGGTGGTCTTTAATAAAGCCTTATAAATAACTGGTCAGTGTCCCCTCTACTGAAAAGTGGAAACAATGATTTTGTCAGTTTAGTAGCTGTATCGGTTATGCAATCACTCACCTTTGAACTGTTCTTTCTTTCCTACTCTTAAATAAAAATAATTGTTTTGGGGTATTCTTAAATTGACAATAACACAATAGTCTTCCAGTAAACCATAGATGTTTTTATCTCATGTCAACTAAATATGATTTTATAAAATGTGTATAGCAATCAACATGTTCATTAAAGCTTTGAAATAAAGAATACTTGAAAAAGTAGCTGCGAAAGTGACAAGTGTATATTTAAGAAAAGGGGGCCATATCAAACATTGACTAGTTTAATGCATTAACTTTGTGGTTTGCACCTATAAACTTTACATCAGAGATATGAGTGACTGAACTATGCTCAGTGAATTTTTTGTGCATTTTAGAGGGAAAATAAAGGCTTTGTGTTCAATTAACAAATGTTCCAATTTTTTGGACCACCCTGTAGTAAACTACCCTTTGCATTCGTTTGACTTCACTTCTTAAAAGAGAGCTTCGTCTTCACTCTTTCAAACTAAAATAAACCTGTGAACTCACCGCGCCAATCAGTGTTCGTCGGCCAAATTTGACCGACGTTCTTTATATGGTCATTCCTTCTAACGTCATCGTTGAGCCCGAAATTGACCAATGACATGCGCATATTTAATTAGAACGCATTTGGTGTATGTTTCTTCAAGCTCGCTGATTGGTGTAAGGTCAGCGCGTAGGTCAGAAGTGATTTACCCAAACTGTCGCCGGTACCCGTCGTGGGGGCGGGGCTACTAAACTGTAATATGGTCTCTACTAGGCAGAGTGTAGTTTAACTAGACTCTGCACGCAGGGTAGTAGTAAACATTTGCTCAATTTTAATCGTGTCACTAAAGATGTCCGATCAAGATGTAGTTCCAGAACCTTCTTTCTAGATTATTCTTACACATTAGTATAAAAGAACTACACAGTGAATCTCAGCAGCAGAACATCATTAAACCATTTAAAAGGACACCTACTCTGGGAACAATTATAAGCTGCAAACATACAACCAGAGCACTTTATATGAACATACATGTATATGTATATGTATACTCTGTCTGAGTAATATGTATATAACAACATACACTCTATACGGATCGTAAAACAAGCTAACAAATATGAATCTCAATTTTATTAGCATCAAATAAACGATCTTGCACAGGTATGAATACGAGAAAGTTTTTCTCATATGTATTATGCCATATTTTTGATAAAACTTGTCATAACATGCTTCAAATTAATGGAACTTCATATTTTCATTGTTGCTACGTCATAAATTATGTTGTAGTAATTATCATACACATGACAACAAAGTTCAGTTGCCATGACACCACAGCTCATTTTGTAGACAAAGCATATAGCTGCCCATAGTAACAGTGTTAATGTTACCATGTTGTCACAAGAAAACTCATTCTGTACGTAAACATTTTAGGATGATGTCAATATCTTGCATTGAGTTAAGCTTGTTGTATCCTGTATCATATGCAAAAAACAAGTATAATCCGTACATTAGGGAGTTTAAGCTTGCAAATAAAATCGAAACGCCAACCTATACTTATGACCAATCGCCCATACAAATGTATCACTTAAATTGTTCCGTTCGCGTTTAGGTGGTGAAAAACATTGCAGGCTTAAGCTCCCCATTACCTAACTTGGGACTGATTAATTCGTGCGCTTAAATGATTGATATTCCGAAGCTTATCTTCCTACAAACAATAAGAATCCGAGGTGTTTGAACCATGGAAGCGAATAGCATGACCTCATAACTTACGCTTACCATTAGATTAAAATGTGATATTTGACATCTTTAAAGCCAGGCCTACATATTATATTGCTAGAACATAGAGCTATGTTTTCGCTATCAGGTAAATAGTCTTATAGTATGATCTGTAAAATGAAGCTTTCTGATTGGTCAGTCCTTGTGGTGTACCAATCTGTATTGCTACTGAGGTTCTCCCCGTTGATCATCTCCGTCGCAATACAGAAAATATTGGTACGGAGGGGACAATCTCAGTAGCAATACAGAGGAGCACACGATAAAAACGTTATTGAATGATTTGAAGTGCAATACAGGATATATTCTGTCTTGATATTCTGTATTGGCACTCGACTTCGTCTCGTTCCAATACAAATTCAAAGTACAATACAGGATATATTCTTTCTCGATATTCTGTATTGGCATTCGACTTCGTCTCGTTCCAATACAAAATTTCTCGAGCAGAATATATCCTGTATTGCACTTCAAATCATTCAATAACTTATAATATTTACATTACATTACATTAAGAACCTCCTCATAAAATGCGAATGTATGCGACTAAGAGTCTTTCAAAATCATGCAGTTTTCATAATTGTGAGTACTTTTCAAGTGAACTTGGGCACAAATTGTTAAATTCGTACCCCTTGAAATTATAAAAAAGCAAAAGCCGACTATGGGCATGGTGTGCCAAAGGGAAAACAGGCCAAAAAACATCTAAGAATACAACCGCCACCTGAAAGGTGCTAAATGAAAGTACAATTCGTGGACGTTTTTATGAAACTAAAATGTCCTTTGCGTATGTCAAGTGGTAAAACTTGGAACATTAAACTAATGATTTATACTTCAGTAAATCCAAGAAAGTGTGGGTGACAATTTCAAATGTTTTTTTTTCATACATGTCTAGTTTGACTCTTTAATCTTTTATTATACGCTCTATCATTATACAGAATAACATCTACATCTGATAAGCTTCAAAACAGATACTCTCACTTTTCGAATGCTATACTTGAACTTGAAGGCAAATTTTGTCATTTATATTTCATTAGGAACGGACTTTCACTCTCTTATTTGATCAGCTTTGTTTGCTTAAAGTATTGTCCAGTTACAACAGTAGTTCTTTAGGATTATACTTCTGCTCGACAAATGGATAACAATATCTGAGGAAAACACAATTAAATTCATTCATTTGATGTGTAAAACCTAGCGATTGCACCGTTTAGAAGACACAATATTGTGACAAAGACGACCAACAATCATCCAGAGATATTCCAGCCATAGAAAAAATCCATTTCCAGACGGATTAATGATATTAAGTACCATTTAGGCTGTAATCCGATTTCTAGCTATTTCAATTGTACATTGCTTTTATTTTATTGTTTTTTTATTGGTGTTATTTTTCTCCTATTCCGTGATGGATATTGGACACAACATCGGAGAGGTTAACTTGACAGAAAGATAGCGATACTTCAGGAAAGAATTTCTGACACTGCATACATATATTGGATAACAAGACTCTCCACCAGAGATATTGTATAATGTTTAATGGGCGTATAGAGTACAACGTTACTGGCAATTTTCCAGACTAACGTCTTTAGATGGATTTTCATTATGGGCGCTAGTAAGCCTTATCGTCCCAATTAACGAAGTTCTGTAGGGATAAACTGAAGTCAGTCCGTCCATCAGTCCGAACGTCTAAAAAATACCTCGAATACTTATGAAAATATCTGCTCATATATATAAGTAAATTGTTTTACGCAAGAATATATTTTTCAAGATGGTTGCCACATTAAAGATGGCGGAATTTTCCCTAAAAATGTAATTTTTACATTTCATATCAAAGTCATTAGCATAACTATTTGACATTTTGGTAGTTTATCCATAAAATATAACTATTTAACATATTCCGTGTTTTCGGCACAGACCCCAGGGTCTGGGTACTGCGGACAGGAAAATGGGATTTTTGTTGATTTGAGGTCTTTCTGAAGAACAGCATTATTATACTCAAAATAAAAGGCAATTTAGAGTAGATTACAATTATTTTTATTCGGACTCAGAAAAATTCAAAATGGCCGCTTAGTATGGTATTTCCCAATCATTTCCCGATCTCTTCTATGTAAGCCTTATTATACCTAAATTGAAGACATTTCAGAATATATCGCAATTATGGTATTGTTTTTCTGATTCATAACTAAGGAAATCCAAAATGGCTCCCAAAAGCGGGAATTCACTTTTATTTTCGAAACCTCTTTCTAGTCACATGTACTCAGGATGCAAACATTTGAAATTGTTATAATTTTGGTCTAAATTTCCTAATTGGATTGGTGTATATGAAATACCTTACATTGAACATTATAATTTTGATTTAAGATTGCAATGTTGATTGTAATTATTATTCAGAAGGTCAAAAATAAAAAAAACGATGATGTGTTGGAAGAAATGCCAATCGTGGTAAAATGACAACTGTTATATCGATTTCATGCGGGACTTGTTTCTTATACGTTTTTAGCACAATACATTATTGTTACAAGAAGTCATTGAAACACGACTCTTATATTAAAGATTGTATGAATAATATTGATAACATACATATATTAATGGCATAATTGCTACACCTGTCCATTTGTGCTCTTGAATAAAACATGTTATATATTGCTATCGGATTCATATTTTTAATTTCATATGTCAGCACTGAATATCAACAATTCCTGTCTGTGGTATGAATAGAATTATAACATTTTCTCTGCGATAAGATTTTTTCCAACATGCAAAGGATGCTGCTAACTTGTCAAGGTTAACAACCGTTGTAAAGTGAATAGCAACTATTATAATTTTACAATCAAACGGATGTTCTCTGTTCATTCATTACCTTATTTTATTTAGTTCAATACATAGATTTAATTCTTAAATGGCATACAAACCGGTGAAGGAATAACTGAACCTCAACACAGGTAACTAAACCTCCAAAAATTAAGATTATGCTACAGAGCCAAAAATGTGCCCCGGACTAAGAGGAAAATGTGCTGAATCTAAATCGGTCTTTTGGTCTACATCTGCACGGGAAAATTGTTAAGACACAAGCCATAGCTTATTTTAACAGTTTCTATTTAATAAACAAAAAAATCAAAATATTAAAAAAAACTGTGATATCACTACCTTTGAAGCTGAAATTCGGTATATCGAAGCAAAACAAACTCGTAGTAATTTGACGTCTTGTAGCATGTGTTTGACCAGACAACATGAGAACAAAGGGTAAGTGTAAATACCGCGAAGGTGAAAACAACTAAAACAGGCTCGCTGTGAGAGAATTTCCCGAGGCACAAACTGTAAAGCATATTTTGAAACCACGGAACATCTTTTTAAACTGTTTGTCCTTAAACGTAGATATTAAGAGAAGCTGGTTATTTTCTGCAACGAGTAAAAGTTTGCTTTTTTGAAATGGACCGTTTCGATAAATCGGAACCACATTTGTTGTGAACAAAATAAACTAGGCTAGATTCAGGATGAAGGCAGCAATGTAGGAAAAGTAATATTTCGAAAATCAGCACCATGACCAATATAAGCCTTGTTTTAGATCCTATATGTGCCTATTGTGATACTATTCTGTAATGTATAAACCAGTCATACTGGTTAATAGGTGATATAATGGCTGAGAGCCGTAGGAAGGGTAAATGAATAAGCCTTGTTTTAGGTCCTAGATGTGCTTATTGCGATACTATTCTGTAATGTATAAACCAGTCGTACTGGCTGATAGGTGATATAAAGGCCGAGAGCCGTAGGAAAGGTAAATGAATAAGCCTTGTTTTAGGTCCTATATGTGCTTATTGTGATATTATTCTGTAAATTGTATAAACCAGTCATACTGGTTGATAGGTGATATAATGGCTGAGAGCCGTAGAAAAGGTAAATGAATAAGCCTTGTTTTAGGTCCTAGATGTGCTTATTGCGATACTATTCTGTAATGTATAAACCAGTCTACTGGTTGATAGGTGATATAATGGCCGAGAGCCGTAGGAAAGGTAAATGAATAAGCCTTGTTTTAGGTCCTATATGTGCGTATTGTGATACTATTCTGTAATGTATAAACCAGTCGTACTGGTTGATAGGTGATATAATGGCTGAGAGCCGTAGGAATGGTAAATGAATAAGCCTTGTTTTAGGTTTCTATATGTGCGTATTGTGATACTATTCTGTAATGTATAAACCAGTTTACTGGTTGATAGGTGATATAATGGCCGAGAGCCGTAGGAAAGGTAAATGAATAACCCTTGTTTTAGGTCCTATATGTGCGTATTGTGATACTATTCTGTAATGTATAAACCAATCTACTGGTTGATAGGTGATATAATGGCTGAGAGCCGTAGGAAAGGTTAATACATGATCCAATTCGTGTTAGCTTACACTAGACTATTCAACTGTAAAGTTTGATTTCTTTTGCATTAAGCTACTGATGCATCTTTTGTGCTACATTTTGTTTACAGCCAAATATCCATTCTATAAAAAAATATTAAAAAGTAATATTCTATTTTTTGTTATATCAGTTCATTCTTGAGATAAAAAAAACAGTTCTCTATATTGTATTGATACCTAAGTTGGTATCAATAGTATAATACTGCACCCGTGATCCTCTAGATTCAGTATGAGCTTTAAATATCAACAGGCTTAATTATCCACTCACGTTGTGAACAAATTAAGTGTTTTGTTGTTGATGCAAGAAGACTGGCTGTCAATAAGTGTTATTTAAATTTTACAAAAATTTGATTGATGAAACTACAGGGATGCAAGTATTACACTTGTATCGATTGTGTTGAAGTTTTAATACAAGAGCTTGTAAGAAACAAACAATGCTAACCAAGATTGTCATGTTTTGGCCTGCTGATAATAAAGTATAGTAACTATGATTACAGTATGTGCAATTCGACATAGAATGTATCTGAATGTCAACTGGAACTGGTACCTGGGATTGTGTCACATTTTGTTGGCCAAATGTGGTGACGAAAAATAATAAAGAAGCTGTGTTTTTGGAATATTTTTTGAATTTTAACATTTAATGTCCCAAGCTCTTTTAAACTGCTGAAAATATGCCTGGTAATCTATATTTACAAAAATGAATGTGTGCTCTGTTAAGTGCTCAGGAGTGAATAGTTCACGTGCACAAAATATGAAATAATTTGATTGGTTTAAACTCACAGTCACGCATGCGCACGTGTGCCATTTTTTCTAGTCCTTTTTCGTTCCATGCAATATGTGTTTCCATCGAACAAAAATAGTACAGATAAAAATGGCAGACCAAATTCAAAATTAATAGATAAAATGACATCGAGATTTTTTGCCAATACTATCAAAACATTTGCTTAGTTTGTACACTCTATCCCTTCGATAAGAGTCTTAAGCGTCTATAGGAAAATCCGTTTGAGAAGAAACACTCTATTTAGTTTGAAAACCTACCACTTATTCAGTAATGATTACACTGTAATTGTGGCTCCTAACCAAATAGTTTCACATGTTTTTATCTTTTTTTTAAATTGTTGAAGTACCAGCATAAGCATAAACTTAGAAATTAACCATGTAATATTAAACAGCGTGATGATCTCTTTGCTTTATGATATTGCATTTTGCATTCAACTGCCTTATGTCATCTAAATCAAAGATAGTGTTAGCTTTGCGGAGATTTATAGACCATTTCGTTTTATCAAGCAAATCGTTTTTTTATAATACACATAACCCTTAAAAGAAATATTGTCATATAGTTTTGCTGGCAATATCCAATATGTAGAATCAAAAATATTATATTTAAACAAAAACAAGTACTGGCTTATTTTAGTACGATAGAGTAATTGGGAATTTCCAGTATTGAAGTGGTCAGAGTGAACAATATATTAGTCGCACTTTTGTCTGAGTATATCGCCTATCATCTTTCTACGGCACTGCGAGAATCCTAAGTTATACAATGATGATATTGACAGAATGTATATTTTAAATCAAATTGAGCCAGGCCACAGGTGAGGGGGTCTTATCACAGATCGTTTCAATATTCTGATTTTTTCTTTATCTTAAAAAAGCACAAAGAGACATTTCAAATGAGCCATGGCTTATGTCTTAACACGTTTTCCTTGCATATATAGACAAACAAACAAGTCGGATTTGAATTTAGCACATTTTTCTCTTAATCGTGGGCACATGTTTGGCTCTGTAGCACAATTTAATTTTTTGACCGATTTACCTATGATCACGCTCCATTACAACAAACAATATCGGACTTGTATTAACATATCCCGACGAGAATTTAATAATATTTTTATCAGATATTGATTTACTCTTTAAACCCTTTAAAAATAAAGATACAGATTTGGGGAAACCCAGACATAAAGATTCAATGATATTAATTGGCACAACTCCGTATGGTCGCTATATCACAAGAACCGATCGATCAATAGATTAACCTAACGAAATGGAGCAATCGGGTCGGAAATGGTATTTCTGTATATAGTATATGTTAACACTATAAACGTACTGTTGATGATCATTGTTAAACTTGCCATTGATTCGATCAGTTTAAATGATCTTTAAAATGTTATGAATTCGAATAGAAGTGTGCACATCTTTGTCCAACCTCAGCACGTTCGCAATTTGCATTTTTTATTTCCCGAAACTGAATATGTTTTAAAACAATGAACATTTTCCAAAATATACTAAATAAGTTCCGTGGGAAAAAGCCACGGTCATTGTTTTGCATATTAAAGACATCTTATAATAGTGTAACGGCGACAAATGACTCATTTTAATGAGCAATAATGAATAAATCTGAGAAAAAACGTAATATAAAACATATTCTTACCTGCTATTGTAACAGTTCGAATAGAGCACTGCGGTTCAAGCGCAACAAACTACAATGACTGCTGCTAACTGCTAAAAAGGTAGTCCGTCAATTCAAAATTGTAATTTTATGATTTTTAATTGAATAGCTATTTTCATCGTGATCAATTTCCTCCAAACTTTCGAATGTGTAATATCCTCAGTAAAGTTTGATGTGATATCAATTATTTAATAACGTGTTGCTGCATTACCAAGAGATCGCATCATAGTGCGGAAACCTAATAACAAGCAGGGCTTATAAATGATCTACAATATACTATTGCGCATGCGCCACCACGAGCCAGATCATAAACATTATTATAGTTTCAGCTTAATTAATTGACGTTAGAGTATCGTTTGGGTTGTAGGAGGTCTCTTAATAGGTGCTTGTAATCTTGAATGTCCCTTTCCAGCTTAGTTTCAATACATGGTCTTTAGAAGTATTGCACTTATCCTGGTTTGAGCAAATCAAGCACAGAAAACATAACACTTCTTATTCATATCCATGGGCTTTCAGTTGAGAGCCCATGATATATCGAGTTATCAACAATGCAAGAACCCGTTTATTTGCAAAATATTATGACATAGATCGGCATTCTTCAACTTTAAAGTTAGAAATGTATTCTCGAAATTATCTTGTTTTGCACCATGCTAATTATAAGTGAAAATGTGATGCTGACGCATTTTCAAATGTCAAGTCAAAGGAATGAGAAAGGGGAGCCACTAATGTGTCGTCAACCGTCAATAGGTGAAATTTTGACCTTCTTTCAAAAGCCAAAAGGTTTAGGTCAAAATGGTTTTTAACAACATTCTTTATCATATTTTTACATTCTAGGTCTTATAAATTATGATTATGCACACACAAATGTTTCATTTTCATATATGCACTGACTTTACCTTAACAAGGCCACCCTGACCTAAATGACACTTAGGACGCATCCGAATACTATGCCATAGTAAACTCCTCACTATATACCATATTATGAATGTGTTATATGAATGCTCCAGGGGCACTTTTTATATAATTAGAATGATGGATCCTTTGGATTCTACACTCACTGTCCTTGCTAATTCGTTATTCACCTTTCTTGATAATAACAGGCACTTGGAAATACGGAACTAATTGACACGTGCTACTTGTTGCTTGAAAGGCATATTAGATCTATTTTCCTAGTGACTAAATGTGCTACAGGTACTATCATTTGTAGATGACATATTAGTCCACACGGTATCGTAAATATTCAGTCTGGAAATTTTGGATTTAAAAATATGTCAGATCTTGTTTTTAATATCGTATTTTGATTACCACCATATTTTGTCAAGCAATTGATTCCGTATTTTACACCATGATACATATATGTTACTTTGACCTACTTTTTACCTCATTTGACCTACTTTTTGAGATTATTATATACCTCCCTGGAGAGAGTTGAATAACCATCGTTATTACTGTACCTCCTCAACTTTGGAAACGCCGATGGAGGGGGGGGGGGTAATCTGCCCGTTTGTGTTATAAAAATACGTCGCCCGCATTAGGGTTAAACAGATTATTTCCCAAAAATGCTGATCATCATTATTTTTCATTTTCTGTTGATTGAGATTAATTATCTCTTTAAACAGTACAGTTGATTAAGTCATTTGCGTTAAAAGGGACGCACTACACTCCAATGAAATCATGGTTTTTACCGTTAACATGTACATGGAATATTTTTCAATTTACAGTTGATTTCCTCGACTTGTGGTTATAAATTATAATGAACGGGGATTTACAAACATTTTAACAGTCAATAGAATTTATATTGAAGACCCCGTGACAGCCAAAATCCCGTATCCTAGAGAAAATATGATACTTGCCTTAAAAAAACATATATCAGATTAACAATCGGACTAAATTATTTTTATCAACATAAAAAGAGGCAACATTCGCTTTGTTGTTTGTTGATTTTAGCGTGTTCTACAAAACAATTCGCATGGTGCGATTCAATCGATTCTGCAATCTGGTCTTCATTATTTAGATTAATTATAAATTGGGCTATAAATATCAATTATGTATGAAGTACAGGGGAATCCACTTTAGATCAATGAGATAGAATACCTGATATGAATGATCATGCACTTTTTGAAGGTCTTACACACGGGATGTGATCGAAAGATTTGACCATCGTAAGGGTGAGGGAACATGCTATTTTTTCTTAGAAAACACTAAGAAAATCCACATATCATTTTTTTTAAATCCTATGCTTCGTTATGTCACCTGCACTGACGTTGGACTGGAGTAAAATTCGTTCTCATTTAGAAATCAGTACATGTACGTTGCACATCTTTGAGGTGACCGAGTGCGGGTTTCCTTTCGGAAAACTTCGGACGGCTTCGGAAGCATGTGCAATCCCAAATTACCGCTTCGGTTTGTATGTTAACACTCCCAATCGCCAGACTTAACACTTTATCCAATGTAAGGCTGCGTTTAGTGGATTCATTCATAAGTGAGAAGGCCTTGAGCACTTAACATATTTTCCTCAAATATCATGTGAATTATCATATGATTTCCAAAATGGCCACGGGTTTCAAAACGGCCACAATTTTTGTGTTAATTTTACTGTATTTTAGGTAAAACATATAAAACTGTAATATAAATATATTTCAAATGCAAATATTTAGAGGATATTGATAAATATTTTTAAAAATGGTGGCCATCTTGAAAATGGCGGCCGTTAAATGCTATTTCCCGAATTTTGTTGAAACTGGAAAAATAGCGGAGCGATTTTGTTCATATTTCGCTCATATATTAGGCACACTATCTTTTGTCTCTTTGGCTAGTAGGTGGCCATTTTAAAAAGATCGCGATTTTTACGTAAAATTCGGAAAGTAGTAGAATTTGTTCATATTTGAAATGTGAATATTCATAATTATGGCACACTGTTTTATAAAACGTTGGCTAGCAGGTGGCCATTTTTCATAATTTATACATATCTTATATTACATTCTTATCAAAAAGTAGTGGAGCGATGCTGTTATCTAGTCATTTATCATTTTGCTTTTATCTATTACCATCATATCTTCCCAGAACCAAAGAGTTCATGAATATAAATGATCTCCCAGAACATTTTAAGCTGAAGTAAAATAGTGTTTACGATTTCGGGACATTCGACCTGAGAACCATGGGCTTTGTGCAATCCATTATCACGATGATATGCTTTTCAGATTTTCTGCTACGCATACAATAGTAATTCCTGCTATTTTTCTACAATTGTCTCATTGGACGTATTAAACCTGATCGGAGACATATCGTTCTTTGGCAGATACCATTGGTATTGCACTTAATGCCTCTAGAAGAATAGACATGGATAACAAAGTGACATTTATTGAACAATCTTTATTGTTAGTTTCAATGTTAGTCTTCAATGCTTCGATACAAATTTGGCATCCTTTTATATCCCGTTTCCATGTCTACATGTGAAATCGAAACCCAATTGTTTTCAGCGTCAAACGACAAGAATGCAGACCTTGACGCATTTGGGGAGGCATAAGCTACAAAGCTACACAATGATCAGAGGAGATATGTCGTCATGATATATGCATTATTTATAACACCCTAGTCCTGTTTTAATATGGGTTGTAAGAATTTATTTTTGAACAAATTGTTATGTTGTTTTCTCGACAAATCTGTTTTTCATGTACGAACGTGATCATCAAGTGATTAACGCTTATTTTCACAGATGCTTCTGTAACGACCCTTGATAGCAAGTTGCTACTACAGTCCAGCTGTAGTGGTTTAAGCCTTTATAGCTCAGTCGGTAGAGCATCAGACTTTGGGTCCAGGGTCCTAGGTTCGACTCCCACACGGGGCATTGAATTTAGCACACTTTCTTTCAATTTCTTTATCTGGCTTGTTACACTATGCTCGTTAGTTAGTCATTCCCCTGGGGCGCCCTCAGGTCATTACACTTCTCATTGACCAACGTTCTTTATGCTTGTTTACCAGTGGAGAATAAGTCAGATAAGAAGACACAATTTTGCCACACATTCAGTGCTTACAAGAATCCAATATACCTTTTATCACCTGATTTCAGATTGTATTAAAGAGAGAATCAGATCTAGCAAGCAGCCTAACAAAAAATTGTTTCAATTTTAGAATATATCTGGTTTATGTCAATCATTTTCATGTCTATTTTCTAAAAATCCCCAAAGTGCACACTTTATTTCAGGAAAACTAAAGATTTTTACAATAATGTGATATTTTCTTATAAGAATGGTTACCATTCTTATTATTTGGGAGAATTTAAACATTTTTCACCCATTTATACATTATCAATTATACATGTTGCTTGTAATTTTGTCACCCCTATAGATCTGATTCTGTCTTTAACTCTAACGTCTGCAGCCTTTTTTACACTAATTTCAAGAGGGGGGGGGGGGGTATTTTAAAAACTAAGGTAAAAGCTCTTCAAGAACTGAACTAATGCACTTTCAAAGCTAGAAAATATCGCGAACCCCATGATGTGACGCGTAATTTGAATAATAAACAATTTCAACGTCAACTTGTTGTTATCCTTAGTATTTATATTTCCATCCTCCTAAGCAGGTATCCAGAATCCGTACCTCCTTCTTTCCCCTGCTATAACCAATTTGGAAGCGCCCGATTAAACTGAATCACGTGATTATGCGCAATGTCGCAGTGTTGCGACAGCCAATCAGATTGCGAGTTCTTAATCGGGGAAAGGCTAACTGCTTATCGCAAGGGGTAAAAAGAAAGAATATATTCTGGATTTTGAAGCCCTGTGATCGGAGGATGTGATATTTCAAGTTGTACTACAAACAAAAATCAGTGATTTAATAAGAAAATCAATAAATGGTTACTTTTGATTAACTGTAATTTACCTTTAGAAATCATAAGGTAGCCACTAGTGGCTCCATTTGGATAGGAGATTCAATCAATATGTTTCGTTTAGACTTTAGTGCTTTCAGATGCTTCCTTCTCTTTGTCACGTGTACCTACAATCTGATCACCTTAATTTAATGATTCTCACTTGAATTGAAATATTATTCCTAATAAATAGTGTCAATATCCATTTGCTATTAGATTATAACGTAAAGTAGATACGGTATTCAACATTCCCCTACGGCTGAATACAAATACGTTAATCTGTCAGAAACCACATTAAATTGGCATTCCCATTAATGTTAGGACATACACAATCAGATGTCTACACTACCCTCCATAAGTTTGGTAACTGGTACAGTTGGGGACAAAAATAAATGACAGGTCGATTTTCGATCACCATTTCCTAAATATGATGGTCTGAAAGCCCATAATTTCCAATATTGTCTAGATACATATCCCTTAAAATTTGTATATTTTACATTTTGTATAATCTCATCCACTGATTTATGGCCTCTTGTAAATTCTCTTATTTTTAACATGGGAAATCCTCACTTCAGCAAATCCACCTGTCATTTATTTATGTCCCCAACTGTAGTTTCCATTGGAAACCTTTGTACCTTAAAAATGCAGTATACCATAGTTGTCTCGCTCAGACAATCAATGATGTCCGATTGTTATTGCTCATATAATATCTCACATACCATGGATATATCTTGAGAATAACTTATGGGTATATTATTGCCGAAATATTAAAATAACCAACATAATAACCAACCTCCAGAATTAAACACAATCGATCCCCGGCTAGGGAGGGGGTTCCTGTTGAGTCACACGAGCGCCTTGAACCAGGCAGCCAATCAGGTCCATGATAAACAATTTCAACGACCAATCAGATAATAGGGGGATTTTCCCGGTATATTCTTACTTCAGATTGAATTAATTTCACTGAAAATAATTAGATCGGTCAGCAAAACACAAAATAAACACTGAGAGCGGGGGATTTGGGACTTCTTAGTTGCTAAAAGCAGATGGGTGAATATGTGGTGAAACTCAATATGCAAAAAAGGGCCAGAGGGGTCTTGATTGTGCTTTCCTATGGTATAGAGCCTCTTTAATTACAACAGTTCGAAAATCTATGACTTTCATGATTTTAAAATTGCAAAACGTAAACATGCTTACACATGAGATCCAGCAGGTGTATTTTGGTTTCCCAATTTATGGAGGAGGGTCTCTATCAATTTATATCTTCATTCTCTTCATCATTATATTTCAAACGGACAAAAGTATATATCTGTTTAACTCAATTTAGTTTCACTTTGATCATACGATATTGCTTTTGTGTTAAAATATTTTGATGTTGCTAATGGATTATTTTTCTCATAGATGTCTATCTCATTTAACCATAAAGTGCGAAATGTCGATTTTTCGATAGTTCTTTTTGAACGTTTTTGTACCTTCCATATTTTTCACAGATATATGACACTTTTTGGGTAGAGGGGCAAACTTATGATAGTTGATAGGAAGTTGAAGCCAATAAAAATGAAATTCAAAAAATATTCATAGTTACCTATTTTTAATGCTGTAGAAAATGTAAAATGATGATTATTGCTCTGTTTGATAGATATTTATTTAGCATACTGACTTTTTATTTGACTTTAGATTTGACATTTGACCTTCAATGACCTTCTCAAGGTCAAAAAAGGTCAAAAAGGTATTTTTTCAACTTGCTTCAAATTGACTAATTTTTTTTTCAAAATCATCTACATGTTCTCAGAAATTCAAATCCGACTTAAGATTTGGCATTTGACCTTTAATGACCTTCTCAAGGTCAAAAAGGTCTGTTTTCAACTTGCTCCAAATTGACCAAATTCTTTTTTCAAAATCATCTACATCTTTTCAGAAGTTCAAATTTGACTTTACAAGTTCTCAGAAGTTCAAATCTGACTTAAGATTTGACCTTTGACCTTCAATGACCTTCTCAAGGTCAAGAAGGTCTTTTTTCAACTTGCTTCAAATTGACTTATTTTTTTTCAAAATCATCTACATGTTCTCAGAAGTTCAAATCTGACTTTAGATTTGACATTTGACCTTCAATGACCTTTTCAAGGTCAAAAATGTATTTTTTCAACTTGCTTCAAATTTACTTAATTTTTTTTTCAAAATCATCTACATGTTCTCAGAAGTTCAAATCTGACTTTACATTTGACATTTGACCTTTAATGACCTTCTCAATGTCAAAAAAAGTCAAAGATGTATTTTTTCAACTTGCTTCAGATTGAACAATTTCTTTTTTCAAAATCATCTACAAGATCCCAGAAGTTCAAATCTTCAAAAACCTTCTTAAGGTCAAAAGGTATTTTCCAACTTGCTTTAAATTGACCAAATTGTTTTAGGTGGTGACATTTTGTCATGTTAATGCCTTGTTTTGCTTCTTATTATAGATGCCATATGGTTCTACTGGTATATAATCAGAATATTACATAGAATCACATGTTTGGCTCTATATTTACTGATTTATGAAACATAGTTTAAAATTTAAACATTTTTTCTCAAAAACTTGAATTAGAACTAGAAATTTACTCTTACCCACTTATTTGTTACATACTTCGAATAATTGTGTAATATTTTGGTGCATATATATTCTCAAGTTTGTAAGGAAAGCCATTATTGAGTTTAACGACGTTGGACTAGAAGTCATAGTGATTTTGACTTTCTAGTCGAATACTAATATACAAAGCTTTAGTTGTTCTTTGAGATGGACCCTTGCAGGACATAGCCCTCCATACCTTCATGCATATGAATTGCAACTGCAATAAACATTACTCCCCGAGTTGCATATTTTTGATTTTTGTTTACACCATGTCAAATTCTCCTTGGATTTTGTTTTTAAGCTTTGAAAATTTTATCTAAAAATCAACTGAAGATGATTGAACCACAAATTCATTGGGGACAGAGGCATTCCATTTGCAACATATTGCTGTTTTGTTTTTATCAAATTTCAGCAAAATGCTCATTCCTAATGCTTTGACTTAGACTTTAGTATTCGGGTATGTTAATATGACTGGTGTTTATGTACTTGTGGATGTTTTCCTTTTCTAGCTGTGTTCTGAAACCATTTTTGGTACTTTTCCATTAGCGCATGCGCATGCATACTAACTTACTTAGATCAGTATTTTCTTCTCTTGTCATTCACATCATACAAACTAGAGGACGGAATACAAACATAAGAGAAATCCGTTATTAGTGTACTTTCATTACTGATCGTCTCTCAATGACATATCTCCTTCATCATTCAATATGTGTGTCATACGTGATGTTTGTATACAAGAACGGGTAATTATAGGTTGACTGTGTTTGATTATACTGGTTTTTCTCTCATTAATACTTATTTCATTTTATGTCCATTTGTGGAAGTGTTACCGATTCTTTTGTATTAGCTTTCTTTCTTCGGCGTATTAGCAAGATCGTAATAGAAATAATTGGATATCTTTTGTGAGAATACAGATTCCGAGATGCTAATCAAGCATACTAATAAAATTGTGCTGAGAACGCTATTCACAATGTATAAGCTAATTACTAAATAAAGGGAGGTATTTGAATATATATAAGACTGATTAATCGCAATCTTTAACAACTTGTTTGTTTAAATATACAATTATAAGAGAAAGAGGAATGTTAAAGCATGGATCGAAATTAAGAATACAGCCTGATTTAAAGAAACAAAAAATGAAAAATGACAATTGATCTCATGAAAAAATATCAGACGCAATAAAGGCGTGATACTAATAATGTTTTTACCTGATATAATCTATATAAAAAATACCTGCATCAATATTGAACAACAGTCAGGTTATTTAGTTTACAATGACCCTACAGTATATCACGCCGGAATAGCCTGACAACGGTAAAGCCAGATACCGTTGTCACAAATGGCGGACATAACTGTCGGTTCAACTCGTTAATCACTTGGTCCTCATTTTATTGGATTTTATCGTGGCTAATTCTGTGCATGCATTAAGCTCTTGTGATGATGTCATATGAAATCTCAATTTCTATTAAATTGGGTCCTGAATCGCCAACATATAGCGTATTCGATATCGGCAATGACATCGAAATCTGAATTTGAAATAATTTACAAAGACAATGGCATATGGTAATACAGTGTCCGTTGTCCCGTATTTCAATTGTTCGTTTAAATTAAAGACTTTCTTTCGATTGTAGACCATTAATAACTGTACAATGAGAATAAAGACACTTTGATTGATTGTTGTTCTAAAGGAATTTAGTCTAGGTGCTCTATTAAACATACAATTTACGAAAATCGAATTGAAGCGACGGTTTTGTTAGCCATTTGTGACAGCGGTATCTGACTTTACCGTTGTTAGGCTATTTCGGTGTGTATATGAAAACTGTTATGTAAACCATGCGTATAGTGTCTCTATTTGGCATATAATTTCTATCTAAAAATACCGCCATCAATAGTAAACAACAAATTATTTAGTTTACAGTAACCTGCAAAATAATGTAAACCATGTTAAAAAACAAATTATATAATTCTAGACATTTATCTACTAAATGTATAGTCATTACGTTGTACTACCTATCCTTCTATATCTCGATAAAGAACGTACCTGAATCATTATGTATTTATACCCATGTAACTTGTTAACGTCTGTAATCAGTGCCCAATTATTGGAAAATACCAAAGGTAAATACAAAACACGGCAAGAGAAGAAAACCGTGAAAACAAAAACAATTAGAATACCATGATGACATCATAACTTGAAAGGACATTTAACCGTTGCTGATTCTTAGATTTATGAAACTAAACCCCTTCCTTTAGTAGAATGGATGCAGTCCTCTGAACGTGAATTATTTCCATGAATAGTCTGTATGCTGCTGGAAATGTCAGATGACTTACATGACAGCTCGGTTATTGCCCTTTGGAATGTTTGGTGCAAAAATGCCAATAACTCTACACGGAAAGAAAAGATACGTGAAATACATACGATACCAGCATGGGCGATTGTATCATTGTATATCAATGAGTTCAATCAGGAGTTCCTCTGCAATCTAATGGCATGTGCAGATGTTGACACTTATTACACAATATACACATTAAGAATACTCTGATAACATCATTCATAAATAAAAGGACATTTAACCGTTGGCGGCTCTGATATTTATAAAACTTAACCCTTTCCTTTAGTAAATGGATGCAGTCCTCTGAACGTGAATTATTTCCAGGAATAGTCTGTAGGCTGCTGGAAATATCAGATGACTTACAAAACAGCTTGGTTATTGCCCTTTGGGTTGTTTGGTGCGAAAAAGTGCCAATCTCTACACGAAAAGAAATACATACGATTCTAGCATGGGCGATTTATACTAAACCATATAAAAACACTTTATATCAGAGATTCATGTGAAACGTTGAATAACAATAAAATCATCTGATGAATAACACCAAAGAATATTTTTGACAATGTGAAATAGTGATAAAAAATTTCCTATTTCTCTCTCAACCCCCTGACAAAAATCATATTCATTAGATCAGTAGGCTGGTGTGAGCTCAGTAAAGTCGAGTCATATTTTGCATGCCCCCCCCCCACCCAGATGAGCCCATAAAAATATTTTTTGGCCTCAATAAGTGGGCCTTTTGGACCCAATTTTTGGATTTAGGGGACGGACATTTTTTTATAATTTGAAATCCCCCTTCTTAGCTTCTGGATCCGCCAGTGCATTGATCATAACTTACACCCCTTGACAAAAGTTGAATTGAGTATGGAGCTGAATATGGACATAACAGAATGATAACGTCAATAGGAGTGATGTCAGGTCAAAGGAATAATACCCACTTACCTATAATGGCTCAATCTATTGTGACAAAAGAATTGTTTATGTGCGTAATAAGATATAATATACCGGGAAATTCCTCCTATTATCTGATTGGTCGTTGAATTTGTTTTTCATGAACCGGATTGGCTGCCTGATTCAAGGCGCTTGTGGGCGCTTGTGTGACTCAATGGGGATTCCCCTCGCTAGCCGAGGAATCGATTGTGTTTAATTCTGGAGTTTGGTTGTTCTGTTGATTATTTTCGATATTTCGGCAATAATATACCCAAAAGTTATTCTCAAGATATATCCATGGTATGCGACTCAATATGAGCAATAACAATAGGACATCATTAATTGTCTGGGGGAAAAACCTATTAGTCCATGGTATGACTTCCGAATATGAAGGATCCGTAGCACACTCTAGTGCAGCAACATTTGAAGCAATATTTATGGAGGTGCATGTGTCTTGATTCTTTCAAAATACCATTTGCTGAAAAAACTTCCGGCTTTCGGGTCGAAAATTGTATTTCATCACAAGGGGTCAAAAAACGTAAATATTTTGATTCGAATTTTTATCCATTTTATAAGACTCAGACCGTTATTCTAAGCGTACGAACAAAAAAAGATTATCGTAATGTAAAAATATACTTTAATTTTACTGTGGATGTCGGTGTTTGATTAGTGTAATTACACAAGTGTGTTTTTCAGTTTTTGTCTGATTTTTCAAATATGACCCAAGCAGATTTAACAAAAATTGTGTGGAATATTTAGGTAATTTATGATTGGGAACATATTAGTTTTCTTACCATTTAAAACGTTTTATTACCAGATGTTTTCCATATAACCGCAAGGGGTCAAACAGCAAATTATTGTTCATGTTTTAAAAAACTTTACAATAACAAATAGGTAAGATTTATATCAAATTAAATGTAACGGAGGTATTGGAATGTTCATATATTCCAAGGGCATGTCTAATAATCAATTAGAGTCATATGCAGTCGAACGCCTTACAATTCTTCCTCGACATTACTGCTGGCTATCATTAAGTTTTCTGATGGTTGTCTCTTCTTTGACCTTACCGCTGGATATAAGCAGATTTTTGGAAGATAATGATAACCATTTTTCTCAATTATTCAGGAGTTCGAACAAGTCTTGGTGTTTTTTATAAGCAACTGAGATATATCTAACTACGAGAAATATAATTTCCAGCTGTAGTCCCAATTAGTCAAGTAAGAGCAATAGGCTCTCCTTTATTTTTAATGTTCACCGCTGAATAAAAGTCCATATCTCAAAACGTATTGAGACCCATTTTGTGAAAAACTAACATAGTTTAAGGATTTGTCATTCTAATATAAAAGTGATTAATTTGCAGCATTAATCTTATTAATACCTGAGAAACAATACAAAAAGTCGATGCACTGATTACATAATGTTTTGGTATTGATAAGAAAAATAACTTCAAACGTATAGCTTAGAAACCTAGATCATATATTTAAAATATATTTGTATTATTTTCTGTCGCATTGTGTTCTCCAAATTGTAAAAAATTGGGATTTTATTTTTTGGTAATTTTTTGACCTCTGTTAATGGCAGGCATAATTCAGCCTAAAAGCCGGAAGTATATTAAACGGTTATAATAAAAAAAATTTAGGGAACATATGTAGGTATATTAATGTTAGGTCAAATATCGCTGCGCTATAGTGTGCTACCATCTCCTTTATTAGACGTCCTAGATATTTCATACCATGGACTATATGGCATAATGCATCTTTAAAACCCTGTTGCAGGATTTTCAAGACGACGTACTTATAATTAGCCATTTCTCAGATCAGTGTTTAAACAATATTTGATCATGGCAATATTTTTCCAAGTGAATTGAATTTCTCTTTTTTGCTTTGAAATTGTCCACTTGTATTGTGAACTTGTCAACTGAGTGCGGGCTGGAATTATAGAGCAAACGTAATTTAGCATGAATATTCGTCTAACCGGCTCGTGTTTTTCTAATGCTCACGATTTCATTGTCATTTTACAAAACATGCTCTAAATGCGAAAACATACCGACAACGAAGCATCAGAGAGTTGAAAAAGAGATAAGAAGGAAAACGAGTCGTTTCACAAGATATTTGTGAGCGTGTAATCACAAAACTTCACATGTGAACATGATACGTTAGAGTTTGCCTCCAAAGAGGGTCATAAAGAGTGCCAAATATGACATTAAACCCATAATGGATGACTGAGTTTTGATTTGTTCGGTTTGCATTGTTTGGCTCACCCTGTAATTTCCAAAAGATAGGCCTAGAAATGAAAGAAATGTTACGCTTTTTTCTTTGCTTTAGATCATAGTTTGAGGATATAAGGACTTCATTTACATATATCAGGTGACACAAAAATGCCAACCACTAATTTTGGAATAACTTTCTTAATTAAGAAATCATGCTTTCTATACATTTCACCTCCTGGACGTTTCACCCCTAGACTGTTCACCCCTTAGTCGATAACCCCCTGGACGTTTCGCCCCTTAGACGTTTCACCCCCTGGACATTTCACCCCTTGGATATTTCACCCCTAGACATTTCATCCCTTAGGCATTTCACCCCCTGGAAATTTCACCCTTAGATGTTTTACCACTAGACATTTCATCCCTTAGACGTTTAAACCTCAATATTTTACTCCTACATTTTTCATTCAAGTATTTCTCTTTGTCAGAACTGAATACCCTAAGTATAAATGGCATATATTATGGTACACGCTTCCTATTGACACATTTTGCTCAGTTAGATGATTTTAGCGTGGGTTTGATTATTTAAAATCAGAATTTAATTACCATAAGTGTTTCATACAGCATATTCAAATAACAAGTACTGTAAGTCACTAGTAATTCACTTATTTTTCCATATTCAGTTTTCAGGGTTTTGAAGTGAGGTCCAGTCAATTAATTATCTATTTCAGTTCTTCAAAAAATGGTTATTAAGACCAACTCTGCTATTAATACAAAAACATATCATTATATCATTCTAGTACTGTTATTTATCATAGGCCTTACAAGCAAAAAACACATGCATCAATTTTCAGAAAATTTAGATTCAAAAGCTTGAGGTACGTAGAATTTTAAATACCGGTAGTAAAATTTCATGTACATATTAGTTTTTATGAAGCTGTAGTGTTCTGGGTACTTGCGCTCTTTGATAGGCAAAAGTTAAGAGAAACACAACTAAGTAGGTTTGTTGTTGGCTATATAATATGATGACGTAATTTTATTATAAATTACATAATGTTACATACTTTTGCCGATAGGGCTAACAACCGCCAATAGCTGACTACGGCAGCTAGCCCAAACAAACATTAGTTTTTAAATGTGTCTATTTAACATGTTGCTCTTACTGCATGAACGCATAAGTTTTGAGGTTATAAGTTCATCTTCTTTATATCGTTTCCATAGGTTTTGAATACTTCTAAACTCTTGCTCACAAATAATCTAAATAATTACACATCATAACCTAAATTACAGCTTATTGATTAAATGATCATCGGGAAATCTGCAATCGAAAATCTTATACAATTCTAATTAAATTCACATCTAATTAACTCTATATCTAATTGTTTCCCATAAGACTAATGCTTTTATATCATTATAAATACATTTGTACACATATCAAAAACATGTAACCTCATGTACCTACAAGAAAGAACAATTGGATTAATTTTGTAGATCTAAAAAATGATAATAAATCAGTCGCTTTTTAATAATGCAATTGATAACAAGGGAATGGATTATCTAGGCAATTAGAGGCTAGCATGTTTAATCAGTGCAAAGTGCAAAATTTTTTAAACTTATTTGTACCGATATTGTTGTGGTTTTATATACTATGACCTTTTCCAGTCAATGTTACTTGGAAAAGAAATCAGTATACTCATGTAAATTCAGTCAAAATTTACTTATAACCCAACCCATGACATTGTACATGTACAGACACTGTGTATGGGGTCGAAACGTCTAAGGGGCTAAATGTCTAAGGGATGAAAAGTCTAGGTGTGAAATGTCTATAGGGGGTGAAATGTCTTAGGGGTGAAACGTCTAGGGGTGAAATGTCTAAGGGATGAAAAGTCAAGGCGTGAAATGTCTAGGGGGTGAAATGTCCAGGGGGTGAAACGTCCAAGGGGCGAAATGTCTAGGGGGTGAACGGTCTAGGGGGTGACATGTCCAGGGAATGAAAAGTCTAAGGGGTGAACAGACTAGGGGTGAAACGTCCAGGGGGTGAAACGTCTTGATTCCAGAAATCATCATAATTTGTCATGTGTAGATAGAGCGTTCAATTGAAAATAGATTCAAAAAGATTTAAAGTCCGTTTTAGCTTAAATATTTGAATGGTAAAACGTGCCTCTCCTTAAGTTCTTAAATATTTGAGTAAGAATAAAGGGGAACTTGCAATGTTGGGTATTGCTTGGCAAGCAAATACAGTGGACCATTTTTGTATCCCGGAAGTTTAAGTATACCAAACAAAAGTAATATTAGTTAGCATACTCACGACATTCCAAATGACACTAACACCCAGTTAGTGGGCGGCTTTTAGCAATTAAAGTGCCACGTTGTGGGACATCTCATTTTCTGCCTGTACAAATGGGATTTAATTGAAAAACAATTCACGTAATCGCTACAACACTCCTTTAATTTGTATTTTATGTTGTATTTTAGTGTAATGATCTTGGTGGAGCCTACACGTTTTCATTAAAATGTCATCTTAAAATGTCATCTCTGTAAATTAATGTGAAAGGCAAGCTTGGGGCGAACGCACATTTCAATCTTAGGCATTAACGTGACACCATTTAAATCGCCCTAAATATTAATTATAAAAGTCTTATTTTGCGTGTTACTGTCAATAACCTTTTACTCAACATAGACCCCAACAAGCTCCTACAGAAGATCAAGAGAATGGTTAACTATAAAACCGTGTCGCATGCCCGTACAACTACGTTACAATCAGCGTTCGTGTAGTGTCAACCAAAAATTCCCCAACCAAATTGAATGCTCTTTCAAATAGTATATAAAATAGCCGCAGGTGAACAAGATGGCCCCCCCAAAAGTTAATTAGCTCTAGGCCTTAATAGCGTATATCATAGCGAATTCGTAGAAAATCGGATGAGCGTTTTTCCTGAAATGGTGATAAGAAAACTTCTCGAAAAACCTTCAAAATTGCCGCCAGAATAACAAAATGGCCTACCAAAAGTTAATTAGCTCTAGAACTTGGTATTCTTCATCTTGAGTGCAAATTTAGAGAAAATTCCATAAACGATTTTCTTGAAATGGCGATGACAAAAGGTATTGAAAAACCTTCAAAATGGCCGCCAGAAAACAAGATGGCCACTTGAAACTAAATCAGCTGTAGAACCTTATATCCTCTATCATGTGTGCGAGTTTGGAGATAATCCGACGAGGTGTTTTCCTTAAATGGCGATGACAAGATTTATCGAAAGACCT
This sequence comes from Owenia fusiformis, assembly GCA_903813345.2. Classification (NCBI taxonomy): domain Eukaryota; kingdom Metazoa; phylum Annelida; class Polychaeta; order Sabellida; family Oweniidae; genus Owenia; species Owenia fusiformis. The sequence continues at coordinate 30,931,352 of CAIIXF020000010.1, read as the reverse complement.
TAAAATGGCCGCCAGAAAACAAGATGGCCACTCAAAAGTTAATCAGTCTTAAAACCTAAAATTCTCTATCATGAGTGCGAATTTGGATAAAATCCGATGAGCGGTTTCTCTTTATTGCGATGGTAGGATTTGTCTAAAAACCGTCAAATTGGCAACAGAACATTTTGGAATTTATTTTGTATCATAACTTAAACAATACACAATCAATGTGAAAAGTCGAACCATATAATGCAACACTCAAACTATATGATTCGAAACTCGTATCATAATAAACGAAATTCGCATCATCATATCCAAAATTCGAATGATCATTTGCGATTTTCAATCGTTCTTTTTCCAACAGTTAATTCTCCAATATAACTTGTTTTCATTCACACACGCACTGGCTCCATCAAGTGTCACACAGAGTTACAATAACTCGAATAACTTTGCAAACACACGAAGCAATTTTGGATTATACTATAAGTAGCATGGAATACTGAACGAATTACACACGGATCGAGGTAAATTTCGAACGAACATGTCAATTTTCCATGTTTACACATGTATTGGGTTCTAACTCGCATAGGGTGGTTCCCGCTCGAATAGGATGTCACAAACAACGTGCACCTCACGTAGGGTGCGAGATTTGAAGTCACGTGAGAATTACGCCCTGGTTTCTATAATAGGACGCCATCCATAAAAAGTCAAAAGTCACGCGAGATTTCGAAAAAATCGCGAAAATATCTCGAACATCTCTAGAAACCAATTTTTGTTACATCATGGTGTTTGTCTTCACATAATGGTTTGTGAAAGAAAAAACGTTCGTGCCAGCTCTATAAGCATTTGTTCGACGTGTGTACTCTAGTCGATATAATTCTTAAACAATGCATTCACAAATACATATGTACACGTTTGCTTTTACTTCCATGGAGAGTGCAGCTCTAGAAATTGATATCCTCGGTTATGTGTGCTAGTTTGGAGAAAATCTGTTTTTCTGAAGTCGCGGTGACAAAAAGCGGGACAATCGTTATTTTTGGTCTCTTACATTTCCAGTCACCTACCCTTAAGCGGTGGAAGATATAGTCAACTTCGCGCAGATAATTAATTACCAGATACATAGTGAAATATTTATATTAGATATTTTTATGCAAATAACCCCCCCCCCCCCCGCCATCAGGCGCAAATCCTCTTTGGTTCGGATAAATCCACATTTGCAATAAAAGTCCACCAAGGTGTTGCATCGATGATTCTAGTCCAGTAATACTTTGGCGTTAAGCTAAGCGTATTATGCTCCAAACGTGCAGGTTTTTCTTGCCAATCTTTCTTAACGTAACAATATGCATGATGAATTGATAAATAAATGTTTACATGTTTTGATTATAAACCATGGCAGAATAAGCGAGATCGAGACTTATGACGTCAATCTAATTAATTATTTAAAATACGGTGGGTGGGTGGCTATTGACAGGATACGTTTAAAAGATGAAATACATTTAGAATTCCTGATGCATATTTTATGAAATTAAAATTAATTTAAATTGAAATAAATTTTGTAGATGGGTTATTGTAGTTATGTGTAAAAAATATTCTGTTCATGTACCGTCTAGTAATCATTTGTAGAATAATATATTCTGAAAATGATGTTTGCAGAAAATTTAATATTCTGGCATAATATTAGAATTGTTTGTAGAAAATATTCTGGACTCACTCCCTATTTTTTTATAGAAATTATTCTCGTCATTTTGTGTTGTGAGTATGGTCGACTTTAGTATTATTCGCTCTTACTCTATTCTTTAAAAGGGAGCCCTTATAAATCAGAAGTCTTACTCCCTTTGAAAGAATCACATATACTCACGCCTTCAGACATTCTGTTTAAATTACTAAAACCACTTAAAATATTTGACATAACAATTGTTCGATTATCATGTATCATATTATTGTGTAATGGCTAAATCAGGTGCAGAATGTTCAAATAAGAATCACAATATCAGATTAACTTACATCTGCCCTTTCCATCGACTCTGTTTGTATAACGTATTGTGACAGATTGCGGAAATTCAATAAAACGAATCTGCTGTCGTTGCCTTAAACGGAAGAGAGAAACGATAAATTAGTAGAAATGCTTCAACTTTTGGGGCGCATCTATTTGAACGAAATGTTATTGTATATGAATACGTTATTTACCTCTTAAATAAAAGAAAATTACATTCATATAATTAACATATAATGGACTTTAAGTAAGATAATTACCACATATTATAAATAATGTATTATATAATAATATATTATTGTAATAAGTCATCTTCTTCGCTATCTTTAAATTCTAAGGAAGAATAAGATGCACCACGAAAGCTTTTGAGAATGAAACACGCAATGTGTGAATGACTCTGTCTACATATTGATATGTGTTTCAAATCATTTGAAAACGAATAAATTCAAGGCTATTAATGTCAAGAGTAAGATAAAGTACGAAAATATTAAATCGCATTTATTGTTCATGAGGCCAATCCTTTTTTCTGAGATCATCTTATTTTTATTAATCGAATCTGTTTTATTTCAATTGTTAGGTTTCATTTCCTTTGTTCATCTTTCCAGATGAAGATTTCAAGGAATTATTACCAACGGGTCTCAGGTGCTACATTAAATGAACAGTAAATGATATTTGAGTTTTCTCGTAAATTTGAAGCCAATGATTTTTTTATTCTTGTCAATTAATCTAATATAACAATTTCACGCAGTTTTTAACCGGAACATAATACTATTGAACTCGATTCATCTTATTCTACGAGGCAATGTTTGTTTAAGTCCTAGATCCATTAATTGATATCAGCGCTCAAAAGAGCACACTTTAAGTCTTTTTTCATTACAGTTTAATAACTTGATATTATTAGATATATCACTTACAGATGTATAAACGCATAAAGTATACTCGAGTTGATTTTACGACCTCTAGGGTATGGCATTGACCTAACCCGAGTTTTGAGATTCAAACCACTTGGCGCGGCAATATTTGTATTAGCCTTAAAATAGGAGTTTCTATTGCCAAACTAAAAAGGGCCTTTTATCAGGAATTGATATCATTTAAGCACACAAGAATTTACCACATATCAAGATGTTATTCACCAGGAGGGATGAGATATGGAGAATATCACAAGGACTAAATCAATATTTCCAGAGGAATTGATATCATTTAAACACACAAGAATTTACCACATATCAAGATGTTATTCACCAGGAGGGATGAGATATGGAGAATATCACAAGGACTAAATCAATATTTCCAGAGGAATTGATATAATTTGTACACACAAGGATTTACCATATTTAAAGAAGTTATTCTCCAGGAGGGATGAGATATGGAGAATATCACAAGGACTTAATCAATATTTCCAGAGGAATTGATATCATTTTAACATACAAGAATTTACAACATATAAATAAGTTATTCACCAGGAGGGATGTGATATGGAGAATATCACAACGATTATATCAATATTTCCAGAGGAATTGATATCATTTTAACATACAAGAATTTACAGCATATAAATAAGTTATTCACCAGGAGGGATGTGATATGGAGAATATCACAAGGATTATATCAATATTTCTAGAGGGGACGCAGTGAGATAATAACGACCGTATTTCATTGTCAAGAGCAATATCTACCTTAAATTCCCGGATAAATAGATGAGAATTCTTTTTTGGAAAAATTAAAAAAAAAATTTAAAATAATATTGAACAAATATTTCACTCTATTGAGGTGAATACCTGTACATCTTTCACAAGTGATATTCCACGAAGCCCGAAGGGCAAGTGGAATATCACCTTGTGAAAGTGCTACAGGTATTCACCGAAATTAGAGTGAAATATTCGTTTTATTACATCACTGTCTAGCTAAACATCCCTAATATTATTAAGTCATAGGTTAACATTGAAATACATTGAATCTACTCGGTTCGTCTGCCATTTTGACTTACACTGAACTAAATTATTTACACTGAACGAAAACAAATTCTTTGAAAATTCCCGGGAGTGTGGGATATCGCTAGATATCTCACGGTTGTCTTATCTGATTAGCATTGCCATTGAATATCGCCAGATATCCCACGACACGTGACCCGGTTTTGACCAATCATACTGTCGCTAGCTAGATAGTGATATATTAATTAACTATCATCCCTGATATCATCCCTCAAACCCCAATATCTACTATTTCCCATTCATCAGACATATCGTTAATTTTCGACCTATTGTGTTGCAAAAATACAAGATAGGTAGTCAATTGAATTTGCCAACTTTATCTTATAAAAATTGATACGTTTCTTCAGGTTTAAAAAAGTTATAAGTCTTCAAAGTCAATTTTTTATTTAAAAAACCCGTCCAATTGAAATAACACAGGAGGCGAAAAGTGATTTTCAAAAATGACTTTGAAGCTCTGTAACTTTAGTATTCATAAAGTAAACTGAGCATTAAGCGTACAAAAGAGTAAGACAATTCAATTTTCTATACAAAAATATTTTTGGTTAAACTTTTACTGGATAGATATCCTAAAATTAGATTTGCCCCGAGCCCATCCATCGTGAGATATCACAGCCTTCTCTCAGTTTCCATCTAGAACACCGTGAGTTACTTGGCAATAGGTTTCGATCTGGTGGGGGCGTGGCCCGTCCAGATTTCAGCCAAAGTGATATGAAGAATCAAATCAGTATTTAAAGGTCACGTGACAGTGAGTGGCGAGGGTAAGAACTCCACCAATCAGATCACTCAGTTTCAAACACAAATAGGCAGAAAGTATTTGCGAACTTTTCGGTAAAAAAACTCAATCTATTTTAAGAGAAGTGTAAACCATTGATAGAAAATAAACAGGTAATATATTCCATAGTACTAAAACTGGAAGCGGGAAGAGTGCGTGCTACCAGATGATCCCGGAAATGTTGGATAAACGGAGTATTGTGCTTGTTTTTTCTCCTTTGAATGCAATAATGGAGGAGCAAGTAAACTGAAAAGTTTGAGCTTTACTGCGACGATTGTGACGCCGGAAAGCATGCAAGCTATAGATTTGAGGAATTTTGTCCAAAAATTAAAATTCAGTAACCCGTGAAATCAGAATTTAGACCGAAAGATAATGGTACCTCGTTTGGAAAAAGGGGATTTTTCTAAACTTGTTAAATACACGTTTAGATCGATCGAAAACGGACTAGGTTTCGACTATTTGTGTAGAAAATGAGATAAAGACGTGATGTGAGATGATATTTACCCCTCGAGGATCACCAGGTTAGAGAAATCTTTAAAAAAGTATGCAGGTCATGTGACGTCATTTTCGTTTCACAAATTCAACTTCAATAAGTCTGGTTTAAGCACCATTGTTGTAGTGAACTACAAATCATGTATAACATCGTGGGGAAAAGGTATATTTTTTAATTTTAGAAATTCATCAACTGTGATTGGTTACAATTCAAACGTCATTGAATATATTAATATCATTATAAATCTAGGCCCCGCCCATTCGATCGGCAATCAGTGCAAAGTATATCAGAGCATTCTTGTGCATAGCAGAGATGGTCTGAGTATCAGAATGGAGCCCACCATTTCCCTTTGGTTTACATGGGAATGACGATTTTCAAAAAATCATCAAATTTATCATCAATTTCCGACATATTGTAATTGTTGAAAAAATTGTGAAAACTTTGGAGGCATTGGAAATGAAGTCAATTCACATTCCCATCAGTAATATAAGTATTTATTTTATTTATATAAGTATTTATGTAAATAAAAATTAAAACATAAAGAGGCTTTAACACGTAGTTCAACGAGGGAATTAGGGTTGCCAAACTTATAGAGGGGAGTATATATTAACTAGCAGGTTACCCATTGACGGATTTAAGGTCGCTTGATATAGTATTAATTTTCTGCACGGGTCTCTTAAAAACAATATTAATATTTGAAAAGAATAGTATCAAGATATTCAGGACGGGTGTCAATTTCAGTAAAGTGGGGCCTTAAATTAAAGAAATGCTTATTTGCAATGGCATAATATGAACAAGAAAAGTCAAGGTTTGCATTTAAGAATTGGTATCAATGAATCATTGGCACTCAATAAACAGCAGAATTATGTGCTATAAATAGGAAGGAAAGCTTATTTTATAGCCTAATAACTGAAAACAATGAATAATTTTCGATGGTGTAATTCTACCTGATCTTTTCTATATCCACTGACTTTTAATGGTTATTGGCACTTACCCTGACAGATCCCTGGACAGACTATATCTAAATCTATTTTATGCTGAAAAAAAATAAAAAGATTGGTTGATAAATCAACTTAGAAATCAACTTAGAAGAGCAGAAAAGTGGTCCACAGAAAATACGTTTTAAAATTTTAGTTATTGGAGAGTTTAAGCTAGCAATATTTTTTACAACACAACATGAATCAATATAGCCATTCATAGCGCGCATACAAAACAAGCTCTTATTAGTCTTCTTCAGATTCCAGTTCGGCTTCAGAGATTCGTGTTTAGAACGCGAAATTCCAAATTTCGCGTTGGTGTCCACGGGAATCATTTTCCTCGTGTCTATTGTCATACTAAGACGGTAATTTTGAATTGGGAATTGTGAAGTTCTTTCTAAGGAAGATGATGTACATGTATGTCATGCATGTTTTAGCTCCGACTATCTTACCAAACAAGTTTAATTAAAATATGTATCAGAAAACCATCTATAGAACTACCAATGGCGTATTACATGATGCGTATCACATACTGCATACACAGTACATAATTTTTTCTGAATCTTTATTCGATTTTCACACGTTTGTATTTGATAACAACCATTCGATATCCCACTCTATTAAAATAATTCGAAACACGTAATAATTGTGTTCGTTTTTACACATTTATATTTGATTTATGTACCTATATATGCGGTAAATGCACTTGTATATGCGGTTTATGTTATTTAGAGTTTGGTAAAATGTCACATATTTGAGTCCATGTATACACTCGAACAAAGACGGTTGACACATACCAAATATTCCATTCTATTGAGGTGAATACATGTTCATCTTTCCCCCAGTATATTTCCTGCAGCCCAAAGGGCAAGGGAAATATACCCGAGGGCAAGATGAACATATATTCACCGAAAACAGAAGGGAATATTTGATTTATAAATAAACTTGCAAAAACAGTTATAGTAAAAGTAGTTTAATGTGAATGTTACAATATAGTATCAAGTTTTGTTTTGATATTGCAATTATATCAGAATTTTAATTCAACAACTGTATCGAGTTTTCTTTTATACAAAAAATGATATCCATTTTGAGAAATTCTTGTCATCTTCATCAATGCTCAAAACATTGATTGAGATGTCAATATAGTAGCATTAACTGTATCAAATATACTGTACTGATCAGATCGGGGATTGAGTAACTAAGATACGTAGCTTGTAATCTGTAATCTGTATCTCATCCAAAGATGGTGATTGGATTCGGACCTAATAGGGATCTCATACTATGTTAACCACATCGAGATTAACTGTCAATCATTACATTTAATAGGGATGTCAAAAAACATTAACTCTAAATCAAAGCTGTCAAATCAAATTACTGGAGGAAATTGATGTCCAAAGAATGCCGCTCTTAACAATTACTGGAATTGACAAATCGGATAAGTATAAATACTGTAAGTTTCATTCTTGAAATTGTAGTTTACTTTGTATTAGATTTTTTCTCCCCAACCCCCAGTTCCAATTATTTAAATTTCACTAATTTGATGTGCTCGTATATGTCATTGCTAGATGCTGGGCAAAATCATGGGTTGAAATGATATATAGCTTACTCTTTTGGGTATAGTTTCAGAAATGGTTTGAAAGATCCTTTAATATATTTCAAATTTTCGAAATAATGTTGAAAACATCAAACAAGAAAAAATGTATCAAATCTTGGAAAAAATGAAACCAAAGCAATGTTATTTCAAAACATTAAATAAAATGCCGAGAATTTGAGATAAGAAAAATTGTGTCGTTTAAGAAAAATAATATGTTAAACCACCTGTTGTATAGTTTAAAGTAATACATGGACAACATGGAACTAACTTTTATGTACAAATTTTGGTACATTTTTCTTGTTTGAACTTTTAGTTTTTGTATTCGAACTTTAAACCGTATTCTGCGATTCGAACCCGAACCTTTTGTCCCATCAATTTGGTTCGAACTTCCAGGACTACCAGTTTAGTTCAAACACTCCATCATTTTAGGCTAAAGAGTTTTAAGTTTCGATCTTTTTGAATGCTGAAAATTGTATATCGAAGCTACCATTGATCTTGCAATGAATTTTTTAATGTTTGACATCTTGATTTTTGGTGTTCGGTTTTAGTTTTTGCTTTTCAAAATTGTTTTTTCGTAGGTTTATATATAACAAGGCTTGTTTAAAATTTGATTTTAACATTTAGACGCTCATTTGAAATATCAAATACTGATGATTGACTTTCAAATAAAAATCACTGAACTTGAACAAAAACTTTGAAAGTTCGAACTGAAAAGTGATAAATCAAACCAAAAAGATGATATTTCAACATAAAATTGAACAAAAATTTGAAAGTTTGAATTGAAAATTAAAACTTCAAACAATAAAATTTAAATATCAAACATAAAATTGAAAAAGATGTCAAAAAATGTTCACCCCCTTGGTCACGTTGACCAGACATGTAATAAAAAAATCGCTGATGAGGTCCACCTTGCGACTTTCCCCCTTGTGTTATAAAAGAGGTTCCAGACATTATGGTTAAAATCAATCGATCTTTTTATGGTCATTAGAAACATAATATTGGCCGGGTCCCTTATAATGATGTTTACAATATGGAATTAATTGCATTAACTTACTTACAAGGTAGGTTGTATTCCCTATGACAAATACATATGACAATTAACTCTGATGCAGACAATGTATTTTTCGTAATACTAATTAATAGAGGGAGGGGTCAGATGACCTGCACTTCCATATATTCGTCCATTTCTTAAATGGCCGATTCCAAACACTCTCTTTACAAATAACCATCAAGAAGTGTTTGATATTTTTTTGGATGCAAACACATACAACGTAAGACAATAAATCATCTAAGGTCGTCGACCTATGAGGCAACCATTCGACATTTATAATAATACACATTACAGCAGACGTATCGCAATCGGCAGTTCGAAATGGGAATGTTAATGCAACAATACTGTCATTTCTAAATGATAAAGTCTTTGCTCCCAATCCGTCTCGCCGTCCTTTCAGGGAGGCGACAGACGTCGATTATCATGAGGAGGTCCTTAATATCCATCCAAACTCAACCCGACCCACCTAAATTGAAATACTGTTTAACTCCCTGTCTTAATCTAAGAAATTACAATAAATCATTACGACGTATACAAAAGTGATTGCTTTAGGTAATTTAAGACCAAAACCACATGTTTTAGCCTGTAATTTTGTCAGGTGAACGAACTTAACGTTTTCGAATATCTCAACTCACTTTATATTAATTACTTTTTACTTTTGTCTTTTGTCCCGATATGCTTCAAGTATATAATCAAATATATTTTACCCTCGTAATATTTAAGACACAATAAACATAAAGCACATATTTTCAAATTCAGTGGCTAATAAAACGCCCATGGATATTATTGGTATTTCTCTAAATCTGGTGTTTTATTTGCATCGACTATTTGTCGGACTTGCATTTGTAGATAGGATGGAAATGTTTTAAGAATACTTCTTTGAGATGTTAAAGGTGTAATTTTTTTTTTCACAAATCAAAATTGACCATTATATCACAAAAAGTTTGAAATCTCTGGATTCGATTTTTTCTTCATTCTTCTAAATTAAGTATAGTGGGCCTTTAAGGGTTAAATCACATTTTAGCTTGCATTCAGCATAAAAAGTTACATGAGAACATGCCCGTAGCCAGCTTTTTGTAAGGGGGGGGGGGCTCGAACCCCCCCCCGCAACCCCCCCCCCCCAAAAAAAAATTCCCCATGCTAAACCAAGCCCCTTTGTATTGTAAAGGACAGTGGAGGATCCGGAAGCTAACAAGGGGGGACCCACACTTGAAGTCAGAAAAAAATATCCGCGCTTGCGCGAAAAAACTTTTTTTGGCCCTAAAACCAAAATTTGGGCCAAAATTTAGAAAATCTATGGCACGTTTTTTGAAAATTTGGCCTAACATTGAGAAAAATAAGGCCCAAAAAGGTCAAATAATGCCCAAAAAGTCCCACTGAAGAGGCCCTATAATATTTATGGGCCAACATTTTTTTCTGGGCCCATCCTATGGCCGCGCGTAAAACCCTTTAGGGCCGTAGAACCCAAATTTTGAAAATTTATGGCCCGTTTTTGAAAATTTGGCCTAAAATTGAAAAAAATAAGGCCAAAAAAGGTCAGGTAAAAAGGTCAAGTAAAGGCCAACTAAAGAGCCCCTATAATATTTTTGGCCCAACATTTTTTTTCTAGGCCCATCCTAGGGCCGCGCGAAGAATCTTTAGGCCTCTAAAACCAAAATTCGGGCGAAAATTTTGAAAATTTGTGGTCCGTTTTTCAAAATTTGGCCTCAAATTGAATAAAACAAAGCCCAAAAACGTCAATTAATGCCCAAAGAGGCCCACTTAATAAGCCCTACAATATTTTGGGGCCAACATTTTTTTCTGGGCCCATCCTATGACCACGCGGAAAACCTTTTAGGGCCCTAGAACCAAAATTTGGGCCTAAATTTTGAAGATTTATGGCCCGTTTTTTGAAAATTTAGCCTATAATTGAAAAAAATAAGGCCCAAAAAGGTCAAGTAAAAAGGTCAAGTAAAGGCCAACTAAAGAGGCCCTACAATATTTTCGGCCCAACATTTTTTTCTGGGCCCATCCTAGGGCCGCGCCTAAAATTTATTAGGGGCCAAAAACCAAAATTAGGGCCAAAATTTGAAAATTTATAGCCCGTTTTTTGAAAATTGGGCCTGAAATTGTAAAAAAATAAGGCCCAAAAAGGTCAAGTAATGCCCAAAAAGGCCCATCAAAGAGGCTATGTTTAACAAAACACAAAGGACGATCCTAAAAAGACAGAGGGATAGGGGCACAAATATGTCCGCGAAAAAAATTGGGCCAAATTTTGAAAAATAATTCCCAAATTCGAAAAACAATGCACAGTAAGCCAGTTTTTTAATCTAATTGCCCAGTGAATGTGGGGGAAGAGCAAGTTTTTCTTCGAGGAAACAAAAAGGTAGGTCCACATTTTTTAGGAGATATCAGGGGGGGGGGCTCGGACGAGCCCCAGAGCCCCCCCCCCCCTGGCTACGGGCCTGGAGAACATAAGAACTTTATTTACACAAAATGTCTAACACATTTAAGACTGTTGAAAATGCACCCAGTCTATTAAAATTAGTAGCAGTAAATATGGGAAGCAGAATAATCCAGTAAGTTGTCGTCACTGCAATTATTTTATCTTGACTTACGTGACATTTTCCAGTTGATTTAAGGTTATTGTTCAACATCAAGGTTGTTGAAGCTAAAATGACGAATATAGTTGTAATTCAACGAGAACGTTTGTGAACTTACCGGAAGAAGTCATCAATTTGAAAGCGGGAAATATGTCATATGAATGTGATAGCGCACCGCCAGAGGGCAATTTGACTTGATAAATTGATATTGCTCCTTAATAAGGTATGTTTACATGGAAGTATAGGAAAGAGTAATTGAGTTTGTACTATCAATTGCAAATTACATGAACCTTTGACATTTCAAGTAGCAAACGCCAATTGTTTAATATCCAGATAGATAACTTAGTGAGATCGTATGTTTCAATGAGAATCCGGTCCTTCTAATTTGTGTGTACGCTATATTGCACAAAATTGCTACAATCAATACGATACCGTTTGTAATTTATTCTTATTTCACCCGTGTCACGTAAAGGTATCCTTTATGATTGGCAATATTTTAGTAATGAGAAACCGTGCAGTATCTATATAATAGATAATTTTAGTAACATAATGCCATGCGGTATCTACAGTATACCTTATTGAAAGTTTACGTTGGGTGATTTCAACTTTAACAACTTACCTATTTTATAGGGTTATTTTACATGACACCAGTCATTTATGTAACTGTCTGTAATAAATACCACATGTTGAATGTGGAAGCGATATTACTTCCATAACAGTTAACCCCCTTTCGTCAAATTAACGTATTTTGGAAATCAAAGCAAATGCAACTAGTAACTGATATACCGTTAGCATTTTCCATAGTAGTATATGAATACGACATTCATATTGCCAAAGGGAAAGGGACAAAAACGAATAACCTAGTTAGAAAAGAAAAATCTAAGTGTGAACCCTATATATCTAAAAACCATGATCTAATGTAAAAAATGCCTAATGAGGTTCGGAAAGATGTTTCATTTAACTCTGGAAACATGATACCAAGAACAAAACATTAATACAAGTGTTTGATGTGTTTTCTAAAACAATATACAGTAGATGAAAGTATATGCATGTATATATGTTTCAAATTATACTGTTACCATTCAAAAGATGACCATTAAATTGACGATGTGTTAAATCTTTAGGTTTTTTATGACTGATTTAAGAGAAACAAGTGTTCAAAAAGTTCTCCATATCGATACCACTCCTTTGCCCATATATCATTTTATCCAAAGTTACATTGTTTTGCAAAGTATCATGGTTCAACTCACAAATGGGAAAAGTTACAGGCATGGTCAAACTTAATATTTGGTTAAAATTTAAGTTCAGATCAGTATCCTGGAAACAGCTCTGACCTGGATGTGACCAAAATATGGGCGCTATCGTCAAAGATAGGATGGATTCTGAGTTGGAAAAAGAGGACAAAGAGGGCAGATTCTCAAAAATGCCCTTAAAAGGTTTTATGAGGATTACAAAATGCTTCACTCCTTTTTGAAGCGTTTTTAAGGTCATATCTGAAAAGAATGTCTTTGTGAGTCGAACCATGATTCTTGGGAAATCAATGTTACTTTGAATTAGCTTCAAAACGATATGTGATACATACTGCATACTGCATGGGGGGGTCCAATACTTTCGGGACACCCTGTATATCAGTTTTAAAAACAATCCATTTAAAACATGTTAGATAATAAGGCCGTTGGGTTTATGTTCCAATTTATGAACGCATCCGTTTTAATTAATACCTACACTTTGCTATGTGTAATTACAAATACTTGAGTAAAAAATGATAATGAAGGACTCCTAGATCTTACCAAATGAGCAAAATTAGCGTAAATACCAGATTTAATGAACTATAAGCTTACTTTATGGGTCTTTCCTTGAATCAAAGACCGATTTTGGATTATTATGCTTAACTCGTGGACAGCTGGATAACATTTAAGCTATGCAGTATCATTTAAAAGGATTAACTTCCATGGCGTATATCATCTTTAGCTTTTATTTATTAGGATTGACCGACTTAGTGAAGGATGTTAAAGCAAAGCCTGTGAGAGGTAATATCTTATGTCTAAGTCGCATGAGTTATGACGCTGTTTTTCAATTTATATAACATTTCCTTAATTCCCATATCCATCCAAAGGTCCGAAAGGGCCCTCTATCAATTCTATAGATAAAGTAATTTATTTACTTATTTTTCTCCTACTTCAAACTAAATTTTAACTATCTACTATTTACTTCTATAAGTGACGTGGGCCGAACTTAGTGAAAAGGAATTTTCATCTAGGTCAATGTCAAATAAGTTTTTAAAGAAGGTCAAAAAGGCTATTTAACTTACTTCAGCTTGACTAAATCTCAAAAATCCTCACAAGTTCTAGGAAATTCAATTTTGACATTTAGTTTGAAATTTGACCTTGAGTTGACCTTCAATCTTATTCGAAAGTTTGTTTTTCAAATTGATATTTGGAGTTTGATTTAGGTCAACTGAATCAGAAAAGCCCAACTGAGGTCTTAAAGAGTTAATTTTTTAAGGTCAATGTCATGAAATTGGGTCCAAAGCAATGTTATCTAAGTTTCTCAAAGTTTGAGACTATCAATATTTTTTGTTGAAAGTCGGGATATACATTCCTCTAAGGTGATATACATATTATTATCACATAATTTAATATCTACAATCATCCCAAATGTGTGATCTTTAGTAATGTACTATATCAGGGGCGGATCTGGAAACCAACAAGGAGGGGGGCCCAAAATTTCTGGTCAGAGAAAAAACTGCCGCGCTTGGAAATTTTGAGGTCCAATTTCTTCAAGATTTGGCCTGAAATTCAAAAATAAGGCCTTACAAGGCCCAGTTATAACCAAAAAGGCCCAGCCCCCCCCCCCCAGATCCGCCAGTGTATACAGTTACGAGCGCCCACCGCCCATCTTTATAAACACATGACGTCGGGTTTGCTGAAAGCATCGACCTTTTAATGCCTTGGTCACATAGGCTCCGATTTTCACTACGGCGCCCGGCCGATGAGTATTTTGTTCAAAATCGGCCGGCGAGCCCGGGCATCGTGCGGGCGCCGGGCGATGATCGCCACTCATCGGCCGATTTTTAGACATCGTACGGGCGCCGGCAGAGTTTTATCGCGGAGATAAAAGTTGCCGATGTCTTGGCGATTTTTTCTCAACCAAACTCATCGGTACCTACCCGGCCGTGTCCCGTCCGGTCATCGTACGATTATCTCTTACGGCGCCCTGTGGCATCGCACGGTCATCTTGGGATTTTGCGTGCTGATTTGTTTGATAAATCTAATAATGATTACTTATAAAGTGATATAAAGATTTTAAAAATAATGAGGTAAGGAATTATAATTACTACAGTACACTGTCAGATATTTTTTATAAACATAAATGGAACGATTAGGCTTACTGTAAAACAATGACACACATTTAATTGAATGGCTGGGTGGGTGGGTTGATCCTTATATTGACATTTATCGGTGTATGTCTGTCATACACATTGAATAGAGTAATCATGCATATACCATTACAAATCATTTATTTTAGAAATCTTCTGACTGATTTTGTGAGTACAGTATTTTGAAGGGTCACAATTTTAATACGAAGTTCACTGTCTCAATAATTACAGTTAATATGCCAAAGGCTAAGGATAGAGGGAATAAGGCCAATGGGCCATATATGAGGAAGGCCTTGGGAAGACAGGTGGAAAAAGACAACAACAATGCTAGTGAGCTGGCGAATAATGGAGATTTAGATGTGTCTAGGGAAGAGGGTACTCCACTTGAAATAGAAGAAAAAATTGCCAATTTCTTTAAAGATAGGCCATATTTTTATGACCAAACAAATTCTCTTTACGAGAACAGACAAAAGAAAGATGCAGAAATATGGAATTTTGCTAATAGTATCGGATGGACAGGTAGACATAGTATTTGTTTATATGAAAGATCTAAAAATGAATTAAGGTCAGGATGCACTTTGATGAAAAGACCACGTGCAGTACGGTCTTTAGACGGTCATAACTTTCACCATGAGTACTTTCTGGGCATAAATACAGTGCTTTTATTAAAACAATGTGTTTTCTTTCAATCGGAGTACCCATGATAGTAAAAATATCAATCAAACAATTTGAAAAATTATGAATACGGACCCCATGTCAGCATTTTTTCTAAATATTGAACCTATTTACTCGAAAAGAGGATCTTCTTTTTCTGAATTTTATTGCATGAAAACATTATTATCCTGGAAGTCCTGTCTATCGAAGTATTTCGTTTTCGAATCTTGCATTCACGCCATGTGGAACAGTCATACTGGGTCATACAAGAATTTAGTATAAATCTAGAGGCCTGAAGATCGACCGATGTCCTGGCGGGTGCCGTACGGCCATCGGCAGATAACCCTGCGATACCCGTGCGATGTCTTTCAGATTCAATTGATTGCGGGCGCCGTACGATGCCTGTACTAATGTGACCATACTCACGATTAGATCAAGACATCGGTGAAAAGTCACCGGCGCCCGGTCGATTTAGAAATCGGCCGATGACTACTCATCGGCCGGCGCCCGGCGGCTATGTGACCTAGGCATAAGGGGATATGTTTTTTCTAAATTAGCAGTTAATGCCGTCGTTTGTTGCTTTCGGTGAATTCATCATCGTAATGGAAGGCATCATTTCATGAAAATTCAATGTCTGATAGAAAACTAGATAAATCTAGTTTTGACCCCCCCCCCCCCCTCCCCCAAAAGACTTACTTCCATGAAAATTGATCGCAGACTTTCATGGACTTGAATTTTCGTGGGGACATTACCATAGCTTAATTAGAATCCTAAACATGTGACAACAATAGTAAACTAAACCAAGGCATTCTGAGTTAAAATTGCAAAAAACTGAAATGTTAAAATTGTCGGATTGCAGTTTCCTATCATTAAGGTTTTGACTCGTTAAGTAAACACGAAACGATTAATTTAATTGATTCAATGTATTAATTCGATTGATTCCAACTATTAAGCTACTTGAAATATTTCTGAGTAAAAAGGAAATCAAATGTAAATTGAATTAGCTTCCTTGAACGGGTCTTCTGTAAACGTAACATCTTGTAATCAATTTTGACATACAGAACGGTTAACCACCTTAGTTTTGACATCGTTTCTGTCATATTTGATTAATTTTTGTTCATTCTCAAGGGTGCATTAACTCGGTAGAAAATATAAGTCAATGCTTAATGAAATATTGATAACGAATAGACTTTTCTGATCAACCCTGTCATCTTTTACCAAACATTTGAATATATTGGCCAGATTCCTAATCTTATTAGACGCTTCCGAGCAAAATAGGATCGAATTTATTGTAATAACAAACGATTTCTTCCGTTGAGGTTTTATGTCCTGTTGTAATGTAGACAGTCCTGTTGTAATGTAGACAGTCCTGTTGTAATGTAGACAGTCCTGTTGTAATGTAGACAGTCATGTTGTAATGTAGACAGTCATGTTGTAATGTAGACAGTCATGTTGTAATGTAGACAGTCATGTTGTAATGTAGACAATCCTGTTGTAATGTAGACAGTCATGTTGTAATAGAGACAATCCTGTTGTAATGTAGACATTCCTGTTGTAATGTAGACAATCCTGTTGTAATGTAGACATTCCTGTTGTAATGTAGACAATCCTGTTGTAATGTAGACAGTCATGTTGTAATGTAGACAGTCATGTTGTAATAGAGACAATCCTGTTGTAATGTAGACATTCCTGTTGTAATGTAGACAATCCTGTTGTAATGTAGACAGTCATGTTGTAATAGAGACAATCCTGTTGTAATGTAGACAGTCCTGTTGTAATGTAGACAGTCATGTTGTAATGTAGACATTCATGTTGTAATGTAGACATTCCTGTTGTATTGTAGACAATCCTGTTGTAATGTAGACAATCCTGTTGTAATGTAAACAGTCCTGTTGTAATGTAGACAATCCTGTTGTAATGTAGACAGTCATGTTGTAATGTAGACAGTCCTGTTGTAATGTAGACAGTCCTGTTGTAATGTAGACAATCATGTTGTAATGTAGACAGTCCTGTTGTAATGTAGACAATCCTGTTGTAATGTAGACAGTCATGTTGTAATGTAGACAGTCCTGTTGTAATGTAAACAGTCCTGTTTTAATGTAGACAGTCATGTTGTAATGTAGACAATCATGTTGTAATGTAAACAGTCCTGTTGTAATGTTGACAATCCTGTTGTAATGTAAACAGTCCTGTTGTAATGTAGACAGACATGTTGTAATAGAGACAATCCTGTTGTAATGTAGACAATCATGTTGTAATGTAAACAGTCCTGTTGTAATGTAGACATTCCTGTTGTAATGTAAACAGTCCTGTTTTAATGTAGACAGTCATGTTGTAATGTAAACAGTCCTGTTGTAATGTAGACAGTCATGTTGTAATAGAGACAGTCCTGTTGTAATGTAAACAGTCCTGTTGTAATGTACACAGTTCTGTTGTAATGTAGACACTCATGTTGTAATGTAGACAGTCCTGTTGTAATGTAAACAGTCCTGTTGTAATGTAGAAACTCCTGTTGTAATGTAGACACTCATGTTGTAATGTAGACAGTCCTGTTGTAATGTAGACAGTCCTATTGTAATGTAGACATTCCTGTTGTAATGTAGACAGTCCTGTTGTAATGTAGACAGTCATGTTGTAATGTAGACAGTCCTATTGTAATGTAGACAGTCCTGTTGTAATGTAGACAATCCTGTTGTAATGTAGACAGTCATGTTGTAATTTAGACAGTCATGTTGTAATGTAGACAGTCCTGTTGTACTGTAAACAGTCCTTAACCCTAATGTCTGCAATCTTTCTCCATAACACTAAGTCGCATTTTGACCCCCCCTCCCCTCCCCTTCTGCGATTTTTCATTACTTGTCTGATTTCAATATTGTTGGTATTGTTGGAATTTTTCCAATTACCTCTTCAGAAAAGTATTGTTTTTTGAAGTAAGTCAACAAAGATTAAATCGAGGTCATACCGAGGGGGTGTACATTTTTTGACATTTTGTGATAAATTAGAAGTGTGGACGTATAGAGCTGTGCAATAAGTGATGACGTAATCAAACGCTTCATAAGTTATACGTAACACCCCAGTCACAGTTGTCGTACGGCGGCCGCAAGTCGACCGCAGATCAATTAAATCAGTGTATTTCTGCGGCGAGCGTAGAAAAACTACGCTCGCCTTGCGGCCTCCGTACGGCGAATCCAGTTTTTTACAGGCCGCAGGGTCGCCGTAGAAATTATAACTCGGAGTTATAATATTTGTTCATTTCTGAGGTCCCCGTAGAAATCAACTGGCTCAACAAGATTGAATCATTATTTGTCAATGTTTCACGATCACTTTTCATTTGATATTACATCCTAGCACTTTGAATAACAGTTATAAATTGTCCTGATGTAAATAAAATGAAAAAAGCATTTTTTATCAACAGAAATTTAAAATTCACCGTGCGGCTGTCGTGGGAAATGTGACTGCAAAAGTATGAGAGCGCAGAAATTCGACGGCGAGCGTAGAAATGTTACTGGCCGCAGAAATGATAGACCGCAAGGTCGCCGTAGGAAATGTGACTGGGGTGTTATACAGGAAGCATGCAATAAGTGAGTTGCAAAATCTCTCTTTTATCTTATTGTTGCACTATAACCCATGGCCCTTTAACACATTAATAAAGATCTCCTTCTTAATTAATGTCAAATAAGTTTCATACGTACTTGTCCTCGACATTGTTAAGACTATATTGCATCCCACATATTAAATACAGAAGTGTCAATCGTGTCATCTGACGATATTGTAACAAACGAGATAAATGAAGTTGTAAGATTGTGTGTTTGAATTAGGTAAATAAGAAAACTAGCAAACAATATCACTATAAGACTGTCATCGTGACACTGTGACATTAACTTAATATATAGTATATTCTAAGAAAAGACCCACTGTTAGATCCTTCCAATAAAACAAGTAATTGGGAAAGGGTTCTTTTAGGGCCAATTGTCATATTCGTTGGTTCCTCTTCAAAAAAGGAGACGCGAAAGATTTTCCTTATAAAGTCAAAATATTTCCCATTATGCAGTTCGAGGAGGAACAAATTCATACTTCCTTGTTTTCCCCAATCGGGATTTTCACACCTATTTTTCAATCTATATATTCGATCATATTCCCGTACAAGAGTACAGAATCAGAAATGATTGATCTCCTGAATCTAATATAATATAACAGATATTTTTTCCATTGTTTTGATTCATAGCGTGGTGAAAACGATGATTGAAAAGTGAGAAAAGTGGAAGAAAATGTCACCTGATCTGTTGACTAGTCGCCATATTGGAAACAATAATTTCATTCGACTTTCAACACTTTCATTCCAATCTTACCGCACTACAAACTGCAACATCGATGCAACAACAGAATAAAAGTTCTCATCTTCAAATTGCATTATAGAGTTACGTTGAAAACCAACACACAATTGAGCAGTTGACCGAAGAAGACGCGTCGCTACTATCTAGGTCAATCGGTTCAGTGTCCGAAACCAAATCTATAGTACTCGTTTCCGAGTTTATTGTTCATTGTACAAGCTTTTCTTAATACTACTCGGTATACTGACCATTAAAGCAATGACAAAGAACAATACTTCTGATGGCGTCATTGTCTTATTTTTGCATGCGGGTGTAAAAACAAAATTGCGTAATTAGTTTGTTTAAGAACTTTCGGGTCACCAAAATAGCTACGAGAAATGTATCGTTGGAAAACACTGACTAACCAAATGTTGTCCTTTTTGAGATCTTTTTAAGTACATATTTCCGTACCTTCTCGATTAAAGAGCGAAGCAGGAAAGGCTTACGCCAGTAATGATTAATGCGTAATCCCCTTAACAGTCAACATTATATCGTGTGTTTATTCTGATTCTATGTCAAGATGTTTGTGTATATTCATAAAATGATATGTTCCCGCTTAAATCTGTGTGTTTTCAGGGAAATACGTCTTGCGTACATTTATAGGGAATTATTTCACAGGCCAAGCAATTATTCATCAAGAGATTAGGTCGATGGTCTAGTGTTTTATTAGGAGGTAAGAACAAATTGCTTGCATACATGTCTATCCATGAATGATTATGTATGTCAAGTATGTTTCAAATGACAACAAGATTCTTGCGTGTAACTATGACGTAAAGTGCACAACATTGTTCAGTTCAGGATCAGGATCAGTAAAAAGACAATGATCAAGATCAAGTTCATGATCTAATCGTGATTTAGTTTAATGTTTAAATAAGTATAATCGCTAAACATAACGAACCAATGCAAACTATTCGTATTACTATCAAATTATATTTGAAATATAAAAGTCTGGTCAGACAATCGAGACACAGTGTCGATCGTGTAATTGGTTATTGATAGTCTATAAAGCACAATTACCCCTTTCGCTCGTGTCATGCCTTTAAATTACAACGTTACTAAACAGTACGAGGGGTGATTAGGAATTTTTGGACCGTTGGCTTTATTTTTGCCATTTTTTATCCTTTCTTAGTGATTTTTTCACATAATATAACCCAAATAGATAGGATCACACCATGAAAATTTCATTGTTCTATGACATCATTATCCTATTATTTTTGTTACCATGGTAACTGGTGACGCGACAAGGTGGAGCTCAGAAAAAATACCAATTGGAAAAACAACAGTAATCTACTAATTTTATATGAAGTTTGGACACTGTATTCATTGCTGAATATGTGACATACTATAATTAATTGTATTATTTCATTAAGTATATGCATTAATGTTCATAGTAGTTGTCATTATTCTTCCATCAATTCTAATCCTTCAAAGTAGTTACCAGCACTTTTAAGCATTTGTTATGCCTTTTCACCCAGTCCTGAAAGACAGGAAACAGACCGTCTTTGCCTACTTTGTAACATTTGTGTGTGAATTCCTGAATGATCTCTTTACTGTCCTCAAAGTGGATACCTCATAATTTGTTCTTCACTGTCGGGAAAAGAAATCACACCCAGCTAATTCTGGGTGTGTGTGGTACACGGTCACAACCGATGGAAATAATCACATTTTGTAGGCAAAGACGGTCTGTATCACATCTTTCAGAACTGGGTGAAAAGGCATAACAAATGCTTACAAAATGCTGGTAACTACTTTGAAGGATTAGATTAGAATTCAAATTGATGGAAGATTAATGACAGTTACCATGAACATTAATGAATATACTTAATGATATAATACAACCTATACAGTATGTTTGTAACATATTCAGCAATGAATACAGTGTCCAAACATCATATAAAACTACTGTTGATTTTTCAAATTTTGTATT
Source organism: Owenia fusiformis (assembly GCA_903813345.2). NCBI lineage: Eukaryota > Metazoa > Annelida > Polychaeta > Sabellida > Oweniidae > Owenia > Owenia fusiformis. The sequence continues at coordinate 30,909,590 of CAIIXF020000010.1, read as the reverse complement.
TTTTCTGAGCTCCACCTTGTCGCGTCACCAGTTACCATGGTAACAAAAATAAAAGGATAATGGTTTCATAGAACAGTAAAATCTTCATGGTGTGATCCTATATATTTGGGTTATATTGTGTGAAAAAATCACTAAGAGAGGATAAAAAATGGCAAAAATAGAGCCAACGGTCCAGAAATTCCTGATCACTCCTCGTATAATATAAATTCATGAAATCAATTTGCCATTTTACTGTTAATATGGACTACATAAGCTTACTGTTATGAAAATTGACTTTTCCAACCGTTAGTTTAAACCCAAGGGTATAAAACAATATTTAAAACTATTAAATTCCATAGTGTTTCTAAATCGTTCACTGTATTATCAATAGTAAGAACTTCTCCAAGGAATCCAAAAGTGTTAATCAAAGTCAGAATTGGGTTAACAAGGGCGAAAATATTCCAAGCAACATGTGCAATTAAACAACCAATCTATTCATTATGATCGCGATCAAAAATACCATATCTTACAAAAGATCCGCAATTCGCTAGAAATATGTGAATTTGTTAAATATTCAAAGTACAAAAAAGGGAAAAGTATTAAAATTTTCACAAATTATTACATGGGAACCCTATCTATATAAAATAATGCATTATTGTAAAAATTGTTAGTTTACTTTAAATTAAATATGCAATTTGTAATGTTTAAAAATTAAACATGACAAGGAATGATATGAGCCAAAAATATTGTCAATAGAAACATTTTTTGTATGGCCAACTCGCTAGATCTGATTCTCCTTTACAATTCAAATTTAATATCCATATATAGTTGACCTGATAGAGGAAACGAAAGGAGCGTAACGGAATTACATCTTCGTATCTTATTTGGTTCATATCATTTATTCTTATAACCAAAGTAATCACTTATTGTAAAAACTAATGATGATTTATAGAGAGTCACAGATAAAGCCGAGGGCTTAATATACACGTTAATTGAAATTGAGTTCATTGCTCTTCAACAATTTCACCACACTGTGTGAACTTTCTGTTGCCCAACTTATGAAGGGATATATTAATATGTTGCATGGTAGCGTTACACTCCCTGCAAGACAATGGAAAATAAGGAGAATGGCTTTAGGGCAAATATAGACTAAAAGGGATGCAAGACAGAACTATTTATCGAACTCAGAAGAATAAAATAATGTTAATGTAATTTGCCTTCATTTAAATTTGGTGTTCCGTATTAAATTACATACTAGTTCATATTTGGTATTCCAATTATTTGACATAATTTTGATATATTTTATTTTAGGCGTTTCGTTCAGCTGATTTAAATCAGATGTTTAAATCGGATAAAAACAATTTACATTGCTTTGTATTTTATTTGATATTGCCTTACAAAAAGTACTTTATATCCACGGAGCATTGGCATTAGCAAGGTAAATTAATTTGACAATTTTCAGGAATGTGTAAAGGTAAAACAGCCTTGAAGCTTAAGGAGAAAAATAGGTTAAAGGTCTAATAAAGGCCAAGTGAGAAGTGTCACGTATAAACGTATGTAAACAAGTTTAGACACGTAGTCGATATAAGTAACACTCTAATTGCGTTTTATTTTGTTCGGCTGACCAATTTATTGTCATTAGAATAAGTCGAATGGCAACTGTCACAGACGATTTCAGAAGACAATACTTCTAGAATAGCAAAGTCGTAATAGGCTTTAGTTATTATGATATTTTCTCATAAAAATGAAATCATGATAGTCTTGGTAACCTTTTTCAACATCTACATCAATGACACAAATTTTCATTTAACTTTTATTTCTTCCTCGTAATCACCTTCAGGATCGATGATTTAAGGACAAAGCTTTGATATCTGATCTTGTGATTAAATGCAACTAGAAGTATATTAATTTTTCTGCATACAGGATTCGGGCCGTGGCAATATGTTTTTTATTCAGCAGTAATATTACATACATTTAATACAATATACTTACACTCCCCTCCATAAGTTTGGCAACATTTTTCCCCCATTGAACTACGTGTTAAAGCCTCTTTACGTTTGAATTTTGATTTACTTAACCGGCGATGAAATAACTTATGATATTGATGGAAACGTAACTTGACTTTATTTCCAATACCTCCAAAGTTCTCAATTTTTTTCCTCAATTACAATAGGTCGAAAATTGATGATAAATTTGATGAATTTTTGAAAATCGTCATTCCCATGTAATCCAATGGGAAATAGAGGGTTCGGGGCAAATCAGAAATCAGGATATCTTTTCAGTAAAAGATTCAGCAAAAAATATTTTTATATAGAAAACTGAATTGTTTAACTTTTTTGAACACTAAGTGTTTAGTTTATTTGATGAATATTAAAGTTACAGCGCTTCAAAGTCATTTTTGAAAATAATTTTCGCCTCCTGTGTTATTTCAATGGGAGAGTTTTTTTGAAAAACAATTTTGACTTTAAAGCCCTATAACTTTGTTGAACCTGAAGAAACATATCAATTTTTGTTTAATAAAGTTAGCAAATTTAATTGCCTGCCTAACTCGTATTTTTGAGACTAAATTTGAATACAGTAAGGAAAGAAAATGGAAAAAATGAGAAATGCAGGTATCATAATACATTCAGCATTTTCTACAGCTACTGCATATATAATATATATAATATATAATATATAACCATGATATCTTTAGAATCTTTGTTTAACACACGATTCAATAACCTTGGATTTCAAAAGGGTCCTTTTTAAAATTGTTTTCCTCACCCGTCGCCGCAAATTACAAAATACGACATTATCAATCAATAGGGTCTGTAAATGTTATGTTTGTGTATTGGGACGTGTGGATTTTTTTTAAAATACGCACATTCCTCGTCCCAAATATGGTTTCAATAAAATAAAATAATTCAGCGTTTGCGGAAAATTTCATATTTTTGTGCATTTTTATACTTTTCAGGGTGTAGAAGAGACAATTCATTTGTGAGAGACGACAGCAATAACTGCATCTTCTACCACTGCAAACGAACAGTCGACTACACACTAGGTTTTCAGCGACGCAAGTGTGCTCCGGGAACCGGGATATCACGAACATTCACAGTCGATCGATTCAGTCCTTGTACTTTGCGACAAAGTTCATGTAAAAGTAAGTAGAGTGTATTAATTCCTAATTAAACAGTCTTCACCACAAACCACACAACATAATATCACATATATTATAGGATTAAATTCGAGCCAGCAGCTACGTCAGAATTTACCAAGTGTATTTCTTGTCGTTGCAGGTAAAACATTACGATCACGTAGTCTATCTGAATTGACAACTTCAAAAATCAACTCACAACAATTCGTTTGATTCTTTAAAATCTAAAATTGTAATATTTCAACTTCGCTCTGCATTCTAAATACATCCGTGAATATTCGATAAACTATTCAACATGCAATAATCATGCATTTATCTAACAATGTAACCAAAGTAGATGTCCAAATCTGTCTACTCCCAGTCTCGAATCAAGACAAATCAACTATCTTCTAAAAATAGTCCAGGTTTTAAACCTAAATGATTATATTCGGGAAATCGATTCACCTGCCTAATCAGACTATTTAAGTATTTATTCAAAATCTTCTAATCGCTTTAGAAAAGTATCGATCGATTTTCAAACAAATCGAAAACAAGAGTGTTAAAGACGAAAAGTAAGCAAATACAACCATTATTGTAAAGTATGCGTACCAAGCATATGTCTGAATCCGACTACCCATGTATCGATTCACAACATACCATCAAAGATAACCACCCTATTCATCAATGTTATAAACAGAGATACTAGACCAAACTGTTGGTATAAACACCTTATTAGTAAACTTAAAATGCTGATATTATACAATTCACTTTTATAGACCAGCATTTCACTTCTACTTCACATAACCAGTATTCAAAGATATCGCTCCCCGATATTTTAAGCTAAAAAGCTATTTATGAACATGCAAATTAAAAATATTCTAGTAACCTTTTTGCATCTATCAACATTAACTGTTTGAGCATGAATACGACTACTCTTAAAACTCATTTGATCAAGCAGTTTATTTAACTGAATCAGTCAAATAAAATATTCTCCATAATTAAGCAACTTATCTTTGAAGAAGAAAAGTTCTGAATATAGAAACTTATACAGTATGCAATTTAAGAAGATGTTTGCGATAACATGTAGCTCACAAAAATTCATTATGAATCTGCCGAATCCAAGTATCCTCTTGATAATAAAAGATATGAAAATACAAGTGTACAATCTCACTTGCAGGATATGAAGTATCCAAGGTGTATGTCTGAATCCAACCTTCCCAGTAACGATTCACGACAATTAATGTTTGTTCTAAATACAAATACGCGTTATTAGGTAATAACTTAAATGGTATACCAATATGGATCACCAATCAACGACATTTAACAATTCAATGACTCTTCAGTAACACAACTCGTTAGTTGTTTGTCATGACTTACAACATTAAAATGCTTACGTTGCACAACTTTATACAAAAACTATAATTGTAATATCTATCTCTGTATATGCGCAACACAGATTTCATTTGAAAAACGTTTGCTATAAAATATCATTTTAAAAATCTTTGCCCAACGCTGTTTTTTGCAAAACTGAGGGAGCATATTTGCACCTTGCTAATACCATGTCTGAAACAACTTATCAATCCTAAAACCGTAACTCCGGTTTAAAAGCTGCCACATCTAAATAGGATGTTTGTTTGTATGGATCCCATCTCCCTAAAAACACCTAAAATGCAGTTCCTGCAAATCATCGGAAAACGTATCAGTTTGCGTCGTCACCTAAATATCTGAAAGATTTCAAAAACATGAACATTTTGACAGTCAAGTTACAAATATCCAACGTATGTAGCAGTGTGGCGTCTTGCCCGTGACTGAACGATAGATCTTACAATCTTTAGTGCTCCTGCACCTATGACCAATCTAAATATGTTTAGCAAAACTTACAAACCCAGTATCCTTACATTAAAAAAGGATATTTGATATACTAAGCAAATCTGTTAACAACTACTTATCTTATTCATTGCGATAGCTGAACCCTCCTTGTTTAGCGTTACTCACAATCCAAACATTGGCCCTCAGCGTTAAATTCTTCTCATGCACCAGCGCACCTCTCGGGTAGCGTCGCATCTTTCGATGTTACTGGAACTCAAACGATCACATGGTCACTTTTCGGGTTTACATGTATAAAATCGTTTAAGGTGCCATGGAAGTTAACTGGAAATGACGAAACAGGAAGTGACAAATTTTTTTGCATTTTTAGACATTTTTTGAACAAAGATAACAGAGTTCTGGTTTGACCTCCAGTCAATTTAACTATTTCCACATGTCATTTATATGACCAGAAACACAATGAGCATGGTTAGAATGACCCTAAACATGATGAAATAACCTTTTTAGCCCTTTGAAAGTGTGACTGAAAAAAGCTAAGAGTAGGAGCGTAGGGAAGGTCACTGAACAGAATCTTTTGAATTTTTCAGAAAATGTGCCCAATATATTGCTCTAAACGATACAATCTTTGAAAATTTGATATCATTCATAGAAAAAGGAAAAAAAGGAAAAAAATGATTTGAAAAGCGTTCCATTTTCTTTTTTATGACCACCATTTTTGTTTCAGACAATTTTCTAAAATTTCAAAGTTTGTATCAGTTAAAGCATTATATTGGGCACATTTTCTGAAAAATTCAAAAGATTCTGTTCAGTGACTATCCCTACGCTCCTACTCTTAGCTTTTTTCAGTCACACTTTCAAAGGGCTAAAAAGGTTATTTCATCATGTTTAGGGTCATTCTGACCATGCACATTGTGATCCTGGTCATGTAAATGATATGTGGAAATAGTTAAATTGACTGGAGGTCAAACCAGAACTCTGTTATCTTTATTCAAAAAATATCTAAAAATGCAAAAAAAATTGTCACTTCCTGTTTTGTCATTTCCTGTTAACTTCCATAGCACCTTAAATTGTTTATGCAGAGCATTTTCATAAATGGTCCAACAATCTTTTCTATCTTTTCTAAACCTTACGAAATTGCAAAAGATTACTTGTTTCAATATAAACTACTTCTTACCCTTGCCAAATCGTTGGCGTTTTCTTACTGCATCAGCACGAAAGATGAGTATCAATCCAATGTAGAAACACATTGACGGTATTGCAGTACATGCATCCTCTGTTCATCGTATATAGGTATCAATATAAGCATATAACAAGGGCTAAATGATAAAGACCGAATGCACCAAAAATAGACGCATCATGCTAAAACTGTGTATAAACGCTTCGGTTGCTACTCGCAGAATAACACGATCCCATCGTGCATCCACTCACATAACCTACTCATGATCACATCATGTTATCCAATCAGTTGAAATCGCGTTCGATTTCACTAACGCTAAGACGTTATATCAACCGGAAATAAAATAATTCAACTCTAATTTCAAACGTGTTGAATTTTAACTATCCTTACTCGGTTTGTTTATTTTATGGTATGAGGAAAGTAGTTCTATTAAAAACCTGTTTGGGGACTTCAATGGTATACTACAGCACCATCTTTGGATAGAATTTTCCTTCATGAAACTTTTACAACATAAGCAACACATATCTGACCGTATTCTATCCAGACACCCGACTTAGTATTGACTAAGTTATGGTTACTATGGTAACCATTGTCACGGATATGCAGGGCAACCTTAAGGGTTCATGGTGACTTATTGTTATACATCAAATAAACACTTTGATGAATAAAAACTGTTGATATGGTCAAATCTTGATGTTGTCAGTTTGAATTATAATCTAACAGCGGTGAAAAGAGATCTGAGAGGAATATCGCACTAGAATCTCAATCAGCGAATGTCTGCAGTGAACACTGCACATCCTTAGCCACACACTTCAAGAGCAATATCGACCTACCACCAGGATAAGGCCCCTGCTCACAGATCCTCTATTCTCCTAAATACAATAACAGAGCTTGGCATGGAAGCACTGCCCCACACAGCATATTTCCCAGATAAGGCCCCACTTGATTTTGTTTTACCTTATGTTGTGAAAGTTTCATGAAAAAAAACAGACCAAAAGTTATAGCAAAATTAGCAATACTTATTGAACGCCCTGTACAAGTATAAATGAATACGCCTTGATGATGAGTTCATTTACCCCTTTATAATTAACCAGATTGTTCAAGTGTCAACCGCTTTTGATATATTTAGTGTTATCTTTGACATCTCAATTTACCTTCGTCGATCATTTCCCCCGTATACATGATATAATGGCTTTACAGGTAAATTCCCCTCGAGATGTAGGGTAAAAACTATTAGTGCTTGATGGTTTTTTGTTTCCTCATGAGAATAATTGGGACATTTATGAAATTATGATGAGAATTTTTGTATCATCAAACTTCCGGTTACTAACTGATGTGTACATCTTTTAAGCGTATTTGAAATATAGATCTTTCATCTATTTTATCGTTTGATCTTTTGCTCTCAAAGGGTGTAATCCAAACCTAAAACTATCCATTATAAGACAAAGACGCTTACTGGCGTAGATGGTGTCATGTAAGTTCAACGGGAAACAAGACCTGGGAATAAAGTAAGAAACGTCGGTGCAGGAGTTAAATGGCACTGTTTGAAAAATTAGAATAGCAACAATTGAAATTCTCTACAACATTCGCTGGCATTCAATTAAACTTTTTGACCTTATAGCTATTGGTCATCGCTCTTTACGAACTCATCAAGCTTTTATTAAAAAGTGAAAGCAATCAAATATCACCATAATGGTCAAACACTTCCAAAAAACAATGAATATATTGTCCATCAATGTTTTCAAGCCGACATTAAGCTGATAACTGAAACCCAAATTGCTAATAGGATTGGTTTGTATCTAAGTATAAAACTATTAACCGACAAACCAGAATTCTAATGAGTAAAACGATAGACAGGTTGGAACATTAATGCAAGTTCCAATAATAACCGTTCCAATTTTGAGTCAATACAGCGTCAATATGTAAAACAGTGGTGCAATTATTAGAGGTGTCACCGATCCGAATCTCGGGTCGAAGGGCTCGGGACGGATCACAAACAACTACTTACCGATCTCGAATCTGGTCAGAACACTCAGGAATATTCTAAATTAACGTAAAATGCTTTATATACCCGCTAAATGTTTCACAAAGGTCCATGTGCACTGTTGTGCAGTATGGCAAGATATTTTAGACAGTCATATATTTCACCGTGAGTACTTCCTGGGCATAAATACAGTGTTTTTTATTAAATCAATATGTTTCAAGTGAAGTCCCCATGATGATAAAAATATCAATCGAACAATTTGAAAAATTATAAATAGGGACCCCACGTCAACAATGTTTTTAAAATGTTGAACTTATTTGCTCAAAAGAGGATCTTCTTTTTTGATTTTTAATGCACGAAAACATTATTCAACAAGGGGTCTAAAACATCTTCAAAAGTAGAATGGTATTGAAAGTCTAGTTTTGAAGATATCAATTTTCGATGACCAAAATCATGCTGAAAACAATGGATAGCGTGAGTTTTCCCTATGGGAAAATAACATGGGAAATGTGCTTTTTAACTTTATCGCGTTTCCATGCCAATCCCCTTTTCAGAAGTTTTTAATATAGTGTAGAAGAAACTTTTAAAACATTTAAATTGAGAAAAGCGCGATTCTCTTTTTAGAAAATTAGCCTTACATTTTTTAAAAAGTTACAAGATTGGGTCCTTATCCGTAATTTTCAGAGAGTGGGATTGATATTTTACTATCACGGGGACTTCACTTTAAAGAAAAGATATTGTTTTAATAAAAACCACAGTATTTGTACCCAGAAAATACTCATGGTGAAAGATATGACTGTCTAAAATCACTTGCCATGCTACACACGTACCTTTCTAGCTGCTCTACTTATTTTATACGCATAAATTACGTACGGAATATAATTTACGGTTCTATCCGATAAACGGGTCTCGTGTCATCTAAGATCATGGGACAATCATCGAATTAGACAATCGCATTCGGACTTACTTTTGGAGGATTTGTACTTCAAAAGAAGGAAACGTTTGTATAATCTTACATTATTGTTATTTGTATCGATTGATCGAATAAAGCATCCAACTTGAAATATCAGAAATATCAAAACTTAAACATTTCCAAAGCGAGGGTGTTAATATGTAAATATACATCAAATAGCTTTATTGGTTTTTTAGGTTGTAAATATATTAAAAAATCGAAAGTCATGAAGTTCCTGCGTACAAACATTGAGTTGAAATTTGAAGGTTGAACATGTTGAAGCTTAAGTTGGTAACTAGGAAAACAAAATTCTCTGGTTCGCGAATTGCGGCCATGCTGAAACGAAAACAGTCTGTCCTCGTTTCCAGATGATCCCTAGTAAATCAATGATACTGTGTACGAACCCTCTTAGTACATAAGCAAGCACTAGGAAATCAAGAATGAAACATATTTATTATTTCTATCGTATAATTCATGCCCTGTATTCTTTTTGCATTAGTTTTATGTCAGTTGGATATAAATAAGCAATAACATTTCACTTAATATGCAGATTAAGCCTATCAATATTTGTTACAGCAATCTGCGTTCGTGAACTCCACAGATATTGTATATAGCCCTGGGGGTTTGGGGCTTTGATCCCATGTGTCCGGTTTAAACTTATAAATATTCAATTCCTAAGTGTTTTAATAACGTCAGCCTTTAAACTTTTGATACTTCATACACAGGGTTTAATTAACATCGATGCATTGACACTGACGGTTATAAAAAATAAATTTTCTTTAGCATATAAAAGGTTCAGCTTTTTGATAAGGTAAGGGGGTACAACATTTGGGACACCCGGATGATACTGGTTAAAGAAAAATGTAAAGGTTGCTCCTATGTTTTGATCAGGGTTTTTGAAAAAATAAATGCACATCGATCATGTCGATACATTGACTACACTGTTTAAAATCACACAAAGCTGTTTTTCAGGACTTGCTCAAACTAGGGAGAAAATATCATAAGCAGATTTAGTACCTTCATACTTCATTCAGTGATCGGTTTCTCAAAACATCTATGGGCAAAATATAGCAAGGGACCAAGAAAGGGTCATGTATGATTTAGAACGTAATCGATTTACAACCCTAAACGTATTATGATATAATTCCAGGTTTTAGGCGGACAAAAAATCACAGATCACATCAACAACAACGTGGTTCTGGACAAAGCCGACATCCAAACAGAAGGCTTAGTGGGCAACGCCGCAATTATTTCCACAAGCCATTAGAAACATATGACTGGCGAATAGATCCCAATTTTGATATTTATTTTGGTCTTCCATCCGCAAGGCCTGTACGTAGAGGAGATGGTTCACAGGGGAGGCCAAAATCCACATTTATTGAGCGGCCTATGCAAAATGGACCGACAAATGTCAATGTTCAACCACAACAGCCGGAAAAAGCAAAAATGCATGAATCATGGAGGAAATTAATCGAAACCAGTGAAAAAAGAAAAACTGATATGAAAACTCAAACATCATCAACATCAAGTATATTACCACCCAAAATAACCCAATATCGTTTGCAAACACCAACAACGACTAAAATGACGAAACGCACAGCAAAAATGCTAACCAAAATCACAGAACCAACGACTACAACAACTACCAATCCCCCTTCAACGACTACAATAGATATTACTGTCCCTGTGACTACAACAACATCTATTAAACCCAAAACGACTCAAGCATTTACTAATCCCCCCATTAAAATTCCAACTAAATCCCCCGAAACTATAACAACAGAAGATCCAACAGAGACTCCAATGGTCGAATTAAAAAGACAAACTACTTCTATAACTAAATACTCTTATACCAGGCATGACAATAATATGCTTAAAGTAGATCCAACGAACAATTATTTGAATGAGTTCAAACAAAACCCTTCTTTGTTCGTCACAAAGAAATCAATTATCGAACCCACTGCTCAAAAAACAACCTTAAAACAAATAACGACAACGACAACGCATGCTTCAAAACCGCCTGCTAAAAAGATTGAAAGTCCTGCCAACCCATATAAATCATATCTCGCTTATATTGCACAGGTGAATAAAGAGAATAAGATGAATGCAATTGGATCAGATAAACCAATTACAACAGTGCAGGTGATATTTCCGAGATTTGAACAACAAACTACAGCTGCCACAACATACCAGCCAAGACATGATCACACTAAGAACCACTCAAATAAATTCAATAAGGTAGACAATAGCAAAACACACAAACAACCTAATGCACGTCCATCAATACACCATCGTCACAATAGTCATGATACGGTTCACATAACGGCATCGATGCCAAAAGTAGAGCTGAGTCAAAAGCAACGCTTACAAACGAAATCTCCTTTAGCTGGACTTGTTTGGAAATTGATTGAAAGGAACGGTACCCCTGCGCCTAAGAGACTAACTACACCAACTACCACAAGAAAACAACCTACAACTGCTGCGACAACAATGATATCAACAATGCCGACAACAATTACAATACCAACAACCACTTATCCCAGCACTGATAAATTGATGATATCACTAGAAAAAACAACCGCTATTTATAATCCACCAGACACTGTTAATAAAAAGAAAGATCCATTCATGCCGTTTGATTATTTTAGATTAAGAGGTAAGACGACTCGGAGTAATAATGACTCTTTGAAAAGGAAAACTACAAAGATTCCGGGAGGAGTTGATCTGTTCTGGAAATGGATCAGACCTAACACAGAAAAACCAGAAACCAGAACCGCTGCTATCCTGTTTACTAAAGCATTTACACCTACTGTACTCACTTATTCGACACACACGTCAACAATCCCAACAAGTGGCGCACCACGTTTTAGAGGAGATACAATGGTAGCAACCGATTTAATGACCCAGTCAACAGGAAATACATACTCTGAAAGAAGACACCATACACCTTATAGAGTTTTGAATTCCAATATGTACGCCACTCGACCAACCATTGGCTCTCCTCCTAGACCAGGCCCAATGGGTGTACACAGCCATGCAACCCATAGAGCTGCTGTTTCCCTCCATGGGACGTTTCCAACGGCTGCATCACCCTATGTTACTCGCCCAACGTTCGAAGAGGTCAAAAGTAACCACATATCAACTATGGAAAAGTCAAATAGAAATCGTCAAAATCGAGAAAGGAATTTCATTGAAAGAAACACACCAGAACCAAATATGAACGACTTGGCAAGTGACATAGTTATCTCAAAGAAGGAGTTGAAGAGCACCACGTCCAAACAAATTAATAAGACAGATATGAACAAATACGAGGCAAGTACCAATCGACCACACGAGGAACAAGTTTATGACTCTATGTTTCACTCTGCGTTTGACAAAGTCTTGGGTAACTATGTCTCTGATGAGAAAATGGATGACATTATCAAAAAGCTTATTGAGGAGATGGATAGAAACATGAAAGCACAGTACGTTGATGAAGATATCAATTTTGAACAAAAAGACGGAACTTCGGAGATAGAAAGTTCAATTGAAGCCGACTACAATAAGGAAAGATCAATTAAAAGTGAAGACAATGAAGGAAGTTCAAATGGCAATGATGACGATGAAGAGAGATCGATAAACAATAAAAATGACAAAGAAGACTCAATTGACGGTCATGAAAATGATAAAATGACAATTGACGAAGAAGCAACAATCAAAGAAATAACCAAAAAAACAATTACAACTGAAAGAACACTGACAGAGACATACACAACAACACCAATAACAGAAACATTGACAGAAGCAATCACAAAAGTGGCGTCTGTGTCTGAAGTAGCGATAAAAGCATCAACAGATACAATGACGATAGAAACAGCCAAAGAAACAACGATGCAAACAACCACAGAAGCACCTTTGTTAGAAACAACCAAAGAAACAATGGTACAAACAACCAAAGAAGCACCTTTGTTAGAAACAACCAAAGAAACAACGGTACAAACAACAACAGAAGCACCTCTGACAGAAACAACAACAAAAACAACAATGGACACCACTACAAAAGCCCCTATGACAGAAACAACCAAAGAGGCAACCACTGAAAAACCTATGACAAAAACAACCAAAGAGACAACAATAGAAACAACCACGGAAGAACCTTTATTAGAAACATTAAAAGAGGCGACGATGATCGAAACTACCACACAAGAACCAACAATAGAAGCAAGTACAGCAAAATCAACCATGTTAAGAGAAAGCAAAGAAGAAATAACCGTGCAAAGAACAACCGTAAAAGTAGAACCAGCAACCGCTGAGTCAACTGCATACCCTGCAATCGAGAGAGATTTGGACAAAGAACAAGGAACCACGGAAAATACAGAAGACACAAGAAAACAGAACACAACTGTGCCTTCCAACGAACAAACAAGTTCAAATAAAACAGCGGACTATAGTCAGAATAACATCGAATTATCAGATGTTGCAACAGAAATTTATATTGAGGATTACGAAGATGTTTATGTTGCCCCAAATGAAGATTTCGGTATTGAAATTGATGTAGAACTCTTCCCTGGATTTGCAATGCCAAATGGTGTCTTTATCGAATCGGCGAAATCAGTTCAAGAATGCCTAGAAAAGTGTTACAAATCTACAACGTGTGAGTCGTTCGATTTTAGTATCCATAGTAATTTCTGTTGGTTTCATTTCGACTTTCTTAGTGATGGGACTTGTACTCCTTTGCCCAAGGATAGTTCCATTGTGCATTATAAACTGCTTCCTTGCGCCGAGCTTCCACTGGAGATTGGTAAGGTGTTTACGGTTATGCTAAATATTGATAAATGAATTGGAATTTAGGTTATGCTAAATATTGATAAATGAATTGGAATTCAGGTTATGCTAGATATTGATAAATGAATTGGAATTCAGGTTATGCTAGATATTGAAAAAAGAATAGGAATTCAGGTTATGCTAGATATTGAAAAATGAATTGGAATCCAGGTTATGCTAGATATTGAAAAATGAATTGGAATTCAGGTTATGCTAATTATTGATAAATGAATTGGAATTCAGGTTATGCTAAATATTGAAAAATGAATTGGGATTCAGGTTATGCTAGATATTGAAAAATGAATTGGAATTCAGGTTATGCTAGATATTGAAAAATGAATTGGAATCCAGGTTATGCTAGATATTGAAAAATGAATTGGAATTCAGGTAATGTTAGATATTGAAAAATGAATTGGAATTCAGGTTATGCTAAATATTGATAAATGAATTGGAATTCAGGTTATGCTAGATATTGAAAAATGAATTGAAATCCAGGTTATGCTAGATATTGAAAAATGAATTGGAATTCAGGTCATGCTAGATATTGAAAAATGAATTGGAATTCAGGTTATGCTAAATATTGATAAATGAATTGGAATTCAGGTTATGCTAGATATTGAAAAATGAATTGAAATCCAGGTTATGCTAGATATTGAAAAATGAATTGGAATTCAGGTTATGCTTGATATTGGAAAATGAATTGGAATCCAGGTCATGCTAGATATTGAAAAAAATGAATTGGGATTTAGGTTATGCTAAATATTGATAAATGAATTGGAATTCGTGTTATGCTAAATATTGATAATTGAATTGGAATCCAGGTTATGCTAGATATTGAAAAATGAATTTGAATTCAGGTTATGCTAGATATTGAAAAATGAATTGGGATTTAGGTTATGCTAAATATTGATAAATGAATTGGAATTTAGGTTATGCTAAATATTGATAAATGAATTGGAATTCAGGTTATGCTAGATATTGAAAAATGAATTGACGAATGGGCAGTACGATACAATATTTTAGATATTGATCAAATGATTTTGAATCGAGTCATTTTTTGATGTTTCAAATAGTCTGTTCGTTTTGAAAATATGATAACAAGGGGAGTTATTAGAGTGGAAATGAATAAAACTATTAGCTGTAAAATGCATGGGTGTGAACTTGAAACGGTTGCCGATTTCACTTGATATAGGCGAAGTGTATAATTTGTTTGTTATTTACTTAAGAAATACTGTATATTTCATTGTTTTATATATTATTGTATTATTTGTTTCATACTATTTCAAATAAAATTGAAATGTGATATTTCAGCAGAACACATCTTTACAACAATTAATAACAGGATTCTCAACTTTACCAACTTTATCACTGGACCTTTAAAGTCATATGTTTATAACTCCGCAAAAGGTTTGACAATCAGTCATGAAAACGTAACTTATGGCTGTATGCTTTAAAACAACCAAAGGGCTCATCTCAAAAAACAACTCCTGACTAGAGACGTCCATAATATCAATCCAGATAGTAAAAACTGAATGTTTGGAGCAACACTAAAAGTTCAAATATAGTTGTCAAATTTAAATGTCTCACGAGAGCCGTTTTAACTTGGCTTATTAATATAAACACCTCTCTTGAGATCAACTATTCGGGTTTCAGGTCAACAATACTTTTAAGCTGGGGTTTGCACTTAATATCTGACCGAAGATGGAGACCTTTATGATTATTCTATCAGTCCAAAGATTAGAATTGTGTTCTTAAAAATACACTGTTAGGACTTCCAAAAGAGCGCAATCACTGGATCTTTTCATTCTAAAATGATAAAAACAATGCTTGTTGACGTTTATGGAAACTCCGGGGTCCACCATTCCCTTGTATCTTAAATGATGTTGACCTTGCATAATTAGAGGTTAGGTGTATCTCAGAAGTGGGCAATGGTAAACAAGTATCAAGTGGGCAATAGTACCGCAAAAATAAATTGAATAAAAATCATTCATTTGGTACATGTAATGTGAAGAAAAATCCGACATCCTGTAAACATGCGAAGACGTAATACGTAATCGAAAGTCAATTCCCACTACTAGCAAATGTAGTCCAAAAGTAAACAGCAAATGAATAAGCAATAACAAAAGCAATACAGAGGTCAAACTGGTACTTCGATAGCATAGTACATGTATATGTAGGTTGTGCAGACATTTTACAGTGCCAGTCATCAAAAATATATATCCAGTCTGAGGCAGTGAGGATCAATCTTTCAAACCAAAAAATAAGCAATCAGAGGACCACAGTACAATATTATATTGAAAAAAGAACATAAATATTTTTGATACAAACATTTTTACATTTTGGATTATTTGTTATTGACAAAATGATTTACATGGCGGAGATTCCATAAATTACAATAGTCCGCAAGTTTCTTTCACAATAATAAGAAAAAATTAGTGTACTAATATTTATATTCAAAACGTGAATGTACGTTTCCATTTAACATTCCATCGTGGTCTTTTGATTTCTTTTGGCTTGTACGTACTACTATTCAACTTTTTCAACAGTCCAGTTGCAAGATTAGCTGTTTGAACAGTTCCCTGTTTGGTAATCGAGTAATCGAATATTTTGCATTGCCTCTGAAATGTCCGACATATATTATCGTATATATTCGAACAAATATATATTATATAATCTGAGTTATTTTAACAACAAATAACAAGGCGGAAAGTTATTCGATCACATAGTTTAATCGACCAAATAGCCGAATACCACCGATAAGAACTTAAACCAACCTTTCACCGATATGAGGTAATCCAATTGTGTATGTTTACAATCAGCCTAGCGACAAGAAAGATTAGTGAAATTTGTAAATTCATACTGAAATAAACTATTGTAAATAAAAGCTATAAATTTACGTTCAGTTGTTCCTTTGAAGAAAAAGAAGATATATGGATATATATTAGGAACAGGGATATTGGAGAGTTCTACAAAACACGTAAGTAAAGCGTTTTGCTTGATTAGAGAAGTATAAATGAAAAGAGGAGAAAGGAGAATTGACGATGGAAACGTCGAGTTAATATTCAATACGGAAATGCTGTAAATCAAGAATTATTCAATTGCCAAGAAAAAGGCCTGGAATACAATGTGATGACTCTATATCATAACTAATTATCCCCTGATAAAGTTGTGTCAATTATTTCGAATTTAATATAACAATTTACAATAATCAAATAGAATGAATGCCTGGGAGTTGGACATTTTTCATAATAGTGATAATGAAGTTGATTAGAACATAGATTGAGCTGAAATAAAATACCTAGTCATTAAACGGCTCTTCTTTTCCCTTGCTGTCCTCAATTAATCGTTTCCTATCACCTTCGCATGGTGATGATGTTTATGAAATCTTCACGAGAAACTTTTTTCATATGGATATTAACACTTTATGCTATAGAATATATCGTTCAATATCCAGGTTAAATTTGTTAAAGATTTCAGTTTTATCTGAAATAACCTGGTCATTAACTATAAATTCATTTTTAGATTTGGGGAAAGACATATTTTGCAGAATAAAAAGATTAGCATCCAAAAAACGGCTTATATTTTTCTGCACTAGCCATCATTAATTTTGATAAGGTCGTATCTTTTTACCCTCATAAATCCTGCATCGGGAATGAGTGGCTTGCGCAGAATAAATTAAACTTTTTTCAGATAATCTTAGAAGGAATCAATACGTAAAGATAGTATCAGATCTAGTGAACAACTTTAACAAAAAATTTTTAATATTTTTTGGTCCAATATTCTGTATAATATGTGTCTAGCACATTCATCATTTGGAAGAATTCAAACATTCTCCCCTTTTTGCACTTTAAAGCTTAACAAAGTAATCTCTTATCAAGGCTCTTTTGAAATATTACATGTAATTAGGAATGTACTGGTAGGTCAATTGCACAATATTTAATTGCCCCTCCCCCCTAAAGAAGGATTAAGAAAAGTTCTACATTCTTCATCCTAGATCAAACAAACCAAAACCAGGGACGGTTTGCTTAATTCACTCTCCTCCTAAATGTCTCCGTGTCAGATTCGCTAGATACACTTCCAACGATAATCTAACAAAACGAGTCGAAAGTCCCTTATACCTAAATAAAGAGCACGTTAATTAAATCGTATGAGGTTCGAACTAGTAATTATATTATACTTAAGATTCACACCTAATCATTTTCAAACTTTCACTTCATGATTTTACGTATCAAAAACCAGCCATAGAATAGTGCCATAAGATACAACAAGGGGCAAGTAGGAGGAAGCAGTGCTCTGGCTTGAACTCTCTGCGGTCTTAATCCCATGTAATATTGTCATATAAGTGTCTTGTTTCTGTGTAATAAAGTTTGACAGAGCTTATACAAGGATAGCGATTAATGTATGTTCTGTAATGTTAATATTTGAGCTCCTTAAGTTATTGACTCGTAAGACAAGTCGTTAAGAAAATATTATATTTTTGCAGGACAGTGTCAATTCATAAGTCGAATCAAGTTGGCCCTACATATTACAGACAGCACTACATACCAGTTGCCACTACAAAGAAGTCGCCACTACACATAAGTTTCCACTACATTCAAGTTACCACTTCACTCTACATCTCAGGGTAATGCCAGCCCCGAAAGAATATACTCCACCTTGGAAGTTTCCGAAATCTGAATACCAAAAGAAATTTGAAAAACGCAGCTGCCTGCAGAGTGAAATAGCCTTTCCACAGAAACCGTGCGAGGCAGACAGATACAATAACCCACACCCACACACGGTTGGTGATTTGTATCATATTTCTATACCCCTTAAAATAATCTAGTCAATTTAAATTGTTAGTACCTCAGTTGAAATACTCGTATCTGATTGGTTGATGAGCGGTCAACATTTTTGCCTGTGCCCCACCTGTGCATCATGGGATATCATATTATTGACCGCGTATTTATAGGATATCCTATGATTTTGAGGAATATCATTTTTATCTACGAGGTGATATTGATATTTGCACGAGAGAGCGAAGCGAACGAGTGCATATATCAATATCACCGAGGAGGGTTCGGGGCAAATCAGAAATCAGGATATCTTTTCAGTAAAATATTCAGCAAAAAATATTTTTATATAGAAAATTGAATTGTCTAACTTTTTAAAACACTAAGTGTTTAGTTTATTTGATGAATATAAAAGTTACAGCGCTTCAAAGTCATTTTTGAAAATAATTGTTCGCCTCCTGTGTTATTTCAATGGGAGAGTTTTTTTGAAAAACAACTTTGACTTTAAAGCCCTATAACTTTGTTGAACCTGAAGAAACATATCAATCTTTTGTTAAATAAAGTTAGCAAATTCAATTGCCTGCCTAACTCGTATTTTTGCAAGGACTCGGATGGATGGATATTCTGTCACATGACTTGCGGAAAACCTATCATTTCCCATTGGTTAACATGGGAATGTCGTTTTTCAAAAATTCATCAAATTTATCATCAATTTTCGACCTATTGTAATTGAGATAAAAAATTGAAAAACTTTGAAGGTATTGGAATTAAAGTCAAATTACGTTTCCATCAATAGTATAAGTATTTTCATCGCAGGTTAAGTAAATAAAAATTCAAAGGTGAAGAGGCTTTAACACGTAGTTCAATGAGGAAAAAAGGTTGCCAAACTTATGGAGCGGAGTGTAGACGGACATTTTGTAAACGTTGATGAAAGTGATATTTGACTTTGCTAGACGACATGTATAGCAAAAATACAAATAGAAACGTAAAGTTAACATTAATTTACCAGTGAGTACGAAGTGATGTGCCGAAAACAGAGATTTAGCTACCACTGTCTTTAGATTTTCTGAATTATTTTGCTGGCGTGGTTCGGAGAAAAGATTGAGAAATGAAGCCATGATTGATGACTGTCGTCTATATGTGTATTATTAGTTTCTTCTGACTAACAAAACAATTGTAGACCTCTCTATTCGGTCAACCGTCAAAATCATATACCTCGATTGTAAACCTTGAAACTACTGTTGACCTCGACCTTCGGTCTCTGTCTACAGTAGTTTCTCGGTTTACAGTCTCGGTATACAATTTTGCCGATTGACCTCTGGAGAGGTCAACAATTGTATACTGTCATATCATAATTATATAAGAATACTGAAAATATTTTATAAGAAATTAATACTGTGCTGTCGATTAGGGCTATATGTGTATTGTCATTATTAAGCCATGTGATATAGCCTATAAACTAAATAGTCTCAAAGGAGGTTCTCCATTTCCGATTAGTTTCTTAATATTTATAGGTAGTATAGGACAAACAAACCCATTTAGGTATTGTTTACTATTTATGATGATTAAAACTGAAAGTAAAGTTACACATTTATATTTCCTAATTCTAAAGTTTATTATCGCGTGCTACAATCCTTTGTTTTTCATTTATATCAAAACTCATACTATTTCGTTATTAAAATCGCAAACGAGCCTTTGCTCATGGGGATTACTATATTAGTTAATCTACGATATGGTATGATAAACCTCAAGGTGAAACATTACAAGGGGTGAATCGTATCATTCTCCTCTCTAAAATGAAACAATGAGGTGAATAACAGAAAATGAGGTGAATA
The DNA here is from genome assembly GCA_903813345.2 of Owenia fusiformis. Taxonomy (NCBI): domain Eukaryota; kingdom Metazoa; phylum Annelida; class Polychaeta; order Sabellida; family Oweniidae; genus Owenia; species Owenia fusiformis. Next base: position 30,889,146 of record CAIIXF020000010.1, on the reverse strand, counting down.
ACAGAAAAATGTCCAAATTGGCCCATCACTTACAATAGATCGACCCAGCAGATGGCGCCTACATGATAACTATTAAAGGGTCGTTGAAATAAACGCAACCTACCTTGCTTAGGAGTATCCTTCTTTTATTAAAATCGTGTCTCGATATGAGTACAGAGCCGTATGTATAGAATCGTGATAATCATACATTTTATAAAAGGGGTACAAAAATAGTACATACAATTTGGAAATAAAGAAAACGAATAGTAAAAATATAGTATGTAAAAATAAAAATAGGCTTCAAGAAAATTAAATGTTAATTTGAGTATAATGTTATGATAATACTCTACGATTCGTAAAATGTGCGATAAGCAAGATGAAATGATCTGGAACTTTGTAAAGGGCAATTAAGAGTACACTTTTACTTGTGAAATGTGCTCAGCAGATCCTCCAATTACCATGAAGACAATTGTCACGAAAATGTAGGCAAGAAAAAAAGTTCAAGAGCAAATTAAGCTTTATTTATTGAACGACTGCTATAAGATAGATATACATGGTGTCCATAAAGTATATTTACAATTTCAATACAAAGGCTGTGTAAAGTGTTAAGAGACTCTATGGATACCTTGCATGTTAATACTAAGAAACACATGATCGCTTCAAGGAAGAAACTACAAACATTCTAAAAACGTGCCCACTTGGGTAGCATCTGTTTGAAACTAATTATTTCTAGTGGTTTCTCCAATTGGATTCCAACTTTATGCGGTCGAATATGATCATTCCAAAAATTCACTATTAAACGTAGACGACCAATAAAACCTGAAAAACACAAGTATTTGATCGCGGCTAACCCCCCTATCACACCAAACTAGTTCTTACCCGTTCTTGCCAGTCCTACGAAAATGTCGTAAAACGGGCTCAATCTGGCTGCGGTCGGGATATATGTCTAAAATAATTAGCTACTTCGTTCATAAACAGTCGTCAATACGTCCATCTCATTCGCAGTTCGTTCAGGTCGCACTACATCATCATGATCTGATTACAGAACGGTATGGTCGCCATCGAATTTTTAATCGATTCAAAATTCTAAATCACATACCCCGTCCGGGAAAGTCCATGAAGTTCGTAAACAGACCGTAGAACGTTGTATCTACGTTCATTCAGTTCGCACACAGTTTAAAACCGATTCGGCAACGTTTTGACGATCACCAGAAAATTTTGAGCATGCTCTAATTGCTGGAGAACCTACTCGTTCTAGTAGTTTCATGAAGTTTGTAAACAGATCCCAAACGGTTCTTGATGGGTTCTTAGCACGTCAAATCCGTTCGTGCACAGTTTAAGCCCGTTTTCGAGAACGTAGTGAGAACTAGTTTGGTGTGATAGTAGGGTCATACGTTACTGATACTTTCAGCAGTATCATTTACCGATCACACCTAATAAACTTACTCAATCACTCCAGTAGTTTAGTGCTCGAAGCGATAAAAAAAATGGTAATCCATTATAGTTTTACATTTAGTGATGATTCTCTAAACTAATCAAATCAAGGGAATTTTGTATAATGACGTTCACTGAGCGGTAAATGCCATATTCCGCAACGTGTGTCTGATATTCTCCGAGTGAATATGTCACATTACGCAGGTGAATATAAGGTATTCACTATATCATAGTTCAATGCGGAATATGTCAGATACCGCAGGTGAGTATGTCATATTCACTTGTATCACAAGTACCGCGCAACCATAAATGTATGCCATACCGCGTAACACCCTGTAGCTTTATTTTGTATGCATTATCAATTACAATGTAATGGAAAGTGTATTCATTGAGAGAGCTGAGTAAATAGAAACCAACAATAACACATCAGATCCGTACACCTTATAAACTTTAATCGATAAAACTTTTATGAGAATTCTTTGAGAAGATACCCGTACAAAAAAAATAATTTTATATTTTCAATGTTCCCTCGTTCTCAGGTAAAACAAACAGTAGACAAGATTACAGGAATATGACGTCTTTAAAAGTGGTGTGAAAACATCAAAATAAAAAATAAAATACATTCAAGTTGTCTTAATAAGTTGCAATTTGTACAAGGAAACTTACCTTATTTTGATTGGTTTCCTTTTCTCTTATTGTATGATCTGTGTCCCGAGTAGAGGTATATCCTGCCCAAATAATGTCATTCGTATAACATTTTCCGATCTTAAATAAAGTAAAAACTATAATTAGACAAAAAACGAAGTAAACGGACATCTAGTCAATTCTGCCTGTGATAAAAATACCGGAGAATTATAGTGATCTAACAGGTTTTTTAAGAGGAATCAATACCTCAAAGAGAAATTTTCCGCTTGGGTACTTCAGCTCTGGTAGTTAAGGAAAATATTTAGATATGTACTTTTCTTTATTACACTTGACAGACAAAACCAGACTATTAGGACATTGGATTTAAGTACTTCGATGAAACAATTATCTACAGGTAAAATTTTTAATGTCTACGATCATTGATATATTCGAATTATCTGTCTGGTGACATTTTCTTTCATTAATTTGACGAAGTGCTGATTCTAGGATGGTTTTACTTTGATCATCGGAGGCATGCTCTCTTCTCTATGGTCTTCATCTGGTATATTTTTATGGATATTGGGAAATTAAAAATGTTCGTATAGTTGTCATGGTTTTCTCTCTGTCATTGGCTATATCAGAAATTGTTGTTCAATTTGTATGAAATGACCTGTATGTAATAACTGGAATTTTTTTAGGTCGATTACGTGTCTGTTTATTTTGCATTTTCATTTCAAACTTTGTCAGAAAATGTCAGATTTTCTTGTCTCATTTTCCAAGGGCTGTTAATTAGGTTTCTAAAAACTTAAACAAAGTTGATATAAAACTGCAAAAGTTTGCACAACACAAGTCAATTTATGCCAAGACAATTAGGGCGACTAATCAGTGTGTAGATATAAAAATAAGTGTAACGTAAAACCTAAACAAAGTTGATATGAAAACAATAAGGTTGACAAAAAAACAAGTCAGTTGGTGTCAAGACTTCAACGATAATCAATGTAGGTGGAATAAAAAGGATTAATATTAAAATCTTTTAATATGATTTTATGAGGCCATATAACAAATGACGGCATCACCTTTGTGTACCACTCAACAATATTCGTGTCTTTGTTACGATAATTAAGAGAAATCTTGTTTGAAACAATTTACTAAGCGTCATCACAACATGGACAATTCCATGTCCTTAATAATAGTTTATTGTTTAGACATTTGTTTTATTTGCACGACATAGGGTTATGTCATAACAAATAAGATTAATGTGACATTTCTATTTAATCCTATTAAGTTGATATAATTGTTGTGACATAATATGTTTATTAGGCTGTCTGCTCTAAAAGCAATTTATTACTTTTTAGAACAGCATCTGTTATTTTAGAGAATTAATCTCCAAGTAACAATAACACTTTTAATGTAAGTTGATAGTTGAGTTCACTTAAGTTTTCGTTGAACAGTTCTATTTACAAGTGGGCGAGATAGTGTAGTTGATTAGAAGCTAGCTCAAAAAGAGGTTAATATAACTAACTAGTTAATACTCGATTGGAGGGGAGGGGGATGTTAGACATTGTTTCTTTTCACTTTAGATCATGGTTTTGGGGTGTATAAATAGGGTTTACTTTTCTTATGACAGATTTACACTTACAGTTTGCTTTTCTTGTTGGGTTTCTTTAAAGTTTTAAGTCACCCTTCCCTTTGGCATTTGCGCTTATATATACATGTATATAGATACCTTGAACTGTTTGAGGCTGATGGTCCATTGTCTTAGGCCCATCGTTTGTATGGCATGTGACATAGTGCAGGGACGTCCCCAGAATTTTTCCAAGAAGAGTGTGTCTCCACCTAAAAAACAGTCTTCATCAGCAGAGAGTTGACACCTTCTCATTCTCTTTCGCCAGAGCACAAGTATCATATTTTCTCCGAGCAAGTCTCTTTCTCATAAGCTCCATGAACGAAATTCCTGGAGATTGGCTCAAATTTGGGGTTGGTCACCCCCCCCCCCCCCCATTTAGACACTCATTTAGTGACAAATCTGCTAGAAGCATAGATTCAGTGAGCAACAAGGAATAACCATCCCAATACAAATGGAATTATTGAGAGAAAAAACAAATCTGGCGATAATCATCTGATATACACTCTCGTGTTTGAAATACATGTAGACTTGGAGTCGAAACATACTACATGTAGCCCTCATTCCTTTCATATAATTATGAAATATATATATATAGTTGATCAATTACCTTAAAGCCTATGAAATTAAACAATAATGATTAGTTATGCCTGGTATGTTGCTCGATAAAATTTTTTTTATCTATCTATTATTATATTTTTAACTACAGACCAAAGAATTCAGTGACGGTGTCACCATGAGAAGTTACATGGACCCAGAAAATATGCGTGCTGACGTCGAGAGCTATGTTCAGAAAATGTCATCGGAGTATGGCTTCCAGCCCTCAGTTGAGTCACATGTTCAAGGTTACGGCACAAAGACCTACAAACGTAAGTGGATGTACACCACCCTCCATAAGTTTGACAACAGAAAGTTCATTTGGAATGATTCATTAAAGTCATCTATCATCGGGCGATGTAAAGAAATCATAAAATTCAGATGTGTAATTTAGGTACAAAATTAAGATTTAGACATTGAAAGAATTTTATATCCTACCGAATGAACAAGTTCCGGTTTCTAAACGTATGTAGGGGAGTGTACATAGATGTAAATAATAACAGTATTAAGATGTATGACATAAACTATCAAGAAATAACTGAAGAGAATGACCATAATATGGCTTCTGTATATTCACTTAAGGATGCCGTTTCCATTTTGTATATTTTAGCGAAAAAGCAATGTATAACCCCTCCCCCCCAAAAAACAACAACTTTCTTTTGTATTTCAGCTCAGAAAACCCACGTATACATATTGTATTATTTTAGCACAAAAACTTATGCTGGAATCGTATGTCGAACTTTATTAATTACTTTGTATAAACATTTCAGCTCAAAACGAAATGCTGGAATCGTATGTCAAACCTGCTATGAGACTGATTAAACAAAATAGATCAGGAAGAACGCAAAATGGTAAGTTGCTTTAAATTAAACTAATTTTGTGTATAATATACCAAAAGTCCCTCAAGGTCGAGCTCATGGAATGAATTGAAAAAAAAATTGGACCAAGGATGAATATACCAAGATTTGTGGCAGATGATTTGCATTTATGAAGAAAATATGATTAAATATGGATTGATTTGTACTATTTCCCAATTTGTTCATTATTTTCCCGTTTTAGTTTAGACAATGATTCAAGAGTTTTTCATCAAAACTTGAGCAACTTGGTTCAATTAAATGCGGTTTAAGTTGTAATTAATCTTTTTATTTCACTTCTGATCATTGATGATGGATTGTTTATAAGAGAATATGTCACTATGCCATACGAAATACGATTTTTCTTATTTCCTTTAATTGATCCATTACGTAATAAAGATCCCATCGTTTCTTGATTCAGCGTAAAATGCCTGTAGGCTGACAGAGATAAATGACGTATACTAATCAAACTAGAAATATAAGCTTTAAAATCTACTCTGATCTAGTAAAGTTTAACATAAAGTCAGAGAAACGTCAAGATGCTAAATTGCTTGCAAATATAGAATCCGATTTAGCATATAGAAATTTGTGAATGTAAACAATTTATAAACCCATTTGAATAAGATCAATAAAACCCGAGATGCCATTGTAGTAGATTTGCCTAACTTAAGACTATAATAGAACCCTTTTGACAATGCCAACAAATAGTACACTATGACATACGATCTAGAACATATGAATAAGTTTGTACCGTTGTCAAGTGAGAACAATCAGACAACATAGGGGCTAAGATAGTCAATTAAGGACAGATAAGTAATGATAAGTAATGATAGGCGATTCAAAACCAAACAAATAAGATAGATCCAGAAACACGTGGTTGTTAAGCTAAACAGTGGAGTAAAATGGGTCTAAGTAAGGTCGTAATTAGGGATAAACCAATTAACAAGGCTATACTAAAACATGAAGAAGCAACTGAGTTCTTCCCGAACACTGATAATGTGAGACTACATAAAGATCTAGACCCACGAGCTCATGTGGTTGAATACACCGCAAGGAGTTATTGGCCATACTGTCTTGAGACGAACCTTGGTAAGTTTTAAGAAAATTGGTCTCGGGATTTGGAAAGATCATGAATGTTCACTGCAACAAATCAACAAGTAACAAATCAAACAAATAACCAGATAAACAAGAAAACAAACAAATATTGTTTGTTTTCAGAAAATGAATATGATCAATAAAACAAAAACCTGTTGAAACTGTCAAAAACAAACAAAACAGAAACACACAACAATGAACTAGTATAAAAAGCAGTTTTAGTACCTCTTATTAAATGCGATAACTAGAAAAACGGGAAAGAAATTACTGAGTGTTAATGATGGTACGCGACTGTTTAAGTTAAGCTCAAAGGTAGTATGTAGTAAATGTTGAAGTTTGTAGATCAGTTCATCGATTAATTAAATCGAACGAAGATCAGATCTGTGGAAAAGATAGGGATATTATAGTATTTGTACTATTAACACTGAATAGTGTTTACATGATTGTTATTGTATTTCATCCTTTTTTGTTTAACTACTTACAAATAAGAAACAGATTCGACATGCGAAGAGAAATTGGTAATTGGTAATCAAGGTTTTGTGCAACTTAGAATATATGAAACGAGCTCATTGAAACAATGATCGAAATGAAAGTGTTAATGGGTAAAATCATGTTTTCAGATACATATCAATATGATCGTCCAAAGACTGCCGGGGCGAGAACGAGGCCAATTACCAGGGACCAACCTACACTCCCTAAAGAAACAGCATGGGGTTACGACACGAGTCCTGACGAAGATCAAGATCATTGGATTAGTTGGAAAACCGGCACACCGAATCGAGACCTAGGTAAATCGGTCCCCGTCATACGACCACCTACACCACAAGGAAGTGGATACCCAAGTTACAACCCTGGTTACAACACACACAAGTCCAATACCGCATATACAAGCAGTTACCATAAACCTCCAAGTCCGACGTACGGGACATCCGCGGTTGACATCAGCGCCAAAAGATGGCCGCAGGATTATGCAGACGATGTAGCCAATGAACCAATTAGAACGGGGTATACACCGGAACCAACCTCTCCAATTCCTCACGCTGATGTGTCGTCATATGACACTTGTCACCATGCTCCAATTATTGATACAACAACAAATGTAAGTATTATTACTCCCATGCTGATGGATTGGTGAAAGTCCTTGGCAATCTTACGAAAAGATTTCAGGAGAAAAGAGAGCACTCTGCTGGTTATCTACAGTTATCAATCACACGCGTTCCACGTGCATTTAGTTTTAAACTACACCCCCTCTCTCTATCTCTCTCTCTCTCTTTTACTTGGGGTACTGTTAAAACTGGTACACGAAAAGTCATCTCTGCTCTTAAAAGTATAACTTATTGCAAATTATTCTATTTTGTGTAAATAGAGCAAGAAAATGTCTTTGTCTGATGATACTACGCACTGAATGAGATTGTTTCCGATGAGCCAATTTCTTGTGAAGCCTAGCTGACCTTTGTATAATCCGTATTTTAGTGAGTGAAAGAAGAAAGGGGTATTTTTTCTTGATGAAGTTGAGGTACATACACAAACAATATACTGACCCAATGTCCATTCTATTTTTAGCCGGCGACAAAAGATTTTAACGTAACATATGAGCCAAATCTACGAGCGTGGCTTAACAACGTCCAAGACACAGACAAAGAAATCGTTTATAGCTATCTAAAAACCTTAAACAATGGCAAGTCTGTGTCTCCGATCAAATCAACCACCCCTGCACGTCCGTACTCGGCGTCGCCAACGCGCGATGTAAGTGTGACGCCGATCAGGAGACGCCAAGTGCAATCCGCAAGAATGATACGACCAAGACCCCCTGTTCAAGTTTACACAGAACACGATGATAGATGTAACCCTTGTGAGGATCATATTGTGAAAACCTGGGCAAAACAAATGGCAAAGTAAGTAGCATTTGCTGAGGAAAGTTCCGTAGAAAAAAAATCCAAACCAATGCCAAAATGCATGCATACAAATACGTAATCGCCATGGCAACTTGGGCAAACTTCAAATATATTGAAAAAATAGAAACACAGAGTTAACTCAAGAACCATTTTAACTTCTCAAACCTCTTAAGCTTATGGGTAGTTTCTGATATACCAAGTCCTTGCTTTGTCCTACGCAATCAATTGATGGCAATATACAATAAACTCGAACGTCAACATAGATTTCATGATCGAAAACATGTACTTAATTACAAAATTAGTTGAGATGTTACAAATCTCGAGCTACAAAGATATTCTGACATCTTAATCAGTAAGGGTTAATGGCAAAGGCTGGATAACAATGAAAGACGGCATCCAATTCAACAAACATCTCGAACAATGACTAATTTCTCTGTGTCACTGAAAAAAATATTTTTAGACTGATGAAGTTAATTCTAATTCAGGGCAGTGAGTACACTCCTTTGGGCTTTTTTGTATAATTTATGTCAGTCATTGAATTATCTTTGAGGTAATTGTTAAGTGCCTGGCCCTTGACCCAGAAAGCTTGAATGATATCAAGCATGAAAAAATTGAATATGACATATATCTTTTATAAATTACAATACATTGACATCTTAGCCTTTAGGCCATTTTCTTTGTTCATTGTCGGAAACGAATTAAATCAGTTTGATAGCTCTTCGATGAAGACAGAATGAGTTCATTGTGCTTTCTTCCTTCGCGTTTTTTATTTCTGCGCGAGGTGGAATACCCTTAGAACATTTGAAGGCTCTAATTAAGTCATTTTTCATTTCTTTTATGTTTTAAACTTAATATAAAAGATGCGTTTAAGCTGAGATCAATGGGGAAAAGTGCTTCTGACACTACGAACAAAGATAAAATATATCACAATTGAAAAACTTCAAACGCGTAATTTTTCTTCAAATCTCATTGCACTCGTATTTCCTATTTTTCATCAAAAGATGATAAATTGTAATTTCTATATGAAGTATAGCCATAAAAGAGACATTCCCCTTCCTGCTGTCCTAATTATAATTTTATATTAACCATAACTTGCACGATATAAATCAAACTGACAATGGCGTTAATAGACAAAAAACATCCCGTCCAAAGGATTTGGCGATTAGTTCAATGTAGGCCATATACTTGATATCAGGATACATGACAGAAGTCAATGATGATACTACAAAGTGTGTTTTATACTCAGAATTCATTTTTTGTTCTACTCCATGGTTATTCATGTTAGGCTAACAAATCTTGAGTGTTACATGGGTTTTGACAATAAATGACCCATTGCCCTTCAGGTGATTGCATATGATCGTGGACAAACTTCGTGCAATCGACAATGAGCTCATTAATAGGCTTGAATATGCTTTCCTGTTCACTTTAATCAGGGGCATTGACATAGAGAGGAGCCTGGTAATGGATCGTGAACAATGATGTGAGCGGAATGGTCAATTGAGTATAAAAGGCCAGCACTTAAAAATCTCTCCACTAAGGAAATCCTTTGAACATATGTACGATGGCCATCCCCGTCTCAAGACTTCAAAGAAGACTTTGATCATCACATCATTCTCGTAATGGTATGAATTCCTACTGTAGACAGAAAATTGCAGAAATATATGACAACCCACGTTGAAAGTTAGATATAGTTCCCCTGATTCTCCAGAACTAGTCAATCATACACCCATGTATATTGGGATCTTCTCTTTTGTTACTCCATAAACAGGAAACCAGAATCACAGTTACCCCAAAAGCCACTGGGATTCGAACTCAGATCTTTGGGTCAACGCTCTCTCACTCGAAGTAAAGTTTATTTCTAAAAGTTAACCCAATGAACTTATGCGGAGGTTGAAACACTAAATCCATATGCAAAGGATGAGACCAAACAAAAGATGAGAACTGGTCATTACTTTGAGGATAAAGCTTGAGGGATGAGTCTAATAAAATGTTAAACGAGCAATTGTCCGTCATCTTGTTATTGTTACGAATATGATATAAACCTGGACACGCAATTTATTAATTAAACAGGCAATTAATTCTTTGAATTTGAGTGAAAAATGTTCTTGTAAACACCAATAGGAAATCATTAACTGAAATAGAAGTCGGACGCGGACAATGGGATGTCTAGGTGGAATGGATAAATAAGTAGTAATACTTGGTCGAACACTTGAAAGCAATTGATATCTCTAGCTCTAAGGGCAATAAAAATATCAGAAACTCATCGCAAAGGCAATCATTTTCATGTCACTACGGAAGACTATAACATGCAGTGTCACTACCGAAGACTATAACATCTAACTTTTTTGTGGACAGTGTCTGGCGTTCGACGTTTGACGTCTAACAACTGACAGGTGGTGATATTTTGCATATCGATGGCTTGTTTATGTCTATACTCTCTGGACATCCAGACAGTCAATAAGAACGTACCTACTGCTATTTGTCCTTAACATTTACTTCCGTAACCATACGTCAGCCATTCTTTAGGGTACAAATGACACTGGCCTCGATCGAATGCCACCTATACACTCGCTTCAAAAATGGCAACCTCACCTCCCTATTGACAATATACTAAGGCATGTTGATATGGGGCCGGGTTTGAAAGCCTTCATTTGATGAAATTTACAAAACTCTTGTCATTGAAGAAACACCCCAATTAAGACAAAAGGGTTAAAGACGCTATCCAAAAGGGAAAGGTAATTGTCAAACACCCCAATTTAGATAAAAAGGGTTAAAAACGCTATCCAAAAGGGAAACGTAATTGTCAAACATTTGGACGGTTTGTATCTGAACTCCTTGATTAACTAGGTCTGCCATACATTCAGGTAGCATTAATAATTAGCTTATCATAATTTTTCAGTAGTCAGCCAGCCATCAACATCCCAGCAGCTGGGTACACCAACTACCAGACTAGACCTACTGCCAGACACCAGCCGAGGAAGAAACAGCCAAAAGCATACGCACACGAAAACAGTTTCTTTACTGTAAGTTGTAAATCAGAACTGACGCCAAGAGTTAAGTTTTCAGATGTATAAAAGTATCCTTAGTACTAGCCAAAATTTTCAAAAAGGCGTTATAGTTCAGCTTTAATGCCCTGTTTAAGAAACCCTATTCTTACTATTGAAAATGGATTCTAGTACTCCCCGACAAGGGGAAATATTAAAATATTATAGCTATATCTTAAAATAATTTCGAGATAAGGTTGCCATGGTAACCTGTAATAAGGGTAGGCAGGTCAATTAAATTATGACCTTTAAAATATCATAATTACTTGTTATTTTGATTATTTTAAAGCATGCCGAAATCAATTTTTTTTCGAAAAAGGTTGGTATTGTTGCTCAATTGTTTGTTGCTGATCAAATGTTTATTTGTGCTCATTAATAACATCACAACAGCTCACAATAGCACTGTATGACAAAATGGGCCAATTGGCATCACGTGTCATGAGACACACAAAAAGTCAAAATATCAGATGAGGCTAGTGTGGCTGATGCAGAGTGTGACATTAACAGATACATTAGGAAAATATAAGAGGGATATGAGAGAAGATCACAAAATGAGAGCATTTTTATCAGAATATATGGAACGCCCCTTGTATATCTACTTGTGAATACTCGATCAACTTGAGTTCTTCTCAGAAATTGAGGACTTCAGCAAGGGTGCATATTGACGTACCGTATTGTGATAAGACATTGATTGGTTTTGTCAATCACTCAAGCTGAATACATTTGGGAAATTACCGACCATATTAAAAGTGGAAATGGTATGGGAAATCAACTGACAGACAGATCCCCCAGGATTTTAAAGTGACTGTTCGTAATTCTAAAATCACTAAAATCGACGACCCTTCAAGTTAAGACTATACATCCTTGGGATAAAATGTTGTATCCTCAGGTGGACTACCTCCTTAATTAAGTGGAACACTTCAAAGTCCCATTTCCATTTGTGAAAGTAAAGAACACCTCCCATGTGGGAAACTTTTCAAAGTCCAGTTATATTAGCCTAGCGTACAATGTACCTCCGTTAGTCAAATGCAGCCCAAGCGAGACATTATTATGATACGACAAGTGTTCCGTCACTTGTTTTGCTGTATGCTCTTAAGCAAACCCAGAAGACAAAAAACTCTTTGAAGTAAATATATTGATATTGCCACTTTAATGAGCCAATCTGTAATCATATTAATCATTACTCAGTTGCATTGGGCATTACAAGTTTAAAGTAAATTATATTTTGAATCCTTTGGGGAATTTTAACGATAATAGGCTTCACGCCTTATTATTTCAAAATAAGTGAATATTTGAAATCGATATGCAGCAAGTTGTACATCTTGGATACTGAAAATAATACTGGTGAAAAATTGACGTAGATTTTCAGGAAATATTAACATAGACGCTATATTTAATTGAAACGGAATTCTCATTATTCTATTTTCCTGTGTATCTCAAACATGTCTCGCCAATTTTAATGCCCTCCCCTAAGTTTAAGGGAGGACATTTTGAGCTCCTTTAAACATAAATAAACCCTGGTATTAACTTCTCACGTAATTGAATCTCGAACTTATTTATTATCATTAATTACTGACCAATAAGGTGTTTGCAGTTATATTTTGGTACTGAAGGAGAAAAATATATTGTTTTGATTATTATTGTCTCCCTAAAAGTGATTTTCGATTATTTCAGAATGCACAAGCTCCACCTAAAGGCCACTTTACCATAGCACCGGATTGGGTCTCAGAAAGCGTAGGGACACAGAAAAACTTAAAGATGATGCGGGTCAGCAAAAACGGTTTAAAATATGGAGTGAAATACCACTGAGGACATTTACTTTAAAAACTATGTACAAGGTGGCTCAATAAAAGCGTTTTGTAGAATGAAAATTCTTTAAACGTTTTATGGCCCATCCATCTGCTTTGTAGACGCCTTATTGGAGATTTATAGAAAATATATGCTTTGAAAGATAAGATATATTATAAAATCAGATAAGGACTTGCAAAAGTTATTCTACTTGTTTACACTACTAGATTTCGATAACAAAATCAGGAATGGTGAAAAACTGCATGATTTTGAAAGTTTTTTTGCCAGGAGGGGGCTAGAACCCCTCGACACCCCCGCCCCTTAGCTGGTGACAATTGACCATTTTCCATATAAATAGAAAAATAGATGGCATCACCGGTGTTGGTAGGGCTAGAATATATGGAAATGTATTGCCTGTGTCACTTAGTTTCTTTTTAACAAGTTTGGATCAACCTAATGGAATCTAAGGGACATGTATATGATATATATATATATATATATATATATATATATATATATATATATATGAGTTAGTTATTTTCAAAAGGTGGAGTGAACTATAGTACCTAGTTTAGTCAATAGAGGGAATAGTTATCTGTTCCCGGGAAAGTTTCCCCGGGAATTGTTACTCCAACTGAGTAATTCAGTCAGTAAATTGGCTTACACTACGATACAATTTCGATCCCAGCATTTTTTTGTATTATGCATGCGTTCTATGTGTAGGATTGGATAGTTTTTAACAACACGTGTCACTCGTCGGGAGAGGTGTACTGTGATAAGTTGCACATTCAATATCGCAATTATTTGGCCTTTTTGAATTTAACAACTTTGACAACACTGGCGGATCCAGATGAAAATTTAAACCCCATTTTTGAAAATTTGGCCTAAAATGCCAAATCATGCCCAAAGAGAATCATTTTTGAGGCCATATGTAACTTTCGAGCAAAACGATTTTTGGGCTCCTACAAAAAAGGGGGGGGGGCGCAAGATGGATCTGGATCCGCCAGTGGGATGATAACAAAAATAGGCGTATAGCTAAATACGGTGAACAATCGTAGAACTCCTGATATGCCCGTTAATTTCATGATTTACGTATACAGTATATAAGTACAATTAGTACGCTATGAACGCATTCGTTTATTTGACTTGGAGCAGAATTCAAGCACATATGCAGAATACGGCGGTATGATCTTCCATTGTGTGTTTCATCTGGACGAACCCCCGTCCTCAACATAATATAATATGAAGTATTGCTGCCCTTGTTCGAACCCCAATACTCGAAAACCCATTATTACACCGAAATCAAATAATACGGAATCCAATACTCTAGAAAGATAAATCAATTAAACTTTATGAGAATGACGTATACAGTTTGCTTAGCGTCCCGGAGGTGGGGATGGAGAAGGCGTGGCTTCCCACGGCAGGGAAGGACAATTTTACAAAAAAGTTCAAAACACAGCGTGTATTTAATTAATTTTGTTAGCGTATATATTTTCATTAAGTTAAAAATATTCAAAAGCAGTTTAAAGATCAGTAAAACATGCAATGAAAATACATTTAGGAAATATACATTTAGACGGATCTTCAATCTCCTTTATGGCATAGTTGAATGATACGTTTAGAAACTAAAAAAACTAAGTGTAATGTATATAGAACTCTATAAATTGACATTAAATAATAATCTGCCAAGATTTATTAAAAGTTCCAATATAGCAAATATCTGCCTTCATCAAAACTGGTCATTCTTAGTTCATCTGAGTAACCTGGTCATAACCGCGATATTTAAAACGCCGCCAAATCCAAACAAATCTACTAAGGGTTAGAGGAATTTCTAAATAGCTTTGGAATCTTTGTCATTTAAAGGACATGCGTTCATTAAAACTAGTCTTTCTTAGTTCTTCTAAGAAAGACTAGTTTTAAGAAGTAAATAGCCGCTATATTTAAATCGCCGCCGAATCTTAAGGAGTCCCGGCATTATGAACGAATCTACTAAACGCAGTTTCGCGAACTGGATAAATGGTCAATTCTGGGAACAGAATCATAGATATAATGAAGAGGTTTCGCACAACAGGTTAACCAAATAGGGGGATATTGGAGTGAAACCCCCGGGAATAATCTCAGAGTTTAAAGATGACATACGCTTAATTATAATGTAAATTTGTTTCTGATGGTCAAAATCTACAAAAATGGCAGCCTCAGAATTTTTATATGATTCGAATAATATTAGGCCAATGTTCATTTCTGGAGAATTTAAACAATGTCATAGGAAGGTGGCAAGCAAAATACGTAATTATGTCTGGTATCGTCTAAGCCTTTGGGGTTCCCCACCTCTTGGGTTAGCTGAAACGTACCCGTATTCGTATATTTCATTACGTTTACGAATACGATATTTCGATAATTTTTGTTTCGCAGTACGTTTTTTGAAGTACGTAATTTTGAACGCATCTCAATCTGCGGCTATTATTATTGCCATGGGCTTTCACTAGTTGAAAGCCCATGGTATTGCGAACTAGTGTCAAATAAATGGCCTCGTTTGCTTTCAGGTTCCAATTCGTCGGTAGTCTAAGCTTTTAAAATCCCACCTCCATTCGAATTTTTGGTAATGCAAAAATAGGCATTAACCTTTTTCATCCCAAAGAGGGTCATTTATTAATTTTATTTAATCACTTTCAAAATAAACGATTTCTAGGTTTACACTAACTAATTCAGTGAAAAGTATACTTTGTAGAATATTTAATTTTATGAGTCATAACTCAGATAGGCTTAGATAGTGTTCATAAATGCAGTGACTCCATTATGCTACAAAATACGTAAACAATTTTGTTATAGGTAGAATTTTCTTTTGAGAATATTAAGATTGCACTAAGTGTGTATTGACTTAACATAAAAATATACACCATTGACTGTATATCTAAAAACTTCCAAGTTGACAACCAGAATGCAAGATGGCCGCCGAAAGGTTAATCAGCTCAAGAACTTCTTACCATGTAATATGTGTGAAATTTAAAGTAAATCTGTCTCATGATTTTCCTGGAATCGTGATAACAAGAAAGTGCATGAGACCTCAACCGCACGCCGTCCTCCCGTTAAGCTGACGGCAATATCATACCTTTTTTAGGTGCGATAAAAGCCTTCTTTAACTGTAAACAACGCCAACTAAATAACAAAATCAGACACAACCAGATACCTCATCCGACTTGGCACAACCTGCTACCCAACCAGCGCTGCATGACAACAACAGAACACAATCCATTATAAAATTAGCATGACGCAATGGGACACGGAACCAATACAAGACAAAAACACTTAAAGAAAACCGACTGTCAAACTAACTGACACAACACAATTAGGCACAACCAACAATATACAACCTCTAACATACCAATATACACAACAAATCCTCATCCAACTTGAGATAACACTAGTCACACAGATGGACACAGTCAAATACCTCACCGGAATTGGCACAACCTGCTACCCGACCAATATAATATAGCGCAGTCAGATGTCCAGAAATGAACCCTTTATAGTTCATCTTTCCAGGAAAGCAACAAACTTGGCACAGTTGTAGAAACACTTGATCTGAGTGGAAAATGATTTCGTGGCAAGTGATCCGGGGTGGTCTTCGTGGATTTTTTAGTCTCTGACCCCCACCCCTATCAGGCGGGGAGGGGGTACATAATAAAAAATAAATAAAAATGGTTTTGAAGTAATTTTTTAAATGACTTCATTTTGTTGATTGCTTCGAGCCTTATAATTGAGACAAACCAATTGCAAAAGTGGTGTTTAGTGAGGAAAATACATTTTGACCCAATTATCTAGCGTGAATTCATCTTTTAAGGGGTCAAATATGGGACATCAAGTACTGTATTTCATAGGATGGGCCAAGAAAATAATGTTGGCCCATATTGTAGGGCCTCTTTAGTGGGCCTTTTGGGCCTTACTTGACCTTTTTGGGCCTTATTTTTCAATGTTATGCCAAATTTTCAAAAAGCTGGCCATAAATTTTAATTTTGGCACAAATTTTGGTTTTAGGGCCCTAAAAAGTTTTTTCATGACTTGAAGTGTGGGCCCCCCTTGTTAGCTTCCGGATCCGCCACTGTCTTTTACAATACAAAGGGGCTTGGTTTAGCATGGGGAATTTTTTTTTTTTGGGGGGGGGGGGTTGCGGGGGGGGGGGGGTTCGAGCCCCCCCTTACAAAAAGCTGGCTACGGGTATGAATAACAATAGTAAAATGCTAATGGACTTCATGAGACCAACATATCTTGTAACTGGAACTGAATATATGTTGAAAGCAATACAAGTTATGGGGAAAATACGTCGAATTATACGAAATACTTACGTCTTCTGCTAGCCAAAATGGCCTCAGCCGGGACGAATCTAAATTGCGAATGGTCTATGTGGAACGAAACTGTAGCAATTTCTATCAATGCAATATCATTTATGGAATAAATAGTCTAAATAGTCGATCAAAGATCATTTATAATTCAAATAACCATGCATAAAGAATTTGTTTTCAGTGAAGTCGAGAAGAATTGAGTCCATCTGAACCGACGCTCAATCACTTTGTCCATTGGTGTCAAACGTCACGCACGTTAGAATTTTATTGGTTCTATTCTATTTTCTGCATACAATAATTGACGAAATTTTCTGAACTGTGAAACTGAGATTAGACAAAGCAATAAAAATCAGTGCTTGGCACTCCTGACAAGACTATTGACATAACCATTAACATAAGGACAAGATGTACATCTTTTATAACGTGCGTAATTGCTTGACACGAACACTTTTATCACATATAAATTAAGCTATGGTGTCAAAAAACAGATTAATGACGAAAACAACCTCAATATTTGCTGATTCCAGATGAATGTTCCCTTTCTTACATTTAGGTGTGTGTGAAAATCGTTTTATATCAGCGAGAAATTTAAGTAATTCGTTAATGCGAGAGTATGGCGGATTAACGTGCGTAACGAAGTTTGACACCAATCTTCGAGCAACTTATAAAGACCATATTGCCGCTTCAGAGTTGAAACTTACCACTGGATCTATAACATCGCGTAAATGTGTAAATAAAATACAATTTCATTTACACATGTGATCGCGTATTTTGTATGAAAATAGGCTTTCTAACGTGCGTGACGAGTTTGACACGAAAAACGATAATGCACGCAACTGAGCATAAAAATTATTTTCCATATATACTTCATATAGCATTGAACACAATGAGAGCTCGGTGTATCCTCCTTTCGAAAAAACACTCATCTGCCTTTTTGTAAAAATAATCAGCCTGGAGCTCATGAATAACGTGCGTGATGGTGTTTGACACCATGCATCACGCACGTTAGTTCTAAATTGACATTGTCTTATTTTTCGAGTATGGTAGATTTATTATCTGAAAACGAAATGATTCACATAGGTAACCTCTGTAGACTTGTGGCAACACATTTTTCCGCCTCATTTCCAGAAAGAAAGATCCAGGGGATGTATCTCTAATGTACCCCCCCAAATTGCTTAAAAAACTGCAAAAACAGCTGGACACGAAGCCCAAAAAAGTGAATAACTTCAACAAATTTTAACATTTTCACCTGATATTATCCTCAGTATCTTTTTGACCTCTACTGAGTTGAATAAAATAATCGTTTTTGGCTATACTTCTCAAAATGTTGAGATATCGAGCATGTAATATTTGAACTTTTGAGTGACGAACTTTTGAAAAAGACCTAACTCCGAGTTAAAATTTCTACGCCTTCCCTGCGGCCTGTAGTTTTTCTACGCTCGCCGCAGAAATTCACCGATTTAATTGATCTGCGGTCGACTTGCGGCCGCCGTGCGACAAATGTGACTGGGGTGTAATACCCATTATAAAACTTACGTAACCCAATGCGCCAAAACACATAACAACCAGATTCAACCAGACAAAGAACCACAATTCCGACTGCGATGTCAAACTGCTACAACACAATCGAGCACAACCCAATTATAAACCAACACAATACAGCCAACAAGATAAACACAACTAGACTTAACCAAATACTCAATTAATTATACTCGATTAAATCAAACAATCAAAACACAATCTATGAAACTGTGATATCAGTATATCCATTTTATTTATTTATTTATTTATTTATTTTATTTAAGTGTCACTTGTATCATATCATACAACCAGCCCTATCTGGGCTTATGAGACACATTTTAACATTTTAAAATAACTAGTTATTGTTTAAAAATAAAGTCTTTCCTGATCTGCATTATGTCAATTAAATACTGACCAAACATCTTAGTGTATCTTTTACTTTTAAAAATGTCACTTAAAGTCAGACTCTCTATTTCCAATTTTTCAAAGAACTCATTTCTTTTTTTCCTATATGCACTACAATCAAAAATAAAATGCTTTTCATCTTCGATTTCACCCGACTTACAAATGTTACAAAAACGCTCATTTACATTGGTATTTACAAATCTGCCAGTTTCAATATGCAAAGGTAGAATTCCATACCGAAATTGTGAAATCAGTGATCTAGTGCCTCTTGGCAAGTCACATAAAATGAATTGATCTGGTTTAAAGTCTGTTTTAAAAGTAACATATGTACGTAATTTACGTTGTTCAAGAATTTCCTGATGCCATTTTTCTTTTTGTTTCTTCATTAGTCTGGTTCGTGCCATACGTAAGTCAATATATGTTTGATCACGGTAGTGCTCTTCAAAATTTAAATCAATGCACAGTTTTTTAAAGTCGCTGCACCAACTTGCTTTCCCATTTTGATAATCTTCCATGAACACTCTTTTAGTGATACGATTATTATTCATGAATGTAATTCTGTTCCAAAGACGTATAATATCTAATTTTCTAGTGTCTAATGGTGTCATCCATGTCAAATCACCGTACATTGCTGGGATAGATGCAAATCTATGCACACCTAGAAATGCCCTCATTGCCCTGTGTTGGATATTGTCAGTACATTGATAAGTTTTGTTTCCCCAAACGCCGGACCCATAATTCAAAATTGGGAGTATACATGTGTTATAAAGTCTTGTGTATGCTGTATAGAAAAGTCCATTGTGTTTCCTAAATTTTGTGATGAGGCCCCCCAAAGCTCGGCCTGCTGCTGCGCTTAGATTTTCGGCAGTTGTAGTGAAGTTAAGTGTTTCATCTAATATACATCCAAGATACTTATATTGCGTGGCGGTTTCTAAATGCTTTGTTCCAAATGTAAATTTGAAATCTGATCTGGGAGTACTATTTTTACGATAATGCACTATATTGGATTTATCAATATTAACATTAACTCTCCATTTATGGCACCAATTATAAGCTAGATTTAACAATTCCTGCAAGTTCTTCTCATTTTCAGACAATATAGCAATGTCATCGGCAAATAACAAACATGAAATTATATCATCACCAAACTTAATACCCAACCCAGCTGATTTTAATTCTTGGGCCAAATCGTTTATGAATATAGAGAATGCTGTTGTGGAAATATTGTCCCCCTGGCGGCATCCTGTTTCTGTAGTGAACCAGTCAGTTAGTTTATTATTGACGTTAACTGTACTCTGTGTGTGAGCGTACATGCTACTCAGTGTCTGATATATTTTCCCATTTATACCAAGTTTTCTAAGCTTTAGAAGTAAACAATCTCTATTAATTTTATCGAAACATTTTTCCAGGTCGATGTAGCATATAAAAGAAGATTGGCCCTTTGCTTTTCTATTTCTTATGATAGTTGTGATAACAAATAGATGGTCCACACAAGATCTTAATTTCCTAAATCCATTTTGTTCGTCAACAATCTTGGTTTCAGCAAACTGGGAAAGTCTAGTATTTATAACCGAACTATATAGCTTAGCCATTGTACATAGGAGACTAATGCCTCTATAGTTAAGGGGAATTCGTGGGTCCTTTATACGACTCTTAGGTATTGGTTTTATAATGGCCTTTTTCCACTGTTCTGGGTAAAGGCCAGTTGTAAATATTTTATTGAAGAGTGCTATAAGTAGCGTTAAAGATGCATCATTTTGGAATACTTCAGCGGGTAAGTAATCAATTCCTATGGCTTTACCTTTCTTTATATTCTTGATTACAGTCCCTACTTCATCCATTGTGATTGTCTCATTTAGTTTGTTCAGTTCTTCCTGATTGTCAGGACCTTGATTATCAGCATCAAAAAACCTATTATCTTCCATGTCGTTTTTCAGATTAAGAAGGTCTTGATAAAATTCATCGTCAAACTCAGTGTTTTCAGATTTCTTATATAATGATTCAAACTGATCACGCCATACATTTAGAACATCCTTTTCCCCTGATAAAATTTTTCCATCTTTATCAATCACCTCATTTGGAATACTAGTTTTACACTTTTTTGATGGGCCTAAATTTTCAATTTCTTTCCAAAATTCTTTAGGGTCATTTGTGTTTAGATGTTCAATTAATAGGCGCTTTGAGAGGTTAAATTTTCTTTTAGCTCTACTAACTGTTTTGTCAAAGTTTATTTGTGCTTGTTTATATTTCTGAAGCAACTCTCTTTTATTCCTATCTTGTTTACCAGATATACGAGCGTGTGATTTATAATTTTTTTCACACTCACACAGTTTTTTCCAAAGCTCATCTAGGTTTTGGTCCCACCATGGTTTTGGTGTAAATCTATATCTTTTCTTTAATCTACTATTGTCAAAGAAGGGCAAAGATTGCTTCATAGCATCATAATACATTGCACATATTTCACTGTACATGTTATTTATATCATCCTGGTTTTCTATTTCACTTTGTATTCGGGTGATAACTGAATTTACTTGTTCCATGATATCATTAGAGAAAAAATTTTTGGGAATGTTTTTAAAATTAAACCGTACATTTGTAATATCATCTACATCAAGATCACAGGAACTATTTGTTGGAGTACTACTAACTACATAGTCATATTTTACATCTGATAACCTCACTTGACAAATTAGCATAGAATGGTCAGGTAATTTAGTTCTTTTACTATCAGGATGTATATCAAAGTCATTGCATGCATCAGCAACTGTTTTAACTTCAAAATGAAGGAAGTCTGATAGCATCACATTTGGTGTAACCATATAGTCTACAACAGAAGAGCCTCTTGTTGACAAAAATGTAAAATCATCCTGAAGTGGATCAAAACGACCATTCAGTACACAGCATTTGGATTCTAAGAGAAAATCTATGAAACATTCACCATGTTTATTTTTTGAAATATCAATGTTTTTCCTTCGGGGAATATTGTCAATATCTGGCATAAAGTCAAGCATATCTGCTATCCTGGCATTTACATCAGTTGATATTATTAACTTGTCCACATCTGCATAATCATATGTTATTTGCAGCAGAGTGTCAAAAAAGCCAAGGGAATCTCGTCCTCTTGCGCCACCTTCAGGTGGGAGATATGCTACTACTATGAGAATAGAACTGTCAGTGTTTGTATGATGTAGCTTGACTGCATAAATACCTTCAAATGAATTTTCTACGATTTTAATGCTACAGTCTGAAAGTAGGGATTCTCGAATAAGAATTCCAACACCCCCTGATCCACATTTGGCTGTATTTTTTAGCGATTTTCTGTTTTGTCCAAACCACTTCCAGCCTGGCAAGGTAATTTCATCGTTGTTAATGAGTTTTGTTTCAACAAGACATACTACATCAGGGTCAACTGATTTAATGATATCTGCTCTTATTTTTCCATTTTGCTTAGTCCATGAATTTATATTCCAATGCATGATTTTTAGACAACAGGGCTGGTTTTTATCCTAACTGTTCCAAGCATGACCTCTCCCACGAGGTGGTCGGCCTCTCCCTCGGGATCTCGATGAAGGAACATTTTCCCAAGCTTCTTCATAATTGGTTGTGTGTTCATCATGCTTATGTGCTGTATTGTCTTGTTTCTTTTTAAGTCGTCCATTGCCTGTAACCATCAACTTGTCACCACCAGGTATGATCTTGAGCATTTCTCTAGTATTTATATCTATGAGTCGCTCCTCATGAGACTTTGCTCCATTGATGTACACAGTTTTGAACTTAGGTTTTTCCATCAGAGCCTTTTTGTGCTTCAAGATTTTTATTTTATTTTCCATTGAGTTCACTTGGACTTTTATCACTCCTGGTTTGTTGTTTCGCATTTTGGTCCTCTCTACTTTAACTATCATGTCTGGGTTTAGTCCAAGACCTTCTTTCACAACCATGACAGCTTTGCTCGTTACATTTTCATCCGATTTCTGGGGCACATTCCTAATGATCACGCTTTTTTCAGGTGGGAAAGGGGGTTGGCATATTTCTATTTTACTTTCTTCAATATTTTTCATCCTACCATCAATTTCAGAAACGCGTTTTGTCACACTATGCTCAAACAGTAAGGCACCCTCTTTAAATGAATCTAGCTCTATCTTCATCTTGTCATTCAACCTTTGTTCAAGCTCATTCATGCTTTGTATAATGCATTGTTTAAATTCTGAAATGATCTCTGCTTTGACAACTTTCACCAAGTCATCTTTTACAGCTTTTATTAATTTTGTTTTGATGTCGTTCAAAATTTCATTCTGGAGAGATTCCGTGTAAGATTGCTGTAGTGAATTGGGATCTGGCTTGTTTGGTGCAGGTTGGTGAAATGGTTTTGGATCAGTTGTTGTCTGGCAGCTTTCCTGGTTGTGACCTGAGTTTGCACTCACTGGAGCTGAGTCTGCAGGTTGTGAAGGGGTAAATGTCTCTGGTGAAGCCGAACATTTGTCGACTGTTTCGTTAACTGGCGAATCACAATAGTCAGTGGTATCATCCCAAGATGTCGGAGTTTCAGAGTAGGATTTACGCCTCTGAATATTCCTTGTCTTACGGCGTCTTTTGCGAGGCTGTTTTGTGCCGGTAGGAGAGTGACCCGGCATTCTGGATGCAGTTATATCTCAGTCGAGGTCACAGTTCGCAATTAACCATTCAATAATCAACAGATCGATCAATCAATGATGAACAGTTCAGGGTAAAATGCGTAGTGATGAAGAGTTAGTGATCAGTGTTAGTATCACAATCAACCGCACAATAAACCTCTAGTGATATGGTGTGTAGCTTTTAGTACAAGTGTTCACAGGTGTTTACAGTTAATAAGTCAAGCTGCAACAATATAGGGCTAATCCAAGGTTGTCCCTTGCAAGGTAAATATTTTGTAGTGCTGGCTGTAGCTAATTTATCCAGCATGTATTTTATATTGTATGTTTGTAGTATTCAGCTTCTGTCTAAATATCCTGCAGTTTGTGCATATATCTCTTTGCATACTCCAAGTTTATTTTTCAAAATATCACATTTGCGTGCTCCATATATTCATAGATACCTATGCAGAACCTTTAGATACAACTTTACTTATTTATGAAGATTTTGTGAACTTTTCAGGAGTAAAAATTTACATGACTTCTTAGTCACTCTTAGTCACTCTTATCCAATTAAGCTTCTCTAAATAGAGACAACAATCAACCGGGCAACCACACAACACAATCGTTGACCACCCGAAATATACTCCCCCCTTCCCGATCAGCATAAGGTTTCTGCTGAACATATCCTGGACCACCAACAATGAGGAACGATATAGAAGTACAGATTCTAACCCTTTTTGAAGTTCCGTCTACTTCATTAAAGTAAGGTCGTCTGAACTATTTGTTCGTTAATATGTTTATTTTCTGAAATATATTAGTTATGATCACTCAATCACTCGATTAACGGTATGCTATGAAAACTATTTTTAATGTTTTTAACTGATGCATTCACTGCATTATTTTCTTGCACTTTGGAGATATTTTCAGAATCTTGCGAAATTGCGTCTTGGAATATCTGCTTGAGAGATGTTTCTCTGTAAACACAAATTTCTATCAACAATTCACAAACTCTGATGGTACATTGTATTCTCGAATAACATATCGTTAAGAATGTTCGAGCTTTGTGACGGACCCGATGCAGAAAACGTTATCCTTCATTTTAAGGGGGGTTTTTACCACACATGGCGAACACTGCCGAGCACTCACAACTAATCCCATGAAAGACATGCTTCGAAATCTGTCCTTAATTGTACAATGCCCCACTTTATTAATTTGAACTAAAAATGATGAGATCTGATTACGTGCGATCGTTTCTTTATGTCATTTGATTTAATCCTGGCTGCCTGTGTTATTCCGCCAAGGTTAAAAAGCGAGTGACTAAATGAATAAATTACAGCTTCATTTAAACCAAAAATCCAAACCAGAGGCGTTTTTAAATCCCGACTAGATTATGTTCCTTGGTACAAAATTATCATATGTAGCTTAACGTATGACATTCAGGACACCTGTTTAAAATAGAAAACATCTTACAGAATGAGAAAAGCCTACATAATCTATTTCGTAACATTACGTCAAAGTAACTATAGAAATAGTTGTGAAACAATAAATACAAGTGTTTAATTTCAGAAGCACATTCGCCTGCGCAAAAGCAACCTTTAGCCCCTTCTATTGGGCTACGTGGTAACGCCTTTCATGTTTGAATTGTAAAGAGAAAAAAATATTTCTAGGGCTGCAGATGTCCAATTCCTCACTTTTCTAAGTTTTGCCATTTACAATAAGTAGGAAATTGCAACAAATCATGTAAAGTACAGAATATGCATCCATCCGAAGTTCTAACAAAAATATAAGTTAATAAATAGAAAATTGAATTTAACTTTATTGAACACAAAATTGGTATCTTCTTCGAAAATATTGGGACAGTTCGTAGGTGCAGAAAATAAAGGAACCCGTTTTGGAGTTGAGGCTACCAAACATATAGAGGGATGTATGTCGTATGATATTGGAAAATAATGTATCCTTTTAAAAACAAATGTTAAAATAAATTATAGAAAAGGTGTCCATTCGCCAGTACTTTTTTCAAAATACCCGTTCATTTGTAATTGTCTGTCTTTCATCGGTTTGCCCCTCTTGATTTTATCAGGACCGCCCGCGTCAGTGGGTTATCTTCACTGGAACCAGACTATATTCTTGTCCGACGCATGAGAAAAATGATAATATCAATACTTTTGCAAATGCGGCGTTCCCCTTTTGCTTTTGCAAATGTTGAAAATTGAATGTGAATTGTAACCCCGGGAGTGTAACATTGCTCAGAGGGACTCGATCCCTTAAAACAATTGGACCACAATTTCATTCGTACCTTATTCGCAGAATCGATGGTACAGCTGTAGTAACACCAAGTAGTAACACTATGTTATTTCTAAATGATAAATGTCAAATATTACATTGCTTTTGCGAGACCTCTATGGGGACCTCATCAACTTTGAATAAATGTTTCATTTTTCCCCCTTGGAGCCCCTGGGTTTGATACCAATCATAATACATTGTACATCTTCTAAATTACCGCTAGTGACAAATTGAATGATTGTTTTTTGATTTTCACTTTACAAATGTAACATACAATCCTGAGGTTACAATAAAGACATATAAAACTGTTTTATATGTCTGTACACAAAGACAATGGGATATGATGTAGTTTCGTGTTACCAGGTTTATCAATCCTATAGTCACTTCATATATAAAAACGTATTTCTCATTTATCAATCGCCAAACTATTGCTGGGGTGTACATATAATTTTGATTGCTGTTAGCTAACCGCGGGACGCACAAATTAGCTCGATCACAATTTCTTTGATAATGAATTGAGCTCTATGTCAAAACTAATTAGGTGCTTTCCCAAGTAGAAATTCACCAATCAGAAAACGTACATATTTGAAGAAAGATATGCATGATGGGATTGAAAAGGATGCCGTTTGTTGATTAAACTACTCACCTATAGTAACATTCCCGGGGAAAATCCTCCCGGGGACAGATTAATGTTCCCTCTATTGACCAAACTTGGTACTATACTCCACTCCACCTTTTGTAAATAAGGTCCACATATATATATATATATATATATATATATATGAAAATGAAAATCTCATTAAATGCGAGACTTTAACGAGATTTCAAAGCTATATAGAAAAAGGACCACTGAAACACCACAGAGGGGGAGAAACACCAGGGTTCAAAGATGACATACGCTTATAATGTAAATCTGTATTGAGATGACACGGTCGCTGATTGGTCAAAAGTCGACAAACAAATGACGTCATCAATGGCGGTTTCAAAATTTTCGAAATACGCTTCGAATAATATTATGTTCATTTCTGGCGTGTTAACCAATATCATAGCTTCTCATTTCACATCAAGATAAAGAAAGGTGTACGGAATATGCCTATATCAATTATAACATCCCATCGAAGTGTAGTATTTGATAACTAGCCGATAAAAATTCGAACGAACGAAGGTGGTAAGCAAGAGAGGTAATTATGTCTGTCATCTTGAAACTCTGGGGCTTTCCCTCCTCTTGAAACACCATATATTTAATGTAAATTGCATAATGGTGTGCATAGGAAATCCGATTGAGTGTTAGGGCTGCTTAACTTCGAAGGAAAATGTATGACATCGAGCCAAGATGGTGTGTTCAATGATAAGATGATTTCAAATGTTACGCAAGGCTTACATTCCCCTTTTGTAAACCCCGATTTCCAAATTTGACTCCAAACTTTCCAACTTAAAGAAAAGAGTGTTCAATAAGTAATTTACAGACTTGAGGTATAATAGATTCATAAATGTGCCAAAATATTAATGAAAAAACAGTATTCATCAATACAACGTTGAGTGAGAACTTTGTTCGTATGTAAATATTGCCCTTAATATAATAAGATAAATAAAATCAAAATACAAAAATATATACAGTGTGTTGTTTTTAAATATTCGGGGCCCTAAAAATGAAATTTGAACTCTTGGGTAACCAATCAGTAACTTTTGTGTAGACCGGTGTCCCCTATCATGTGCACGGATTCCAACGAAGTCCACTGAGTGGTTTCCCTTGAGCCCGCACTCTAAATTGATAGAAATGCAAGAAGTAAAGATATTTTATTCCAAACTTTACAGAACAATTGCAATGAGTCGAATTAGTGAACGAAAATTGAGCAGGCGTAAAGTTGACACTCTCGATTCTTTACAAGTGTAAGAAGAGCAAATTCAACCGTATAAGAAAGTGGAGAAACAAAGATCGTTCACGGTGTACAGTAAAACCTGTCTAAGAAAATATCTCTCTTGTGAACACCTGTCTCTAATGGACACCCTTCCTCTGCACTTTCTTTACTGACTTATATATAAATTATCCTCTCTGTATTGAACACCTACCAACACTGAACGTTTTTTCTTAGAAATAAATGTTCAATGTACACAGGTTTTACTGTATGTCATATATCGTTAAGTATCTTGTCTACATTAATCAGAAATCCCTAGTCTTTATTTCAGTGTTCACTGACACATTCTGCACTTAGTGCATCAAGAGTGCCAATGAGTTATTTTCATAATAAATAAAGGAATCTTTCATAAACTTGATTATAAATAGACAAACTATGACACCTATGTCATAAATTCTTGACAACTATTTAATGTCAATGATGAAATAGACCCAAAGGATTGACTTCGTGGCCGCTGGCATATGCTGCACTTAATGTACTTTTAAAGGACCCGTGACTAACTTTCATATTCTGAAAAGGAATCGTAAAGTATAATTCATGAATTAACAGTATACTCAGTTACTGTTTGGCTCCGAGTGAAGGTTTCGTAATATATAGAAAGATGGAAAACCCCGTTTTACTTGAGTAGTGTTATGATTACCATTTTATACTACAATTTAAAATGTGAATGTTCATTTCATTGGGAAGCGCAATCATCTGTACCAGACCTTATGCATGACCCCGTGTCAAACACCCTTGATCTGAAATAATGACAGGCCTTTTAATTCCCCGGTTATTCACACATGATGACTGCTTATGGTTAAACCCCTCAATAATGGACATCGGAAAATGACATAGAAACGTTTAAATCTGTCTATGACTGTTATGTAAATATTTGAATTGAAATATCTTTTGGAAAGATTACCATGGTATATTGGAATTCATGTTACAATAAGAAATTCAAATCCTAAAAGTATCCCTAAAAGTAAGGTGGATTTGCTGGTAATATTATTTAAATCAAGTTTATATCAATATAATTGACAATTGTACTATTTAAAATTAGTTCCTATTTATTTGAGATTATTATGACTCTTTAAATGTGTACGTAACTGTAACGTTGCTTCAGTCGCCTCATCTTCTTCATCTTCATTTTGCATGGCTTCATCTTCCATCTTCTGCACAGCTTCTAACATGATCCCATTCAATACATTGTCGACAACATGGCTTCCCTGAGCTTTGTTTATGCATGTATAATTGTACATTGTTGACAACATGGCTACTCTGGCCTTTGTTTATACATGTACAATTGTACATTGTTGACAACATGGTTCCTCTGGCCTTTGTCTATACATAAACAATTGTACATTGTTGACAACATGGTTCCTCTGGCCTTTGTTTATACATGTACAATTGTACATTGTTGACAACATGGTTCCTCTGGCCTTTGTTTATACATTTACAATTGTACATTGTTGACAACATGGTTCCTCTGGCCTTTGTCTATACATAAACAATTGTACATTGTTGACAACATGGTTCCTCTGGCCTTTGTTTATACATGTACAATTGTACATTGTTGACAACATGGCTACTCTGGCCTTTGTTTATACATGTACAATTGTACATTGTTGACAACATGGTTCCTCTGGCCTTTGTTTATACATGTACAATTGTACAATGTTGACAACATGGTTCCTCTGGCCTTTGTTTATACATGTACAATTGTACAATGTTGACAACATGGTTCCTCTGGCCTTTGTTTATACATGTACAATTGTACAATGTTGACAACATGGTTCCTCTGGCCTTTGTTTATACATGTACAATTGTACAATGTTGACAACATGGTTCCTCTGGCCTTTGTTTATACATGTACAATTGTACATTGTTGACAAGATGGCTACTCTGGCCTTTGTCTATACATGTACAATTGTACAATGTTGACAACATGGTTCCTCTGGCCTTTGTTTATACATTTACAATTGTACATTGTTGACAACATGGCTTCCCTGAGCTTTGTTTATGCATGTATAATTGTACATTGTTGACAACATGGTTCCTCTGGCCTTTGTTTATACATGTACAATTGTACAATGTTGACAACATGGTTCCTCTGGCCTTTGTTTATACATGTACAATTGTACATTGTTGACAAGATGGCTACTCTGGCCTTTGTCTATACATGTACAATTGTACAATGTTGACAACATGGTTCCTCTGGCCTTTGCTTATACATGTACAATTGTACATTGTTGACAACATGGCTACTCTGGCCTTTGTCTATACATGTACAATTGTACATTGTTGACAAGATGGCTACTCTGGCCTTTGTCTATACATGTACAATTGTACAATGTTGACAACATGGTTCCTCTGGCCTTTGTCTATACATGTACAATTGTACATTGTTGACAAGATGGCTACTCTGGCCTTTGTCTATACATGTACAATTGTACAATGTTGACAACATGGTTCCTCTGGCCTTTGTTTATACATGTAGAATTGTACATTGTTGACAACATGGTTCCTCTGGCCTTTGTCTATACATGTACAATTGTACATTGTTGACAACATGGTTCCTCTGGCCTTTGTTTATACATTTACAATTGTACATTGTTGACAACATGGTTCCTCTGGCCTTTGTTTATACATGTACAATTGTACATTGTTGACAACATGGTTCCTCTGGCCTTTGTTTATACATGTACAATTGTACATTGTTGACAAGATGGCTACTCTGGCCTTTGTCTATACATGTACAATTGTACAATGTTGACAACATGGTTCCTCTGGCCTTTGTTTATACATGTACAATTGTACATTGTTGACAACATGGTTCCTCTGGCCTTTGTCTATACATGTACAATTGTACATTGTTGACAACATGGTTCCTCTGGCCTTTGTTTATACATTTACAATTGTACATTGTTGACAACATGGTTCCTCTGGCCTTTGTTTATACATTTACAATTGTACATTGTTGACAAGATGGCTCCTCTGGCCTTTGTTTATACATGTACAATTGTACATTGTTGACAAGATGGCTCCTCTGGCCTTTGTTTATACATTTACAATTGTACATTGTTGACAAGATGGTTCCTCTGGCCTTTGTTTATACATGTACAATTGTACATTGTTGACAACATGGTTCCTCTGGCCTTTGTCTATACATGTACAATTGTACATTGTTGACAACATGGTTCCTCTGGCCTTTGTTTATACATTTACAATTGTACATTGTTGACAACATGGTTCCTCTGGCCTTTGTTTATACATTTACAATTGTACATTGTTGACAAGATGGCTCCTCTGGCCTTTGTTTATACATGTACAATTGTACATTGTTGACAACATGGTTCCTCTGGCCTTTGTTTATACATGTACAATTGTACATTGTTGACAACATGGTTCCTCTGGCCTTTGTCTATACATAAACAATTGTACATTGTTGACAACATGGTTCCTCTGGCCTTTGTTTATACATGTACAATTGTACATTGTTGACAACATGGCTACTCTGGCCTTTGTCTATACATGTACAATTGTACATTGTTGACAACATGGTTCCTCTGGCCTTTGTCTATACATGTACAATTGTACATTGTTGACAAGATGGCTACTCTGGCCTTTGTTTATACATGTACAATTGTACATTGTTGACAACATGGCTACTCTGGCCTTTGTCTATACATGTACAATTGTACAATGTTGACAACATGGTTCCTCTGGCCTTTGTTTATACATTTACAATTGTACATTGTTGACAACATGGTTCCTCTGGCCTTTGTTTATACATGTACAATTGTACATTGTTGACAACATGGCTACTCTGGCCTTTGTTTATACATTTACAATTGTACATTGTTGACAACATGGTTCCTCTGGCCTTTGTTTATACATGTACAATTGTACATTGTTGACAACATGGCTACTCTGGCCTTTGTTTATACATGTACAATTGTACATTGTTGACAACATGGCTCCTCTGGCCTTTGTTTATACATTTACAATTGTACATTGTTGACAACATGGCTACTCTGGCCTTTGTTTATACATGTACAATTGTACATTGTTGACAACATGGCTCCTCTGGCCTTTGTTTATACATGTACAATTGTACATTGTTGACAACATGGCTACTCTGGCCTTTGTTTATACATGTACAATTGTACATTGTTGACAACATGGCTCCTCTGGCCTTTGTTTATACATTTACAATTGTACATTGTTGACAACATGGTTCCTCTGGCCTTTGTTTATACATGTACAATTGTACATTGTTGACAACATGGCTACTCTGGCCTTTGTTTATACATGTACAATTGTACATTGTTGACAACATGGCTACTCTGGCCTTTGTTTATACATGTACAATTGTACATTGTTGACAACATGGCTACTCTGGCCTTTGTTTATACATGTACAATTGTACATTGTTGACAACATGGTTCCTCTGGCCTTTGTTTATACATGTACAATTGTACATTGTTGACAACATGGCTACTCTGGCCTTTGTTTATGCATGTAAAATTGTACATTGTTGACAAGATGGCTCCTCTGGCCTTTGTTTATGCATGTACAATTGTACATTGTTGACAAGATGGCTCCTCTGGCCTTTGTTTATACATGTACAATTGTACATTGTTGACAAGATGGCTCCTCTGGCCTTTGCTTATACATTTACAATTGTACATTGTTGACAACATGGCTCCTCTGGCCTTTGTTTAATGTTACAATGTTATGATGTTACTCCTGAAAGGTCACATGTTTAATCCATGTGAATCACTTCATGTTTTCCAACAAAAGGTAAGCCATCAGTGGCCACCTGTGAGTCATTGGACGAATATGGCCTCCTAATCGTAGGCCAACGAACTTTTTAACATGCAACCTTACTGTTAATAAAGCCTTAATTGTTTTAAACAAAATACAAGCATTTTCTTGAGATTTTATGAGATGCGAGCTATTGGAAAAGATTTTTTAATCTAGTGAGAAAGTAGAAAATGCAGTCGTGGTAGGATGGGATAGAATCCACGCAGGGATGTCTTTCAGTGCCCTGATAAAGCTTTTTAGACTTAAAGCCAACAAATCATATGATACATGCACCTGCCCATTTATTGGAAGTATTAATAGGGATCTTCACTCTTAAACAATGATAAAACCACACGTCTTACAATATTCCTATTTAGGAGTTAAACATCTCCAACACAGAGTAACAATATCCTAAGAGAACAAACCATATGAAATGCAATAAGTTTGCAATCAAAATGTAATCAAAATGATCTGAACTCTCTTTGAAACTGCAAAACTTGAAATTCCCGTAGAATTTTGTTAAAACATGGATATTTTAAAATTGCTAGTTTTTTGTCAATATTACTTAGATTTCCAAATAAAAAAATTTGAGTGTCACAAAATGTTTCAAGTTAAAGTATGCCGAATTTCATAATCAAACTCTTTTTGGATATTTTTCTACAATACATCAAAGTAGGTGACAAAATTGTGTGTGGGGTACTATTTATTCATCCTATTCATGGCCTTCTGTTCTTAACTCTGGCTTTTGGGGTAGATTATGTTTCAGCTTGGTGGAAAATTCATAGCATCAAAGCCTTCAAGACACAAGGGACCTTGATAGAAAAGCTTTCATCAACAAAATTAGAGTAAGTTGTTAAATACATTTTTAAATATTTTATTCAATAGAAGAAATGCATAACAATAAGCATTTAAATATCTTGCTTTAAATACAAGCTTACAAGCAATAGTAAATATACTTTAAGTACATGATCTTCAATTTTGGCCTGCATGTAATACTCAAGTATAGGTACTGTAAATAAAAATTATAAAAATCCTGGGATATTATAGCCTCTTAAGTCTCATTGAGAATTTGCATATTGAAAATGAAATATTTGAATATTTTGATTTGTGACCCTATTTCTTAAAATGAAGCCCATATATGAAGGTAAAACTTCCCCGTATCATCTAAGAGTAATCTGGCCAAATAACTTCCTAGTTAGCTAGGCTTCTATATGCATATTGTATTGATTGGGTAAATCCACCTAATTAAGTAGTAGCCAAAATTTCAAATTTTCTCTATCTGCCAAATTAAGTAGCGCTAAATTAAAGCAATTTACAGTAACTGAACAATATGTAAGTAAAATGTATCCAGTCCTAGTTGATTATAGCTCAATCAACATTATTTACGATTAAAACTAGATGGCGCCAGTAGATGTGACAACACGCAAGTGAATCCATTTTTTGTTAAGCATAATTGTAACTTGCTTAATTTGGCTATTTAATTGCATTCAGCAGAAAGCTTTTGTATGAAACTGTTCAGAACTGGACTTCCTATTTCCATGTATTGTCGTAATACTGTTATTTTAATCAAGCAGGAATTAAGATGGCGTCATTTTCTGTAAAGTTCTATTTTTCTTCAAGAGATTCTGCCGATCTTGCAGTTGTTTTGTGACTTTCTCGGGGAGGCTTTCATCTGTGAAATGGGCTGAAAAATAAGTTAGAAAGCATAAAAATTAAATTGAAAGGGGTTGATATTATCAAGTACAGTTAAAACTGCTAAGTGGAACACTTCTGTAAGTGTAACATCTCCCAAGTGGAACACTTTTTTGTGGCCCCAAGGGTGTTCCACTTAAGCAGGTTCTTCTGTATATACAAACATGAACATTACATTAATAAATATATCAAATATACACATATTTATACTTTATAAAAAATGAAAACATAATGCAAAGTTATGTAAAGTAAATATAGAAGTTTTTACATGTTTAACATGTTTTGCTTTTCCACCCATAATGTTAGAAGCCAATATCAATCTTATTTGAAAGAAATTATTGCAGTTATGCAAAAATATCTTAAATATAAATTTTAGGAAAGCAATTCAATTTGACAAGGGTTAATAAAAACTTTTATCTAAAATAGTATTAAAGTTATAGATTTGAAAAATAGAGTAGTGGCATTTTAAAGTGCACTTTGACATTCATCTGCATACCTTAAGAAAATGTGAATGAAAACAAATCAATGAGATAAAGTATATGTTAGCTGGAAAATTCAATTAGTCAAATTCTCTGTTCTATTCTTAAAGCATTTCATTTTAGCCACTTTGATTATCATTTTTCCCATTAAGTAATTTAAACCAGTGATCTCTCCAGTAGGAAAACAACTTGCATGTCCTGCACCCACTTGAATTATTGAAAAAAAGCTCGCACCTACCTGAAAATCTATTTACACCCATTTTGAATTTGAAAAGAAGGCATTGGCATGCAAAATGTCACTACCTGCCATTTTTACGGACACCAAAAGCCAAACACCAAAGTCAAGCGCCTACTGCCAAACACTGTCCACAAAAAAGTAGGAGATTTTAACAATATGTCACCAGAATGAGAAAAATCATGAAAATAGTCAAGGTTTGGCTAAATTTGGAATAAATTGTGAATTTTGCACCCACTTATAAAGGGAAGAAAACAACCATGTATACTAACTTTATTTCCATGGGAGATTCAGCTTAAGGATTTAGCAATCAGTCTTTCAACAACCTTATCGCTCAAATCATTTCTCGTAAAATGCTCTGTTGGTCCATAGTTAGTGAAAAGGCACAAAACATTGTAGCTTATTACAAACATATATTATTAATCAACGTTATTGACTAAACTACAAGAAAAACATAAATCACTACAAATCTATATGAATCACTAAAACTAACAGAAAACAACACAGTTTACAGTAAAAAGTAAAAACAAAAGGAATCACTAAACTTAATTGCAAAATAAATCAAAATACTTTACCGAAAAGAAGCTAGTGAAACTATGCAAACAAATATTTAAAGACTTTAAAATGAACAGATAAAAGATGCAAAGATTCGAAAGGAAATTCTGAAAGGACAAAGCTGACATAGGGATTAGGGTGGGAATGTTAATGAATGAATATTTGTACTTGCAGTAATGTTATCGAAAAATAACTAAAGGATGGGGTGCTAATCTGATAAGGATGCCTCCTTTTAGTAAACTTAATGTATGTAACCATAACCAGCCTGTCTCCTTTTAGACCCCAGGTGCCCTTTCTTAAATGAGCAGTAAAAACTAGAAGAATCTCTACTGGGATGCTGTACATGAAAGCTAAGTTCACACCAATGGCGCTTTGATGGCTCTGTAAAGCTGCTTGCAAAGCGGCCTTGCACGCTGCTTTAAAGCGCTATCAAAGCGCCGTTGGTGTGGACTTAGCTTTACAAACATTGATCATCAGGTGAATGAAAGGATGTAAAGGGGGTGGAATCAGGGGCAGAATGGTAGGTACCAAGGAGTAAATGGATGAACATGGACCTTAAACTGGGTATGAGATGTATTGTTAATTTCTAACAAGGTGCAGTGCCTTAAGTTGCTTTGGAGATCATATCACATCATCAGGCCCGTAGCCAGGGGGTTTGGGGGTGGGGGGTTGAGCAAACCTCCCTGGGCCAATATTTCAAAAACCTTTGGTTTTTCACAATTCTAAGCAATTGTCAAGTGATTTTTGGCCAAAGTTGTCAAATTTAAACCCCCCTGGAATTTTTGAAAATAAACCACATCCCTTGGTAAAAACTGGCCACGGGCCTGTATCATACTTGCAATACATTTCACCAGTGCTTCTTAACTAGTTAAGAGTCAGAGGCCCCTTTAGTAGGGTCTAATTACAGGTAACAGTAACAAAAAGAGACGACAGAATACAACTATGCATAAAGCCACAACCAGCAACATTAGTGTCATACTGTATAATAACATTACCTGCTGCAAATTCTCTAACATTTTCTGGTCTGTGAGTCAAAATCTCTCTGAAAATGAAACAATATACAAGTACATTCCAATATGTATACTATATGTTAATATGGAGCAGTAATGGGTGGTTTAGGATAATGAGATTATTATGGGTTTATTTAAGAAAATGACATTTTAACAACTGACAGCTAAAAAGATTGAGCTATAATCACCTAAGCACTGTTCCACAACTAGTTACTTTGAGGGAACGTCAATGTAACAAAATGGATGAACTTCCTGGTT
Source organism: Owenia fusiformis (assembly GCA_903813345.2). NCBI lineage: Eukaryota > Metazoa > Annelida > Polychaeta > Sabellida > Oweniidae > Owenia > Owenia fusiformis. The sequence goes on along the minus strand of CAIIXF020000010.1, from coordinate 30,852,120 downwards.
GTGAGTTTTTTGTTTTTTCTATTTAAACCTACTTATAAGTCAAGTTGCAGATGATAATTTGGCACAAAGCTAGAAAGTATAGTTTTGCTTTAATAACTTTCTGCGATTTACTTACCCAAGGAAGCCTGCCAGTAAACATTCAACTTCGGGGTGTTTCCGCAAATATTTTTCATTTTCTAATCTGGTTTGAATCTAAAATCAGAAAAACATATAAATAATGATGTAATAGTATAATAACTACAGGGGGTCATTCACAGAATCTTTGTAAAGTTAGGAATTCATAAAGTCCTTTTTATCTAACTGTGACATCATTATATGCATGGCTACAACAATTGATTTCCGAATTCGTAACTCTACAAAGTTTCTATTAATGAGCCCCTGACACTGAAATAGTAAGTGTCACTGCATTTTAGAGACATCACGAAACAAAAAACATGGAATGATTTGGTTTCAGAACTGAACATAATGAACTTCTTTCAGAATTTTAAAGAATATGCCTTTTTTCAGCGCAGCAATTTGAGGGCCAGAAATTGTGAAAATGTAAGATATACCAGTATAATTATAATATGTAGAGGATATCCTATGATTTTGAGAGATATCATTTTTATCCACCAGTTGATATCAATATCTGGACGAGTGAGCGTAGCGAATTAGTGCAGTTATAATATCAACGAGTGGATTAAAATGATATCACGAGAAAAACATAGGATGTTCTATTTATCCCATAGTTCACCTAACCATGGACGTAGTTGGTATATGTCCATGGTCGTAGCGCCTTTTACGCAAAGTACGCACAGGCGTACCAAATGAATTTGAAAAAATTAAAAATGTGTTTAAATGCATTAATTTATTTGCGAATTTATTGATGCTTCCTACCATATCTGTATGTTTACCATTGTCAACATTAAAGTTGATAAAAATGCTTAGATTCCATCAAATAAAGTCATTGAAAAAAGTTTTTGCAGGGGAGCATACCCCCGGAACCCCCGCGATGCGCGGCCTTCAGCCACGCAATCAGACATCCCCGAGTGTGCGTACCAACTCAAAATATAGCCCTACACCAATGACGTCCATGACCTAACAAAGCATTTCAAAACATCATTCAGTTTTATTTTGTCATTTGAACTGTATAGCCAAAACATTAATCATTTCCATATTTGTGACGTCAAGAAATCACCAAGCTCATGTAACAATGCATGTCACATTTGCGGGAGTTTTCAAATCCGTGGAAAAAAGTGATATCTGTGGAATATCCTCCGTATTCCACAGATATCGCTTTTTTCCACGCATTTGCAAAATATCATAAATATATATACGTGTATGGGATAAAATTATATCAAGGGCAAGTATGTTTGGTCATATTTTTCATTAGAAATAGGAATTCTAAAGCAGTTTGACCAGGTCTTGACGTATCTGTTGAATTTCTACTTTTGAAAAATAATGGAGCTCCCAATGCATTGTGTGCAAGACCAGAAAAAAGAGATGGTTTTGGTATGTGATAAGTCAAACTTAAATTTTTAAGAAAGGTTGATCTAAATTGAAGATATATCATAATTGAAACTTTCAGTAGTTTTTTTCTAAGTACCTATGCAACAATAGGACCATTTCCCCAAGTTTATGGAAAAAAGTTCCAACTACAGTTACCCCCATAAATGTGGGTTGATTTGAGGGGGAATAATCCCAGCGTTCAAAGATGACATACAAGATGACTTACATCCCTTAAGTAGATACCAATGCTTTTAGATACTCAACTTTTTGGCAATTGAATTAAAAGTCCCTGCCTGCATTTAGTAGTTATTTATATATTGTCCTGTGCATAATTTTGAGTGACTTTTGACATTGGTATCCTGGGGGTCATTAACAGAACTTTCGCAAAGTTACGAATTCGCAAGTCAATTGTTAATTTTATGAATTTGGTAAATGTGCATTAACAGAACTTTCATAAACTTACGAACGATTCGCAAAGTTACGAAAAAATGACGTCACGTATGCTTTCGTTCGTAACTTTAATAGCACCTCAGACCCTTTCATAACTTTGCGAATGGCATATTTCTCATACAGTACTTATGTAAGGTATACAGGTTGGCAAAAAGAAATTGTTCTTTATATGCCTGCTAAGTTTCAAGCTAAAATATCCACCTATTCTTACATAATAAGCAAATATGTTCCTGAGCTGGGAATCTTTGAAATCGCGGAGACAGGTTTAATCACAGCGCGCAATGATATCAAATGATATCATATTTCTATTTGTGCTAAATAATGATAAATGATGACGTCACAATTTGAAATTCGTTTACGAACGATAAAACTTATGAATGACTTACGAAAGTGTTCTGTTAATGGCCAATTCGTAACTTTACGAATTCGTAAGTCATTCGTAACTTTTTAAATATTTACGAATTTCATAAAGTTACGAATAACGAATTCGTAACTTTGGGAAAGTTCTGTTAATGACCCCCAGTTTATTAACATCATCAAGGGCGACTTCAAAATTGCGAGTCGAAATATGCTTCGAATAATATTGTTCTTTTCTGGTCGAATATCATAGCTTCTTATTTCACATCAAAATAAAGAGAGGTGTACACGCCTACATCAATTTAAACATCACATCGAAGTGTAGAAGAGACATGATTATGTCTGTTATCTCTAGGGTGTTGCCTCCCAGATTTATGGGGGTAACTGGAGTGTAAATGTGGTATTCAGCATGGGGACGATGGGTTACTGTACTGATTATATGATGATATGCAATGCATTTTAGTTAAAACAGAACTTGAAATCAGATTTTGTGGCTAATGACCAAGACATACTCACTTCGAGAGCCATGTTAGATTTTCAATTTATGCCTCTCGAACGGGGAAATGGACAGCTGAATAATCGTGACCTCTGAAACATGAATTGAGTAGATCAGCGTCGATCAGCGCCTTACTTCTGTTCTCTAACTATGTCATACATCATTATCATCCTTCCGTAAAAGTATTGGAGCGCTGAAGTACTTCCTTTTCAATCAAGACTTGTAATTGTTAGTCGAGTGAATCTTTTTTTCTGCTAAATTCCAATATGGCGTTTTCTGCTCGGACATTTTCGTAAATCTCCGGAGGTTGTCCGAACCTAACTCCTCAAAATTCATTTCGTTCGTTGCGTATCTCGCTCCTAGCAAACCGCCATATTGGAAATGGGTCGAAAAAAACATTCACTCGACGAACGATTTACAAGTCTTGATCAGAAAAGAAGCTCCAATACTTGCACGGATTGATGATACCGATGGAAGACACAGTTAGAGACCAAAAGTAAGCCACTGATCGACTTAATTCGTGTTTCAAGGGTCACTATTATTCAGCTGCCCAAGTGCGCCGTGGGAAAGCTATTATATCAAAATCCACATAGCTTTCGCAGTAAGTAAACCAAGACTAGGCCACATGTAGGCCTAGTCTACTCTATCTTACTCTACCGAGCTGACAGAAGTCAGCTCTGGGAAGTTCCGTTGGCATTGCAATGAAGAGAAGTTTATGAGCGCATGCGCCAAAATTAAAAGATGGTGCGCGCCGGAACAGAAATTTCTCCAATTTAACTGCAAATTACACAACAAATAGGACTTGTTGACACCACGCGTCAAAAAAGGGGCAAGTAATATTCAATTATCTTCCTAAATACCGTTACTTATGCCAGCGCACCAGCTGGAAGTTGGGGAAAAACGCTTCACAAGCCGGTATATTCTAACGGTGTGTCAGCTGGCTTTTGAGTGTGTTCAGTAAACTCTATCTCACAGGAAGTTGTATCAAGTGCTTTTTGGTCCTTTATGATTTTTTGGCGTTCTCATTCTCTGTATAGATACTACTTCAGAGAGTGAGGAGAGTGAAAAAAACGTAAAGACCAAAAAGGACTCGATACAACTTCCTGTGGTCTAGGCTATCTGTCATGAAAAAAACTACGAAAAAAACCCAAATAATTGACCTTACTTTGAATTTATTAAGTTTCTCCTGTTGTTCCGGACTCAATGCTCCAAGGTCTCCTGGTCCCCCGAGGTCGTAGGGCTCCATTCCGTGAGGAGGATCAGTTTTTGGTTGGGCAGCCATTTTTGTTTACTTGACGATTGCGGAAATTACCGGAAATTAACGGAGTTGGACGAATGCACCGATCAATCTGTACAGGACGCCGACTTTGAAATTAGGCTTATAAATGATTTATTACATTGACCCCTTTTTAACTCAAGTGTTTTGGACTATTTTTAGTTCAAATGCATCCAATAAGCTTAGTTCACATAATGTTTTCTACTAACTTTTAACTTCAGTCAAAGACTCAAAACTGGATCAGGAGTTAGACGCTAAGCTTAACTGTTTGATAACTCAGAAGTATCCCCTCATACTTCTTCCCCGGGAATATTTATGTTACAGTGGAAGAATTCAAACTGTGATTATGGGTGCAAAACTGTCAACTGCAGATATTCAAAGTGATGAAGGTAGGAATTAAGCTACATTGTAATAGGTCTGTGTATGACGACGGGGATGCGATTTTGAAAAATCAATTCCCAATTTTTATAATTTTTATAAGGCCCAAAGTCAAAGTACATGTAATGAACAAAAAGGCCCACTAATTGAGGCCCTACAAAATTTTTGGGCTCGTCCAAGTGGGAGGAGAGGGGCTGGTCGGCCCAATGCCCCTCGATCCGCCAGATCCTTACTTGGTAACCCCAACAGTCTACCCCCCCCCCCCAGAATGGGTCGAGAAAAAATTGGCCCAAAAAAACTAAGTGGGTCGTTAAGCATTAGTTGGGCCTTTTTGAGCATTACAGGTATTTTGTAATTTTAAGCCGAACCATCCAGAAAAATTAAAAATGTTAATAACACGATAGCACAACCATGCAACAGTTAGGGGTTTTCAGACTAAAATGTGTGAAATTGTTAGTTTTTAGATCTGCCCCTGTAGACGACCGAGGTGAAGTCAAGGACACAGAGATAGACGTCCTTGAATTGGTGTAGTCTACTGTTCGATTAATTAATGCGAGCTTGTGTTAGTCTTCATGATAACACGAGTGTCCAGCCATCATGTACGGCGAAAAAACAGTTGATTTGAATCCTACATCTGGTAGTTACATGTATTTCGATTGTAAAATTTAAATTGACTATTTAGTGTATAGGTGAATAAGTGCAAGGGGCACATTCAAAGATAAAATTAAATAGTTTTGATCGGAACGAAATATTGTTATTGTCTTGGATCTGCATTGAAAGATGGAACCTATTGTTTATGTAGTGATCAACTAATTTATTATTTCTATAGTCCATATTGTTACAATACAGGTGCACTGAAAGACTGAAATATTCTTCATGCGGAGATACAGCTGCATTGAATAAAATGTTGTTGTTGTCTTACATCTGCATTGAAAGATAAAAAACTTTGTTGTCCACTTGTTTGTGTAGTGATCAACTAACTGATTATTTATTGTCCACTTCCTACAGTTCAGCTGCGCTGAAATATTGTATATGCGGAGATACAGCTGCATTGAATATTGAAATGTTGTTATTGTCTTAAATTTGCATTGAAAGATAAAAAACATTGTTTACGTAGTGATAAATTTGTTGTCCACTTGTTACAGTACAGCTGCACCGAAAGACTGAAATATTCTTCATGCGGAGATACAGCTGCATTGAATAAAATATTGTTATTGTCTTACATCTGCAGTGAAGGATAGTTATTGTTTGCTTTCAAAGCCCATGGATCAACTAACTGATCATGAATATTCTATTGTCCATTTGTTACAGTACAGTTGCATTTGTACATGCGTTTATACAGCTGCATTCAACAAAATATTATTGTCTTACAGATACATCGAAATATTAAATCATTGTTTTACATTGCGTTACAGCTGCATTAAAAGGTAGACTTGAAGCCTGGTTTAGTCTTATGAAGGAAAAACGACTAGAGGACGTCGTAAATCTTTACACAACAGATTGTGTCATTCTACCTCCCAAACAGCCAATACACAAGGGACACGAAGGTGTGTATTAGAAAATATAAATGTCCCGACATTTGGAGATATACATAGGTTCTGGGCCGATATAAAGATGGCAGCGCCAACAGAATCCAGTATTATCTTTTTCTCTATTTATAGATACCGTACGTAAACACAGATCGATTACCATGCCATCTTTATTTAAAAATTATTTCTATCGACCTTAGCCTCTGGAAATATAGACGGGTCACCGACTTCGTTTCCTTGATACTTATTAATTTGAAAATAGTTTTCGTCTGATTGTAATAAATATTTTAAGATAACGTCATTACAATAGTCTGTATAATCCACTAAAGGTGTGATATGTAATTGCGTTGTCAAGATTAGAACTAGTCTATGTGGTCCTTAGGCGGCTGAAAACTTGAAATGTCAAATCATTTCTCATATGCTGTATCAGAGTCATAGTTCGCCGGTTTAAAACTCTCCAAACACCTACATGCCTGTTAGCTAAAAAGTGTAACGTCGCACAGGTTCGCCATCTATCGCAAATCACCTTCTTTATATTGCCTGTTTTGGTCTGAATTCCAGTCACAGCACCTTTTCTTTTATAGATGGCAGGAGAGTGTTTAGACAGTTCATTGAAGCAGGGGTCACGTGTCTACATACGGGTTACGTTACATTAGATATACACGGGAACATCGCAATCACAGTCTCCACATACAGCATTCAAGACGGAGAAGAGAAAGAGATTGAAACTGGAAGGTAGATTTCGCATACCAAATGTATTTTAGATCTCTTGCTACCGTTATTTGATTAGGATTTTTAACTCACACTTTTCAAACTATTGGCAACAACAGCTGCAATATTTGACCCCGTGCTTAGACCTTTTTAGCCTTTGTCAAATATAGACATATACCTTAATTTGCCGTGCATTTGGAGTAATGCTAGACCTATACAGTATATAGGACGGCTATGATATTATTTCTCAGATTTATTATCACCATGATAATGTGCAATACTTATTTTCAGCGTTTTGAATACTTGGAAGAAACTTGACGATGGTCTTTGGTACATGTTCAGAGGGACGTGGGGACCATCATCATGAAAACGACTAGGTACTCAAATCAAACGTCAAATATGTTCTATATTACCCCGGGTATGTTACCAAGCATACGGAGACTTAAACTCTCACTTCTGTTTAAAAAGTGAAAATAAGCAAAACATGTTAAATGCTCGGCAATAGGCCACTTTCGGAGCTGAACAATTCAGTTGGTATACGTCCATGGTTAGGTCTATTACAGTATAACTTTAGCCAAATCCGAGGGGGGATTGTCTCCATCTGATGTCGCCAAGGAATGGGCCCCCAACTTGGGAATGTTTATCTTGTTCCAACCATCCTCTAGAACGTATACGTAGAGATAGTCTTGGAACGAGATAAGGGAATGTAATCTCGATATTATTTCGTTTCGTCCGGTACACATTCTAATCCCCGGGAATTAAACAAACCCTTGAGGATGTCGTGATTTCGAAATTCAAAAAATGCACAAGAAGTGATCAAGATATTAGCTGCTGATTTTGAACTTTTAGTCGGTGTCAGACAATAACGACATTTTTATTGTTGGAAAATATCGATATTGCATTCTGGGAGCCAATCCTCCTTTTCTTGAATCCAAACGGGGATTAAGTCTACAAAAAGATGAAAGTATTGGCTATCTAGGCCTATATGTCTTTGACAGACAGACAATTACAAAGTAAAGCCAAGAATTAACTTATAAAACAAACAAAGACTATATGTGATACATGATGTGTATTTATAAATACTTCTACATGTATTGGATTTTAATTAGTACATAATGTCACGTTCACAGATTTATAAAATGCAACTTTGAACATCCTTTATGTAGTTAAACGAGAACATTTTTAATATTTAATCAAAAGCTGCGTGCAATGTAGAAATTAAATACTAATCTAGTAATATAACTCGGATAGGGCTGTTTCAGTGTAATCAATACTGTATTGTTTTAAACGATTAAAATAAACATTTAATTACAAAAAAAAAATAGAATTACATCAAAGTAAATTATAAAATACAGTTTTGGACACGATATTGCATGTATACTGTATGTATACATACGTAAAAATCGTACACTAGTGTGTATGTATGTGTATTTCATACTTGAGTGGGTTTGGGGTAGATATCACCCGGGAATATATATCATATCTGAGGAGCGGGCAGGATATAGTGTATATGTCCCGCTCTAGGCCAAATGCGGGCAGATATAATATATCCATCCCGCTCCCGGATATTTTTTCAAAAGTTTAAATTTTTCAAAAAGTTTAAATGTTACAATTCTATTGTATTGAACTGAAGGAATATTATGAAAATGTTAAATATAAATTGTGCTTTTACAGTATAGGCCTATCTTGTCATTTGAAAAAGGTGGTAAAGGTTATATCTACCCCAAACCCACTCAAGTATGAGATACACCAGTTATGTACGGTCGGTTTTGGATACAGTGTTTATCCCGCGGGGAATATGTGTATCTCCCTCGGTCCCTGCGGTCCCTCGTGAGATACACATATTTCCCTTGGGATAAACCCTGTATCCAAAACCTCCCAGTACATAACCCTTATACATATTTATTGCCCTTTATATAAAGGAGATACAGACTAGTAAACATTTTGTCCAGCAGAACTTCCATTCAGGAAACCTGCCTGGTAAACATAGAACATTTTGTATTGTATATCAAAACAAAAATGGTATCCATGAATTCTTTATTCTTACTTGGCATGGACCAACAAAAAACCATGTCGCAAAAGAACAAGAATATTTTCCTTATAAAGTGAAACCACCAGCATAAATAAAATAAAATGCATATGCGAGTAGCATAATGATGTTTCTTTATATTTAGGATTTGTGGACCAGTACATTGGAAAAATTATAGGCTTTTACATTTAATTTGATATTTCAATTCAAATTATTGTTTTGTCAAGCGTGGCTAATAATAAGACAGATATTAATTAAATGAACAAAAGTGAATCAGAATCAAAAATATGTGATTTTGGGGGAAATTTCAATGTACTGGAAAGTTTTTTCGAGATCTTACTTGTGGTAAGGAAGATCAGTATTATTAAATACTTCCGTTGTCAATGGGACTATGTGACGTATTGGGGCATTTTAGCCACATGGTTGGATGATTTTTGGGTGGAAATGACGTTTTTCCAATTTACGAGAGTCTCTTAAGTAGTTTTGTGCAGTTTAAGAATATTCTGACAGCAATTATGAAAAATATGGCTACTTTATTAACCCTGGGGTAATTTTTCCAAGGACCCAATGATTTTCCTTTTAATTGACTACAGTAGTTTTTTCATTTACACCATGAATTCTACTGCCTGATGGTGACATTTTACAATTTCGTGTCAAGAAATTGGGTATTTAATTGCATATTGCAATTTTTAGCCAAAATCACTGAACCGTAAACCAGAAAACTGGGCAAATTTGGCCTACTTAGTAGGCGATTTTATTCCATTGAACATCCTCCTGATTTGAAAAATGATGACAATTTTGATCAGTTTTGAGTTTGGCCTTGAGAATTGGGACTTTTAAGGTAGTTTTAGCTCAAAAATCATTCAAAGTGGACAAATACATCAAAAATTGACACATAACTGACCAAACTCTGACTGTACCCTTGGTATGTACCTTCATTCATTCCTCGAAACCATAAGATGGAAAATTCAATCTTTTTTATGAACAGAAACTCATTGGCTTCCCCAAAACGACAAAATATAACCTATTTGGGCATTTTTGCCCCCATGTCAATCTATAGCCTACTGATCATGTGATACAAAATTCATATTTTATCTGACGTCGCGAATTCTGACGTCTACGTCATTATATTTTGTTTAAAATCAAAACTACGTTGTCAATCAAAGTTGCGTTAGATCATATTTAGGATATTGCGCAATGGTTTGTGATATTATGGTTTTGGAATGTTAATTCTGAATACTGGAAGATCATGGGGTATTGTACATTTTTACGGTGACCGTAAGAAGACCGTAGATTTTGTTCGATCGAAACTATGTTTTCCGTTAGGTACATGTAGCCTTAAGCAAATATAACCGAGGCATAATGAAGAAGCTTGCTAAACACGTGTCAAGTGCCAATACAACTTTCACATGTAAGTAACATTGTACATGAAACTTTTAGATCACCCCTCGTCGAAAGGTATATTAGTACTTTTCCTCAGCAAGGCACGATCTTGAAGAGTGCATCAGATTAACAAACGTCGCTAGTTATTTGTGTTTGCTTCGTTTATGACCCTGTAGAGTTCCACGATAGGGAAACTTATCCCCACATATGTCGCATTCGTATTGTTCGGGATTCTCATGGCCTTTAATATGCTCTTTTAAGTAACGTTCTGCTTTAAAGGACTTCCTACAAACCTTACAATGGAATGGTTTATCGGTCCGTTGACAGATCTCTTCGTGATTACGTAACGTTGACTTTGCTTTGAATGCGGTCATGCATTTGGCGCATTCATATTTCTTTTCTACGGTGGGTGTTGCCAAATGTTTGACAACCTTCTCTTTATTATCGTTTGTTTGTTCACATTTTGCTTGCTTCTTAGTTTTTTCTGGTGGACTTCGTTTACTACAGGTCTTGGTGGGTGTTTGGCCTTTGCGTTGAGAGCTGGCTACAGGTACTTGTAACGCTGCTGGTTCGGGGAGCTGCGCTTGGTCTTGTGCAGATGGTTTTGAGCCATATTTCTGAAAAATACAAGATAGTTCCACAGATGTATTAATGACGAACGCTTAATTCTCAAAAATAAATCTATTTAGAACATAACAATATATGACCATCCTAAGTAGTTTAGCTTGTGATAAGCCATTCACCCCCTGGGGTGTCTTTATTACTGTATGTTAATATGTTTACATGATTTAAATATTAAATAAATGAAAAAAAATCAAAATACTTATTTCGGCTTCTGTAACTTGATCGAACTATAAAAATTAATATTTCGAATGTTACACTTTTCTGGTTATACTGCATGTATGTTTGTAACTTACATTTTCATCATTTTTCTTCTTCCTTGAATTCTCAGTCTTTGGTACTAACCCGTAAGCCGGTTGGTCGGAAGTGTGCGTCTCAGACCTAGATAGACACATGAAGACACGTTAACAGAATATGAAACGTTTAAAGCAAGCATATAGATCGATATATATTTACAATATATAGTTATAGACGTGTCCATACTATATGTATATGTAAGTTTAGGTGCCGAAACGACCTCTACTTGAATTGACCATCTTCCATATAAATGAGGTGTTCTGCACTTTACACGCTCATACATTTTCAGGATACCTAAGAAATTCTTATACGCTCATTATAAGATTATGCATTTGGAGTTCGAATTGTTCTTAACAGTTATCATATGTCAGGAGAATATTATCGAAACGACCGCTACTGAAAAGATTTCTGTTCATGAAGTATAAATGTTAGGATACTTACGAAATTCAGCTTTAGTGTTTGAAGTTTAAAATGTTCTTAATCTTGACCCTATTATGCGGAGAATATTAGCGTGTTGTTACCTTTGATTTTTTACTCCTTTGCGTCCCGACTTTAGCCTATCCTCTTTGGAATTCACACCAGTTACTCTAACGCTTGTCTTCATTTTGTCATGTTGCCACTCAAAGTCAACCTTGCCCGTGTCAGTTATTTTAAAGAATTTCTTCAAACTTTCATTTAGAGACCTTAACGTTGAGTTCTTTTTGATTTCACCTTTGTCATTGCGAAGAAATGCATCAAACCAGTCCGTATTGCTATTCAGCTTAACGTGCTGAACAACCCACAACATTGAGATCAGTAACGATACTCGCTTTTCACCACTTATTTGCAAAGCTTTTTCTCTGTAAACAATATCAGGAATTTCGATATGTCGATTGGTTAAAAACACAACATTTTCATGCTCGTCAAATTCTTCATTTGGTTTCAACATCATGTCATAGATGATAGCAATAAAGCATTTGTCGATATTGTCCGAACGGCACTCTGTCTGGTGGTGGAGGATAACGGCTTTTAAGATATACGATGAAACACTGTAAGAGAACTTCGAGGACATTAATGCACTAGTTAAGTGTGTTACATACTTGACTGTTAGAAGTAAATTTTTGTGGACTGGTGTCAGTTTATATATGCTATTGTCTGGCAGACTTACTACTGATTCCAGCCATCCTTTATTCGTAGGGACCATAACACTTGGTCCCAGCTCATGTGGCTTCCATTTAAGGCAGAAACACATATCAATGTCTGTGGTTCCCAGAGGTGCACCAACCCTAAGCCACACACTTGGGCCATGCGGTGCATTATGAGTGCTTATTTCTCTTGTGTTTTTGTCGTAATCCTTAGGATCCTTAGTGTGGTCGCATTCACCAATAAACATCACAGTTCCTTCCTTATGCATATCCTCTAGCACCCTGTTGACGTTCTGACGTATCTTAGCAAGCAGTTCTCGACATTTCAATTCAGCATCTTTTCCGTTTGGAAATGTACGTACCAAATATTGTTCGTGTATATGTTTATGCAATTCCTTTTCTCGAAATAGAATGGTTTTGTACCCCTGTTCCTTCAAACCAGGCATCGGTTCAGTTACGTTAGTAATATGTTTAGACAAATCCAGAATCGGCTCATAATCGTACTCATCTGGGTCAAGAATCTTAGTACCGTCATAGTAGCTTCCGCGGTTGATCTGTTCATTAGTTGCCAATGCGGGTTCCCGTAGACCTACTTTCCTTCTGATGTCCGAAACGAGCTTTTCTATATATGCTGTCTGCATATCCAATTGTCTCGCTGAGTACTTACGTCTAATGTCAACTTTCTCAACTGTTTTGTCAACGAGATTTTTTAAACGCACCATCATACAGCTAGAAATAAAAAACAAAATAGTTTTGACATTTACCACCTGTCAACATACAGGTCAAGCAATCGTTTAGAGATAATAACATACATATATTATATTAGGCGAATGATCCCAAAAAACAATTTCAAACACTCTGACTCATGACAAACTACTGTAGAAAGATTTGAAACTTTTGAAAGTTTTGTTGTTTTAAGGGTAACTCTCAAGAACACCTTGAATTGTGTTTTCGATAGATCGCAATATAGAAAAATATTTTTATACATATTTCATTTCGTTTTCTTTTCAGAATGTCGAACAAAAGGCACTTTATAAAATAGTTCTTTTTAATTTAATTTTTCTCGAAAGGAATGTGCTTTCTTGCTAGTGTAATAATTACATGGCATCACAGTTTCAGATAGTATTTTCTGTATTCACGCTCTTTTTAATTGCACAAGAACAACTTTTACACATATGAAAATCTTCAAATATTACTCAATTTCAGACACGGTTTGACTTGAAACCTGTAGACAAGCTTCGGGAGACAAGATTTTAGGACGGAAAATTCAAAATTAACATTTACCCAGAATGTCCAAAAACTAATGCGTTATATAAACTTTCCTAGTAGTCGAAACATCAGTTTTTCGGGACGCCCACCAGACCTTCCGCCCGATTTTACCGTTTGACATTTGCAAATCAGCAAAGAATGGGATGAAAATCGTAGTTTTCAAAAGCCCCACTTGGCCACTTTTCAATCTGGGGCACTTAATTTTAAAACCCGGTATACAGGGTGTTCCAAAAAATGGGACACTCGTATTTCAAAAATAAATATTGATTTTCTTGATTAAAACATGTAATAATTCCAATTTTGATTTTACAAAACAAATCCAGTTCTTCTTCTCCAATTCCCATACACACATACTAGTTGCCAAGCACACTCGCACATAGTATTTCATATATATCAACACTCTTTCACCATCTCTCAGTATATCTACCAAATTATACATACTAGTATTAACATCATTCCTTCAGCATTAACTAAACATAGGACTCTTTTGTACGAATTCGCACGTTTCATGCCATAACTCCTTGAAAGTATAATGAAACCTCCATAGGGATAATACCACTGACTCATAAGAATCGGCTTTCAAAGGTAAAACTTCATGTTTTCAACGTTATTTCCCCATGAGACTAATAATTTACAAAATATTTCAGGTTTCTCTTTCTGAATCGCCACATTAGCAATATATATTTATCATCATCATTAAATATATCACAATTCACACACAAATACAGTTATGGAAATAACTAATTAGAGTATTTAAAAGAGCTACCTCGTTATAACAGTCATAGAGCTATAGAAATATATTAACTGGGACATGTTTATACAACATAATCATAGCATCCACACATCAATTTGAATGACAGCTTTTATCTGCAAAATTATGTTTATTATTATGTCTTACTTTAGTTGATTTACAAGTAAAAGCAACTTAAAACACTTAGAGTATCCATCAACTAACTGGAGTATTTGTTGTTGCATTTTTCTGAATCTTCAAAGGAACTCAAGAGATCAGAAAATACCTTAGAGCGAAATTATAATTTGGCACAAAGCTAGAAAATATAATCTAGTTTTAATGAATTTCTTCGATTTGGATTTTGTTTTGTAAATGAAGTTGCAATGCATATATAGCCCCTCGCTTTTGTTACATTGACGAAAGTCCGTTATATTACAAATGTATGTTACTTTGACTACTTACGTCAATGTAACAAAAGCGATGGTCTAAATGCATGAATTACAAGTTTATTAAAAATCAAATACCAAACCAAGAGCATTTCTAAAAGCTAGACTATATTGTCTAACTTTGTGTTAAATGATAATCCGCAAAATGACTTATACGTATGTTTAAATCGAGAAAACAAAAAACTCGTATCCAGGAAGTTCATCCATTTGTTACATTGACGTTCCGTCAAAGTAACTAGTCGTGGAACAGTGATCATTAGTTGCTAACTCATAAAGAAAGCATTGACATATAAAATGCATGGTATTACCCAAGGTATTTCTGTTACACAAAATAAACAATTTTCTGAGCTATGAACTCGTATAGATGCATTGACATGTAAAATGCATGGTATTACCCAAGGTACTTCTGTTTCACAAAATAAACAATTTTCTGAGCTATGAACTCGTATAGATGCATTGACATGTAAAATTAATGGTATTAACCATTTAACCAAGGTACTTCTGTTCCGCAAAACATTATCATGAGTATCTACCATATTCAGATACAAGGACATGGAAAATACATGGTATTTACAAGACTACATGTGTTACACAAGATACTAAGTTGCTAGCTCATTCAGATGCGTAGACATGTAAAATACATGGTATTAACCAAGGATACTTCTGTAACACAAAGGATCAATATCATAAGTTTCTATCTCATATAGATGCATTCATAAGTAAAACGCGTGACATTAATATAGGAAACATGGGCATGTAAAATGCATGGTATTAACCAAGGTACCTCTGTAACACAAAGGATCAATATCATAAGTTTCTATCTCATATAGATGCATTCATAAGTAAAACGCGTGGCATTAATATAGGAAGCATGGGCATGTAAAATGCATGGTATTAACCAAGGTACTTCTGTAACACAAAGGATAAATATCATAAGTTTCTATCTCATATAGATGCATTCATAAGTAAAACGCGTGGCATTAACCAAGGTGTCTCTTTTACACAAAAGCAAAACATTAGCTTGCTCATTCGGAAGCATGGGCATGTAAAATGCATGGTATGAACCAAGGTGTCTCTGTTACACAAAAGAAAACATTATCATGAGTTGCTTACTTATTCGGAAGCATGAGCATGTAAAATGCATGGTATGAATTAATGTGTCTCTGTTACACAAAAGAAAACATTATCACGAGTTGCTTACTTTTTCGGAAGCATGGGCATGTACTGTGCATGGTATTAACCAATGTGTCTCTGTTACACAAAAGAAAACATTATCATGAGTTGCTTACTTATTCGGAAGCATGGGCATGTAACATGCATGGTATGAACCAATGTGTCTGTTACACAAATGAAAACATTATCATGAGTTGCTTACTTATTCGGAAGCATGGGCATGTAAAATGCATGGAATGAACCAATGTGTCTCTGTTACACAAATGAAAACATTATCATGAGTTGCTTACTTATTCGGAAGCATGGGCATGTAAAATGCATGGTATTAACCAATGTGTCTCTGTTTCACAAAAAAAAACATTATCATGAGTTGCTTACTTATTCGGAAGCATGGGCATGTAAAATGCATGGTATTAACCAAGGTGTCTCTGTTACACAAAAGAAAACATTATCATGAGTTGCTTACTATTCGGAAGCATGGGCACGTAAAATGCATGGTATTAACCAAGGTGTCTCTGTTACACAAAAGAAAACATTATCATGAGTTGCTTACTTATTCGGAAGCATGGGCACGTAAAATGCATGGTATTAACCAAGGTGTCTCTGTTACACAAAAGAAAACATTATCATGAGTTGCTTACTTATTCGGAAGCATGGGCACGTAAAATGCATGGTATTAACCAAGGTGTCTCTGTTACACAAAAGAAAACATTATGATGAGTTGCTTACTTATTCGGAAGCATGGGCATGTACTATGCATGGTATTAACCAATGTGTCTCTGTTACACAAAAGAAAACATTATCATGAGTTGCTTACTTATTCGGAACCATGGGCATGTAAAATACATGTTAATTACAAGGCTACCTCTGTCACACAAAAGAACCATATACATTTGTAATTAGTTGCTAACTTATTCGGATACATGGACATGTAAAATGAATCGTGTGAACCAAAATACCCCTGTTACATACACAAAACAATATCAGGAGTTGCTTACTCGTTCAGATGTATAGACATATAAATACACATGGTGTGGACACAGTTACATCTGTGACGCAGAGGACACAACTTAAGGTTGCTCACACATTCAGACGCATGAGCATGTGAAAAGCATGGTATTAGCAATCATAATTTTTCAAAATTTTCAAGGTGGCTGCTTTGTATTAGACATTTTTTTGTTCGGTGGGATTTGCTACTCCATGGAGTGCACTGTGGAGTTGCTGTTTTATAGTTTTGTGTCAAACATATGAGTCTGCTTACAAGTCCAATCATCTGGAAATTTCCTGTTTTGGTAACTGGAAAATCTTTTTGTCTTACAGAAAAACCATTTTGAAAAATTCCATTTATGTTTGATAATGTTGAAGTAAATATCTTTGTTCTGTAATCTCTTCTGACGAAGGGGATTGTTTCGAGGAGACCTGTGATTTAAATTTACATCTAAACAGACGGCAACTTTAAGCCCGTATTTGCGTACTCTCAGAAAAAAATCTATATGTTCTTGTGTTTTTAAATTTGCATCCCAACCTCCCATCTTTAACAAATCCTCTAAGGGAGCAAGAAATGCATTCAATATTATATCTGTGACGTAACACTGGCCAAAACACGCTAATCTTTCATAATACATAGCTGAATATTGCAGAAGGTCCACCGTTTCATTAGATCTCATCGTTGATGTGTTTTGTGCTTCTGTTGGGCGAACCATTACGGCACCAAAAAAGAGGTTAGGTTTGTTTTTATGTGTTACTCCAGCGAATGATAAATCGGTATGCTCCAACAAATCAAGAAGCTTGGGAATGTTTGTCTCACTATTGAAGACCGCATCATCATCACATAAGAAAACATATTTTGTTCTTACAAACTTTAATGCAAGGTTACGACCGTAACTTATACCAGCATTCTCATGCGCCTGATGGTAGATTACATTTGATGAGTTTTTGAAGAAGTTTTTAAGCCCAGGTCTCTTTTCAAAGAACTCATTATAGTCGTCAACGACAATACATTTCACATTGGGATAGAACTTCCATACACTGCGTATTAACCGCTCGACGAGATTTAAGCGATTAGCAGTTTTAACTACAATTGTTACCAGACTTTCAATCGATGGTATAATGTATTTAGGTTGCCTATACATAACAGGTTGTCTTCCTTTATTTATCTTCTGGCAGATGCTATAGGAACAGTTGACTCCAGGATTGGGGTCTATTTTGTCATACCCTGATGTACCATTAGAACAATCAACGCAATTTTTATATCCAGATTCCACGCTGCATGTCATCGTTTTCGTCCAAATTAATTTTTCCTCGATTGGAAAGTGTTGTTTTTCCTGATGGGGGAAATCTACGGAGTCGGGCCCATTCTCCTGCTCTTTCGAATTCTTCCTTCTTGTTGAAATTCCGTTAATATTATAATTGTATATGTAAATCAAAATTGCTACAGAAAGATTTAAAATGAGAATACGTGTGTACAATTTCATGTTGATCATAGTCTTGCCCAAGTCGGTCTCTTTTACTTATTAGATGAATAGTTCTGTTTTATCCCATCGAACAAAGACTGGGAGGTGTAGGGAATTCCCCCATCTGTACGTCTGTCTTTCTGGGCAAGAACTCAAACTTATATTTCATACGACCTATATATGACTAAGCAGAAGCCTTAAGTTTGATAAATCCATTTCATGTTTAATATCTGAAGAAGGCTGTCGCTAGACCATTTGCAAGCTTTCGACGTCGCTTCTCAAAAGAGATCTTCGTCTTCAGGTAGTTTATAACTAGACTCTGCGCGCAGGGTAGTCGCTATTCCAGGTCGCTCACTATTAACCGGTTAATGTTTTGCTTAGTACTCAAGTAAGACATTTTCACTTAGAATTATTTGACTGTTGTTTTCCTAATCCTACTTTGTATAACTGTATTATTTTCCCTTTTCTCAAAAGCCAGATTCTCTATTCAAGCTTATAATTCCTTCCAAACACAATGACAAAGTATCGGGAAAATAAATTCCGTATGACATAACTGCTTGGCATATGACTGAAAATTGTGATTTTCACGCACATACATTGTTAATCAATAATTTATTAATGATTCACATCAAAGCATAACAAACATCCTAAACTATTTTTCTGTTGAAAAAATAAGAAAAGTGATTAAAAAATAAGCAAGAATTTAACTATAAGCGTAGAGAAGTAATTTAGAGAAATGAACATTTTGAAATGTTAGTTTTCATTGAATTCAATGGCACATTAATACTACATCGAGTGTATAAAACATGATAAAATCTTATTTTCAACCTAGATAGGCAAACAATATCACAATAATCCATTTTAAAAGACAAAGATAAAATATTACATCACTTTCACACCACCTCCATTCATTCAGACATTCGCAACAGTCATACCCAAAAGTTCTCGTATATATGAAAACATGGTATATATAAACACATGGTATTTTCGAATTGAGTCTCGTCCAAGTTGGGATTTACCTCATTAAATTGTTTTGCATATATATAGTACTTGATTGATTGCTAGTGATAGCATATTTAGCAAAATGTTTTCATTATTTACAGATCTTCCGAACACCATATCATGGGTATTAAAATCAAGATTTACATTTAATAATTTCTTTAAATTCTCTTTAATAGCTTTCAAATAATCTGAACCCGCCTACACTCCCAAAACTTGTGCTTTAAAGTGTCTCTTAGTGGACAGTAACTACATTTATCATCCTCTTTAATTCCTATCTGAGTTAGACTTAACTGTTTAACCATTTATAAATAACATAACAATCAAATAGAGATACTGACATACATTTTTATGATTAATTTAAGTCATACAGATAACATATTTACATAAAACAAGACTAGAATAAAATAACCTCTCATCTCATTTGAGCGGTTGAGCATGTTGCTTCCTGTTGACGAAGAGCTAGCATGTGTCTTGACGTTGACGCCGATCTTACTGTTCAGTACAAGTTGCCATAAATCCGAATTTCTGCAGCCCCAATCGACCTTTATTTGCAGGTTTATCCAGGCCGCGCATGCCTGGGAACTGAAACGCTTATGGTACTCATAGAATTTCGGGCCGGGGTAGGAGTTCTAAAGTTCTAAAATACCATGCTGGTATCTATCAAGCTCATCTCGTCTTCCTGGGAATTTTTAACACATCCCCTTTTATACTTGTCAAACGCTGTGATAGATTCGGCGATGTTAAGAGAGACTTTAAGCTTTGGGTCATTGTCCATGTTGATGGGCTTCAGACAAAGTTTTCCGTCATCATCCGTATCTAATGCTGGTGTTTTCGAAAGTTCGTAATACGGCACTAGCAAACATGCTAAGTTGACATTTTCCCGGATTGTATCGCCTTTCTTACCCCAGGTGAAATAATGTCTACAATAGGTAAAGAATTCGGGTGAATACCTTTGGAACCGAGGCCTGCTGATGATAATCCATCTCGTGGTTTAGGCTCTATCGCCGCCGAATTCTCTATTTGCTCAGCTGAGCCAGCAGCGAACGGTATACAGTATTCTGTTGGTTAACAATGGAACTCACGACGTCAGTAAGATTTTCGACCTTATTTTCAAGATCCTTGAAAATTCTTCTTTCTTCAGATATTACTGGTACGGGAGGTACGATAGGGCCAATTTCGATTTCATCCTGCTTCTCGGATGGTGTAATTCCGTCTTTAGCGTCATCATTCATAACGCTGTGGAGAGCGAAATCTTTTTCTTAATCTTTATCCCTATGTATGACGATTCTTCCTTCATATGTTCTGATGAAGGATAGGAAATACGTCGTTTCTTAGGTGGCATAATATTTGTGTTTGTGATGAATAATCAACTTTGAAAAATGTTTGAATCTCGTTGTGTCGTTCGCTACTTCGAAAAACCAGAGCCCATGGAAAAACTGAATGAATGATATCTTAAGATAGAATGGATGTTCAATTGTTTGAAACGTTGCGGAACAACTGTTCAGTGATTGACAATTACAGAGTGACAGTGTGGGCGGAGCCGAAGCTATGGCTGGCCTTACTAACATTTATTTATAAACAATGTTTACAAAGTAAACACATATTTAATGACACTGGTTTTTCACCAAATGTTAATTGCACAAGATCCGTCTGTAGGCTCGGTTCAACGACGGAAGTTAAGTATATTTAAAACATATTTGCTCGAAAAACATTTTGCAAAATATAGCAAGCCCAGCTATTTAATTTCACGAAAACGTACATATGTGGAAGCCCAACTATTCTTGGCTACCCAAGTGTTATGACTCTTGCCCAACTATTCTGACAATCCAAGTGTTCCGAGTTCTCTAATTGAAATCAGGTTTGAAATTTCACAAGAGAAGGTGTCAAATATAATTTTCTGAAAAAACGTTGGCCCCCAAAATTTTAAAAAATTGGATTCTACTCGTTTTTTTGAAAATCTGGACCTATTTTCAAAATTGAACCCTGTGTCTTCAAAAAGACAATTTTTCAAAAATTAGGCATAGTGCTAAAATAGAAACCAAACCACAACCAGATCCTCCCCCAGATAATTGCGTAGAACACCCAGCCTATTACTATAGGGCATTGGAATATTAATGGGTGGCCTACCAAAAAGACCTCAAATGTGCGTTCACAAATAATTGATCACGTGGATATGGATATACTAGCATTAAGTGAAACATACCTGAAAAATGTCGATGTAATTGATATAAATAAATATTCATGGTTTGGTCAAAATAGAGTTAATATATCAACCAGAGCTAAATATGGTTCAACAAAAATTATGATTACTCAATTATTTTATGCGTATGTTATCTTCCTCCTGAACAATCGTGTAGGGGTAACTCTGCGCAGGAATTTTATGATGCATCATAGACACAATTGTATATGTTTTCTGATAATTCTACGCAACTTGTTAGTCATCTGAGGAGACTTCATCAATTCAAGAATAGCGAATAAAGATGATTTTAACTCAAATATTGACATTTTACCTGAACGTACTTCGATTGATACTAAATCCAACAATACGGAGATTATCTGTTGGACCTTCTTAAAGATGAATGCCAATGCATTATCAATGGTCGAGTTACTCATGAACACGACAATTATACATTATATATCATTGAGGACGAGTTCTACTTTTTACAAGTATGCCCATCATATAACAATTTACGAGATGACTTATTTTTGTCTGTTAAACGTATTTTACAAAAACAAGAACTTTTATTACATGATTTTAGATTAGTGCGCAATACTCAGTACTGGAAAATTCCTGAATGCTGCTCAAAAGAGCAAGCTTCGTTTAATAATCTTATCATAATATTGTTTTCAAATGTATTGTACAATGTGCCCCATAAGCCTAAAATAGGCTGGGTATTCTATACGAGGCATTTAATTAAATAAATATACATACAGTCTGTTACATTGCTTCAAAGGCAAGCAGTTAAACCTGAAATATAAGAAATCTAAATAATATTGCGCAATAATATATAGAAAAATATATTCATATTGCACACGCATGACAATTTGTATATGTTGGATTGCTTGTAAATTGGCTCATAATGTAACTTCTTATATTTTGATGCTTCTCTACCATGTTAATTCTCAAAAAATAACATGGCGGACAAACCTCAAATTACAAGAGGGCACAGGCTTATTGCACTAAACACTAAATAATCTGAAATATAAAAATGTCATTCGTGTGCAATATGAATATATTTTTCTATATATTATGGCACAATGGTCTATAGATTTCTTATTTTTCAGGTTCACCTGCTTGCCTTTGAAGCAGTGTAACAACCTTTACATACATACAATCAAAGTCGGTTGAAAATTTAAATATGTTCACGATTTTGCTAAAAAAATGTAGGTTGTCCTATTGAACTTACATTTGTGAATTCACAGTTAACCCTAATTAGTTAACCCTAATGTAGACAACATATTTTTCATAGCACCAAGGGGCAGGGGGATCAGATTAATTTAAAACTGAAACGAAACAATCAAAGTATTACTAATTCAACTTGATTATATTGAACTATATTGAACCTCCACACTTTCCAGATATAGCATAAACGGGATTTTAAAAAGTCATCTTCGACTAGCTAGTATAGATCTCTCTGTCAACTTCTTAAGATTATTAAAATTCATAAAAGTGTATCTTATTACGTTTAAGTACAGACGAAAACATCATGCAGTTAGCTCAAATTGCATCACCCTTGCGTTGTACCTTACCCCACGCGTTCAACTGTCACACTTAATTTGGTAAACACCCTGTGAAGATTTACTTATATTGTTATTGGTTTGTACTTGAATTCTATGCAAATCAAAAAAAATTGCAATAGTTTCCCTTCTTACATAGCCTATTTATCAATTTAAATGTGAGTAGTTACTAACGGTGATGCTTAGATTCCTTAGAAGTTGAAATCAAATCACATATTACAAAAAAAGCTTTAAAAACTTTATGTGTCATGTATCCTTGGTTTATAAAAGTAGAATACTGTCTTTATGTCGCCCCCGTTTAAACAATTCAAAAATAAAAAAGCATATAAGCACGTAGGTTTTACAGAAAACGTGTTGTCTTTCATATATATATAGTTTAGAAACAACGTACCAGTGAAGCAATTGCACGGTCTGACTTGGGTTACTGGTGTGTCAGACATAAATCCTCTCTGAAACCTGCCCCGTCTATTAGTGTTTTGACAATGAGCCCTGGCTACAAGAATGACTATTTATCTAAGTTCAGCTACATGTGTGTGTATAAATACTATACTAGTGATACAACATGACCTTTAATTAAACATTTCCCTCTTCTCAGAATCGGAAACAGTACTACCATATAAGGCAGTTTATTCGCTTAGCAAACTTTCTATTGATCGAGTAGTGAAAAGAATAATAAAGCAGAAAATGAGTCAATATTAAAAAAATGTAAATTCTGAAAAACCAACTCGATCGCACATAACTTTAATATACTAACTAACACTCTTCTGGGAGCTCAATTTATTTAATATGCAATTGCTGTAAGGACGACGATTAGTGAAGAATATTGGCAACAAAAAGACAAAAATGCTAGGATTGAAAACCCGTTAAACTTTGCTCAAATGATAACTAAAAGTAAACCAATTTTTCATTCTAAACGGCGATAATCTCACTGTTTTTTCTCTTTTTAATGGCCGCAAATGCAAATATTTGAAATAATGCATGGTGCTAAATACCAAAATATAAATAAAATATGATTTTTTTCTTTCATATTCTCTGTTGGTCAAAAGGTCGCTTCTTGTTTTCATTTCCTTCATGTTTCCATGTGTTGCCATATTTACGATAAACCAATGCTGAGTCTTATACATTTATTTGGACACCTTATATCTGTAGAAAATTTACGATTTCTTGAAATGAGAAACTTATCTCCTATAATTCGGGAACAAGTGGTTACAGGTGTTACAACTCAATTACAGGTGCATAATGAGATAAAACATTGAATAAAACTTAATCATAGTGTTACTTTGACATTTAACAAAGAAGTAACATAACCAGAATACGATCAGGGACACTTCCATTAAAAATAGAAACAGGGAGATACAGTGCCACACCCCCTGCGGATAGGACTTGTTCTTGTTCAAATGAGTCTATTGAAGACGAGCAAAACTTTCTAATTGACTGTCCCTAATGCCTGGATCACATATGCTCCGATCCATCGGCCGGCGCCCGGCCGATTGAGTGTTTTGTTCAATATTGTATTCAATTTTGAACAAAATACTCAATCGGCCGGGCGCCGTAGTGAAAATCGGAGCAAATGTGACCAAGGCATTACATGAAACATTACGTTTTAACCTTTTTCAAAGAGCTAGAGATACAATTCCTGACTTTGAAAACCTTTCATTATTAAGGAAATACTTTAATATAATGTGCACCCCCTCATTGCAACGCATACTAGCAAAGACAATTTGTATCATGATGACAAATAGACTCTTATAATTTAAAATTATTCTTCAATGCTATGAAATTGAAATGTTATAAGTCTCTCATAAGCCGGTGACGGCTGGGCTGTTTGTTTTATCATTACTTAAGTGCAAAACATGTTATATTTTAATTGTATTTATTGTATGTGATATATTTTACAGCGTGAGACTCTGATAAATATTTAACTAACTAACGTTTAGATAAAGTATACGACAAAATCGATTACGACAAGTTTAGGGAATAATCCAGAATGTAGGTTTTAAACTTTTCCTGTATAGTTGTATCATCGTAAATTAGAAATTTCAGAAATTGACCCCCGTTTCTCAAAAAGTTATTAATTATGCGTCAAAATTCAAGAAAAAATACAATCAAATTTAACTTTAACAAATATAAATGCAGAAGACATTAATAAAACCACATTTCACATATCTAAGCGTGTGTCCCAAAGGGCATTTATCATGACTCATCTTATGTCACGATGGTCTAAATTGATTTATGTAAATAAAAATAACGGTAGAGATACATTAAAATTCTAAAATAAACATACCCCTCTAGTTTACCTCCAAGATGCCAACAACTGTGTGAGAAGGAGTTTAGTGAAGTGAAGGGCGGGGGGGGGCTTTTTTAAAATGGACATTTTGTTGGGGGTATTGGTAAATATGCGAGTTGCATATGCAATACTTATCAAAAAACGCAACAAAAAGTGTACTTTGTACCATGAGGCCACTTTTCTCCTGAATTCAACGATATGTCATTTATGCCACTGGCGGATCCAGAAGCTAACATTTCAGATCAGAAAAAATGTTTACAATTTAGGACCCAGTTTTGGCAATACGGCCGAAGATAAGGTCCAAATGTCCAAGTTATGCCCGAAAAGGCTCACTAATGGAGGCCCTACAAGATTTTTGGGCCCACAAAAATATCCCCCCCCCCCTGGATCCGTCAGTGATAACGATTCCTTTTTAGTGGGTCGAATTCGGTTTGGGACCACGTTTTAGCCATTGCAAAAGTTTCAAAATCATTACAATGTTGGCATAATAGATCTGCGAAAAATAAACACTTGAGTTGCTGGGAAGGAGATCAATGGTTGTTGAAAATTACCGCTTCTAACATCGTTTACGATATTTGTTTATATCAACGTTACGACTGCACTCGAATAATTATTATGAATTTTCAACTAGCGTATTTGAGGTGACCTAATTACTCAGGTGACAATTCCCCATTCATTTACTCTCGTACAGTAAGTGGGTCGTCCTCAATACTTCGTTCGAGAAGCGTAGATACCATATATATATATAACAGCGATCATAGTGAGCGAGTTTTGCGTTTACTAATCGCTGTCATCTTCCGCATTGTTTTGCCACCAAAAGGGTGACGATTTTTGGACCGCAATCGAAGATGGCCGAAGATAACCGAAGATAGCCGAAGATAACCCTCACACTAACTCAACCCTATTTGCTCGGTCAACTTCGGTAACATTTCATCGGTGCTCTCCAAGACTGAAACTGATCCAGTAGCAATCACCCAGACCGAGAACAATTATGTTTCTTAGTTACGTTTACTCAAATTCATTTCAGTCAAAGCACTAATTTCCTAATCTACAGTAAAACCTGTCTAATCCGAATGGCACTTCGACAAACGAAGTGTTCAGATGATGTAGTCAAATAGACTTTCAGATGAATCCTGGTCTATTTATATTGTGGGTAGATATTATGATGTAGTCAAATAGACCTTTCAGATGAATCCTGGTCTATTTATATTGTGGGTACATATTATGATGTAGTCAAATAGACCTTTCAGATGAATCCTGGTCTTTTCATATTGGGTAGATATAATGATGTAGTCAAATAGACATTTCAAATGAATCCTGGTCTATTAATATTGGGTAGATATTATGATGTAGTCAAATAGACCTTTCAGATGAATCCTGGTCTTTTCATATTGGGTAGATATTATGATGTAGTCAAATAGACCTTTCAGATGAACCCTGGTCTTTTCATATTGGGTAGATATTATGATGTAGTCAAATAGACAATTCAAATGAATCCCGGTCTATTCATATTGGGTAGATATTATGATGTAGTCAAATAGACCTTTCAGATGAATCCTGGTCTATTTATATTGGGTAAATATTATGATGTAGTCAAATAGACATTTCAAATGAATCCTGGTCTTTTCATATTGGGTAGATATAATGATGTAGTCAAATAGACATTTCAAATGAATCCTGGTCTATTAATATTGGGTACATATTATGATGTTGTCAAATAGTCCTTCCAGATAAATCGTGGTCTATTCACATCTGATAGATATCATGACATCTTACTTCACAGGTAGCAATGTTTGTGTACAACAATTGTAAGAAAAGAAAAGTTAAAATCAACAATAAGTTTAATAATCCTATGTATTTGTGGTCTAAAACTGAAGGAATTACATTTTAGCCGACCAATTGATGGCGTCATTTATGGATTGGTCTATTGTAAGCATTCTCATGAATTTCTTTTTATAAAAAGTCTTGTGAAGCACAGTAGTGTCTATAAAAAATCTGACTTTCAGATTATCCACTGTACTGCAGATAGCTCTTCAGATTATGAGCAATAGATAATTGTTCAGCATTTGAATAACTGCTCAGTATGCTATGCTATATTTTTGACTAGTCCACTTGTACAATGTCTGCCAGTCTGTATCACAGCTTAGGATGAAAAACTATATCCATTAATTCAAGCTAATTTTCAGTGATGTCATAAAGTTTCCATCCTGAAAGTAAAAATCAATTATTTATTGAGAAAATATTTCTAAAGCAAATAGATTTAGAAGAAACGGTTAGTATAATAAGACAATACAATCCAATACAATATATGCCTTATACAATACAAAATAGGATAATAGTTATAGTTAGGTAAGAATAATTATGGTATGATCTATTCACTATGTAAGACAAATTAGAAAGATTCCTTCTACTTCCTCTCAAGTTTTATTCTTGCGAATGGTACCTCATGCATACAGGGTGGGCCACTAGAGTATTACTTAATAAAAATGAATGTTTTAGCACACCCTGTATGTCAGGACAATATATTTTGAATAGGAACTAAAATATTATCGAAGTGTTGACAAGGAAATGATTTGACAAGAAAATAAAGAAATGATTCAAGAATAGACAAGGAAATGATTAAAGGGTTGACAAGGAAATGATTCATGGGCTGAAAAAGGAAATGATTAAGGGTTGAAAAAGAAACGATTCAAGGGTTGAAGAAGCAATGATTCAAGGGTTGACAAGGATACAATTTTAGGGTCGACAATGATATGATTTTAGAGTGGTACAGTACTAACTTCTGTTCATTTTTCTCTATGATTTTCTTCAATTCATCTAAATTTGGTAGCCATCCTAGAAACTGCAATACTTTCACATATCGTTCTACCATCCAAGTTCGTAATTTCTCAGATCTAAACAAAAGAGAGACAATATGGCATGTATGTTAACAAAATTAAGCAAAAAAATTGTCTGTACCTTACTCCGTTCAAAATGTGAATGAAGATTGTATAGCTTTAGTATTTGGAAAAGAACTACATATCTATAACTTAATTTTATTTACAGCCCCTATTACCCCCTACTGTAAAGAAAAGTGATGTAGTGCTTCAATATATTTACAGGGTGGTTCAAAAAAATCGGAACATTTGTTAATTGAATGCAAAACCTTTATTTTTCCTCTAAAATACACCAAAATTTCACTGAGCATAGTTCAGTCTCTTATTTATCTGATGTAAAGTTTATAGGTGCAAACCACAAAGTTGATGCAGTAAACTAGTCAATGTTTCATAGGCCCCCTTTTCTTAAATATACACTTGTCAATTCCGCTGCTACTTTTCAAGTATTCTTTGTTTCAAAGCTTTAATGAGCATGCTGATTGCTATAAACATTTTATAATGGTATTTACATCTATGGTTTACGAGAAAACTATTGTGTTGATGCAGACTTAAAGAATACCTAAAATTAATACTTTTATTTAAGAGTATGCGAGAAGGAACATGTCATAGGTGAGCGATTGTATAACCCACTACTAAAGTGACAAAATCATTGTTTCCACTTTTCAGTAAAGAGAAAACTGACCAGTTATTTACAATCATTTATCATAGACCAACTCTAAGTACATAAAATATATCATTTGTGTTCTGGGAGACTTCTTTATGATATTAATATACATATATTGATATATTCAATGAAGATAATTCATATTAGAACAATAAAGGGGAGGGGGGTCTTCATTTACCAGTTAAAACAGACTCTGCCCTGACCTATTTCTGGAGAATATTCAATCAGTAATACACCCAACAATAGCCATCAAAATAGGCTTGATACCAATCAAATTGGGTAAAGAAATGTTGAATATGTTACTAGATTTGATCTTCCAAGGCAAACATATAAGAAGTTTGGTCATGCTGAATTTTTAATCAAGATAGCTTGGACAAAAACAAACGAACCGCTAACTGACTGAATGATTTCAAAACTGAGTGCCAGGCTTGAAGTTGTAATTCAGGAGAAGAGGGGTCATATCAAACATTGTCTAGCTTGATTCATTAACTTTGTTGTTTGCACCTATAAACTTTCCATCAGATAAATAAGTGACTGAACAATACTCTGAAAAATCTTGGTGCATTTTAGAGGAAAAATAACGATTTTGAGCTAAAGATCAAATGTTCCAATTTTTTGGACCACTTTGTAAATGTTACTTTATAACAAACATACTGTAGTCTGTATTCAAAGACAAGTCTCTCCCAGGATGATTGTACTTTGCTTATTAAACCTGTGTGCCTCTCTTCCTTATAAGCCCCAGCAATTGCACTGCAAAGGAACAAAGGCAATGTTTTTAGAATCAATATTTATACCGTGTAACAATGCGCCTCAAAATTTGAAGTAAAGTGTACCCTATACCTCGATATTGCAGATTATCTGTTGTCTAAATATTCTGTTTTCTCTGTGCCTTGATATCATGTGTTAGCCTGAGTTTTCGGATATTGTTCGTTACTTTGTACCTTGATATAAGAAATGTTATTGTTTCTCTTTATTCATTTTGTTTATGTGATTTCTATTTTAAGTATATTGTTTGTAACATCTCCCATTATTTTTGCCAATTCTTACATTTCATACTCTTCGCTTCTGTACTCTCTTATGTCTGGGTCACATTTTCTATGATTAATCAGCCGGTGCCAGCCCGACTGAGTATTTTGTTCAAAACTGTATAGAAATCGAAACAAAATACTAACCAGCTGGGTGCTGCCCAATGAATCAGAGCGATTTTGACTCAGGCATGAGTCATACAACTGCTTTGCCTCTGAGAAGCTACTCTGATTTGTTACTCTCAAGATTTCATAAAAAAACTCATAATAGGGTTTTAACCTCTTGAATCCCAGGCTCAAAAATTGGTTGAAACCAGAGAATTTTTCATTTTTGCCACCTTTTGACATTGAACTACATGCCTATACAACTTTAGATGCTCAACTTAGTAAAATTAGATGGCAGAGATCATTTCTACACATCTTTAAACTATTTTTGGGTAAGTCTGGGTTTCAAGATCATTTCTTAGGTGATGAGAAATATCGTCACTCCAGGTAGTCAAGAGGTTAATTAGAGACAATATGAGGTTAAGTTGACCAAGACACATACCTTTTACCCTCTAGCCATGATGGTGTATCTATCTACATGGTGTCCCAAATTATTGACTACGTACCTTCTAGCCATGATGGTGTATCTATCTACAGGGTGTCCCAAATTATTGACTACATACCTTCTAGCCATGATGGTGTATCTTTCTAAAGGGTGTCCCAAAATATTGACTACATACCTTCTAGCCATGATGGTGTATCTATCTACAGGGTGTCCGAAATTATTGACTACATACCTTCTAGCCATGATGGTGTATCTATCTACAGGGTGTCCCAAATTATTGACTACATACCTTCTAGCCATGATGGTGTATCTATCTACAGGGTGTCCAAAATTATTGACTACATACCTTCTAGCCATGTTGATGTATCTTTCTACAGGGTGTCCAAAATTATTGACTACATACCTTCTAGCCATGATGGTGTATCTATCTACAGGGTGCCCCAAATTATTAACTACATACCTTCTAGCCATGATGGTGTATCTATCTACAGGGTGTCCCAAATTATTGACTACATACCTTCTAGCCATGATGGTGTATCTATCTACAGGGTGGCCATGGATTCTGTTGATGGCTCGTATTGTGTTGAGGTTCCTAAAAATGAAATTAAACTTGAAAAAAGTATCTTCATTAAAACTAACCTTGATGACTGAATACTTTATCTTTTATTAAATAATTTTTTATAACATTTAACAATTGAATCCAACACTATAACAATATAAAGAATAAAGCAAATAAAATTTATCGTATATGTACATTTGATGTAATTTTATTCTTAAATATGTATAACTTTGTTGATTTTTAAATCTTATTTATTCTGTAAGTTAAATACAAGGCATTAACATGCCAAATGTCACCACCTGCCATTTGTTACAGACACCAAATGGTGAACACTAACCGCTAACTTTTGAACATAATCTAAACAACATCCACAAAAAAGTTGTAGACTATAACAATATGTCACCACTTGTGGTGGTGACATATGTCACAACTTGTGGTGGTTACATATGTCACAACTTGTGGTGGTGACATAACATTATTATTTAAGGTGGAGCATATTGAACACTTTTCATTGGTCAGTATCAGAAGGTAATGGCCACTACATTCTCTTTCAAAATAGCGAACAATAAGTTGATTTTGATATTTCTAGGTTTTGACATGTAATACACACATGATAAACGAAATATTTATCAGACTGAGGAGTTTCTGTGTCACATAAGCAAAAACTGATCAAAATGGTCAACATCTTAAAGCCAAGTGTTCATGGCAACTAAGCTAGTTTAATTTGATGTAAATATTAACACTTACTGTTTGGCATTTTGAAAAAGATAACAGCCATACCTTTTACCTGATATTGACCAGTGAGTATAATTCTGACAGATACAGGAGACAAGAACACGTAGAAAAAACACAACGTCCATAACATTCCCTTCTTCCAGCTTAGACAGGCAGGGATGTGGAGTCAAGCACTTTTTACCACTGAGAGCAATTAAAAAGGCAAAGCAAAACCCCCTCCCACTTCTCCCCATCAGTAAAGCTTTGATAATGGGACTTTATTTAAAAGGACAATTGCCTATTGTCAAGGTCAACTAAATTACACCCCCAAAATGCAATCTGATTTTCAACGCCGTTTTGGTGCCAAATTTCGGTGCTGTTTCGACACCAAATGGACTGACTAGTCCGGTGTCAAATTTTAGTGCGAAATGTTTCGGTGCTGGAACCTTGCCAAACCGGTGCCGGAACAGCGCTGAATTTTTGATGCCCAAACGACGCCGAATTATATTGGCTGTGTAGTCTCAACGCTCTACGAGCAGACGAGGAGCATCTGTCAAGGTTGTTACAAAGCAATAAAATAACATTTTCATTTATGCAAGCTATTTTTCTAAGTATGACCACTTTCAAGCCACTATTGTCTGTTCATGAGCAATAAACCCTCAATAAATTCATGTACATTTTAATCCATTATCCCTATACAGTGGTTCTCTTATAGCAGGCGAAACATAAGAGAAAAAAATTATTGATGAAGACAAAATTATTGCTGAATTAAAAGTTAATCGTGAAAACATTTGAAAAATTCCTAAAAACAATAATTGATTTTGGTAAAATTAACCAAAGAACATCACTGCTTATGAAACCCTTCTTGGATTAAAATCATTTTTGAAACATACACTGTCCATGCATTAAACTGAGGGATGTTCTCTGTTTATATGGTATTGATTATCTGACATTTATACATTATTGAAGCATAAAATGATTTTACAATTGATTTAGTTAAGAAAAGCAAAGTAGACATGATTATTCACAAAATACATAATTCACTGTTATTGTTGCCTGCTTCATTTATTTAATATTTTCTTGTCTTTTTGTGATTCAGGTCATACAGCACCAAAATAAAGTAGTCACATTTAAATTGTATTTCAGTTTAAATGTATTCATTAATAAAGAATCTGATACTTAATGAAAAGGATGTAACATTCTTAACAAATCTAATTGACAATAACAATAACATAAAGCAATTGCAAATGAACAATGAACATGTAATACAGAAATCTTGTAAATATATTTTTGCAGGCAGGGAACCACCCTTCTACACCCATTTATAAGAATCCCAACATGGTGCCCCATGCCACCCTTTCATGCCCATTTATAACAACTCAAACAAGGTGTCACCCTGCCATATCCATGTACACTTTAATCTCTAATGACATCCCAAAGTAAAAGCAACTTCTACTTATACTGAAACAATAGTTAAGCATCCCACTTACCATATAACAACATAAACAAAAGCTTTACAAAATGCTTAACCAATCAAAAGCAAGATAGATGTCACATGACTGTGTTTAACCAATCAAAAGCAAGATGGATATCACATGATTGTGCTTGGCTCCACCTACCTGATCATAAGGAGCATAGGACGTGGCATTTCTTTTAACACAATCATTATTTTGTCAAATCTTTGTGCTGCCATTTTGGCCATGTATTCAAGATCTTCTTCTGTCATACGACTAGGGAGATGAAATGATGTTCGTGCTATAGGTCTTTGGACTAGGATTTCACAGAACACAAAAAAGTCTGGAAAACAAAAGGATTGGTTTGTTTGCTTGTTTGTTTAAATTGAATGCTTGTTTGTTTGATTTTTTAGATATTTCGTGGGGTCATGTAATGATGTTGTCTGCTTGAGGAGAAGCCTTGTAGCTGTCAGCCAACCTTCTGTTTTAAAAGGAAAAATAGTCCAAGAGGAGTAATATTTGAATAAAGGTTTAGGGTTCTTTTTTTCGGGTCAACTAATCAAACATGCCAAGGGCAAACCGAGGATCTAAAAATGGTGCAAGCAAAAATGATTACTGTACTTCCATTTCATTTGGCCCTACTTCTTTTTACGGATTTGCTGTTTTGAACATTTCGTGGCTACTTAATTTGGTGGACTTGCAATATAACAATGTGCTAATGGTACTAAAACCTTGGGACTTTGGCGGATACTGAATTTGGCCCACTTTAACAATTTGGCAGATGTTCCAAATTAAAACAGCCGCCAAATTAAGTAGAAGTACAGTATACAGAAATATCAGGCCCTTCCTGCAGAGAAATGAAAAAGTATGAGGAAAGAGAATAGGAAACAAGACATAACACCAAGCACCCAGAGAAGGGAAATGTAAAATGAAAATAATTGTTAAAGTCACATGCTGAATTCTAAAATATTAGATAACTACTGTAGTGCTGAAATGGAACAAGCAGTCTATAAACATCACTAAACGAAAAACCAAAGAACCAGGTTTTATATGGCAAATGATTTTAGATTAAAATTACTCGTCAAAATAAAAGTTTTCCTTCAATTAAAGTCCATGAAAGTTTTTCGAAGAAATGGATGAACTCTCCCTTTTTGGTCCTATATGTTTTTTGCCATCCTCACTCTCAGTATGGGAAGTATCTATACTGAGAGCGAGGACGGCAAAAAACGTAAAGGAACAAAAAGGACTTGATACAACTTCCTGTGAGAATAAGTTTTCTACATGAAAAATAACATGAGATAGATTTGATATAGTTGAGATAATTGAGATAGTTTTTTACCTAATCTCATCTAAAAGAAGTTTCCCCTTTCAGAAGTTACTAACATAGTACAAAAAACTTTTGATGTGGTAAAACCGAGAAAAGCAAGGTCCAGTCAAAGGAAGGTTGGCTCCCAAGGTTCCTTCTCAATACTCTACCTAATATGGAGTCATGACGTGATTACAAAATTCAAAATCAAACAGCTGCCATTCTTTCACTTCAGAATTTGAACTGGCATCTTGGTCTTATTTCTAAACTGAAAGTTCTAAACACACAAGAAATGATCTGGTCCAAATCTTTTGGATCGCTGATTATGAATTTATAGTATAATAGGATTTTATTAGTACTGATGCCCTTTTAGGGCCAAACGTACATCCGACATACAATTTTCAATAACAGAGGATTACATTCTTCAAATGACATATAAAATGTTACTTTGATATAAGAATCCTGTCTCTACCAATCATACAAAATATTGGGAAGAATACCTTTGGTAGTTGATATTATAAAAAGACAAATTAAATACCTCGGTCATTTAGAGTCAATCAAGGTCAAGGTCACTAGTCAAGGTCACTAGTCAAGGTCACTAGAAGATTGGACACTCTCCTTGCAAAACATTCAAGCAAAATTTGCCATAGAAAACAGCAATGAACAAATTGCTTTGAGATTAAAAATATTGAGTTGGATTATACCCTGGCAGCCAATCCTCCATGGTCCAATCTTTCCAGAAAGTAAGTCTGACATTTTGAAAAGTATGTCGAGATGGGGTCCGAAACAATAGTTCTTCAGAGTTGGATTATATTTTTGACATTCTGATCTCTAAGCTGAAGACAACATGTTTCATGAAAAATGCTGTATTTATGGTATGATCAAAGTCATGGTCAAAGATATGTCCGTTTTAAATCATTTGCCATACCATACCATACACGGTGTTTCCCTCAATGTAATTTAAATATGTCCAGACATTTCTAGACAATTAGACAGTTGATTTAAATTCCTCGTTGAAGTTAGCCCACCTCATTTCAGTAAAGAGGCTGTGGTTTATATTTACAAACCTAAATATCCACATCAGGGAGCTAGGCATGTTTTTCATGACTCTTAAAACCCCATCATGAATATCAACAAATTCTTGTCTTAGAGTCTCCTTTTCTTTTTCAGACATTGCTTTCCACTCCTGACGACTTAAAGGTTTCATCCTAAAAGGTACCTTGCTTTTTAGAGGTATCGGACGCTGGACAATCATAAGGCAAAATAGAAGCCAATCTAAAATTGAAACGTAAATTTCTGAATTGGTAGATTTTCATCAGAGTTCTGAAAAAGGAGGGAGGGAGGGAGAGAAATTTTAAACTGCTTACACTCTTTGGTCTTCCTCCCTCTTTTTCAGACTAAAACAAGGCCACAATGCCATCAAAAAGAGGGAGAAAGGCAAAGTAAAGTGAAAGCAAGGCACAGCTTTATATGCAAGTCTTACATCAATTCAATCCCCCCCATCACCTCTCTTCTACACATACAATGCGAGTTATCTTTTACTTTAGAGAAAGGGGAGGGGGTAAACTGATGGAATCAAGCATCAGCATTTCCTATCTACCTGCATTCCTTACCGAAAAATCAGAAGTAGACCTTTTGGCATAGATTTTGTTATTTTGATCATTTTATCACTAATTTCATCAGCAAATTTTCTAAATTCTGCCCGTACAGCTGATTTTTCCTCAGGGGGTAGGGCTTTCCATTCTTCTGCCGTGTAACGCCGGAGTCTTTTACTGCGAGGGGGCTGGGATTTTAATCGAAAGGGTTTCTGAATGGTCATCATGCAGAATATATGCCAGTCTAAATGAAATAGGTTGATGCCTGTTTAAAATGCCATTTTGGGGATTAAATTCACAATTTTTAAATGTTCATAGCTCGAAATGCTACAATAAAGCACACATGATCCATGATTATAGACTTGAACATGAAAATGGTGGTATACTAAGCACAAATACAATTATATTGGACAATATATTCACAAAGATTTTCAATATTTCTTTGGTAGTTGCCAGAATTTTGTAAATAGGGACGCAAAATAAATGTTTTCTTGAACCACAAAATGTTTTCTGATTCAGTTCATAAGAGTAAAGCAATTTCATTTTAAATGAAATAAAAGAATAAGACCATTAAGGAAAACTACCTAAAAATGTATTTTCAGGTATTGCCCAGAAAATTCCTGTAAAAAATGTTGCTTTTGTGCTCTTAATTTTTTCAAAAATTGTGATTTCAGTTTTCAAGTTCATATTTTTTGAATGATGTCGCACTTTGTGCTTGTTCACTGATGGTTTCATTTAAAAATTATCATATTTCTTAATAAAACAAATGTTTAAAATACAGATATTTAACAAGTTTAAAGTCCCATTATATAGTCACTTTTTGGGAGGAAGTTGAAATACCTGATTCACACATTGCTAGGCAAGGTGTGTCTGATTCCAGCCAATCCGAAAACAGTATTTCACATGACAGCAGTGCATGAAGTAATCAATGACACACTCATGGTAACTAGTAAACAGTTATCATGGTAATGAATGGACTTTTCACATTTGATTTGATGACTTGCCAACTTGACCCTTGCAAAAACTTTCATTGAAAATGTGTTCTTTTAGTGATTTCGTTCCTGTTAGATGATTTTGTAGAAAATATTTTGAAATGTGTGAAAATAATTTAAGCCCAAGACTCAATGCATTGTAGCTGCTTCATTCCCCTCAGGCATTGTTTTCTAAACTTTGCATTCCAGCTACGCAGTCATGCAAAGATTTGGAAACAACAGCTTCATGGTATGATTCAGCAAACAATGCACAAAGTCCAGGGCTTAAATCCTTCAATATTTATATAAATATTTTTAATATATTTATATAAGAAATCCTTTCATTAAAATATCATCTATCACAGAATTTTCATTTGTTATTTGAATTTGTTACAAATTAATAAATACTAATAAAAATCTCTGCAATCAAAAGTTACAGAGGCATGGATATATTTGACTTTGACTAGCCTTAACAATAAGTGTAAATATAGCATTAATAATCTGGCATGTACTGTACCTTCAACTCCAAGGTCATTAGCAAATAGTTTCATGTTGTCTTCGTCCCTGAGTATAATAGCCTTATATAGTCTACATAGCGCCACTCTGTCATGTTGTCGTAAGTAGTCATAGAGACCGTGGTCCAGTAGCACCAGTTGAGCAGTACCATCATTGTCTTTACAGATAAATACTACAATAATAGCATATGTTATGTTATTTATTTGTTTCCAACAATAAGAGTAAGAAATACATATTAAAATCCACATAGTTTGAAAATTAAATAATATCTCCACACCACCAACAAGATATAAAATCAACTGAGGTCACCATATTAATACATACTTATAAAAGCTAAATAAAAACCTTACACTGGTTTATATGATTCAGATATATCAGAATAAATGTGATGCTGAAATATTGACGATGAAAATGGCACCATATTGTTGGCTTGCATGGGAATGATAGCAATTTTTACAAAATGAAGCAAAAGTAGAAGCTTGGACTGATGGTGTAAATTACGAGCATTTTAATGGCTCCCATAAAATGAAGAATCGCCAAAATTGTTGATGGATGGATAGAGG
Organism: Owenia fusiformis; assembly: GCA_903813345.2. Lineage (NCBI taxonomy): Eukaryota > Metazoa > Annelida > Polychaeta > Sabellida > Oweniidae > Owenia > Owenia fusiformis. The sequence goes on along the minus strand of CAIIXF020000010.1, from coordinate 30,814,090 downwards.
GAAGAATAAATGATACGACTCTGATGGAATGATGGACAGACAGACGAGTGGTAGATTACAGTAGCTAAAACAGGTGCACTTTTCAAAAACATTTTTGAACTAAAATTTCAGAAATTAAATGCAGCTCTTTTTCATATAATGGCTTAAAATTGTATAAAACAATTGATGTAATGAACAAAACAAAGTTCGAGTTATTTTAGAAATATGCCCTCCCGATTGTGAAAAGTGACTTACTGTTCCCTGGATGTGGATCCGCATGCACAAACCCTGTGTGAAATATTTGATGAGAAAAACACTGGACTAACTTTTCATCAATCTGCAAGAAAAATATTGCATTTTGAAAAAAATCTACCGACTTTTATTTTACTATTATCAACAATGGATAAATTAAATCAATAATCGTAATCACACACCATTAACCTCGTTCCTATTTTGAGTTTTTTAAAATAAAATTTAAGTAAAACTGCACGAACTCTAAAATGAGAATTCTTCGACTGTTATTGTAATTTATTTATATTTATATTTCAAATGACTCCAAAATCCCAATTTAGAACTAAAAATACAACATCAACCAATCAAAATTAAAATATGAAAAAACAAAAAGCCCATCAGGTTATTCATGACTCTTTATGCTAATATCAGTACTTACATCACTCAATGAAAGACCCATTTCTTTGATGGCTTCTTTGTTGCTAATTTTACAGCCGTCTATAAACTCAGTGGTTAAAACCCTCTGAAATTATTAAATTAATATGGTTTAAACTGGGGATCCTACATTATTGTATGCCTTTTATCGATTTTGCACTATAAACTTTTTCAATGTGTTTTTACAACCCAGATCTAGAGTGAACTGGTCAAAACCCATTGTCAGTCATAAGACAAGATAGAATAAATTTATTTTCTGTTCAGATTTCCCTAATCATTCCTCCATTTTTGCTGAATTTAAGGGAAAAGCCAAAATAATATTTGAATTTGATTTTTTTCCTGAGCGAATGACTTCTTCTTGTTTAGACAGTGTACTTCCATGTTTGATATATAATTTCCAGTCGTTTGACAATTCTATTTGTCTGTTTTGCCTGATGTCATCAATCTAGTGAAACACTTGAAATAGGCCCCTGTATAAATCATGGACCCATATAAGGCCAAAATCTGAGATTCTGTGGACTGATCTACACATAAGATTGTTGCTAACATAATATAGATGTTTTCTATTCACATTTCAACCCTTCCGAACACACTGGTGACAAAATATGCACAAAATGACCTGAAAAAATTGGCCTGAAAATTGACAGCCGAAGGGTATGTTTTATCCATTTCCATGGCAACCACTTAACCATGTGACTTGACATTTTTATCATCTATTAATGTAGCCCATACCAATATACCATAGCAATTTGAAAACATTCCACTGAGTATATTTTGAGTTCTTGCCTAATTTTATAGTAGGGGTCCAAATTATAGCCCATGGGGGTTAAAATGGCCACAAAATCTAAAAGCTGAATAACTAGGATCTAATAATTCATACAAATATGTGAAATCATACTAGTAACATGAAAAATTATGTCCCGTAAAATCCCTCTGAACGCACACATTTAGGCTCATTCTGACTGAACTATTGCTAATGATATGTACCATTCAAGTAAAATTGAACAAGACACAGAGTGATAAATATGGCATTTTGAAGGGCAAAGTGACCACCACACTATTTACCCAGCATGCCCAAAACCTAATCAGATCTTGGCACAAGTCTGCTCTTGCATCTGCAAAATGGAAATCTGGAATTTTGATGACAAGTGTTGTGTGGCAAAATCCACACTCACACACACACACAGAATCATGTCCATCATCACACTATGATGACAATTCAGTGCTTTTTCAATAAAAATTTCTGAACTAACCTTGCTAGTTTTATCCCAATATATTTTTGGTACATAAATATATTTAAAGTGTTTAAGGTCCTCCGCACATCTCTCTCCATTTTTCCCTTCATTGATAAAATCTAACTCCATTGCTAGAGTACCTTTAAGATCCTGAAACAAAACACCGATTTAATGAACCTGACTGTTTTTGGTTTGAGGAATATATATTATTTCATACTCCAGTTCAACTGTTCATCATTTTGTACTATTTTTTATTAACAGTTTAATAAAGTAATTGATTTACTAACATTTCTATATACTTAAGAAAGTTAACTTGAAGTCTGTGTAATTTACCCCTTACTAGTTCCTCTCTTTTGCACTGTATTTTGTGTTTAAAATCACATACCTCTTGATGATTTTTTACGAGCAGAGGACATCAAAGGCCTCAGTTTGTCAGAATGTCAAAAAATTAACTAGGCATTAACATGCAAAATGTCACCACCTGTCATTTTTTACAGACGGCAAATTCCAAACGCTGACTGTTGGAGACTGTCCAAAAAAAGGTGAAGACTTTAACAAGAACTGAATAAGTGGACAGACATTGAGGAATTGAACAATTCTTACCTTGAGTACCCATCTAAATGCAAACTTTGGGTGCATCCAGCCTATAAGATCCAGTAGTATCTCACATGTACGAATATCTCCAGCAAATCTGTCTCTCAAGTCAATATATTGGACCTAGAAATACATTGTACCTGAATAATATATTTCAAATAAACATGATTTTATTAATATTTATAATAGAAAAATTAAGTTTGAAGATTATTCAATGCTTGTGACATTTCTAGCAATCTGACATTATGTGACGTAACACCACAAGATAAAGAGTGATATATAAAACTCTGACACCACTGTATCACATGCTTTAATATCTACGCCATCATTTTCTGTTAAAGATACATTAAAAAATCACATGCCGAATGCACACACACACACAGAATATCGTTGAAGAAAAACTTAATTGGCATATTCTCACTAATTCTGAGAATTTTACATTCACTAGAGAAACATTATGAATAATACGAATAGAATACTATTCAACCATCAATGTCATACCTTCACTGCAACTTGTTCCCCCTCATGCGTCTCAGCTCTATGGACTTGTGCAAGACTGGCTGCAGCTATTGGAGTCTCTTCAAAACTTTTAAACATTTCATTTGGGCTCTTGCCAAAGTCTTCTTGGAATAATTGTTCAACCTGGAATAATACCAACCTGAACTTCATACTGGAAATACTTCATACTGAAAATACTTCAAACTGGAAAGACTTAATACTGGAAATGCTTCATACTGGAAATACTTCATACTGTAAATGCTTGAAATGGAATGCTTCATACTGGAAATGCTTCATACCAGAAATACTTCATACTGGTTATTCTTCATACTGGATATGGATGCATTTAGAAAAACATATAAGTTGCTTTTGTTCATTTTGTCGAATCCGAATTTTATTTGAAGAGAAATTTTGAAATTGTTCTTGTATGGAAACCTTGCAAAATTGCAATGCAAATATAAGTCACTATTTTGGCAACCAAAATACAAGGTTTAAAGAAGTAGTAAAGCAAAATACTTTCTATATCTAGTAATGCATTATAGACCACTGATTTCAGTAAATGCTATTTGCTGAGTTTTAAGATAATTTTAAAACATACAATAATAAAATTTACCCTGGCCTGCCATTTTGACTTTAAAGTTTCCAAGATGGCTGTCAACTAGAGGTGTCAAGTATTAACCGGTTAACCGCCGATAATGCCTTGACCGGTCTGTGTTTTTATGGGTGGTTAGTTGACCGTGTATAATTCTGTTATTTCCTGCGTGTATATTGCATGCTAATCTGTTTGTTTTTTAGTGTCAGTTTCACGTAAGCTACTCATACATGTCATAAGTCCGGTAACTCCTTACAAACATCCAATCAGCAACTTTAATCCCTGCCACATTGCTTTCCCGCTCTTAATTCGCATATTAATCTGTTTGTTTTTCAAGCGTCAGTTTCATGTGAGCTACTCATACATGTGATAGGACCGATAACTCCTTACAAACATCCAATCAGCAACTTTAATCCCTGCCACATTGCTTTCCCGCGCTTAAGTTTGCATGTTAATCTGTTTGTTTTTCAAGTGTCAGCCATGTGTAATCAACTCATAGAACAGATAATTCCTTACAAACATGTAAACATTTTTTGCATTTTTTAATTCGTCAGTTTTGTAATTATTGTTTTCTATCAACGTCGCCAAAATGTCAAAGGTCAAAGCCTCGCTTTGGTAGTGAGAAAATTAAAATTAAAATAAACACTAATCAGCTGCAATTTTCGTTGTTATGGTGCGTTGGTGGAGATTCCAATGATAAACCAGTGTGGTAAGTTATTTAGAGGTACCGGTAGTCAGGTAGTGTATGAATAGAATAGAGTAAAGCTTGACGAACATAAAAAATAAACGCCGATATATCATTTTTCCAATTTTTCAACTTTCAAGATCGAAGATGAAGATTTCATTTGAAATTATCAGTTCAAAGGAGCAGGGAAAGTATCGCAACAGACTTTTGATAATTTTGACAGTTGATAATTTTTTTGTGAGTAGTTTCTGGCTGTAAAAAGTAAATGCTTGGGAAAGGCGAATCTATAATCTTCAAGAAAAGTTCAAAGAATAGTTTCCATATCAATTGGATTATCTTATAATCCATGTTTAATCCACCCATCAACAAGCTTTTTCAAAATACATTCGTGATTTTCACCATCGTCCCTCATTTTTTTTACAATTTTTCATGCAAAGTTTCATTGTACTTGAACACATGTTTCATCAAGTAAAATATGTAAGGAACTCCATGAAGTTTGTTTTTGAGTTTTTTTTTAAAAAAATGAACCTCTTAAAATGCATGTTTACAAAAATAATTTAGGAGTGATGTAAAAGATGGCAATGTTTTTCAATAATAACATGCATAGGTGGGTGAATTACTCATGTGTGTTGTGTTTTAATCCTGCATTCACTGACTGAGTTAGCCTATTGAAAAATCATAGAGATTAATAATACAAACAGTAATACTATGAATACTTCTACTTCAAGCTCAAATAGCGCTTTCAGGGTCCTGTGTTGAAATACTAGATCACCTTATGTGCATGAATTTTCAAGAGAAACCATCAGTGCAAGCAATTAAATGAAAGCATCATCCGAACATCACTTGAAAATTACTACAGTGGTGAAAAATTGCAGGATGTTGACAGAAAATGTGCCTAGGGGAGAGGGTCCTCTCTCAACTCCCCTCCTCCCCCTCCCTGGTCATGGGACTAATACATGTGATATGGCAAAGCCCAATTCATAGATTAAGTTTCCCTTGCAGTCTTGTTGGCATTTTTATTAGAGTTCATGTTTTGTTTATGTTAATGGGTGAGTGGAAGACCCTTGGGTGGGAATCAAATATAAAATGTTTTCTAATATTTGAAATACTTTGTGTATGTACAGTCACAAACTCTAGGCAACATTAACTAGTAATGGGGCAACACCCCAACTCAACTGAGTGAATGTGTAAACCATATAAGGAACAAAAAACATTACATAAAACAAACTCAGCATGCAAACATGTAAAACTGGCATGGCAAAACAATAGATTTTAAAACTGAATAATAAAAGCACATGCGACTTGAAAACAAGGGATTAAGGAACTGTTAAAATGACATGAATGGGGATTGGTCAATATGAATAGTAGAAATATGAAAAATGTGAAAATTTTACATTTAGTATTGATCATGAACATTAGAGAGGTTAAGTACACAGGCTCGTAGGCAGGTAGAGGGGGAGAGATAAAGGGAGCTGCTGCTCCCCCAAGAGATTCTTTCAAAATGATGCAGTTTCTCACCAATCTGAGCACTTCGCATGATTGTTTAGCCAAAACTGTCAAAAAGTTCATCCCTAGGCAAAAGCTTTGCCCTTGCTCCTACCCCTTGGTAAAAGCTGGCTACAGACTGTGTAAAACACTTGTGTGAGAACATGAACATGAACGAGTACTGTTATGACCCCCAGTAATGTTGTCCATCTCTCAACTGGTTTAACTGGGGACCATTACATCAATTGGCATTATATCAATCAGGCAAAAAGAGGCCAGTGATGTGAAAATAGTCAATAGCACGGTGTTATAGCATGACGGTTACGCAACCTCTGAAAACGAGGTTGGACAGCTACGTTCACTGATTTATCCAATAAAATGGCCGCGATGGAAGAGAAAACTAAGGTTGGCGCATTATTTTCTACTTCTGTGTATCAATGAAAGTATGAACGATTTATGTAAGAATCGCATTCGGTGATACTTTCAGTAATGTATATTTTGAACGTAGCCTTTGCAAATTGATGCCCGGGGATAACATGAAATAAGAGAAAAACTGTCGAGTTTGAAATTCAAAACTACACAAAAATTTAGTAATTTGTTTTTTTTTGTTTTTGTTGTTAGGGCATGGTCTACATTGCCTAAAAACCTTGTGGTATATAGATGTAACCTACATACGATCATACAAAGCCAATTGAGCATGTACTGAGACAACACGAGAATGGATCAAAACTTATAAACTTTGATATCTCAGTCGGTAGGTTTACAGATTATATTCTGTTTCTTGTAGACCACCTGGCAGATTTGACCCAGTCTTTATAACCATCCATATAAACGTCACCGAATGGAACTACTTTAAAAGGAAATCTTATCTGTGAATATTGCCTACAGGCGAGAAAGAGGACATGCTGCCTTTCCCATCCGCCATTTTTTGTTTTCGTTACCGCAAAATTTTGCAAATCGCCTTGACGTAACCGTCATGCTATAACACCGTGAATAGGGGACCATAAGTTTACAGTTGGGGACATAAATAAATGACAGGTGGATTTGCTGAAGTGAGGATTTCCCATGTTAAAAATAAGAGAATTTACAAGAGGCCATACATCAGTGGATGAGATTATACAAAATGTAAAATATACAAATTTAAAGGGATATATATCTAGACAATATTGGAAATTATGGGCTTTCAGACCACCATAATTAGGAAATGGTGATCGAAAATCGACCTGTCATTTATTTTTGTCCCCAACTGTACACATTCCATGTGTACGTTCATCAAAATAGTGCGATCTTAACCTCCCTAATAACTGAAATTGTTGACTCAACCAATAGAATCATTTTATGTTTGTTTATATTTGTTCACATTAATATGGAAGAAAATCGGACATTTTGCTAAAAAGATGTTATTGTAAATCTTAGAAATAATGATAAAGGTAGTATACACCACACACTCAATGGTATTGATTGTGGTTTTCAGAGACTCTCAATAGGGACTTTAAGCTTGCAATGTTTTTCACAACCTAAATGTGAATGGAAAATATTTAGCGATGCATTTGTATGGGCGATTGGTCATAGGTTGGCGTTTCGATTTTATATGCAAGCTTAATCTCCCTAATGTTAACATTAAGGTAAGAGCTTACGTTACTCATAACATTTTCTTAGGATAACATTTCTTGAATTGATGAATATGCAAAAATTATTCTTAGCATATCATCCTTCATTTCATTATTTGAATAATCAATCTGGAGATAAACTCAAATAAGGAAGTGTGTTATAACACATCATCATATAGAAACATGTTCAATGTTTTTTCAGAAGCTGGATCAAAATATTTGTCTTACTAAAATTATTGGCAAAGGTATGATGCACTAAATTCTAGTACTGTATTGATGATTTTAATAGCACTGTACCTCGTGAATCATTACTGATAAACAAGATACAGAAAACCTGTTCAAAGTAAATGCTATAATAAGGCATCATAGAAATTATCATAAAGAGAGGTATTAAGAATTTCTTAGCAACTTACACACACACACACACAGGTTTAACTGCACTCAGACATTAAACAGTCAACTTGACAGGTATTCAGAATTTTTTGGGAAATGCTGCGGTTATGCTCCATTGATTAAACAGGGGATCAAACAGCAGGGGATCAAACAAGTTCAACCATTCATTTATGAAAACATTTTGAACTAACTTTATGGCACACTAATGACATCTTATATGAGTGTGCTGTACTAAAAGCACAGCCCCATTGGATCCCCTTATATTGGATTATCATAATCCTAATCCACGAGGAGTTCCTTATATATTTTAAGTGATGAAACATGTGTTCAAGTACAATGTAACTTTGCATGAAAATTGTAAAAAAAAATGAGGGACGATGGTGAAAATGACGATTGTATTTTGAAAAAAAAGCTTGTTGATGGGTGGATTAAACATGGCTTATGAGATAATCCAATTGATCTTGAAACCATTCTTTGAATTTTTCTTAAAGATTATACATTGGCCTTTCATATGCATTCATTTTTGTACAGCCAGAAACTACTAGAAAAAAATTATTTACTGTCAAAAATCTGTTGCGATACTTTCCCTCGCTCTTTCCCGCCGGTTAACCGACTTTAACCGGTAAAAACACCCGGTTAACCGGTTAATGCTCAAGCAGTTAATTGACACCACTACTGTCAACTGTACAAGGTAAATCATACAAACAATTTCCAACATATTTACAACAATACCTCATCAGATGTCCTTGTTAATGCTTTATCCTGTAGAACTTCTAAAGTGTTGAGATATTCCTTTGGTAAAATATGATTCATGGACACAAGACCTTGGCCCAATTTGATGTAAAGTCCACCATTTTGTAAACATCCTTGTAAAATGCGCTCTGCCGCACGTTTGTGACATGGCCCCAGAGCTTTTTCATATTCTTCTGATTCCTGTAAAAGTAAATTTATTTAAATGTCACTTAGCCTGTATTCTTCATTGAAACTGTACGGAGTGTTCAAGAAGTATCAATAATTAGCACAATATTTAATGAATGTCCTGTACTTAAGTCCAGACAATCAACTCATCAAAAAATAATAATTATGATTTACATTTTTGGATTCTATGGATGTTTCCAAAATCAAAATTAAAATTTAATACTTTTTCAGTTTTCAATATAATGTTGATTCATCCATAAATCCCAACATGATTAACAGTAACAATAGTATGAAAAAAAATTTACAAAAAAAACAATGCCACTGTAACAAAATTCTAACAACGCTGACACTGAATGTCGAATCATTAGAAATGAGACTTTAATAAAACATGGTGGCATAAAATGGTAAAAAACAATACTTACTTCATCTAAGTTCCATAGTGTGTATTTGTAGTCTATTGAGATTTTTAATCCAATAAACAGTGACCTAAAAATATAAAACAATGGTGTTAATTTTGTAAAGGTAATATATAATACAATAATGAAAGTTCAATGTTATAAATGTAAATGAAATTTATCATGTTTAAAAGATGGCACTACTACAGTGGTAAATCTAGGTATGACGTTATCCCATAATGCAATTGTAGTACTTCCTGTTTTCCATGCCTGTCTGATTTGCTAGATAGCTTGACAATAAATTGTGTAGAACCTACTGACATCTTAGTTATTCTTGAAGTGTAGAATATAACATTCAGGAGCATAATCCAGAGTCTAATATTAGACGAGGCAAATTTGAATAGATGAGGCAAATATAAAAAAAGTGAGGCAAATGTAAGATAGGTGTGGCAAATATAAGATAGGTGTGGCAAATTCAAGATAAAGAGGATTAATGCTACATTAAGACATCATGTTTACAGTTTTAGAAAGTAAGAAGTGTGAATATCACCTTTTCTTTAAAATGATCATCTTTACAAGCTTATGTTGCCATTAGGTACAACATTATGTCCAACTCATGCTGAATTTCAACATATTGAATGGTCTATTATTGTTTACTCCTTACTGAATAACCTCATTAAACCATTTAAGTTCTGGCATTACTGTCAGTCTTAAAGTGGGAATGCAAGACTACTTTAAAACACTTTGAAGCTGTATTGACTTAAGTATTAAAAATGTGTTGGAATTCATAAAGTTGACAGCAAAAATTTGAAGCACCGGTAAGTCTAAACAGTTCATGTTAAGCTATTGGAAGTTGTGAGACTGTGTTAGACGTCAACCACCGAATGCTGAACACCATCCATAAAAGGTTGGAGACTAGAACAACATGTCACTTTTTGTGGTGATACAAAAAAGCATGCAAATATCTCCCTTGGAATCCTTATTCCATTGTCTAATATTAAGATTGCTTCCAATCGTGACAATCCGCAAGTATCCTATGGCTTTTTCACTGATAAAACAGTTAATTAATCAATGTTTCCACCCCCTGCAATTGAATTTGATTAAAATCATTTTATGAAAGTAATAAAATATTCTAAACACTGTTACTCAAATACCCTGGTTAATTAGGAATTCACAATAACCTCTTAGACCAGTATTGATGCAGAACATCTCAAATGCATGTTTGAATAAAGGCAATATCTAAATAAATATTGCTTAGCTGATCATTAAGTGTCTAAATTTTTTGATAATTCTGATTTAATGTTAATCATAGAGTTGTATACCCTCAAAATGAAATCAGAAATTTGATGCGGTTTCAATGTCGGAACTCTGCTGAATTGTTCAACGCTGGTTTGGTACAGAACCCAATGTAGGAGCAATTTTGATGGCAAATTATATTGGCTGCCTAAAAGAAGAATTTTGTCGGTTTTTGTGAAAAAAAAGTCATACTCTAGCAAAGAGTATATGATCAACAAATAACACTGAGTTGAATTCTTTTTATTGATTTTTATATCAAGAATCAAAATTCAACTTAGTTTATGGCTTTGATATCCTAAAATGTGAATTTTTTGCTATTGATTGAATTGCGTATTTTTAATATGAATTGCGTATTATACAAAAATAGGACAATATAATCAAAGTACTGAAAACATTTTATGTGTAAGATCTATGTCACTCTCACCCATCAGCACAAATGCCCGTCGGCAAGACGATTACACTATAGAATGTGATAAAAATGAAATACCTTTGAAATCGCCCAAATCCTTGAATAATGACTCTCGCTTTCCTCTGGGTGACTTTATCTAGCGATGCGTATGTGGCGCCACCTATGATTGGCAGTCCTGCTAATACATAAAACCACCGACGACGATAGAAAGGTGGTTTCACAGGCTTTGCTTTAAGGCTCATGAACCTTGCAGCCTGTATATACACCGGCCATCGCATGCTAGTCCACGCTGCAAAATAAAAAGTATTTAATTAAATGTCTATCCTTTATACTGAGAATAGATAAGGAAGATAATTGAAAATACAATTTTTCTATTATTGAGGAAACAAATTGTACATCATTTGATATATAGAGGTTATTTAATGGGAGGAATGGAATATGAATTTTATTCCAAGGGAAAATATGATATTGGCCGAGGAAAATGTTACTATGGAATAGGTTATTTCATGCTTGATTTTCAATATAAATTTTATTTCAGGGTAATATGAGATTGATGGAGGGAAATATATTATAGACGGAAAGAGCTTTTTATTCCATAATATGATTTTTTCTATGGACCTGTCACAAGTGAATAGGGTTTAAAAACCAACTCATATCTGACACTGTATTCTTATTAGAGTTCTTGTTCTGTAGCTCATTGAGTCCTTCAGGACTGGTCACTTCAAAATCGTTGCTAGATTGACGATCTTTGTTCAAAGGGGTCTCCAAGGGACCCCTGAAGATAAAAATGCATGATTTATCAATTTCTGTAATCTTGAAGTCTAAACTTTTAAAAAAAAGTTCATGACTTTTTGTGAAGTCGTTAAGGGGTCCCAAGCTGGCGAGGCCACAAAAAATTGTGAAAATGCGCCATCTTGAATTATGACGTCACGATGACAGTATCTCATTTGCATATTCACATTTTTTTCAAAAAACAAAGTATTGGTCTAGCCCTTCAAAATGATCTATAACTTATTGTGTCTTGCGGCGTATCTTTTCTTCGTACCTTCATACCAAAAGTTCTGGAAGAAGGATGTTTTCTATATGATCCAGATCTTTTTTTGTTTTTGTGTCTTACTAATTAGTTAGGGGGGTAGTTGTTTTAAAGCTCACTGGACATGGGTTTAGAGAATCAGCTATCAAGCTTGCTATATCTGTGATTTAATTTTTCTGTGTTTCCTCTAGTCCTGGTATTATCCGAATTCTGGGCGATGTCACTGATTTGCATCCAGTCGTAACCTTTGACAAATTTGAAGATTTGGATTAGGTCACCCCTTGTTCTTCTATACAGTAAAGAGGGAAGTTTTAGTTGTATTATTCTGTCTTCATAGCTCGAATCCTTCAATGATGGTACTAGCTTTGTTGCTCTTTGTACTCTTTCAATTTTGTCAATATCCATATAGGTGTGGGGGTTGCAAACACTGTTTCCATATTCAAGGTGAGGCTGGACCATGCATTTATATAAGAGTGGTAAGGTAGCTTTATCAGGATGAGAGAAAGTTCTCTTTATTGTCTCAAGAATACTATTGGCTTTGGATACTTGTATGTCAACATGTTGGTGAAATTTGAGTTCATTGTTTCTATTGATTCCAAGGTCTTTTTCCAGTGTTGTTTGCTCCAAAGTTTTGTTGTTCATGGTGTAGTTTTCATTCTCGCTGTTGGTACTTAAATGCATCACCTTACATTTGTCTGTATTGAATGGGAGTTGCCATTCTTTTGATCATTTTGTTAGACTGTCCAAATCTTTTTTCGAGGTCTCCTCTGCTGAAGGCAGCGCAAAGTAGGAGCGTAGCGACTACTTTGCGGGAGACCTCGAACCATTGATCACGTTTGCTCCTGTAATTATTCACTTCTTCACCTCTTTAAAATGAGATTTCAATCAGTTGATCAAATCTTCGGACTTTGACCTCAATTTCAAATATAGATATTTATAAGAAAAAATACTGACTCATTATTATATTTTTAGAAGTCTTTCAAATAAAATGAAATGGAGCCAAAATCAGCTAAAATTATGCAATGTCGTAAAATGGCGTTTCTAGAATATGATGCAATCACCCGTGACGTCACAGACACGAATCGCCACATCAACAACTAAAACAATTAATATAGACTTCGCTGATTGGTTTAAAGATTCTTCGCATCATTTGTGACGTCATAAACATGTTACCCAACCAACAACTAAACAAATAATAACTAATGGGCATATAGGTTTGTTCAGTGCCACGCTCTCGAATTGATTATAAACAGGATAATCAACAGATATATGATAGGGTCAGAATTTTTTTTGACTTGGAGACCTCGACTCGAGGAGTTTGCTGCATTTTCTTGTTGTAACTGTTCCTTATCTTCTTGGTCTTTATCTCTACCACACAGTTTGGCATCATCTGCGTACAAAAGAAGTTTGTTCTTTGTGGCATCTGGGAGGTCATTTATGAACATCGCATATAGGGATGATCCAAGGCAGGTACCTTGAGGGATACCTGATAATAACAAGGGTCCACTCAGATGTCGTTCCATAATCACTGATACTCTCTGGAGTCTATTAGTTAAAAAAGATCTGAACCAGGCAAGTACAGAAGAGTTATCCCGTGCCAGGACTATAGTCCTGGAACAACCCCAATCTTTTGCCTGTACGATTACAACTTGGGAGAATTATCTACGCCCCTTACACTTTAGATACCTACTTCAATAGATTCCTTGGTATTTTAGCATTATTTTTGTGTAGTTGAATCCAAAATTGTCTGGGTTTATCGGCAGAACGCAGAAATTTCCGTTTTTGAACGAGAGAAATTCCATTACTTCCAAGATGGCGGTTGGATTAAAAAGGTGATTCCCCGTTTGATGGCCCCGAAGTGCCAATAAATAGAGGAATTTGACGGTTGATAGTTGAATATTACACGCAAATATTTCGATCTAGTCGTAATCGTACAGGCAAAAGATTGGGCTCGTTCCAGGACTATAGTCCTGACACAGGATAACAGTAGAGTACCCTATCTTGCTTCAAGATTCATTTTATTTTTTCATTTTTCCAAAAAGTGACCAGTCCCGAGGGAGTTAACTAAGTCTTGTTTACCATGATCAAAGTAGTCAGAAAAACCAGGTGGAAGATTGTTGGGCCCATAGGCTAAGGGTTAAGTAATAGTAAGCTGTATATATAAGAGACAGGTCCACAAGTAAGATTGAAAATTATTCAAATTTTTTTAGTCTTGGCACTAGTTCTCCTTACTGGTATCAAATTTTATTCCAAAATTTCTCCAAAATCTTCTTCAAAGTGTTTTTCAAACTTATATCATTGTTTTTTTCAAATCTTTATCTAAAAACTGCATATTATACTGCATATAAAACAACAACTATGGAAACCTACAATTGCCTGGCAAGCTGAAACTGATTGTCACTGGTGGAGGTCAGGGAGGTCAGCAGTGACCAATCAGATCACTTGTTTACTAATGAACTTGCCAGGCAATTGTAGGTTTTCAGAAATTCTCTCTTTTAGACAGCATATTATTCACTCTATATCATCTGACTGAGTTTCAATCTTAGGTAAGAGCTACAAACTATCAATTTTATATCAACTCCCCATGGCTTTTTGAAAATAATACACTAAATATTGTTGAAATCTCCATCTTAACAAGTGGTCTAAGTCAGAGTTGTTCACCTGTCTCTTATATATACAGCTTACTATTACTTAACCCTTAGCCTATGGTTGGGCCAAAAAAATGAAAAAAAATCACAAAAAAATCTGATTTTAGAATCTTCTGTTCAAAAGGAAACATGCAAGTCACACCAAACTAAAATAATATGACAGTTAATCGAAAAATGCATACATCACCATTCGAGAGAACAACTATATACTCCTTAATACGCCGTTAACAGGTAAAACCGAAAAAGTTTCGTAAGATTATTTCTTTATCCGGGTCTTTTGCTAACCTTACACAGTACGAAAAGTTTTATTGCGAATATACGAACGATCAATTGTCCGATCGAAAACTCGTTCGGATTTATAGCCGTCAAATATCCATTGGGAAACCATGGCGTAGAATAATGGAAATAGCGTCATGAATCCCGGGACAATGAATTCTCGGATCCAAGTACGTCATTAATGGTCCAAAATCAAAATATTGACAAATTTATAACCTAAAAGGCCGAAAGATTATGCGGCAAATATTGAAACGGGGGTTGTCAACATATTGTATTAGCTTTGATCTCTTAGAATCCGTTGAATCCTAAGCGATTGGAGTTGTTTAGATCACTTAACGAATGATAATATGAAATGATGAGGATTTGGGGTTTTTCAAAGTTTATAATGGCGGCCAATGGGGGATTTTAGCAAAATATCCCGAAAATTAAATCATTAAAAGGCCGAAAGATCTGTGGATGGATTTTGCTGTTTTATATATCAAAATGAACACTTCGTTGGGTCTAACAGGGATCCGTTGAATCCTAAGAAAATAAACTTGATTTGCTAAAAAGTTATTAAGATTTTAAATTTTGATGAAGACTGCTCTCCATTGAAATCTTTGGACCATGAAATGTCGATTTACGCGCATGCGTTGTGACGTTATTTCCATTATTCTACGCCATGCGGGATGTTACTGTATATTTTCAAGATTGATCCTTTTGCAATACATCAAACTTGTATGTAACGAATATATTATCATAAGAGCCGCATTGAAAAAAATACGCAGGCCCGAGACCCCCGGCATTTTGTGACACCCTTCATGATTGAAAGATGTGCGGAGCGGGACAGCCCGGGACCATGGTCCGTTTTTGAAAATACTTGAACGCATTGAATGAAATCGTTATTTTTTATTTAGATTTTATTTATTCAGGGATATCTAATAAGAAAAACATATGTTTTCTTGTTTCCATTAGAACCCTGCAGACAAACATACACACTACAATCAGCAATAAAATATGTGACAATATCAAAATTAGAATTAGTAGGCCTAGGCTACATTGATAAGTGTAAAAATAGTATATGGCTAGACTAGGCTGTAAAATAAGCATTTAAAATTTACTGTCACACTTACATTCTATTGAGCATTTAAAACATGTAAAATTACAATTATTCACCAATTGAAGCAAGAAATTGCTTTAGATTAACTTTAAACGATTGCACTGTTGCAGATTCCTTTAAATCTAAAGGTGCCTTGTGTTCCAGAAAACAGATGCTCTATGACTAAACGTTTTGGGTACCTGTATCATTACAATTCTGTTTATTAAAAATATATTTGTCAGTAGTAGCACGAGTGCCATAGTTGTGAGTGTCCTTAGTAACCCCCCTATCACACCAAACTAGTTCTTACCCGTTCTTACCAGTCCTACGAAAACGTCGTAAAACGGGCTCAATCTGGCTGTGATCGGGAAATATGTCTGAAATAATTAGCTTATTCGTTCTTAAACAGTCTTCAATACGTCCATCTCGTTCGCAATGCGTTCTGGTCGGACCACGTCGGTGTGCAACGTAGTAGAACGCGTCCCTTAGTCTAGAAGGTCAACATGACCTGATTACAGAACGGTATGGTCGCCATCGAATTTTGAATCGATTCAAAATTCTAAAATCACATTCCCGTCTGAGAACGTTCATAAAGTTCGTAAATAGACCTTCGAAAGTTGCAGCTACGTTCATTCCGTTCGCACACAGTTTAAGACCAGTTTTGAAGAACGCAGTGGCAACTTGTTTGGTATGATAGCTATATTTTTGCTAACTCGTTCATAAACAGTGTTAAATACGTTCTTAATCAGGTTAAACACGTTTGCAATTAGTTCTACCTCGTTCTCAACACGTCCTCAGATTGTTCAACTCGTTGTTAAAACGTCCCTAGTAGGATTGAAGTACGACGGTTCCGTTCGTAGTACGTCCAGCTCGTCGTTAGTACGTTGTCATTCGTTCTAATTGAAGAACGTGACGACCACGAGAACATTTTGAGCCTTGTCTAAGTTCTAGAGGACCTACCCGTTCGAGTACGTTCGATGAAGTTTGTAAATAGATCTCAAACGGTTCTTAGTAGGTCCAGTCCGTTCGTACACAGTTGAAGCCCGTTTTCGAGAACGTAGTGAGAACTAGTTTGGTGTGATAGTAGGGTAAAGGTAAAAATGAACCAGTCCATTCACTACCTTATACATTAGTGTCAGGTTTGTGCATGTCCTGCCTCTCTCTTATGGATGGCCACTTGCAGAGTATTTCTAACATCCTGGCCAGTGCTTTTAGGGTTGTAAGTGGATATAACAACCACATATATAAAGTCTGGGGCTCATATCGGGTGCATTTAATTAGCATGTTTCGAGCATAAATTTTGTAAAATGGCGATGAAATCATAGCCATTGGCGATACTAATACTACTAAGGAGAATGATATTGGTTCAAATTATGCTAAATGTAAATTAAACCCATGCTAATGACTGAGTTCAAGAACTAACATTTCTTTGGGTTGTTTTATTTTCACAATGATTATGGTTGGTCGAATTAACGAATAACTTAACGTGACACGTCTGTTTTGATTTTACTTTGAGCTTTGCTTGATTTCTGAATTTTTTTAACTTATCCCAAGGTGAATAAAAATTTTCTGCATCTACGGGTTGCCATCGAAAAATTTGCCAAGCTTGATGAAATATGCTATTTTTCATAAAAACACTAAAGAAAAATTCACAAATCTGGCGGCCGTTTTCAATAATTTTTACGCCTAGCATTTGTTTTTAGTTATCCTTTGTGAGATATTGCAACTTCGTCTGAAATTAAATCAACGGCTCTGTTAATAAACCAGAAAAGTAATTGGTAAAAGCTTCGATAAAGAGGCTACTAAACTGTGAAATAACATGACCTCATTTAATCAACTAATATAACCCACTAACTGATCAAACGAGTCAAGTAATTTTTAAAATGATAATATTTTCCCATTGTTTGATGGTTCTCCATGGTTTTCACAGCAGTATTTAACGAACGTGTTGTCATGAGGCCGATGGAGATTCTAGGACCAAGATAACGGAAATGTTAATGCAAACCCAATTGTGAAAGGTCGCACTAACTTACGATGAGCGATGCGCATCTGGATTATTGCAAAACAGCAACAGTTCGTGATCGAATGAATTCTAATTAAAAAAAATTTGCAAAAATACTTTTTAGAAAATTGACTTTGCATCAAACTACTCCCAATTCCAAAAATTTAAAAAAGCATAAGTCATACGTTGGCCATCCAATGGGCAATTATGAAATGAGATTGAATTTCAAACATTACCCCCATCCAAAGGCTGTCAAAATATGCGTACAGACTATCAAAATATATTAAATGGGATTCCTAATAGATAGAAATGTTACTGATATATTCAATAAAAACGAATGTCTTTGTAGCTAGTAAAATATGTCTTCGTATCATTTCTACAAGACGGAAAAACTGTCTTCCAAACCGTTTCCGAAGCGAGGGAACCGATTTGTAGTCCATGGTATGAAATCTATAGGACGTCTAATAAAGGAGCTGGTAGCACAGTATAGCGCGATATTTGACCTAACATTAACATACCTACATATGTTCCCAAATAATTTTTATTATAACTGTTTAATATACTTCCGGCTTTTAAGGTGAATTATGCCTCTCAATAGCAGAGGTCAACAAATTACAAAAAACTAAAATCCCATTTTTTCACAATTTGGAGTACACAATGCAACAGAAAATAATATATACATATGATTTTAAATATATGATTTAGGTTTCTAAGCTATACGTTTGAGGTTCTTATCAATACCAAAAAATTATGTAATCGGTGTATCGACGTTTTGTATTTTTTCTCAGCTATCAATGAGATCAATGCTACAAACGAATCACTTTTATATTAGAATGACAAACGCTTAATTATGCTAGTTTTTCACAAAATGGGTCTCAATACGTTTTGAGATATGGACTGTGAACATTATCAAAAAGGAGGGTCTATTGCTCTTCCGTGACTAATTACGACTTCACCTAAAATTCTATTTCTCGGAGTTAGATATAACTCAGTTGCTTATAAAAACAACCATCAAGACTTGGTCGAATTCATGAATAATTGAGAAAAATTGTTATCATTATCTTCCTAAAATTTGATTGTATCCAGCGGTAACGTCAAAGAAGAAATAACCATCAAAATCATGATTTTATTAGACATGCCCTTGGAATATATTAACATTCCAATACCTCTGTAACATTTAATTAGATATAAATCTTAACTATTTGTTGATGTATTATGTTTTATAAAACATGAACAATAATTTGTTGTTTGACCCCTTCTAATAATATGGATAAATTCTGGTAATAAAATGTTTAAAATGGTAAGAAAACTAATATGTTCGCAATCATAAATTACCTAAATATTCCACACAAGTTTGCTGAATCTGCTTGGCTCATATTTGAAAAATCAAACAAAATCTGAAAAGCACACTTGTGTAATTACACTAATTAAACACCGATATTTACAGTAAAATTCAATAAATGACTATGTTTACATTATGATAATCTATTTTTTGTCCGCGTGCTTAGAATAACGGTTTGTGTTTTATAAAATGTATAAAAGTTCGAATCAAAATAATCACATTTTTGACCCCTTTTGATGAAAGACATTTTTCGACCTGAAAGCCGGAAGTTTTTTCAGTAAATAGTATTTTATAAGAATCAAGATATATGCACCTCTTTAAATATTGCTTCAAATGTTGATGCGCTATAGTGTGCTACGGATCCTTCATATTCGGAAGTCATACCATGGACTATTGTAAATATCGAGATAATTACTTCATATTTCGAAAACGGAATCTACGCATTTCGTACGCATGGGTCGTATAAAAGTTAAAATTTGATGGATAATGGTAATTAAATCGAGAGAACAAAATAATAAGATTCTTCTATCGGACGTTGGACTTAAAACGTTGAGCGAAATCTCTCTATAGTTAGTGTATTCCTTTCCTGAACTCCACGGACGTCATCGAACAGAAAGGCGATTCAAAACTTCGAGCCTGCTCAAAGGGGATTGGCTCCCAGGATCGATACTCGATATTTTCCAACAATGTAAACGTCGAAATGTCGTTATTTTCTGAAATTATAACCGACCATAAATGCAAAATAAACAGTTCATAAGATTCGAACCAATATCTCGATCATTTCTTGTGAGTTTTGGAATTTTTCGTCTGGAAATAAGACCAAAATTCACGATTCATATATTGAAGTGAACAAAATGGCGGCTGTTTGAATTCGAATTTTGTATCACGACATGCCCATATATGAGACAGAATATCGATGTTACACTCTGGGAGCCAATCTTCCCTGGGGCCTGCTCAGTTCTTGTGTTCTCGTTGTAGCTCGTTATCCTAGGGTAGAAAAACAGACCAAAACTTAACCAAATCACGTAATTAAACGGTGTTTCCAAAAAGGACAAGAAGAAAAATCTCGATCAACTTCGGTTCTGTATTGTTCACCCTGTAAAACATAAATCCAGGCATTGAATAATGTTACATTATCTTTCATATGAATGATCAGAACAATGATAAGTCGCCTGCTCGATCAAATATTATTGTCTGACAATATTTTTTGAAAATGCAATAATTCATGTATTTCGAGTGAACATTTCTCCTAGATTGAAATAGAAATATCCGTTGATGCTTAAACGATGTAATATGTAATTGGTATTGCTTAAAACTGTCCACCTCTCCCCCATTCAAAACATACGCCTTGTAAAAGTGAGTCAAAAGTAGGTTCGTCTTTTGCATTAAGACCGTCTAGCCCCATAAAGTAAAATCATTTGCTTAACCGGGAATAGAACCTGTTTCCAGTGAGACATTTAGCTGATGAATGAGAAATAAATATAAGAAAGCATAGGGAATGTTTTAGAAAAAAGTTGTTTCATTATACTAAAAATATAAGAACAAAATAGGGTCGTCTCTAAATACACAGCTTTCGATTCTTAATCTCAACTCCAGAAGTATCTTAGCTAATCAGTGGAAACTGGATAACTTATTAGCTACTACTGTGGTAAAATTTTCTATAATTGCTCTATCTGAGACTTGGCTTAATGCATCAAATCAAAACCAGTTTAACTTGCCTAACTACTCATCAGAATTTAATTCTAGAATAGATAAAAGAGGGGGTGGTGTCTGTATAAATGTTCATAACTCCTTGCGGTATATTACACGCAATGACCTTAGGGTTGATAATCTAGAGTGTGAATCAGTAGCTATTGAATTAATCATTCAAAACTCAAAAAATATCATTATTACTGTCATATATAAGCCACCTGGTGTTGATGTGTTACAATTTAATAGTTACTTAGGTGATTATATGAATAAAATAGCAGATGAGGGTAAATTATCTTACATCATGGGTGACTTCAACATTGATTTACTTTGGTTAAACCTCATGAACCCACACATGATTTTCTGAACCAGTTTTATTCATTTAATCATGCCCCACTAATATGTAAGAATAACTGACAAGACGGCAACTCTTATAGATAATATATTTACTAATGTCCCTAATATTGATGGAAGTGGTATCATCATGGAGGACATTTCTGATCACTTTCCAATTTATTCTACTTCACATTATGATACTACCAAATCTAAAAAAACATTGAGCAGTTATCGTAATTTCAATGACTCTAATAAGTAATTATTTCTTGAGAAACACTCAAATGTCGACTGGACCCCTAGCTATAAAAGTCAAGATGTAAACATAGCATTGAATATCTTCATTAACTTGTAAATGGAACAATATGATTCTTCATTTCCACTCAAATCCAAATTTATCAAGGTTAATCATGATCCTAATAGACCCTGGTTGACTTCTATACACCAAATATTTTTAAAATACCTGTTGCAAAACAGGAAAAGCGTACAAGTCCTTCAACCATAAACTTAAGCACATAAAATACTCAAAACGTACATATTATCAAAATAAGTTTGCCGAAGTAAGTGGTAACATTGAAAGTCTTGGTCTATCATTAATGAACTACTTGGAAAAAACAAAAGAGCTGCATTGCCATCTAAATTCACTATAAAGTGAAAGGAAACAATATATCATGACAGTCATTTCTAATGGATTTAATAATTTTTTACCAATATTAGTAAAAATCTAGCCAAGGAGATTCCAAAATCCAAAAAATGCTTTAATGAATACCTAGAAAGAGTTCAAAAAGTTCAATCATCTATTTATCTCAAAAGACCTCAAAAACTGAGCTTGAATTAGAAATGTGTCTTCTAAAATCTTCCTCACCTTGACCTGATGGGATTCTACCATCACTTATTAAGTTTGCAAGACAGTTTTTAATTGATCCACTCTTGTATATATTTAACTTATCTTTTAAATCTGGTATTTTCCCAGACGCCCTCAAATTGGCCAAAGTAACACCTGTATTTAACACCTGTATTTAGAACGTTTTGAAATTATTTTCACTTATCAATTTGGATTTCAGAAATTCAATTCTACCTACACAGTACATGGCCATTTTATATTTCATTGAACAAATTCGATAATCAACTGATTTGGGAAAAACAAGCATTGGCATAAGATTAGATTTTTCCAAGCCTTTGACACAATTAATCATGACATTTTGATACATAAATTTGAATATTATGGCATCAGAGGAATAGCTTAGTCCTGATTTGGAAGTTATTTAAAATACCGCAAAAATATGTCACCATTAACAATAATGAATCTTAAAATCTTCTCTAGATTGTGGTGTTCCGCAGGGCTCAGTACTTGGACCACTATTGTGTATTCTTTACATAAATGATCTGCCAATTGTTGCCCCTAATATAAAATTTATTATATTTGCTGATGACACCAATCTTCTTGATAGTGATTATAATTTAAATGAACTAATGACTAGAACTAATGCAAACTTGAATTCAATAGATGACTGGATAAAAGCAAACAAACTTTCCCTTAATATTGGCAAAACCAATGCTATTCTATTTGGACCCAAAATAAATCAAACAAATCTGAATTTTAAAATACGTAATGAGAACATAAATGTCCGGGAAATTGACTTTTTCGGAATTATTATTGATAAAAACCTGAAATACAAAGAGCACATAAAATCTGTTGAAACAAAGATTTCTCGCGTTATTGGTTCTCTTTATCACATTAAATATCTACTTCAAATAGACAGTTTCAAAACAATTTACTACTCATTGATACACTCTCAATAAAAGTATTGCAACATAATCTGGGGTAACACATTTAAATCATTTTATGATCGTCTACATAAACTGCAGAAACAATTCTTAAGGCTAGCTTTAAATTAGGATAGACTTTCTCACTCCACTCCCCTATTTAAAGTTCTTAAAATATTAAATATTTTTGATGTCAACAGATATTGTTCTGGTCAGTTCATGTACAAAATCTTAATAAGCACCTCAGTCTTCCAAAAAATCTATTTCAAGACTTGTTTGATATCAACGTTACATCAATGTTCATCATCATTACACAAGACAGTTGCATTATTTTCATATCCCTAAATGCTCTAAATTTTCCCTTCGCTATCTAGGTCCTAATCTTTGGAATGCACTACCACATGATATTAAAAATGCTCCACTCTAAATATTTTCAAATCTTCATATAAAAAACTACTCATCTATCGATAATGTATAATACCAATATCATACTGTATTGCTAATTTTATACTGGTACCTGATTTTTGTAACATATCTACATTGTTTGTACATCCTTAAATTAATTTTTAATACCATTTTTATATACCTACATGTAACATAATATAAGTG
The DNA here is from genome assembly GCA_903813345.2 of Owenia fusiformis. Lineage (NCBI taxonomy): Eukaryota > Metazoa > Annelida > Polychaeta > Sabellida > Oweniidae > Owenia > Owenia fusiformis. The sequence goes on along the minus strand of CAIIXF020000010.1, from coordinate 30,790,558 downwards.
CTTTCTTTTATATGTAGTCTAGGCCTAGATGTCATTTTAATAATTTCTGTCTAGCGGCTTGTTTTTGTAGTGTATACAGTATCATATAAGAATTATGAAATAAATAAAATTGAATTGAATATATAAAACAGTCAATAATCATACCAACAATATAGATGTATTTCTTATTTACTTTTTTATTTCAATATTGGACTGCATGCCTAAGTAACTATTATACACTGTTGCTCATAAATATGGAATATTTTATAGATATTAATTGATTGGTATAACTCTTACAAATGATGATAATTTGTTGAAAAATGATTATTGCACCCCGATTTCCTCTTCATATTTGCACATAAACCTGATTGTTATTAAAAGTAGCTCGTGGAGGTGGTTCTGTTCATATTTGAGGTGGTGTTCACCAAGGAGAGTCGCACCCCTTTGGTGAGTCTGAACTGTAATGTCAGCGGTGAGAACTACGGTGGCCTTTTGGACCTAGATCTATTACCACATGCAAACAGAGTGTTTGGGCATAAATTTCAACTGCAGCATGATGAAGCTCATGCGCATGATAGCTGCATTATGCAGATTTCCCCAGGGCAGGCAATGTGGAGCAGCTACCATAGGCACCAAAGTCACCTGATCAGGCTCCTGCAGAGCACATGTGGGATGAGATTGATAGCGCAATTCGTGACACAGATCCCCTATCTCAAAATTTAGCAGAGTTATATACTGCTTTGATTGAGTAGTTGCACCTTATTTCGCGTAGACAGGTCAGACATCTCATTGCAACAGGCCCTGCGGGATGGATGCTCTGATTGCAGCACTAGGAAGACATACCGTATATAAGTGCTGTTATGGGATAGGGGACTTATTCATCTTCATGACCTGGTGTTTAGTTTGTTTGGTCCGCTTTACATTAAAATTTGGATCGGAGTGTTTTGAAAATGCAAATTTTTTATTAAAAATTTTAAACGACAGCAAAGTTTTAAACTTAAATGTAAATATTTTTCCCCAAAAATTGTTGATTTGTAAATTAAATGTGTTTTAAAACGATGTTTAGATCCAATCTAAGCTCAATAAATTTCATCGGAAATTTCCGCAACACATGTGGAATATTCAGAAAATAAAAACTCAGGCAAAACTGATAAATGTTGTTCGACTCCGCAATAATGCGATATCATCATTCATATCCGTGTCTAGAATTCATTTTAATAATATCAAGATTAAAATAAAAACATATCTTCAAAATTAAAAAGCATATGGTGAAATATTCATGTATTTGTTTGTGCAATTAGAGTGAGACATTTCTTTTTTGGAAAAAATATTGAAACGTTATCCTTATATGAGATATTTACCTTTTCTATAAACGATATTGAGGTGGTAAAATCCTTTGAACTCAAATTATATTGATCTTTTTGAAATGTTAGTTCAAAGAAGCTGTCACATTAGTCGTGTGGGCTCACAGTTCACCACCGTGTGGCTAATTTTTGGCAATATTTTTCAATTAATTAATTCATTTTTGCATTTGGTGTGATGTCGAAGGGTGTGCCCATACGGCTTAAGTGACAGCTCCATAGGCACGATGAACTGTTATTTGAAACAGTTCAACATAAAAATAAGAATTTCCAGGAGGTAGATATGAAATGTTTGGTTTTAAATTATCCAATTTGCAGGGAAACCTGAATTGCATGGTAAGTAATTTAACATTTGTTCTACTTCGCCACCTATTTAAATGCATTCGCCACCTATTTAAATGCATTCGCCACCTATTTAAATGCATTCGCCACCTCATTTAAATGCATTCGCCACCTATTTAAATGCATTGTTGCATTTTGAAATTGAGAGTAGATATGTGAGTAATATGTAGTAAGTGCGTTTAAAGTAAACAATTAAGTATCTTGTTTTGAAAAGTATTCCTACAGCTTTTAACATTTTGAGAATATATTTAATTTGTATATGTTCCTTCCATTTTCAATTTTTGTCAATTAGTACACTAAGAACGTTTATTGAAAGGTCTCGGTTGATTGTTGAATTTCGTATTGATGGAAATATAAAAAGTAATTTGCAGTTCTTTAATAACTTTAAACTCACGAGCTAAAAATGAAATAAATGTCAAACTATATGTCCAATTAATGATTATGAAATATAAATGTATTTTATTTAATATCCACACTTGTCCCTTATCTTCAAATTTTATCACAAACACGTAAGCTAAATTATTAATATCAAAATGCCAAAAGCATTATCCATAGCAAAATGTATTGGTTGGATGAAATGATATGGGTATATAAGGTGACGTTTTTGCATGCAAGGATCGGAGACGTGTCAATACCCGAATTGACTCTCTACCTGACGCGAGCAAAATCTACAGTCGAAGATGAATCTTCTTCAAAGAAGAATCGGAGGTAAGTAAAATTTCTTTTGTTATATGCCATTGCAAAATGAACTCAAAACTATTATAAGGGGATTTTGAATTACATTCGGATGAACTGTAAGTTGTCGCTCCTTTTTTGTGACTGAAATTCCCCATTTCCCAGCTTATTACCCTATTTCCTGATTTTGAGAGAATATGTTTCTAGAAACAATTAAAGGTCGAGTGCGGTAAATAAGAAGGAGGCGTCAAATTGCTACAGATTCAAAATCACCAAAAAGTCGAGTGACATTCTACATAACCTCCAAGCTTGGTGAAAATTGACTAATGTAGAATATAACTATTTTCCCCCCGAGTGTTATTGTACAGGGTGGGCCAATAAAAAAATTGGAACATTTTTCTATTTATTCAATTTTCTTTATTATTGCAGTTAAGCCGACAAAAATTCAGATAATGGTAAAATGATTATTTGTGAAAATGTTTAAGATAAAAATATGTATGTTTGATTATTTTTGGCTTGTCATGGTCATGATCTGTATACTGCGTGCGTCATGAAAAATTTCCAAATTTTCTCTGCTTGAGACATCATTTCTGAAAATACAGTATCTCATACCATACAATATATGCCCTTCAAATGGTCTCAACACAATGTCCATCAATTAAAACATATGTAGTTATCTCTATGAGAAGCTAGGCATGTCTCCCTTGTATAATATAGCTTAACTGACCTCAGGTTTTTTCAAAACTGGCACAATATGTCTCAAACCTATCATTTAAGCCATGTATGACTGTCAAATACAGCTCAGACTGATTGTTCATGTGGGTGGGGGACATGTACAGTAATTAAATGTTGAGCTTGTATTTTCCTATTTACACAAGCTGTTGACAATGAATTGTTTTTAAATTTCCTAAAGTATTGAAGATAATACACGACAAAGAAAAAAGTAACAATCAACAGAAATGTCCAGTTTTTTACTCAACGCAAGGGTTTCCGGAACATGTCCTCCGCCCATCTGGACAATCAGTCTGGGCTGTATTTGACAGTCATACATGGCTTAAATGACAGGTTTTGAGACATATTGTGCCAGTTTTGAAAAAAACTGAGGTCAGTTAAGCTATATTATACAAGGGAGACTTTCCTAGCTTCTCATAGAGATAACTACATATGTTTTAATTAATGGAAATTATGTTGAGACCGTTTGAAGGGTACATATTGTGTAGTATGAGCAGTGATGTCTCAAGCGGAGAAAATTTGGAAAATTTTCGTGACGCACGCAGTATACAAAACATGACGATGACAAGACAAACATAATCATACTTAGTTAATATTTTTTATCTTTAACATTTTCACAAATAATCATTTTACCATTATCTGAATTTATGGATTGAACTGTAAAAATAAAGACAATTGAATGAATAGAAAAATGTTCCAACTTTTATTGGCCCATCCTGTAAGGCTGAATGTGTCGAGAATAAGCATCATGGCATTTTGGACTCCTTTATGAATTATTATTAGAAGGGCTTACGTTCTCATTTGAATGTCTAACAGAAAGAGATAGGCTACTCAGACAAATTAAATTTATATATACTTGAAAATAAAATATTTATATAAAGGAGCGCGTAGGTTATTGCAAACAATTTAAACCGATTGTATCTTGGATAATGAATTTTCTGATCATGAACACGGGTGCACATTTTAGACTCATTCATTTTCAGTAAGAAAAGTATATTAATAATGATAATTAAGTTAACAAGTGATATTAAAGAGGCAATGGACAAATTAACATATTTTTGAAATGTTGTATTCTATCATAATGTTGAATGCATTATAAGAAAGTGTATCGAGACATGTTTTATTTCCAAAAAGAAAAACTGAATTGTTATATAAACTGAATTTATGTCACGTTGCTGTCATGTGATACTATGACGTTACCCAATTAGAAAGAACAACATGTAACTATGCGGTTGGTGGCTCAATTTGCTTGTATTAATTTTTCACAAATAATAAATTACATGTATACATATATTTTACAACATACATGTGTATAGTCAAATACAAAAACAATATTATGTAATATTATATAATATCAACTTTAGGCTTGTTAGGGTTAACTGAAATTGTTGATGTTGAGTTCTTTTTAAAGGTAAAATGCATAGAACCCTCGACTTTTGAAAATCTTGAAAGTAAATGAGCGAAATCGAAGTACTCATCTGAAATGATCATTTTAAGAATCTTTTTATCAACGCCAGAGCGTAATGGAATTCCTGATTTGATATGAATTAGGTCTTGTGGCTCGTTTTGACTTGCAGATAAGGACTCACCTTTATTTAGGAGCGCCTCGAGCGTACTCTGCATAGTTGGGTTTTGCTCCCCATCGTCAGATAAATCATCATCTGAATCAGCATTGTTCTCAAATAGAGACCCATCTTCCGCACTTGTACCAGGTAACTGGTCTTGGTCTATTTGTTGTTGTTGTTGTTGCTGTTGCTGCTGCTGTTGAAAAACGTCTTTTAATTGGTCAACAACCGCGTTGACAATATCAGCTTTATCCTCCTCATTTAACGATTTTCTTTTTCTCACATCTGAATCTGTTTCACTTTCAGGGTTTTTCCTTTTCTTCCCCGCTGCCCCGGCGCTTTTTCTCTTGTCCTTTGCCTTGGGCATGGCCTTCCTGGAAGTAAATATAGGTGTAACCCAACAAAATTTGACCGAATAAATTAGAGACAAAAATATAGTCACGAATATGTTTCATTCATAAGAGGTATCTATTGAAATATTTTTAAAATAAGCCATTAAAATGGCAACATGACAATAACAGCCAGAATAGAGTGCAATGGCAACGTGTCATTATTCTGTTTTATAAATACTCAAGAACGTATTTTCTGAAAACAGAATACAGTAATTGCAAATTAGAAAGTATTTTAAATTAAGCCAATAAAATTGGCAACATGACAATAACGGCCCAAATAGAGTGCAATGGCAACGTGTCATGAATCTGTTTCATAAATAATCATAAAACGTATTTTATGAAAACAGAATACAGTAATTGCAAAATAAAAATTATTTTAAACAAGCCAATAAAATGGCAACATGACAAATACGGCCAGAATAGAGTGCAATGGCAACGTGTCATGAATCTGTTTCATAAATACATAAAACGTATTTACTGAAAACAGAATACAGTAATTGCAAATTACAAAGTATTTCAAATTAAGCCAATAAAATGGCAACATGACAATTACGGCCAGAATAGAGTGCAATGGCAACGTGTCATGAATCTGTTTCATAAATACTCATAAAACGTATTTACTGAAAACAGAATACAGTAATTGCAAATTACAAAGTATTTCAAATTAAGCCAATAAAATGGCAACATGACAATTACGGCCAGAATAGAGTGCAATGGCAACGTGTCATGAATCTGTTTCATAAATAATCATAAAACGTATTTTATGAAAACAGAATACAGTAATTGCAAAATAAAAATTATTTTAAACAAGCCAATAAAATGGCAACATGACAAATACGGCCAGAATAGAGTGCAATGGCAACGTGTCATGAATCTGTTTCATAAATACATAAAACGTATTTACTGAAAACAGAATTAAGTAATTGCAAATTACAAAATATTTTTAAATCAACCAAAATTAGGGAAAACGCCAGTATGACCATAATAAGTGCGATGGCAACGTGTCATGAATCCGTTTCATAAATACGCATACAACGTATTTATGGTACAATAATCAAGTAACAAACATATTGGCAAATATAACAATTGGCCAAAAAGGTTACTGTGAAATGAAGAGGTAATATAACTGCAAAACGTTTACCATTTCTCAAATATCACATTGAACCCTTACAAGAGTTAAATGGCAAAATATGTTAAATCTGATTAATATATTAATTAATACATAAACATAATTATGATTTCAAGCTGTTAAAAACTTTCAAAATGGCATTAGTATAAAATTGAAAAATTATATCGAAATACATCTTTTGCAACCTACAGAACAAAATAATATTTACATACCGCGTAAGAATGATCTCTTGCGAACACTACTTTTCTGCGAATATTAATTGTTTGCAAAGCAAACATTGCCACTGTGAGACAAATGTATCCCGTCTCTGTAATATTTCGCCTCGGCATCAACTTTAAACCCTTTATTGGGCATAATGTATATGTTATTGCTCGAAGACGCTTTTTCAGTCAATGTATTATTTACAGCTTCAATCGTGGCATTATAATGCATATAACGAGGCTTCAAACGGCGAAATACATGTCCGATGACAACTGTCTGTACGTCCATGCCGAAAATCAAATAGTTAGCAAAACTAAATATCGCCGTTACAACTTGATCAGAATCTGGAAACTTGACATCAAGGTCATTTCCACCTATTTGAAGAAAAACCATCGTAGGCTTGAAATCATTAACCGCTTCGGTTAAATAAGAAAACAAACTTTTCTCCTGATACTTCTTGTCCATCTTCTCGTTCCATTTAAATTGTCCGCCTCTAATTCCCACATAATTTATTTCAAATTCGCAAGAATTAAGTTCTAAATTGTTCATATGTGCCTTTTGGAAGTCATCTAGCCAATGTATCAAAGAATGGCCGAAAATAAGCAATTTTTCCATCATAAGTTAATAGTTCTGTAGGTTGAAAAGGTTTACTTAAACTATAAAACTCACCGCTGGTTTCACTAGACGTGTGAACAGATTATTTAAGCTCCTTGCTTTGTCCGATACAAATGGTCCAATTGTAATGTATTCCAAATTTTCTGTCCAATATTTTTATATTTTATTATAATATTTTAAATTATAATATTTATGTTACATTTATCATAGAAAACAGTTAATATTGAGAAAACGTATCACTATCAGATATATATATAAATACACGTGTTCTCATCTAATAAGCAGTATGTAAAATGTATCCCTTCAAGGGAGGGCTATCTACAAAGTTGATTATTATAATGAACTAAATCTGTGAATTATTATGATTGGTGGATTGGCTAGATCCGAAGGACCGCCCATTCAAACTACAAAAGAAGATGAAGCAGTGCTATAAATAAGATAATTGTCATTATCGAAACTTAGATGACCAAAATGATCTGAAATCAACACTATAGAATAGAGACATATTGCTTGGTTATACGAAGTTTCTATTTGTAAGAATCTCTTGTAATTTAATGTGCAGTAATGAGCAAAAATACATACTAGCTAGTCGAAGACAATTTTTTAAAATCCCGTTTATGCTATAAAAAGTGGAAAGTGCAGAGGTTCAATGATTCAATCAAGTTGAAGTAATACTGTAATTGTTCAGTTTCAGTTTTAAATGCATCTGCCCGCCCTGCCCGTTAGCTGGATGAAAAATACGGTGTCTACATTAAGGTTAACTGTGAATTGAGATATATTAGTTCAATGGGACAACGTCGAGTTGACAACGTACATTTCTGATTTTTTTAAATCATACCAAATAGATAATATATATCAAATCTTCACTCATCCTAAATTGTTTAGTTTTGAGAATCATATTCTCATTAAAATAATCGACACTCTTAGGCGACAGGGGAAAAATGATCAAAGGATATGTGAAAAACCAATAATTTCCAACCGATCAATTTTTGTGGGTAGATTTACTAAGAAAAAAATCGAGCATTGCACAATATTTTAACATAATCAGGAAGCTTAAAGTATTTCCAAGCGAATACACACGAAATTAAACATGAAATCCTTTATGTATTCCTCAGATTAACTTTTTAAAACCTACAACAAACCTACATCATAGTTTTCGCTTCAAATCAGATATTGTTGACACCGTACATCTGAGGGTACGACGCGACGGTATATTTTGTCAATGTACATCATCGATGATTAGGCGTGTTATATTAATTATTTAATTATTTAGATATTAATACACCATGTCAACATGATTTATGCGTTGTTGTAAAAATCCAATTTGCACATATAATAGCTCCTTCTGCCTCTAAGCAGACAATATGTAAAACAGGTTTGGTTAAATGTCCAGTAGGTCTGGGGTTTTGTTTTTCGAAATATCACCATCTCAACGCTAGTCTATTCAAACCTTTAAACTAGGAACCTGAGAATTTCAGTCATAATTAATTTTTTAATTATAAGGCCCTTTCACTTGCTTGTTCTTGTCATAAAAAGGGTGTGTATTTGTGACAAGAGTTTTTGAAAATCAGGGAATATCTAGGTCAGTCATTATCAAGAATTATCTTTCAGTAGTTCAAAATACGTTATTCTATTATTTGCGATGAACAAGAGAGTTTTAATATCAGGTCTTATAATACACTATCAAGCAAAAAAGCTATTCTAATCGTTATCATTATCAAATAATAAGCTGCATTTCTATCGCTCATAATTTACTTTAAGAGCCACCCTTTTTGTATCTAGGTGTTCCTCTAGGTGCATGGTTCTTCACGATGATCGTTTTGGCGTTTGTATCGAAAATTGAAAGCTTAACCGCTGACGAGAAGGATCAAATGGAGAAAGGCTTGACTGCTGGGAAGGAAATACTTGGGTACATTAAAGATAGAAAATTTACTCAAACTATGACAATATTAGCTGATTCAGCCAGCCAATTTTTGGGTGCATTGGGGCCATTTGTTAGTTTTGTAATGACCTTTGTTTCGGGTGATTCTGCTGAGCTAACCTACATGAAAGAAATGATGAAAGAAATTGATAGACGATTTGGTATGGTCGACTCGAAGCTTGAAGATATCCAAGCATTGATTGAATGGTCAAACTTTGAAAGGAGTCTCCGACAAATCGAACTAAATGTTCAAACGATGGACAGAATATACAAAAACTTTTATGAATTTGAAGGATTGGCTTCAGATAAAAAGCGTGATTTTAGCATTTCATATGAATCATCATATGATCTCAGTGGATCAAAATTATATGAGCTGGCTGTTAAAGAAAGTTCGTTTACCGACAGTCTCAGCGTAGCAATTATGAAAAAAACAAAATACGACCGCAAACAGACAAACGATTATCTTCTTGGGATTCTCAAGATCATCTTGCAAGGTATGCGAATTGAACTTGCCTATTCCGAAATGCAATATGGCGGAACATTTTATAATTCACAGCGAAAAGAATGGGAAAGGAGGATTGTCGTAGTATCTGAAAAATTCAAAGAGATTGATGACACTGTAACAAAAGCGTTCCTCGAGCAGTCAAAAAAGGACACCAAAAAAATTGCTCTTGACAACCGGCCTAATTCCATGGGTAACTTAGATTTTAGCGTCAAGGTGTGTAATAAGTTAAAAGAAAAGTATTACTGGCGAGATTGGTTTTGTGCAGTATGGGATGACGATGTTTCTTCAAACGAATTCAGTTACACATTGTGTGGAGGCTTTTTTCTTCGTTGGGAGTATGGACGCAACATCCTTGTGTCTAGCCGAGACAAAACTGCTCCAAGAATGAACGTAGCCAATGCTAAGGCAGAGTTGAACAAGTTTGAGTTTATACTTTATGTGGGTATTAGGTATGATGGTACAAAGATAATCAAAGATTTCTCGAAAGCCAATCCAATTTTTGACGTAATAAACGTAAATAATGCATGTTGTATCGCTGTTATTAAAAAGCATGCTAATACTTACTGGCATAAGTCAGATTACACTCGACTTGCAACTAAAGACTTGTACTATTCCTGGTGGCTTGTTATATTTGGTTAAACAGTTGAAAAAATTTATGTAACAAAAACTTCAAATAGTTCTTTGAAAAATTATCGGACAAATAATGAGGTCAACAATGACAATATAGATTAAGGATGCTGATCAAATAAAATTATATATTTTTAGTATTTCTGTAGAATCTCCACATAATCATATTTTTGGGCTGCTTCACATTCGGACATTAAATGCTTTTTAACTATTGCAACGGTTTATGCATTTGACCATCGCTGTGTTTTACGGATATGAACATTGCTACGTTTTACGAAAATTAGCATTGCTATGTTTACGGATATGACCCTCGCTACTTTTTACGGATATGACCCTCGCTACGTTTTGCGAATATGATCATTGCTATGTTTACGGATATGACCCTCGCTACGTTTTACGGATATGACCATGGCTATGTTTACGGATATGACCCTCGCTACGTTTTACGGATATGACCATTGCTATGTCTACGGATATGACCATCGCTTCATTTTACGGATATGACCATTGCTACGTTTTACGGATATGACCATGGCTATGTTTACGGATATGACCCTAGCTACATTTACGGATGTGACCATTGCTATGTCTACGGATATGACCATCGCTTCATTTTACGGATATGACCATGGCTATGTTTACAGACATGACCATTGCTATGTTTACTGATATGGCCCTCGCGATGTTTTACAGATATGACCATCGCTATGTTTTACGGAAATATGATTTTGGCTGTACATACGTTTTATCTAATGAGACTCAATCAGCCAATGTTCTAAAATAATGAAAATCTATCCCTGTGATGATATGAAGATATAATCATTTTAAGTCAATGGTGTATATCCCCATGTTAAGTCAATCCTTGCTGAAATCCTCATTTTCTTAGTAGAAAATTGGTTGATTAAGCCTCAATCAGTAGATATATGTTACTGAACATATTTTAAATCAATCATAACTGGTTTGGATAAGGGTTCTTAAACAGAATATTTCACTTGGTTTTGAAAGGTTTGGGTAACTTACTTCTATAATATAGTATAGACATGCTGATCAATCGTATCCAGAACATTACATGTTTAATTGGTAACAGAACAAGAACATTTTTGTAAATGACTCTCCTGATTTAATTACCATTCATTGTAAAAATTGCAGAACTAGGAAAACAAAGAGACACGACTAGTTCTGCTCTGGCTACTATTAAACCATTTTCTATGGTTACTGGGATTAAAATATATGGTATATGGTTTTTATTATATCATTGTCTTATTTAAAATTATATTATTACAATATTCTTGTCTTATTTGATCGGGAAAGGACCTTATACACCCTCCATTGGGATCTCCCCATGGGAAAAAAATAATTCATCTGATTTTTCAAAATGAGTATTCTGCTTCAATTATTACATTTATATGCACACTAGTATCTTGTTGACCTATATTCAGCACTGCATTGATGTATAGGCCACTTATTAGGGTCGTATATAATTCAATCATGAAGTGTAGAGGCATAGATTCCAAACCAGGAAGTATTTTTTGTGTCTGTCAAAATCCATTTACATCCTACGCATCCCTGCATCTTATCCAAATATGTTACTACATAATGAAATATAATAGTATAATCTTTGGTTTTACAAACTTGTATGATATTTGATAAGTGTAAAAGTTGTTTTTGGAGCATTTTTCTATAGCCATTTTGTAGGGAAAAAATGATGAAAAATGTACAATCTTTTAATTTTAAGTATGACCTGAATCGATTGCAAACTTCATATTTGCACATTTGATGAGATAAACCATTTGTGTCGTATTGTGTAATTATTAAGTTTGCAATCGATTCAGGTCATAGTGTATTTTGGTATTTCTGTGATAACCAATGGAAACCAATGGCCTCTATTGGGATCTGCTGATATCCTCATGTTAAGTCAATGGTGCACAGCCCCACGTAAGTCAATACAACCTTACTGAACGAAATGATCCCTATCTCAGCTTATGTGTGTCCGAGCACTTTAATATTTCTAAAGTATTATATTACATTTTATTCTTCATGTTACACCTACGAATGATTCATTTTGACCATAGGGATGTTTGCCAATAATTGCACCTTGTCCTTTCAAACAAATGTTTTTCATTTCAAACAACATATTTTATATTAATGATAATATCGAGTTTACTTTGCTTTAATATTTTTAAGTCCTTTTCAGGTTCTTGATCATGATCTTCTTGAATGAGCCCCTGGCAACGACGAAAAGTCTTAATTGTTTGGAATGTAAACTATAACAGCTGGCTATGAATTAACAATTGGCAATCCAAAAGATTTGAGCTAATATCTTCATAAGACCAAAACTCACGATTCAAATTCTGAAGTGAAAAATGGCGGCTGTTCGATTTTAAAATTTTCAATTTCGACATGACTCCATATACGGCTGACTATCGAGATGAAATGATGGGGGCCAATCCTCCTTCCTAGCAGACGACCTAGGTCAATCAGCATGATTCCAAGGAGGATTGGCAGCCATTATTTAAACTCGATACTTGAAACAATTTAGTAAAATTATTTCTATAACTTTTCTTTGGACCAAGTATTACGCTAAAAGATGTACATTTCGAATATTATGGTAATATTCAAATTTCATCGGCAGTTCAAGTCTTCAAAATATGAGGAATATTAATTGTTACCAAATTGGTCCACGCCGGGCAACGGGGTATCAAGTTTGAATAACAGCTTCCAATCCTCCTTGGCATGATTCATTTCCGGAAACCTGGCAGTAGGGTGGCTCAAAATAATTTTTTTTTGGAAATGTTATGCTCCCTATGTGAATCGAGTTGCATTTTGGGGTAAATATCACCTGTGATTTTTTTCAAAATTTTTAGTCAACTTTTAGGGGTCCCCCACAGCCTTTGAAGTTTGCCCATAGGCTTAACATTAGTGGGCGTCGCCCAAAATTGTACTTTGTAGTAGTTTTCTTCTAGAGTGATTTATATATGCTGTTTGAAGAAAAACAACATTGTATATGATATGATTAGATGTTTAAATCATCATATTACTCTGTTTCATCATGTGAACTTATATAAAAGGTTATACTAACAATATCCTATTAACAAAATATCAGGTACATTCGACCAGTATAATTATTTTAACAAGTAAGGTTTTAGAGAATCATGTCTCATATATGATTTGGTATTGTCATTTTAATGGTTTAAACTGTAAAAGGTATATTCATTCTTGACATTTAATGTTTTTTAAACATGATTTAGATCAGCTTTTCTTATATATGGCACTCTTCCTCTATGATCTGAGCGTACAACACATACATTGTCAAGATGCGCCACGTCACGGGTCATTTGAGAGCATCCCTGTACAAGCTTCACTGGTCGTTCAGCTGGATCATTAAGAGAATGCAGGTCTTGACAGAAATGCTATCGCCAGTACGACCCTGATATAGCAAATGCAGCTCTTCGCAGTGCAAGATGCCATCTATGGTACCTCTGCCCTGAATTAGTTGTTATGTCCCTATTCAACGAATTCACTGTTAGAGAGGAGAAGCAGGATCTTGCTACAGCACTGCTCAGCATCTCACAGCCTGTACAATTTGCAACTGGTAAACCAGGACAGCCTGACTTCAACCCAGTTGCTGCTCACTTAGGCAATGTTAAACCATCACTAGCAATGTTTGTAACTGAGAGATCTAATGGCTCTTATTTCACCTCCTAGAATCAGATCCAATTATATGCCATTGGCTTCAAGAGAATCCCGTTGCATGGCATACATATCCAACGTATGTTCAAACCCAGAATTTCTGTCAAGACCTGCATTCTGATAATGATCCAGCTGAACGGCCAGTGAAGCTTGTACAGGAATGCTCTCAAATGACCCGTGACGTGGCACATCGTGACAATGTATGTGTTGTACGCTCAGAACATAGAGGAAGAGTGCTATATATAAGAAAAGCTGATCTGAATCATGTTTAAAAAACATTAAATGTCAAGAATGAATATACCTTTTACAGTTTAAACCATTATAATGACAATTATACCAAATCATATATGAGAATGATTCTCTAAAACTGTACTTCTTCAAATAATTATACTGATCGAATGTACCTGGTATTTTGTTGATAGGACATCATAAGTATAACCTTTTATGTAAGTTCACATGATGAAACAGAGTAATATGATGATTTAAACATCTAATCATATCATATACAATGTTGTCTTTCTTCAAACAACATAAATAAATCACTAGAAAAAAAGCTTCTACAAAGTACAATTTTGGGCGACGCCCACTAATGTTAAGCCTATGGGCAAACTTCAAAGGCTGTGGGGGACCCCTAAAAGTTGACTAAAAATTTTGAAAAAAATCACAGGTGATATTTACCCCAAAATGCAACTCGATTCACATAGGGAGCATAACATTTCCAAAAAAAAATTATTTTGAGCCACCCTACCTGGCAGACGACTCAAGTGAATATCAGCTGATTAGACGACAAATAAGGAGCGCAATCAAGAAGATAATGAATTTTGTGTATTATTTTTATTTTGTTGCATAAATAAATAATTTGCAAATAGATGAGGTGTTCTTGTTACTAATGCGTAGCTTATGTATTTGTCATATAATAGTTAATACGCTGTTGGTCAAATATATGGAATACTGGGTATTTAACAAAAATCAGTATATTGTCTTTACTTTAAGATTTACCAAAGCTTTAATTGCACAGACATATGCATGAGTGGCTGGTTTTAAATGTTAAGTTAAAAATGTGCTCAAGGAAAGCTTATTAGTCTGAAGAATCTTTAACAGAGGTTTCTCCAATATTTCAATGGATTTTGACGGATTAATCCCTGGGAAATGCGAAATGTTGTTTGCCTCAAATGTATTAACTTTGTTATTCCTAGACGAAAAATATCTGAAAAATCTCCATACATTAAACTTTGAGAAGGCATTGAAAACAGGAAATCAATAGCCAATTTTAAAAATTCTATATTAATGAATAGCAGGGTACATTATTAATACAAGTAGGTAGAAATTACAAATCAAAAAATCAGTTAAAACGTAGTTAAAAGTTAAAAGTAGTAAAAACACACAGTATAAACATTATTGTCAAGGTTCCATGTAATCCTCTGATAATATGACATCAATCTCCTTCCAAGATTTGCCACTGCAAAGAAACCCTTTTTGAACCAAACATATCCTAAGAAGATAATTTCCGCATATATATGAGGTAATTTTACCAAAATCATTTCTAATCGTATAAAGAACACTATCTTTCCTTAATACTAGGATCGATTTAACCCATTTTACTGAAGGATAACGAAGACTTCTCAAATAAAGTCATACTCTTGAATTTGATTTTTCCTCGTCCACGACCCGGATTGTGCAGTGAAGTTGATGACATCATCAAAACATTATTCTATTTACCTAGCTAAGGATGAAAACGCGTGAATGCCCAATTTCACTAATACCCGCCTGTCCTGCTGTTTGTTTTAAAAGCAAATTGGATAAAGGATCTAGTGCACCCGCCATTATGATCTCCCCATGAACAAAATGAATCATTTTTAGGTGTAACATAAAGAATACAATGTCACATAATACTGTGGAAAATATTTAAGCGTTTGGACCCAAATGGGCTGAGGTTGAGGTCATTACCCCCCTATCACACCAAACTAGTTCTTACCCGTTCTTGCCAGTCCTACGAAAACGTCGTAAAACGGGCTCACTCTGGCTGTGGTCGGGAAATATGTCTGAAATAATTAGCTTCTTCGTTCTTAAACAGTCTTCAATACGTCCATCTCGTTCGCAGTTCGTTTAGGTCGCACCACATCGGTGTGCAACGTCGTAGAACGCGTCCCTTAGTCTAGAAGGTCAACATGACCTGATTACAGAACGGTATGGTCGCCATCGAATTTTGAATCGATTCAAAATTCTAAAATCACATTCCCGTCTGAGAACGTTCATAAAGTTCGTAAATAGACCTTAGAAAGTTACAGGTAGGTACGTTCATTCCGTTCGCACACAGTTTAAAACCAGTTTTGAAGAACGCAGTGGCAACTTGTTTGGTGTGATAGCTATATTTTTGCTAACTCGTTCATAAGCAGTGTTAAATACGTTCTTAATCAGTTTTAACCCGTTTGCAATTAGTTCTACCTCGTTCTCAACACGTCCTCAGACAGTTCAACTCGTTGTTTAAACGTCCCTAGTAGGATTGAAGTACGACGATTCCGTTCGTAGTACGTCCAGCTCGTCGTTAGTACGTTGTCACTCGTTCTAATTGTAGAACGTGACGACCACGAGAACATTTTGAGCATTGTCTAAGTTCAAGAGGACCTACCCGTTCGAGTACGTTCGATGAAGTTTGTAAATAGATCCCAAACGGTTCTTAGTAGGTCCAATCCGTTCGTACACAGTTGAAGCCCGTTTTCGAGAACGTAGTGAGAACTAGTTTGGTGTGATAGTAGGGTTAAGTTCAGCAAGGGTGTATTGACTTGCCATTGGATGTGCTCCATTGACTTAACATGTAGATATCATCAGATTCCAATGGAGGCCATTGGTTTCTATTGATTTTAACAAAAATACCTAAAATACACTATGACCTGAATCGATTGCAAATTAAATAATTTCACAATATGACACAAATGGTATATCACATCAGATGTGCAAATATAAAGTTTGCAATCGATTCAGGTCATTCTTCAAATTAAAGGCTTATACATTTTTTTCATCATTTTTTTCCTACAAAATGGCTATAGGAAAATGCTTCAAAAGCAACTTTTACACATATGAAATCCCATACAACTTTGTAAATCCAAAGATTATACTGTTATGTTTCATTAATTAATAACATATTTGGATAAGATGTAGGGATGTGTAGGATGAAAATGGATTTTGACAGACACAAAAACACTTCCTGGTTTGGTATCTCAACCCCTGTACACTTTATGATTGAATATTGGCCCTAATAAGTGGCCCATTCATCAATACAGTGCTGAATATAGGTCAAAAAGATACTAGTGTACATATAAATGTAATAATAAAAGCAGTATTTTTATTTTGAAAAATCAGATGAATTATTTTTTCCTCATGGGGAGATCCCAATGGAGGGTGTATAAGGTCCTTTTCATTGTAGAAAAGTAAGTTTTTTTTCATCGTTTTAACCAACAAAGAGGTTGATTTGTTTCCAAATAGTTTACCAGTATGTCAATCAAGATTTTGACTGGAATATGTCACCTTAATGGATGATGTAATCACCTTACAGTACAATATATAGAATATTTGCTTTATGTTTTGCTGTAGAGGAAAACATAGTACATTTGTACAATGTCGAAGTTATGAACAAATCGCAAAGCACAGGTCGAGCGATTAGTTAGCTACAATGTGATAATTACGGTATGCAAATATTCACAATTCACAGACACCATATTTTCTAATTTATCGCAGCATTCATAGACTTGCGATGGGCAGAGTGAATGTACGTTAATTATCTCATAAAGAAATAAAGTGCGGTGGAATAGGTCCGCTGTGTGAGTTATCACTGCCATGTTAAAACTCCATTCGATTTTGATATATGCGGGGGTCCCAAATCACTCTCCAATTAGTTTCAACCCCAACTTAACTCGGTTAGTTTCATCACTGCCAAAATAGAATTTGAGTTAGTATCCTTTAGCGAAGCCATTATTTTTCTGATTTTGGGAAATATTTAAGCATTTCTTCGAAGTTGTTGACAATCGGACCTTTTTGGCACGGCGAAATATTAAATTGGAATCTGGATTCTACTTGGTTTATAGCTAAATAATCGAAAGTACGAAACAAAGATCACCATCTTGGGTGATGCTGTGGTCTAAGAAGAGGGTAAGCCCCAGAGCTAGCGATGACAGACATAATTACGTTTCTTGCTTACCACCTTCATTTGTCAGAATTTTCAACCGCTAGTTTGCAAATACAACACGTCGTTGTGATGTTCTAATCTATGTTGGCATATTCCTTACATCTTTCTTTATCTTTACGTAAAATGCATCAAGAGATGTAAAGAATAATGTACTCTATGTTGCAATATGTTTTGATATTTAAATAGAAACGTCACCAATTTTAAGGAAAATTGTTATTTTTGATTTGTTTACATTTGATTTTTCATGCACTTGGAAGTAGATTATCTTTCCAAAACTTTGAATTGGACGTTAAACAAAGAATCAATAAAAAACAGTGTGTTATGTATATATCTATTCGTGATGATAGTATTCACTGGACAAGGTAACAGCGGTTTCGTCAGACATTACTCCCAAAACTTTTCAATAGCATTGCATGCAGTACTTCCGGTTGGCCAACAACAGCATGTATTGCGTTCCGCAGTGTCAGTACACAGATCTTCGAAGAGATCAATCTCAGCAAGACTTCCTTCAGGACATCCTCTGTTATCGACATCTGGATTTCCAGCATAACATCGGCCACACTCGTTTACCTCCAGCAAGCTTACTCGACAGTCATCACTACATAACTGCTCCGCTGAAACCAAAAATATTATTACAAACTTTGAGATTTTTTTAAAAAGAGCCCACTGACGGATCCAGGGGAGGGGCCATGGAGCGCTCCGCCCCTCCCCAGTGGCGGATCCAGGAACCAACAAGTTGGGGCCCAAATTTAATTTTTGAGAAAAAAAACTCCGCGCTTGCGCGCAAAAAAATTTTGGGCCCCTAAAACCGAAAAGTGGGCCCAAATTTTGAAAAATTGAGGCCCATTTTCTTCAAAATTTGCCCTAAAATTAAAAAAATAAGGCCTTAGAAGGCCAAATAATGACCAAAAGGCCCACTTTTTGGGGCCTTAAGGCCTTTTTTGGCCTAAAATTCTTTTTGGCCCAACTTTTTTTTTTCTGGGCCAACCAATGGGCCCCCCCCCCGGATCCGCCATAGCTCCCCCTTGGGCAAAACTTGGCATTTTGGGCCTTTTTGGCCTAATCATCTCAAATGGCCTTTTATTTTCAAAATGTTGGCCTGATTTTTGCTTTTAGGGGCACACAAGCGCGGACATTTTAGGGTTGACTTAAAATGTTCCAACACCCCGACTTCTGGATCTGCCAGTGGAGGCTTATATTGAATTTTGCTGCACGCCGTGAAGCTCATTATGTGTGGAACCATAACAAAGCAAAGGTGTGTTCTAACTTCATTCTTGTGACATAAAGGTCATAAATTATGCATCGAATTACATAACCATTGCGCCGCTTTGTTTTTATCTCTAGTCGGAGCTGTTGGTCATACCAAAGTGCATATTAAGCGTTAAATGAACAAAAGTATGCGTAAAATCCATTATACAAACACATTTAAGTTAGGGGCAAAGAACGAGCATGTGAACCACTCAAGATTATAAATCAACATTTCAAACTAAATAACATTGTAATGTCATCGATAAGTGTAAGTTACAGTATTTGGTATCATAATTATTGGCCATGGCTTCCCAAAATCAAGAGAAATGTGGAACAAAGTATAGCTATAGGGATAAGCAGTACGATGTAGATTTTCTAAATCAACGAATCATTTGTATATGACTTTTATTGCTTGAAACCCACAATTTTGAACATTTCCATAGTTAAATACTTTATTTTGAGATCAATTAATGTGGCGTGTTTTTGATACTGAATTTTAAAATAAATGGCCAAAAAATCGAAAATCTCCTCGACAATATAAATGAAGTGCCATGCTGCAATCTATCTTTAATTTTTAATGGAGACTACATGCATTCAACTATTTGAAAGTTCTATAGATTTTTTAATTCTTCGAAAAAACTAAATACTTTCGTTCTGCTCAATGTCTTTAAAAATCTAAGCGATAACAGTGACGTTTGAGTTAAAATTTTGCCCAAGTGTTTGTCTAAAAACAAAAGGATGTAATCCTAGTTTTCAATTACGAAAATGTTTTATAACTGTTAGATCAAGCACACTAAATGAATATTATACGTCTTACTTGCAATAGCAACCGCCACGACAGATATAAGCAACAGCAATTTCATATTCAACTCAAAGAAGGCCTCCTCAACGGAATAGTGAACGAGAAAGATCAGATTTTTTAATTTTAACAATTTAGGAGTTCCACCTGTGAATTTGCCAGTTGTTTGTAACGGAAAGTGAACTTTTTAACTTTGATAAAAGTTGATAAGAATCGAGACAGACATTTACAATGAACTTGTAGCACTTTTGCACTTAGTACAAAGCATGTCCAGTTAAAGTGGCAACAAATATTCCAAAGTGTAAAGTGCGGAAGCAATATTTTCAAAATCATATTTTTGTCTGAAAAGGAATTGAGTTGTCTGAAAGAATTTTAAAGTTACAGGGGCGTAGCTCGTGGCTATAGCTAGCAAATGTCCCCAAAATGCGGAGGAATTCACCCCTGGGAATTTTTAAAAATCCAATTGTATATGCTGCATCCTAAGCATTTCAAACTATAATTTGTTAATGTTATTTTCAAAGAATTTCACAAAATTGATTTTTTATTTTGTGGGGGTGGTCACGGTTGCACCCACCGCGATTACGCCTTTGAGCTATTTATTGTAGACGGTAAGAGTTATAGCCAAATAAAGATTTAAACTAAATACAGGGTGTTCCAAAAGTAACAGGACTAGTGCTGGCAATTTGTTAAATATGCACCAATCGTCTTCAAAATTTTACATAATGTACTTTCATGTATCGTGACTAAGACTGCAAAGTTTCGACAAAATATATGAAACTCGGGTAGAGTTATGGTTGTTATAGTAACATGACATCGCAATACCCGGGGTAACATTCCAAGCAAAAGGTTACAGAGACATTAAGCATTTTGTACATCCCATATAATTTTGTAAATGCCATATCAAAGTTGAAATGCAACAGCTGGTGGGAATTACATTTGTTTTACATCATTTGATATTCCTATCTATCCTCTACTTTGAAAAATAGGCTCCTCTTTGGTCAGTCCAAGAGTTGTACTCTGTATCCATGACCCAAACACATGAGTAAACCCATTTGAGGACATGTCACAATTGGACAATTTGGAGAAGGTCATTCTCATCTTTAAAGAACTTACAGCACTGATTAGCATTCTGTTCTCAATATAAGTAAAAATAAAAATTAGATATTGCATGATCAGAAGAGTATGGTGCATGGTTTTAGATCTCAAGACCTAGCTCCTCTTTAACTGCATGGTCTTTAATGGTGACCTGCAGGCAGGCGCGCTATCAAGGTGGATGGCTGGCTTCAAATTGGGTCTTTTCAAAAAATCAACCGTGAATTGTTCAGACTGTTATACATATGGATATTCCAGGAAATTGAATAAATATTATTATTATTATTATGAAATTATGCTTGAATCTGAGTTGTATAGCAACATCTTTGCAACAAAGCAACTAATAAATAAACATGAAATGTTGTATCATAAAAGGTGAATTGGATACTTTCTTCATGTTAGATATCACATTTTCAGGCAAAAAAGTTGCCCGGGTATTGGAATGTCATGTTACTATAGTAACCATAACTCTAACCGCATTTCATAATTTTTTCTAAAACTTTACAATTTAAGTTGCAATACTTCAAAGTACAATTTGTGAAAATTTCAAGACACTTAGTGCAAAATTGACAAAATGCCAGCACCAGTCCTGTTACTTTTGGAACACCCTGTAGTGACAACTTTCAAAAAATCACTTTCATTCTCATCCCTGATCTTTGTTGGACCTTTGACTTCAATTTCCTATAGACGGATGTAGGTTAAAATACATTTTGACAGATTTAAAACTAGTTTGCTTTTGGGCTAATGGGCTAGATATATGAACTGCTAAAAATATATATGGACTACTGTATCTTTTATAAAACTAAACAGGGATCTAGTTTTGCTTCAAGACGTGTACCCCCCCCCCCCACACACACACACACTTATGCACTTTATCAACGCAGTATTGTAACCACTGCCTAGTTACCAGTGCTGCCATCTGGGATCACCGGAAGTGGAAATTATAAATTAATTAATAATGTGGGGACTATTTAAAGTGCCCGATAAACTATAAAATGCGCATGCGTCCAGGTGTTGATAAACTATAAATAGCGAAAATCCAGGGTTTGTCACCACAAGGTAAGCCAGGACGTGTTGAGAGAACAGCTAGTGTTGATATTGAATTTATATGTAGCCAGATAAGTTTCCTTATTGAAATTACATATGGTTATTAGCAATACTTTGTAGGTGCTAAATAATAAAATATTTAGAGTATATATGAGAGAAATTGGTCATTTCGAACCTGTTGAAAAGTTTGTGGCTCTCCGCTACACCGGGGAATTTACTTCCATGAGTACACACATAAATGTGGGGTTCCCCAAGAGGTACGCGACAAGGTGACTTGGCATCAAATGTGCGACTAAATGCTACTATCGAGAAGATAAGATAACGAATACGACAATAAGTTATTGCATGTGACAATTCCGAGCCTTCATTTCACTGAAGTATTTTGAAGTGAAAATAGGATTTTTGTTTTGATACATGGATTCAGATGAACGTAACTTTATTCTGACAACTAATCAAAACTGAACAAAATTGATTGTGCGTAACAGACAATTTATTGTTTTACAATGTTTTAATTGGCTAAACGAATGAAACCAACAAATTATGACATGTAAAATGACTATTTTGAAATGTAAAATTTAAAAGTGACAAACACAACCTCCATATCCACTCCTTGGGAGCCCTAGTAAATTAGTAATATGTACATGCAGCAGTGGTAGTGTACAGCTTATTATCACACTACGCTTTGTATTCTAAAGCCTGTTGTTTGTAATAACACTGTTCACTCAACGTATGTTTTGTGTGTGGGCAGTCAACGATAATCATTGTTTTATCCCGGTTATACAATAATATAACATGTATGACCTCGGCAATTATAACAGAACCGTACTAAACGAAAAAACGCAAATAAGAGAAAGCTTTCACACACATATAAAAAATGAACTAGTCTAATCCGCCAGTATAAACTCTGTGCTATACGTAGCCGGTTCAGGCGCACACTTTAAGAGATCAAAACACCAGACTTGCATTGAGTAATGATTCTGATTTCGAATTTTTCTGGTTATCGGAAAAGAATAGGTTATTGAAAGTTTGAACTGACTGGAGAGGTCACCAATGACAACTGTAATTGGCGGGGGTCACAATGGCTTGTAACTAGACTATAGGGATCCGTTGGGTAGTTGATTAATCCTCACTTTATTAGCCAAGTACAACGGACAGGCATTCCCCCTTAAAATATCTAGTGACTTGATATTGTGACTTCTTATACTGCCTGTATGAATATGGTCCGTAAAATCATTCAAAACAAAAATGAAAGGAATACTTTATAAAGTTGAAGGCATTTATCTACTTACATCTACTTGTACAAACAGTTTAAAATTTGTATTAATCTTGGTGGCGAATTACAACAAACGAAATTCTATTTCAATTTTTATTACCTTACACATACCATACATGATCATATTCACGCATGTTCAAATAATAACAGTTCATCTCCATGTACAGAGGATTTCGAAACAGTATAGTTTACAAATAGGCTAGGCAAATGGAAGTTTAACATCCCAAAAATTGCAACAGTTTTTAAATTAGGCTTATATTGTATATTGATACCAGTTGAAAAACATATCAAAAATATAGAAAAATATATGCAGTGGACAAATATGAAATGTCACATTCCAGGTACCCCCCTCCAAATTTGGGTATGGGATTGTAAATATTTTTTTATTTCAAAATGGAATACTCTTGTCAACTAAACGAGTAATATTATGATAGTTTACTGACATAAGAGCAACTAAAAATTGTTAACCAACTATTTGAGTGCAATAATTGGCATTTCTAGCGCCAAATATCTGAAAATAGGCCATCAAATAGCCCGAATTTAATATAACAATGTATTTATTTCTGTATCAATTCATCAGAATTGCATGAAAAATATCAAGGAGGGTATTGTACACCTGAACATTGTCTTTGATAAGTATCAGGGTCATTAAGTGAATATTGAGCGTGAAAATAATATTTGAAATTTCAATATTTTACCACACCCACTTTTGGGGTGACCTTACTTTTGTTTAATTACTTCCAAGATATGTCATATTTGAACTCAATAGCACAACTAAATTATTTGTAAAGGCTTATTTCGTCCTGAAAACAGTTTTTAGAGGTTTTCAGGAAAGGATTATGTAAAAAAAAGTAGAAAAACAGCAAATGCCAGCTGAAATATAGGGGAAGCCCTACTTTTAGTTGATAACTGTTAAATTATCAAATGTTTTTTCCTTTTAAATTCAATTTGATATATAATATACTTTTTCTGGTAAAACAGAGAACGATTTGTTACAATCAGTGGTCAAAAAATGTCCTTGAAAAGGCAACAAAATGTTACATATCCCTGTCCCTGACATCAGTTTATTAATATGAGCCAAAAAAGGTAACCCAACCAAATGTTTGTTAATAACCCAGTCATTCAGCATGGGTTTGACATCGTACTTGGCACAATTACCTTGTTCAATGTTCTTTCATTCTACTAAGTGTCATTGATCTATCCTTAATAGTCACGATTTTATGGCCATTTACAAAATGTGCTCAAAATATCGAAATGTGCCTAACTGACTGGACATCAATACCACCAGTTTTTTTTTTTATCTGTGGACCTTTTTTCGATACTAACAACACTTGAAACATTAAAACAAGAGATAAGAATGAAGATGAGAGTCATAACACATGATTTTTATGCTCCTGATTTGAACAACAACGCACGATATGTTCAAGTTGGCCTCCAGGCATGACACCCATATTTCATGGCATGGTATAAAATGGCCATAAAATCGTGACCACTAGAGACCACTGAGACTGGGTAGATTGATAATACATTGACCAAGACTCAATTCTGCCAAATATGACACTAAATCCATGCAGGATGATTGGACTGGATTATTAAGATTTGTTTGGATTACCTTTTTGGCTCGCCCTGTATTAAGGAATTTTTTTTACTTTTGACTAAGGTGTTCTTAACCACACAGTGATATTGAGAAATGAAATGAAGTTCAACTGAAGAATGTTCGATTTCAAGATGAAATTCAATAAAAAATGAGGAAAAGGTTTCTACATTAATAAATCCTCCTGAGTTAACTAGTGTAACGCAAAGTAAATCCCTGGTCTTTATACAGGGCCTGGTTCGATTATGTTATGTTCATTATCAAAAATGCTGCCTTAATTTTGTAATCTTAACCTTCATATATGTGTCTTACTTATAGAGAACAAAAAAGAATGCTGATTAAATAAGTTTAATACTATTATGTTGTAACAACAATCAGTTACAACCTTGTCTATCACCAGCCTTCATCAGGGGCGGATATGGGAACCAACAAGGGGGGGGGCAAATGTCAGGTCTGAGAAAAAAACTTCCGCGGAAAGAATTTTGGGCCCCTAAAACCCTGAAGTGGGCCCAAATTTTGAAATATTGAGACCCATTTTCTTCAATTAAAAAATAGGGCTTTAAAAGGCCCATTTATGACCAAAAATGTCCACTTTTCGGGGCCTTAAGGCCTTTTTTGGGCCCAATTTTTTTTCTGGGCCTGCCCAAGGGGGTGGGAGGGGCCCAGATCTGCCAGTGTTATTTAGTCAGCATTATTCTCATGATCAGTAATGGAGGTATTTGCACAAATGCCTTTGCATACCTTACATGTCAAAGAACAGTTATCACAGGCTGGTATCGAAATATTTGTCCGCTGTGACGGAGCATGCTATTTTTCATAAAGACACTAAGAATACTTCACGATTTATTTTTTAACTCATATGTTTCGTTATACCATACAAAATTATTTACTCCATGCAATGGATATATCATTTGCGGGTAACTTTCACTTCTGTTTGAAGTCCAATTACGCTGGGAAGAAAAGCTATTGAAAATGGCGCCGGAGTATCAAACTTCAAAATGTACCATTTCTAGTTTAACTTTCTAATGGCACGATATAGTGACACGATAATATTTGCACATGGTTTTAGCATAACTATGAAGGTATACATGAGATGTTTCATGTATTTGGTCTTTTTAATTCTTATATAAAAAACAATGTTTAATTATTTTGTCCGCTGTGACGGAGCAGTTGCAAATGTTAACTGTGAAAATGCTCCGTCACAGCGGACAAAAAATATAAATATTATTTTTTATAAAAAAATTAAAAAGACCCAATGCATTAATATCTCATTAATACATTCAGAGTTATGGTGAAAACATATGTTAATATTATCGTGTCACTATATCATGCCATTAAAAAGTTAAAAAAGAAATGGTACATTTTAGAGTTTGATACGCTGGCGCCGTTTTCAATAGATTTTACTCCTAGCATTATTGGACTTCAAACAGAAGTGAAGGTTACACGCAAATGATATATCCATTGCATGGAGTAAGTAATTATATTTGATATAACGAAACATATGAGTTAAAAAATAAATCGTGAAGCATTCTTAGTGTTTTTATGAAAAATAGCATGCTCCGTCACAGCGGACAAATCTTTCGTTACCAGCCTGTGGTTATTTCATTTTTCTACAAGAACATCTCATAGAAATACAATCTGCCTTACACACACAATGGATGATCTCTGAGAAAGGGGAGCTGCATTTAGGCAATTGGTACATACACTCCCTTCCATAAGTTTGGCAACCTTTTTCCCCCATTGAACTACGTGTTAAAGCCTCTTTACCTTTGAATTTTTATTTACTTAACCTGCGATGAAAATACTTATACTATTGATGGAAACGTAATTTGACTTTAATTCCAATACCTCCAAATTTTCTCAATTTTTTTCCTCAATTACAATAGGTCGAAAATTGATGATGAATTTGATGAATTTTTGAAAATCGACATTCCTATGTTAACCAATGGGAAATGGTAGGTTTGCCGCAAGTCATATGACAGAATATCCATCAATCCGAGTCCTTGCAAAAAATACGAGTTAGGCAGGTAATTGAATTTGCTAACTTTATTTAACAAAAAATTGATATGTTTCTTCAGGTTCAACAAAGTTATAGGGCTTTAAAGTCAAAATTGTTTTTCAAAAAACCTCTCCCATTGAAATAACACAGGAGACGAAAAATAATTTTCAAAAATGACTTTGAAGCGCTGTAACTTTAATATTCATCAAATAAACTAAACACTTAGTGTTCAAAAAAGTTAGACAATTCAATTTTCTATATGAAAATATTTTTTGCTGAATCTTTTACTGAGAACATATCCTGATTTCTGATTTGCCCTGAACCCTCCATTTCCCATTGGATTACATGAGAATGACGATTTTCAAAAATTCAACAAATTTATCATCAATTTTCGACCTATTGTAATTGAGGAAAAAAATTGAGAAAATTTGGAGGTATTGGAAATAAAGTCAACTTAGGTTTCCATCAATATCATAAGTTATTTCATCGCCGGTTAAGTAAATAAAAATTCAAACGTAAAGAGGCTTTAACACGTAGTTCAATGGAGAAAAAAGGTTGCCAAACTTATGGAGGGGAGTGTAGTTTCGTTGCTTATTTCCCAGCCCAATTAATGAAGGCAGTTTATTTCCCTCCCACTCCTGGATCTGATGGTACACTCTGTAACTGTGGTATTCCGCAGCATCAGAAAATTGGAGGAAGAACACGGGGCTGCAATAATTCAGATCTTGCTGCTCTCTTTTAATAGAATTTTAGAAGCCTAAGATAATTTAGGGTTTCACCATTTTTCCACCATAAATTGACAAAAGAGCATGTTCCTCTGCAATGACAGAATTGCTTGCATTTCACTGGTTTTCTACTTGTTTACGTTGTAACAAATTGTCGGAACATCGAAGGTTTGATTTTTCTTTTTCTTTATTTCACACATTGTAGGCAGAATTCCCACAACATTGTTATCCGAACATGTATCAGTATTATATGTTTAAAAAATGTACATATTTGCGAACAAATAGTTCAGAAGACAACAGAATCTTCGATTTAATTCCTCACTTAAGTTACATAAACGGTATTTCGATAAACAATTAAGATCTGCACTTTTAAACCAAACCGTTTATTTAACTTAAGTAAGGAATTAAATCAACAATTCTGTGAGAAAAAAACATCGTGGGGATTCTGCCTACAACGCGTGAAAAAAAGGAAAAAAGAAATATCGTACTTTCGACGTTTAGACATTTTGTTACCGAAACGACAAGCGTAATCGAGCGGATCACCAGTGCTTTTGGTAATTTAAAAACAACCGCTTGTTTTCTCAAGAGCTCACTCTTTTTTTATCTGCCTCAATGATAGCCTCTTATCTATGCCATATATAACCTGAATGCGATGTCACACCCCAGAAAAGAAACAAAATATTGTCACAGACCACTTTTCCCAAAGACAATCTTATTTCATTTATATTCCAACATTTTGTTTCTTGGGTTGCTGCTTTTGGTTCAGGTTTGAAGAAAATGTTGAAGTTTGTGTTTTGTGCATGATAAATGAGAAGCATAAGGAGATCTGTATGAGTACTGTATTTGAGGTTAGGAAACTTTGGATTGCAGTTTTCACAATCACAATATCTGCATCCGATTCTGAATGCAGCACATGTACACTCAATGTTTTCCAACCTGACAGACAGAATTACCATCATTCCTATGCACCGAAATTATATTAATGAAAGACTCCCCAGATATCTGAGATTTTAATGTTCTCTGTCAGTTTAAATTCCGCTTAATAACCATAAATTCGTTTCTACAGCATTATACATCCAATTGATAGTTCCATAGTAATGTACTCTTATGTAATGATTTATGATCTGATGAATTTAAATATATGCAAATTTTGTAATTGCGGATTGTAATTAATAATTTAAACAATATTAAATTCCACAAAAACTACAACTTACATTATTTAGATAAGCCTAGTATAGAGCAGTTATCAAATACCCTAATATCAGAGTGGTGATATGTAATTATTCATCAAATAAAAGTGAGGTCACCTTAACATTTCACCTGGTGCAACTAATAATTCCTATTTTTCATACTAATAAGGTATAAACCTTCACAAAACTTGTATTTTAGATGATGACAAGCCTATATAAATGATTTAGATGTCAACTCTAATACAAATGTGATGCATTGTGGGAGTTAATCATCAAAACTATAGTCTCCCCTATAGTGGGCGGGGCAAAACTATGAAAATGTAATAATTTTTTTCTTCCTAAGTATACACCTTAGAATTCTGACACTCACCAAATATGAAGTTCATATGAATATGTAACACCATGATTTTTTTCATGCTTTTCTGACAAACTGATCCTAAAATATCTAAATAGATATGTGATAACATGCCTGTTTTGTGGCCTATTTTGTTATACTTTGGGGTCAAATGACCAATTACTGGTCTCAAAATTGATTAAAATAATATTTTAATTATTTGTGAATATGTGATCTATCATAATAAAGCTTGAATACTTGACTGAAGTATTCCATTTGGGAAGAAAAAATTGTTTCCTACCAATACTCAATTTTGGGGTAGGGTTGTAGGGGGTACCTAGGAAGAGAAATTTCATATTTGTCCACTGCATATATTTTTCTATATTTTTGATATGTTTTTCAACTGATATTAATACATAATATAAGACTAATTTAAAAACTGTTGCAATTTTTGGGATGTTTGGGCCTTTTATGAGCCCATTTGCTTGGCCTAAAATGTTTTCAGAACAATAGCCTTCAAAACATATACACTGGGGGGTATCGTGATGCAACAACACCGTGTTGTTGCATCAAGATGGCCAGACTTCCGGTGATAGATTTTCGTACGATGTTTTGTTTTCCCAAATTACACCCATTTCTAGGACGAGTTGCTCAATAACCATACACATGCAGTTAGCGCATGATCTATATTTTAAAAAACTGTCATTGGTATACATGTAGCATCATCAAGAAGCGATAAATTCGTGGTTTTAATTTCTCACTATTGATGCAACAACACCACTCTGTTTATTATCGATGATGCAACAACACCAATGTGCTGATGCAAAAACGCCAATATAATGTATCATTGAACAACAAGAGAAACTGTTTTATGTTCTGTTTAGGGCCTACAGGTGTTGGTCGGGACGTGAATAAAACGCGTGAGTCAGTGGTCCATGAACGAAACGTATTTTGTTTGGTTTCTTTGTCTATATCAAAGTTAAAAGGATATACAAGGCAAACTAAATAAAGTACAGAATCCCCGGGAGGCAATCTCATTGATATTGTATCTGAAAAATAAAGATTATACATTTTCTAAATTAAATGCCCTTGATTTACCGTATGGAAATTGCTTACAAATCACTAATATAATTTTGGAAAGACAACAGATATCAGTCATTTTGTGTAGTTAGTACCTCAATTGAAATACTCAATTCTGATTGGTTGATGAGCGGTCAACAAAATGTATTGTATATCCTTTGTTAGAGTTGTATACGCTGCTCAGGAGTTTACGCTATCCAGGAGTTGTACATCGTTCTCAAGAGTTGTATAGGATGAGTGTTGGTTTAATGATATTGCAGTTATACAATGCTATTATATAAAGGTTATTTACTGAGAGGGATTCAATATTGGTTTTATTCCGAGAGACAATATGATATTTCCATAGGGCCCGGGAAATCTGGGATAACTGTACCCCTATCAATTTACCTTTTTGGGCCCTTAATCGTATCACTTTTGTTTACCTTTTTACTCTGTCGGAGAGAAGGAATCCAAAGAGAGCAATAATTCTACACGTGCGTCGTGCAAGATTTCCATTAAACGTGTAACTAAACGACCTTTCTAATAAAGTCAATCAGACGTTTTTACACGTTGGCTCTCCAAATTGGAGGAAATAAAGAATCATATCATATTATATCATAGATGAAGCAATCATCCTATCAACATAAGCTCACGGATGTTACAGTTAAACTGTTTTAGTTATAATTTGATAAACAGTGGTAACGTACATCTACTAGTTTATCACTGTTCCACAGATGGATGACAGATAATTTCCAATAGCTCATCATGTTTACCGAGAACGAAAGATGTTTGTCCACCATTTTGAATGATAACTGGAGTCAGGGTCATCAAGCTATGGAACAGTGGTTTATGAAAATAGATTGGGTTACTAAAGCTTGCCATGTTAAAGGCGATTGAACTATGTTATAGAACAACGTCCAGTACATTATAATATTTAAAAGTATAAATTTTTGAAAATACATATAAAGGATCTTCGCCCGCAGGACGTGTATTTTGAATGCCTTGAGAATAACGCAAATATGGGTAATGGGTAACGGTGTTGCAATAGTAGCATTTAAAAATCTGTTCCTCTCGAGATTTATGGTCTTCTGAAATTATACTATTAATTGGTGTTGCTGCATCATTGCTCAAATCTAGAGGGGTGTTGTTGCATCTTCGGTTTGGTGTTGTTGCATCAATAGTGAGGAACTAAAACCGTGAACTTATTGCTTCTTGGTGATGGTACATGTATACTAATGACAGTTTCTTTAAATATAGATCTCGCGCTAACTGCACGTGTATGGTTATTGAGCAACTCGTCCTAGAAATGGGTTTAATTGGGGAAACAAAATATCGTACGAAAATCTATCACCGGAAGTTTGGCCATCTTGATGCAACAACACGGTGTTGTTGCATCACGATACCCCCCAGTGATATAGAGGCTTACAGTTTTATGATATATAACTGCGTACCTTAAATATAAAGCACAACAGTGATTGGCTCAATAGTCCAAGTCTTATAGAAGGTTTCTTGCATATCATTTAAATTTGAAATGTTTTGTTCATCTTTGATTTTATATTTTAAGATTTTATTTCGATAAAGGTGATTTTAGTTTTAACCAGTCTCGATGTAATCTATGTCTTCAACTTTTTGTAACTTTTTTAAGATACAAAAATTTATGGCTTTATACTCGCTTTCTTGATCTAATTTCGATTTCCCTAGATTTATATCATTCTTTATTTGTTAGGTCAACATTGAAGAACATTTTGAAATCGTCCGAAACTTTGGCAGAGTTTGGGAACTCAATATAAAAGTGGTATCGTCAATTTGGTTATTATTGCATAAATTGCACAAATTTGAATTTTTGATCTTTTGAGTTAAAAAGTTATTGTTTTGCGTTAGATTTAAAATGGCTTTGTATTGAAGACATCGTATTCTTGATTCTCGCACAGTCTTAAAAGGTGTAGGTATAAATAATCCATCTTCGTTATCGTTAGTTGTTTGTTGTTGTTGATCTGAAATTAGTTTCCATTCTTTTTCTTTTTGGTCCAAAGACCTCTGCATTTCTTGTTGAGGCAGCGTACTTTTCTACACAACCCCTTTTTAACTACATCTCTGGGAAAACTGGTCTCCTGAAAGAAGGTTTTACTTGTTAATATGGCTTCGTCTCTAAAATATCACAAGGTCTGAAACAGTCTGAAAAACTACTACCAGGCTATTTAAAAACAAACTTTTAAATTGATAAAAATTGGTAGAATATTCTTATCTTGATATAGTTTGCTATTTCAAAAAGCCAATTAATCACCGAATTGAATATATTTTGTGTTAATATTTACAGAAAGCATTGCGTTAAACAAAGTCTAGATGGTGCAAATTCCATACAGGTTATTCCGAGCCTGAGCCCTTTTCGATAAGTGTAATACAGAGAACTATTTGCATATTATTAGGATGAAAAGTAACAGAAATATATAGACATATAAGGACATTGTGATTCCATTACCCCAGTTGAAGGATCAATAAACATTCTCGGACAACCGCAACATTTCTTCCCTGTCGTACAAATTGGCTGATTTCTCATGCACCCCCGACGTTTCTTCTTTGGCTTAAAGTCATTCAAGGCATTATCTTCCATATTGTCTGTTATCTCAGCTGGTATACTATCTTCTAGAACACCTCCGGGTGGGGGTACATCAGGGGCTAAAATAAGAAATTAGTTATACAAATACCTCTGAATACCTGTTGCACTTTCACAAAATAATATCAAACCAGTTATGTGTTTATATTCGACAACTTCTACAAAAACATGAATTTATGTTTAAAAATCCAATCTTATTGAATTCTTCAAATATAACCTCACATAATTATGCTTTAATGATAAATTGTCGAAGTGTTTAATTACATACCTTTATTAATTAGATAACAACCTCATGTTCTTTGACTATACTAATTTATATGTTATAATCATTGTGTACATATATTAAAGGATTAAGCCCTGGGCTCAGTGTACAGTATTGCGGACTGATTATTCCTAAAATGTGTTGTTTCAAACTTTGCACGAGATGCGTAGCATCGAGTGCTAAGTTTAGGAAACAACGCCCGAGTGGAATCAATCAGCCATAATGCATTGAGTCTTTGGCTAAAATCCGAAATTACGTTTAAACCTCCATCTGTTTACGTCTGCCTTGACAATACGCTTCATCTACACTAAATGAAACATGTATTCAAATATTTTCGGGAGCTGTAAATATTACAAAGTCTATCTTTAGTCTTGCTTCAAGACTCTGGACTATAGTCTAACAACTGGTCCAACAGGGGCTTGTAGCTAGACTTAGGCCCATTGAATATAGGCCCATTGAATATTGCTTAGTCTGCCGTGACATATGGCCAGAAACAACTGCAAGTTTGACAGCGACATGTTGAATCCAAGTATACTTATGGATATATACTTACTTCCACCCGCGTCTACATAACACTGGATATGGAACAATGTCGGGAAGTCCATTAAGTATGGATCAGGCCCTTTGACACAACGACATACGTGGCCTTGGTGGTTCATATAGTTTCGCTTCGGTTCTAAGAACTTTTCATCCTCGGTCTCGCACCCTGGAATATAATGGCACGCATCGTGTAACATTCTAGGATTGAAGAGATAAGAGTTGTTTGAAATATAAATCCAAGTTCAAATTTCACATCTCCGGAAAGAGACTTTTGAGCGATTGGGGGCTTTGCAGATATGACTGATTATGTACAAGCATTGCCCCGCCCATGATTGCTGTTAAATTGATATTATGGGCCGACGCAGTAGAATCCAATATTGTACCTGTATTGTGGTGGTGCATTTCAGAAATATCATCAAAAATATAAAAATAGTTGTTTTTCAACATACAATACGGACTTAAGATTTCTAAACTTATTTAGGGGTGTTACCTTCAAGTCGACACATTTTGACAGGGGGTAGAGGCACACCTCCTGACGGAACGCCAGGTACGTCAAAATAGAGGAATCGAGGCCAAACGCATTCACATACATCTTTATCTTTCTTCCATTTCTCTCCAATTTTGTACAGCTTTCCGTCATTCGATTCTGGTATGCAACCTATGAATAGTATGTACATACTAGTATAGAAAAACAAAAAATTGTTTTCATGGCACAAAACTGGTCAGTTATTTCATATCAGGAAATTTGTAACATAGTCCCCAGGAACGGTCTCACTTGGTTTGAATATTCCACATTGCGTCTTGGAAAGGAATCTTTTTGTTAATAAACCAAAGTGGCTCGTTGCCAAGCAAGTATCAAAAATTACTCAACTCATCACAATGCAATGGGAAATTTTACAGGGTTATACCCCACAAGTGTTATTTTAAAGAGGTACATAATTAAGGAATCAGAAATTAGTGTATTTTGTGATAACAAATAATACGGCACACTGTTTTTTAACTTTTTTAATTGTACACGCACGAAAGCCTTTTGGGCAAAAGTACATAACAAACTTAAAGTAAACTCTAGTTTATGGGGTCGAAAATGATAATAAATGATTTGAATTTAAAGATTCTTCTAGGTAGAAGAGCAATTGTTATAGCAAATATTTCAAATGTAGATATATTCAGTGTGTATGAATCACTTAATTAAAAGATTCTTCCTTTTTTTGTATAATTGCATTCTATGTAAGTAAAAAAAATAATTTGGCAATCAGCTTTTTAAAAAAAATATTTTTGAAAAAACATACTAGTTATGACATATTATTTGGTATGTTTATTAAAAACCCACCTTTTGGACAATCATACACTATTGTGCACTTATTATCCATGTCCACCTCTATCTTGCACCCAGCTATTTTATAAAAATATTCGATCGCCCAACCGTCGTACTGAAGACAGCTAAAAATAGGAATTATTAATTTGCATTTTCTATACCGTCGAGGTTGACTGATATACAAGGTAGGCCAATAAACCATAATTCATTGTTGAATATATCTTTAGGTGAAGATGAACCTGGATGTTTCATCTTTAGATGGAAAAGGTTTGTCTCTGAATTTAATCCATCATGACTGGTATAATCTGGGTTATTTTGTCCATCTTTGCTGATACATAAAAATATACGACATATTTTATTTATTTCAAGCCTAGAAGTGACATCTTTTAGACTGAAAAGAGCGTCTTTGTAGCAATTATCAGAACAAGCCGTGTTTGCTTTGCTCATCATTCAAATTGAAAAACTCGCTCTTTTGATTCCAAGCGCCCTTCATGTGATAATACAAGCATTACTCCCCCCAAATGGCCCCAATTCAATTTCAACCTCGAAACTGCTGTGTTGTTTCTGAAACAATTTATATCAAAATGGCTGCAATGGACGTGATTTAAAATTCTTTCTGCCATATGTTTAGTAAATGTATATTATTATTGCAAAGGTTCACGCAACTGGGCACATCCTGACCAGGTACTAGTTATAAATTGCAAATCAATTTTTTGAAGTACGAGAGTCGCTCAATAAATGTAACACAAATTATTTAATTCGCATTTTTACAGAGGAATCAAAATGAAATGTTCAGATCTTAAAGAAAAATTGTATGTTCAAATGCTGATTAATAGATATTATGAACTTATCCTTAGAACTGGATTTTGACTTAAAAGTGCTTTGGGCGAATTCAATTTGTGGTAACATTTTCAAGTGCAATGACATCGGTATTTATTGAACGTTCCTCGCAAAGTGGCCTAGATGGTACCTCTTTTCTTTGGATCGTTTTTCAAAGACCATCTCCTCCATGAGGTTCATAAGGGGACTTTTATCACCAGTAGTGTCAGTCCTCTCTCGCTGGATAATGTGTTCCATTGTAAGCAACCCATTCTTTAGCTCCTTTTTCTCGACAAGTTGAACCTCGTTGTCCAATAACTCAATATCTAAGCTACGATTTTCTAAAATCAAGATTATTTCATTTTTATGTCGATTTACCCGATTTACAGTGGTGTAAATGGTGATTTTTCCTCAACATACAATGAGACACCCATATGAATCTACATACAATATCTACACACAATCATGTATTGTAGGTATAATAAAAATCAAACCTGGCATATATCTAAAAAGGTACCCCATTGATAAGCGTAGCCCCCCCCCCCCCAAACCAATAAAAATAGAACTATTGGATAGAAGAAAATATCTTTAAAAGAATGCTTTTTATTTGAAGTTTCAAGCTTAATTTTAAAGGAAGTTGCATCAACTTTTGTAAAACAAATCTTTGGAAAAATTGTAATGCTTGCTTATGCCACGATCGCTTGAATGAAAACCGAAAAATTGGCAATCGCACCCCCTCCCTGACTGATAGCTGGCTACGCCCCTGCCATTGTCGGGTCCTATGCGTCATGGATGTAGCTAGACGCAAATGTAATATGTGATATTAGTAATAGTTAATAAATAAGTAAATAAAACTCTTTAGTTGATGTAAACTTTTGGTTTAGTTAAATGACTGTAATAAGTGATCGCAGTGATTCTCTTTGAAGTGCAAAAACATTTTTCCCATTCTAACTTGGTCTTATAAATACAATAATGCTGGAGCTTTGCTGAGTTTTGTTAACCAATAGGATAGTTTCTAAATAGCAGAAAAAGCAATAAAATCTAGTGGTGCCATCTTTTATACAGCTTTTAATTTGGGCTAGAGTTCCATTCACATAACATGCTAAAATCTTGGAAAAGTTGCTTAATTTCATTATTTATCAAAGAGTGTTAGTTGAATCTGTATAAAACTTGAATGATATACCACATGCTGACCCTGTTTATGTACATGTTGTGATTAAACATGCAAATGTTGGTTGACATACAAATAATCCAAGGTTTTAAAGAATTTTAGCAGTGCATCTATGGAGATTTGGCCCAAGTTTTTTTAAATCGTCATAGAAAATTATTCAAATTACATAACTGTGTAAACCAAAGCTAGCTATTAAAGGAGAAAACATTTCACTGAATTCAAATATGCCATTTAAAAGAAGGCAATGGAAGTCATTACTCTTAAAATCTCACGAGGTTTAGCGAGATTTCAAAAGCTATATGGAAACTATACTATTCTTGTATGCACAATCTTTTAAACTTTGCTTAAAATGTAACAAACATAAATTTTCATTTCCAAGTCCTTGGGCTAACCAAATTTTGTATATACTTTATATGGGCCCAAGGCCTTAAATATATAAAATAAATACTATTATACTGTAGCATAGGCGTAACCAGGGGGGGTGCGATGGGTGCGATGGCCAAAACTAATAAAAAATATGACCATGAGATAGAAGAAAAGAGCTTCAAAATGCTTTTTAAATATGAAGCTTCTAGCTACATTTTTTGTAAAATTCAAGATAAATCTTAATTTTCGGCGTGTTTATGCCACAACCGAACACCCCCCCCCCCCCCCCCCCCCCTAACTGAAAACCGAACTTTTTTGGGCGATCGCAACCCCCCTCCCCCCCCCCGGACTGAAAGCTGCCTACACCCCTGTATACATGGTAGTATGCTGAAAATTAAAATACCGTAAATGTTTAGAGTATTCGTACTATAAGGAATAGTGAATGTGCAAATATATATCCCCGTACAAAAGCTCAATCCGTCATGTAACAATACATTTTTGTGTTTTCTGTTTTCGCTCACCTTCGATTTCGGCCGAGTCGAGCCCAGAACTTGACGAAAAGAAAGCCAAGGCAAGGACGCATCCAATAAATTGTAGAAAATCCAAAGCCTTCATCATCATGCAAAATGCACCATCCGCAGTGAATTATTTCTCAAAAATGTTTTATGGTCAGGTGTATTTGAAAAAATCCACATCAAAACCCAACCCACGTTATACATAGCCAAAACCAATGAATAGATAAGTAACGTTTTTTAACAAGGTTAATAGATTTTCACGGTAGCGCTGGTATGAATGGATTGCAATGAATTAAGAAGACATTTTTATAGAGTAGTGACATGCGGAATGTTTACGATCTAGACAGATCTTAAAAGTCGAGAAAAATACTTTTAAAATCTCGAAAAAGAATTAACACCTACGCAGTGAGATTCCTTTGACATAGAAAACATTAATATTATAGTCTTTACGTATATCTAGTAGAATACCTAGGGTCGTGATTGCACACGAATTACCGTTACTTTATGTTGGTGCATTTTAATTCACTTGCACGTAGGTATAAGTAAAATAATTTGATTCAACAATGAACTGTAACGTAATGTTATGTCGACTTCGAATTCCATGCTTACAGTTAACACTGTATTTCATGACAATACGATTGAGTACCAAATAGAGACTTTTATCTGAACTCAACAACAATCCCTCAGAGGCATATTCATTTGAAAGAGGCGTTTGCTTCCACAGGTTATATCTATGATTTCTTCGTTGATTAATAGATGGAAACACAGGCAATTAGAAGTATCAAATAACTACATTTATTCGCCAAAAAATACAATTAATGCTGGTAGTGTGATTTAACTCTGAGTAATGTTTGAGTAGTACATTTATTTTTTATTTTTTGTATAATTATGTGTGCATATCTCCTGCTTCGTGCTTTATTCTATTGATTACGTATATTTTATAAATCAAAGCGCATCTCACACGCATATCTTATATGTTAAACAATCATATGAACTTTATAAGGAAGAATAACTTATGCTAACACTGTTAAAAATCTAAAAAAATCTAAACTGCAAAAAGTATAATTTTATCACTCAATCATCATTGTCCCTCTTTAAATGTAATACCACTGTTGTGAACAATATTGGAAAGTACAAAAGAATTTTTAGTAAGTGGTTTAAAAAATGACTAATTGAGAGTTTGTATATCGATACAGTCTGAAAACTTTGCGAAGAGAAGACAGTATAGTCTTTGGCAATTGTCTCCTATATCCAGAGCGGTTTCGATCTTTATAAAACTGCGCTTTTCATACTAGTAAATTCATCCTTGCAATAATGAGTTATCTATAGCCAATAATAAATCCTTTCCTTTCATTTTCATAAGCCCATATAGCATTTAATGACAAACATTGAGTTTTATAACTGGAGAGTTTAACACTTGTAATTATCTCCGTAGCTTAATATGCAATATCCCGAATGTCAAAGTTGGAAAATATTTATCATAGTGGATATCCAACTGGTGTGCATTATCAAAGTCTTATCAACTTTTATCAAACTAGAGCGAACCTTAATAGAAATAGATGAGTTCTAATGTGTTGCACTGTTTGCAAAATATTTGCAATGAGTAATCAATATAAGTGATTAACGAAGCCAAGGCGTTTAGAAATGTTCACTCAATATACAAAAACGATGTTTTGATATTATTTAAGCTTTTTCACAAGTATAACTAAGCCATAATATCGATCAATTATTGTTTCATTAATTCTATTGTGCAGCATATTGTAGACTCTAATATTGTTGTTAATCTTGTAATCATAAGCAAGGTTCTAAAATGAACGATACTAGCGTCTTTAAAGCTCATGGCCCGGGGCTCGTGGTAAACGCCCACTTTTCAGCTGTTTTCCGTCTCTACCAGAAATGGGCTCTCTAACAATTAATTAACATGTAAAATGTCAGCACGACCTGCCATCTGTTACAGACGCCTGTTACAGACGCCGAACGTCAAAAACCAACCGACGAAAAATTTGGAGAACATTATGTCACGATTCTTGGTGTTGACATAAAAAATGGGGAAAATCCATGAAGGATTGGCCCCCAGAGTGCAACATCGATATTTTTGCCATATATGGGCATGTCGTGATTACAGAAATCGAATTCAAACATCCGTCATTTTCTTTACTTATTTCGCAAATATTTCGAGAATCTTTTGGACTGTGTGTATTTTGAATTTATCGTCGGTGTTATATATAATTTCAGAAAATAACGACATTTCGACGTTTTCATTGTTGGAAAAAATCGAGTTTCGATCCTGGGTGCCAATCCTCCTTGGGAAAATCAGAAGGTTTTGCCCGAAAACTCTAAACGTGATCCCCTTTTATCGAGTGGGTATTGAAAAGTGCGAACGAGCCCGGCGCTCAAAAATTAATAGCGTTTGGAATCTACTGCAACAAGCCTGACTCGATCCCTTTGAGAGTTTGTGGAACATACTGTATTATGATCGCGGTACTTGTGGTTGATTCATTGATTTAGTAATAGTACTAATTACATGATTTGAAGGCAATCTGGCTTGTACTTCAACGTTATAGTAGTGATCAAATTGTGGGTTTAGGAATATTTCTTTAAGGGAGTTATATCCTTGAAATAAAGGTCCTCCCCACATGTCCGGTGTGAAAGAAATTATGGTCCCCCAGGGATTATGGTCCCCTTTCTTAACGCCCCTTACTTTCCCTGATTGCGTATAAGATAATAAGGGAGAGTTGTATTTATGAAGCTGTAGTGTTCTGGGTACTTGGGCTCTTTGATAGGCAAAAGTTAAGAGAAACACAACTAAGTAGGTTTGTTGTTGGCTATATAATATGATGACGTAATTTTATTATAAATTACATAATGTTACATAACAATACTTTTGCAGATAGGGCTAACAATCAAGGGTGGTGGAGGGGAATGGGTGGCTTGAAATTTAAATGTGTAATAAAAAGTTTAATAAATATCGTATAGAGAATACAAATATACGAACTCCCATGCAGTGTCTCGGTATAGACACTGCGGCGGGCAGACGAAGAAAATCCCCAAAATTTGGGGAAAATAGTTCCCTTTTTCATCATATATGTGGTCAATTTTCACACAACTTATAAAATATGTATTCATAAATGTTCCCCAACCATTATTTTGTCAAAATATTTCAAAATTATTGAAATATGAGAAGAAATCACCGCGGAAGGAATTCTGAGTAAAAGTTGTGTTGATAATAGTTTACCGCACGTGTTGTTTATCAGTTAATACGCGCAATTCAACCAATGAAATTGTCTAAATTTAACAATCACGCGACCTGAGCATGGGACTAGAACCAATCACGTCAGTTGTTTATTAGAAGTTACCATGCTTACGGTGAGATACCTGCCCGCCGCAGTGATATTATCACTGCACGGGAGTTCGACAAATATAATGTAATGTCCTGCAAGAAGAATATCTTCGATGATGTTTGTATTCACAAATAAATGTAACGAATGAAGATGGTATACCAGATGGTATCAGATAACTGACGTTTAAAACCTAGAAGTCACACGATTGGTCAGAATTAATGACTGGTGTCCGACGACAATAACACGTCACCCCCCCCCCCCTCACACTCACTTCACAAAACTTTTAATTGCATTAAATTTAATTTATGAAGCTGTAGTGTTCTGGGTACTTGGGCTCTTTGATAGGCAAAAGTTAAGAGAAACACAACTAAGTAGGTTTGTTGTTGGCTATATAATATGATGACGTAATTTTATTATAAATTACATAATGTTACATAACAATACTTTTGCCGATAGGGCTAACAACCGCCAATAGCTGACTACGGCAGCTAGCCCAAAGTATTTAGGTCACAATATAAATCAATGGAGAGTAGGACCATAAGTTGATAGGACCTCCTACCCTTTTACACCGGCATCAGAATATGATTGGTCTCGATCGTACACCCTCTATTAGTTGTATATTGTCATTGTATGCTTTTCTTATAGATAACAGAGCTGGCCAAAAATAATACGACTATTTTACAACCAGCTACGTAATACACAAAACTCAAAATATGACTGTCTAAGGGCGGTTGCGCCATCTACCGTGCTATTTACTGGTTATTTGTATTGTTAATACCACTACATACTGGTGTTATGGAGAAATAAAATGGCATTTAAAACCAAAATAAAATAAATCGTTTTCTGTGGTTAACATTTTTAAGACTAACAGTGGTAGGTTAGATGTATTGAAATCGGCTTATTAGTTTGATAGCTAGCGAAACAAAAGAGCCAATCATTTAAAGCGACAGGTGTACAATTAATCATATCACATCGACTCTATGCTTACGAGGCAATCCATTGATTCCTACTGTTTGTATTAAATACCCGTTAACATCACCATTCACACTTATTCTCTCCACTCCAAAAGTGCGGAAATCGGAGTGGGGTTCTCATCAGATTACGTGTTGATGAGCTTTTACGAACACTGGTGTACTTTTTTATTCTACTTCTGACGTTTAATTTAACATTGCAGTGTACGAGATATCAGCAACCTTATCTGTGCGTTATTTTGATGCAATGTAGAACGAGTGTTCTTTCCATGATCACCAATAGGTTTATTTCCAAAATGTTGCTTAACATCTCCATTAGTATTTAATTTTTCTCTCTAGATTTTTGACATCCAAAGCTCCATCTAATAATGGACTGTGGTTTTTGGACTAATGATGGACCAATGCTTTTTGTTTGAATTCCAATTTTATAATCAATTATGAAAATATGATGGTTTAAAAGTTGGATAAGGATTGAGGGGATGTAGGCGTATATAACATTGGATAAAGTTAGATATATAGGGGTAGAACTTTCAAACTCGATATTAGTAGGTGTATACCTTCGAACTAAATATATTATATAAGTTATTGAGAAAAAATAAGATCGTTTAGATCATTGTATGTCATTGGAAAAGCCATCTAATTGGATAATATCATTAGAAAACCGGGCAATATCATTATGCAGTTGGGCAATATCCTTATACATAAAACATCGTAGAAGGCGCTCATCTTGTGTGACGATTTTTTGCACTTCCCATTTCGAGTAATCCTTTCCATCGAAAATACTTAACTGAATGTCTCATATCTTCGTTATTACACATAGCATCAAATAGATTCTGATCGAAAATCAACATCGGGCATGCTACATAAATACAATATCTATAGCAATAAGAAACATTAATTTTACCATAACGCAACGTGTAGAAATAAGTAAATAAAATATGTTTTACCTGGGTTTTGCAATTTATCTTTATCTCTTTATCTTAGGTTGATACTAAGGGTGTCGAGTGCACATGCTTTGTACATTCCATTGTTATATTATCATGAAATAAATAATAAATAAATAAAATAAAATAAATAAATAAATGAAATACCTCAAAGCTTTAAAACATTTAATAGTGACAGTAACAACAGAACGATTTTTATTAGCAATGCATCTACAAAAATAGTCCTTTTTTAAAAGATGGGCACAATCTGGGGGACCCCTAATCCTTTTTCGCAGGAGTAATGACGTCAAAAGGTTATTCTGCAACCCAATCAGTGTCATGTATATCAATCTGCAAATGAGTCTTTAGTATAATCCTCCCGGGACCATAATTTCCATTGCATGATTCTTGTAATCCTCTTCTATATAGCCCACTCACGATAATATTTGTAGGGTGATAAGGTTTTGTGATCAATCGTTATGGAGTTATATTTACCCACACGAAATATCTGAACTTACATTCAATGACGTGTAATTACAATCATAAATTAGATTAATTTAATTATTTTCACTTAACATCTGCTAGAGCTGTGAAGAGTAAACAGATAAGCTTAACCAAAACACAAGAACCGACTAGGGCGACTCGAGATAAATTTACTCGAATTGGGTAGCAATTGAAGGGTATCACTAACGGAATCTAAATTGACGACACGGGAAAGGCCCCAAAGATGACGTTGGTGACAATCACTCATCACACATTACCGATGGCCCGCATTAACTTAAACAGTTCCACGCATATCTAAGTATCTGACGTCAGCGATTAAGACCCCTATGTGTAATACATCAACAGAAACGACTATATATTATTACCAGCATTGT
This sequence comes from Owenia fusiformis, assembly GCA_903813345.2. Lineage (NCBI taxonomy): Eukaryota > Metazoa > Annelida > Polychaeta > Sabellida > Oweniidae > Owenia > Owenia fusiformis. The sequence continues at coordinate 30,746,566 of CAIIXF020000010.1, read as the reverse complement.
TAAGTATGGTATAGTTTATATTTGTCATATCCCTCGGATATCAGTATCAAATATACGATTAACGATAATGATCAAATTTTCAGATAACTGGACATATTGAAGTTGAATTACTAAAGTATTACTCTGAGACGCCCAGTCCTGGGTCCTAGGCTATCGTTTTAGCTAACACTTTCGACTTTGACCAGAACGGGAAAACAACTTTGCAATTTGCAAGGGAACATTTGGTGATAAGCAGCTGCGAAATTAAAAGTCATTCTCATTAAGTAGCGAGCTCGTATCCAGTGTAGCCAGTGGCACATTCTAAATGGTAACATCATGAATTCTAGCTGACAAATATAGTTTTCGTAAAAATAGGAACTAGAATCTAAGACCTAATCAGGGGTAATCAATCAAAGATAAATAATAAAGAAACAATTAGAGATTAAAAAGATATACCATCACGGAAATTGGACTAAAATAGCTATATTTAAACGACGAGGGGAAATTTTCTGACTGGTGGTCAATATTATGAAGATTTTGGCTTACTTGACCACGATTTTACTTCTAAAATACGGAGTTTTGACGGACGCAGCGTACAATGATGAGCACTTTACTAACGAATGGGCAGTGGAGATCCACGGAGGACCTGAGGTTGCCGATATCGTGGCGAGAGATTTGGGATATGTGAATCGCGGACAGGTAATGACAAAATTTGGTTTTGGAGGCAAGGACATTTGAGTGATAAGCATATAAAATATGAGAATAGCCAATTGATTTTAAGGGATATCGATTAAAAATCATGATATTTTTTATATCGAATTATCTTAAATCCCACTCTTATATCGATGTGTTTATTTTACAATTTGGAAACTCACGACGTTAAAGTTGACCCTAATTCAAATCATCATTCGGAATGTCTCCATTCTATTATTTAGATACAAGTTTATATTAAGGATACGCTCATAATTTTCATTTTCAATGATTTACATATATCTGTTATCATTTTAATAGCGACAGAAACAAACCGTTAAAAGTGTTATTTCAATTGATCAAACTATGGCTTATTTCAAACTATAGTATTGTTAAGTGCACATTTTGTAAAGTAAACATAGAATCTATTCTTTATACAGCATTTATGCTTCTAAATGTAATTTTCCTGAATGACATTTTATTCTAACTGTACAAGCAAATTACACATAAACGTCATTGCAATATGCTGCTTTATCTAAAAATCTAAACATCTAATATCGATTGAAAAATTCGGCAAATGTGTATTATTTGAAGGTTTTATCAACAAGTGGTCAACAAGTGATTTTTACATTTGAAGAACACTATCATATAACGGAAGTATTCGAATTTACCTTATCTCAAAAGACATCCCCACGTTTTGCGAAATGCGAGAATTGGGTACGTCATGTATTTAGATATATACGACAATGGTGCTGCGACAATATATATGATACTTCCTAGGTCATTTCTGATACTCTGTCTTATTCTGCCATTTATGCTGTGTTGTGCTAAGTTTAGTTTTTTGGTACTTTTATCCGCCACTTTTACCCAGCATGTTATTTCACATTGTCATTGTTTTGCTATTTGATATTTCCCTTTGCTTTTTACTCTTGACCTTTTCCTATTGTCCCTCGATATGTTTATATGATACATTTTTGAAATTAGTATAAGACTACCTGGTCTGTTTTAAAAAACGATACCCCCTTTAAGTTTCGAATACCACTTTTTGAGTTTCTAATGCTACACGCTCTTTGAGTTTCTAATGCTACTATATTAATTGTTACACTCCTTTGTTTTTATAATACAACTCTAAGTTTCAAATACACCCTCTTTGAGTTTCTAATACTACTCTTTGAGTTTCCATTGCTGCACCCAATTATTAGTTTCTAATAAATCCCTTTGAGTTTCTAATACTACTCTTTGAGTTTCCATTGCTGCACCCCATTATTAGTTTCTAATAAATCCCTTTGAGTTTTTAGTACTACTCTTTGAGTTTCCATTGCTGCACCCCATTATTAGTTTCTAATAAATCCCCTTGAGTTTTTAATACTACTCTTTGAGTTTCCAATACTGTACCCAATTATTACTTTCTAATATATCTCTTTGAGTTTCCACTGCTGCACCCATTATTAGTTTCTAATACTTTTCTTTAAGTTTCTAATGCTATATCAATTTGAGTTTCTAATACTGCTTTTGAGTTTCTAATACTTCTATTTGAATATCGATGCTACATGCCCTTTGTGTTTCTAATACCATTCTTTGGGTTTCTAATATTAATCTGCTACGCCCCCTTTGAGATATTAATCTAATATGCTACACCCCCTTTGAATTTCTAATACTACGGTTTCAGTTTCTAATACTACACCACTATATGTGTAATACTACCCTATAGTTTTTTATACCACATACCGTTTGAGTTTTTATTTTTACCATTTGGGCTATTAGTACAACTATTTGAGTTTCTAATACTACAACCCTTCGGGTTTCTAATACTACCCTGAGTTTTTTATACCACATTCAATTGAGCTTTTACTATAACCCTTTGGCCTAGTACTACCATTTGAGTTTCTTATACTAAACTCTGAGTTGTTTATACTATATTCATTTTGAGCTTCCAATATTTTGAGTTGAGTTAGAGTTTCTAATTCTACCTCGAAAGTTTCTAATACTACCCCTTTGAGTTTCAAGTACGCAAGTTTCTATAGTATGCCACCTGTTGTGCTTTCTTGCACTATGGCACCTTGATTATGACGAATTGGGAAGAAGTGGGAAATTGATGATGGATTAAATGTTAAAATTAATCCGTTCTGTTAATCGATTGTGCACATTGCTCGTATTAATTGTTAAGTAATTGAGCAAATAGTTTGAGAAGCAATGACATACCTCTCTTGTAAGTTAAATATGACATTGGACTTAATACATCAACGCTTTTTGTAAAGAATGAAGATCGTAGCGTTTTGATAGTTATAGGAATCTTGAATTGATAATCGAATTCGTTCTTTTAACCCGCCACTAAGTTAGCAGTAGGAATGAAGAGAAACGAATAATACAAATGCAATGATATACGATCACTTTCAATATATCTAATTATATGTTAGATTTCCTGAACAAATTTTGCTCATTAGTCTAAACTAGGGGTTAACAGTATGCATTTACCTTTGAAATACGATATTATTGGAGATCGAGATGATATCTTGAACTGTTATCACTGGGGTTGAAAATGAGAGAAATTAAATTAGACCTCCAATTTATTGATTTTGAAATGATATGTTGTGATGTAAAAAGACTAAATGTCCATAAAAACAAAATTTTTAATGTTCTCTCTAATATATTGCTTCTTGAATGCAACTTACAACAACGCTTGGGAATTGGGACCTAGGGACAATGTTTTTGGATACAGTTTTATTTTGTAGACCATTTATTTCACATATTTATAACTTTTGTAAGTTATATGTGTAAAGCACTCGATGATAATTATTTTAGATTCCATGCTATTTTATAAGTGTCATATAAAACTTTACATAACTTGTGTTTTGGTAATGTCAAATCAAAAAGCATAGTATAATATTGTCAAACATACAGTATAAGTAATTCCGGATATATGACCCGTATTATAAGGTATGTGGACACTGTCAATATGCTTTGTTTCTTCTTAAATGTGAAACAACAAAAAGTCTGGTAATTTACATCCGATGCGAAACGTCAATTTGAATTTCGAGGAAGAGAAATGGCTATGCAGTGAGCTCAGCTCTGTAATGTCTCGTCCAAACCTGCTGGTATTACTTAGCCATTGCTCTTCCCCTCAAAGAATCATTATCCCCAGATTCAACAAGAATTTCGACTTAAATTGGGGAAAGAATAGCATTCAAGCATGATAAATGCAATATCAGTGACGTTTTTGCAGAAAATGTACCATTCTTTGCAATTAATCGAAAAAAACATGCGGACTTTTTGATCACTCCATTTAACTAACTTCGTATCCGTTTCATTCTGAAGTATCAAACTTTCTACCCTGCGTGTAGAGTCTATTTAAACTAGACGAAGCTCTCTTTTAAGAAGTGAAGTCAAACGAATTCAAAGGGTAGAAACTTTCTATCATTACAAATCGAATTATGACTATTGTCTTGCATCTGCGCAACAGGTTACTGGCCAGTACGAGGTGTAGAGGTACGAAGTTTAGATAACTTCCAGAAATAAACATACCGGTGGACTAACATCATCACTTTTTTACAGTATCCACATCTTCGTATAGGGTGATATTCGAAACTTAATAGCGCATCTATTAGATGTTATATTCTCAGTATTACCTGCTGTACTGTATGTCATTTCAAATGCTATTTATGATATTTCAAATGGTCGTCACAGCTTGAAAACACAAAATTATGAGGGTGTCTAATATGCACGAAGATCATATTCCAATGTATAGGCATCCACTGAATTTCAAGAACTGAAACATTGTTAAACGATCTATAAAAAGCTAAAATGTATGAAATATTATATTTTATAATATAAAACGGCCCGAACGGTTATTTAAGTGAGAAGCTACATGTATTTTATATTGACATTTTTTACGTATACGTTGCCGTTTCGATTTTATATACTAGCTTGAACTCTCAATAAAACATTGCAAGCTTTAAATCTCCGGTGTCTTAACTTCAACTGAAAAATAAAATGTCCTCGTGATAAAAATAGAGCTCTTGGTAAGATACTCATACAACTTTTAACTCGGGTGATTATACAATTGTAAGGTGATGTTAAAGTTAAATTTAGCAAAGTCGATAAAATGTATTTCCCTCTACTAATGATCTTCTATACTCGTGATAACAAACTTTCATCATTTGCATAATTGTGCGATAAATCAAATCTATAACTCTTAGGCTTTGGATGGCTTATCCTCTCTTCGGGAAATATCTGTTTAAGGTGGCTTTTGACACTTTGAAAACATTATATAACGTATATAACGTTATACGTAGGGATTTTTTTAGACTACTGTGCAGCAGCATGTGATATGCAGTATGTAATACGCCATTGGTAGTTCTATAGCTAGTTTTCAGATACATATTTTAATCACGCTCGTTTGGTAAGATAGTTGGAGCTAAAACATGCATGACGTACATCATCTTCTTCAGAAAGAATTCTACTTTGTATTGAAATCAAAATTACCAGGCTAGTATGTCAATTTACACGAATATAACGATTTCCGTTGAGACTAACCACTGGCATTTAACGTATCTCAAACATCATGCCTGGTAGCTCAAAACTCACGGCACATGTATCTCTATGGGGTTTTATTAAATCCTTTATATATTTTCTTTGGTGTATTTTTTCTAGCACAAGTAATGTGACTTTATTCAGTATACCGATGATTCAATAAACTGGCTATAAATTAAGCATACACGTTGATCGGTGAGTGAGTAACTTTTCATATTGTAAGATTTCAGCAGACGCTAAAAATTTGGAATTTCGCGTTCTAAACACTGAAGCTGAACGGGTATCTGAAGTAGACTAATTAGCGCTTGTTTTGTATGCGCGCTATACATTACACTGATTCATGTACTTTCCGTTCACGGTTGCGTCGTGGAAAACATTGTAAGCTTAAACTCTCCAGTATAATAGCTTAAACTTTCCCATATTATGTCGATGGCATTCTAGTCCATGGTGTTTCTATAGCTTTCTATGCGCGCATACCGTCATTATATAATTACCGGCTTATAATTAGGCATTTTCGATTATTTGTTACATTAACCTAAATGTTACATAAACAAGCAGCAATGAATTTGAAAGCGATATAGTCTGAATATAATAAGTGACGACATCGTGACTGCGTCTGTCTCTATACGACAAGCCTTTGTCAGCGAATGTGATACATTAGGATAGATGCGAGACAGGTATGTCTTTAGTCTCGCCTCTCTAAGGCAATGGCACATGTAGAAATTGTAATGACTTCTCCTTGGAGAAAGCAATTTGTACGATTGCGGTTCGAGTCTCAGGTTTTAATGACATGTTAACAAAGAAAAGTATATCTGACCTAGATACAGTAAATATGTCTTAAAGGTACAATAGCCGGAAATCGGGAATAATTCCGGTCCTTAGAAAAAAATCGTTGGTCCTGTCCCGAAGAATGGCAACGACCTGAACTTACTTTTGTCAAAATACCAGAGCCTGAAAAAAAATCACTCACCTAGATATCGACGAAAGAAGTTTCAGTTTCGTTCGACTGCGAGAGCAAAATTGAAGCTGAGCTAAACGGTTTTCGTTTGTCGTAAAATTGACCTCATTTAACTTCGCCATCTGGCGAATGAATCATTGTTTTCGTGTCATATGATTCGTTGTTTTGTGTCACGTGACCTATCTTTAGACATTTTGCCACCTATCGTAAGTCAATCGAATTAAAATGAAATTTTTCGATCCAAGTAGAAAATTTGCACAAAAATTATAAACTCCGCTTGACATAATCTTTCTCACTCGTCTTATTGATAAGACACATCGGAACTTGGGATTAATAGCCATTCAACCAAGCGACAAAAAGTATGTTTCAGATATTAGTTGTCTAACATGTTCAATTATGTTAATATTTTTCTATTTGTTCTCAAATTTACATCTGACCTAGCTACAGTAATTCGGTCTCAACTAGACTCTTTTATTCGTTTTTCTTAACTTAAATTTGATCTAGCGACAGTGCATCGGTCTCAACTTGACCATTACATTCACTTTTCTCTAGCCACAGTAGTTCGGTCTTAACCAGAAAATTCTATTCGTTTTTCCCAACATTACAAATTTGATCTAGCTACAGTGCATCGGTCTCAACTTGACCATTCTATTGATTTTTCTCAACTTAAATCTAACCTACCTATAGTGTATCGGTCTCAACAAGATGACTCTATTCTTTTTTCTCAACTGAAACCTGACCTAGCTACAATACCTCAACAAAAAAATTCTATTCGTTTTTCTCAACTTAAACCTCACCTACCTATAGTGTATCGGTCTCAACAAGATGACTCTATTCTTTTTTCTCAACTGAAACCTGACCTAGCTACAATACCTCAACAAAAAAATTCTATTCGTTTTTCTCAACTTAAACCTCACCTGACTACAATAGATCGGTCTCAACTAGACGATTATTTTCGTTTTTTAACTCAAACCTGACTTAGGTTCAGAACATCCCTCTCAACTAAACATATTTTCGTTCATTCAAACTTAAACCTCACCTGGCTACAATACACCCAGCTCAACCAGACCATTTTATTTGTTTTCTCAACTTACACGTGACGTAACAACAGTACATCGGTTTCAATCAGACACTTTTATTTTCATTTTTTCAACTTTGTCACCTGACTTTTCTGGCCAATGAGATTCCTAAAAACTTAAAATCACTTACAATTGAACTCCATTTCGGTAGAACTCTTACTTTTTGTACCATTGCGATGCTCGTTAAATTGACAAACTTCAAGTTAGAATTTCTCAAATCGCAGCCCATCGATTTCGAAAGAATTTCAGAGTAATACAGTAAAATATCTCACTTTCATATCAAAAACATTTCAAAAAAACATTCCACGAAAGTCAAAAGTTCTGCTTTCTTATATAGTTGGAGTACCAAAACGTCAATATATTTATGCACATTGACCAATTCACCACTACCAAACATACCCATCCACAGAAAATAAACCCAAATATTTTACTGTCCATTGTTATGATCACATGTTTTCAATTTATTCTGTACACTCTATGTCTGCAAATTAGAGTATAAGTCCCCACACTGGATTTTATTAGAACTACTATTCTTTAAACAAACCGAGTACTCTAATTCAACAAAAGGCTAAAATTTAAATCGAATAAGTGTGTCTGGAAGTTTTGTGGAGTTCAACTAATTCGGTTAAATGTTAACACAAATCATATTTACCGTTACCTAGTAAAAAAAGAAATCTTGCTAAATTCTCGTTTTTGTGGGATTTTAAGAGATTTGCATTTTAAACCTCTGATGAATTCGGTAAAAGTTTTCCAACTTTGATTTTCACAGCTATCCTCTTTATGATTTATCACAATATGTACATTAACAGGGTCATCCCATAGTATTCCATTGAGTTTAAGACATCAACCAACACGCTTTGCTGAAGCAACCGAGGAAGGAGGCATTAACGATAGTTAATCGAGGATGATAGTTCATGCTTTCAGAGGTAGTTAGGTGGTCTTAATTTCAGATGCAAACTCCAATGGAAGAAATTTGGGGCCATTTAGATGTATCAGCATCACTGGCGGATTCAAAAGCTAACAAGGCGGGAGGGGGCCATATTTCAAATGTAAAAAAAATTCAAGAAAACAATTGACAATTTAATGCCCATTTCTTGATAATTTGGCATAAAATGGCCAAGCAATGCCCAAAAAGGTCCCAATTTTTTCTGAGCCAACCCCTGGATCCGCCAATGGGCATCATAAATGCAGAATTGAACACCATACGCATCATGAAAGATTGACTTGGTTTCATATACATTTTGAAGCATTTTTTCCAAACAAAAAAAACACGACTTACTTATTGCTAATTTTCTATAAAACCTCAGATTTTTAATTTTGTAAAGATCGATGCCTACAACCTTTTCGTCCAATATATATCTTTGCTTAATTTGATCAAACAGCAATAGGTGGTAGGGTCTACAGATGGTAAGGTCTCTTGTAATACATCAACACTAGGGATGTGAAAGCGGAAAAGTTATAAAATCAATTTTTATGAATTGTCAACAGCACTCATCAGCTGTGTCAATACCTTTACGACATTTTCAATAATTCACTATCTTATATAAAATCATCTCTTGAATTATTGCCATTGATTCTTTGTATTTGGAATGAAATGAAAATTATGATTGCAGACGATGTTTACATTTATGATGTATAATATGAATCATTTTTATGAAACGTTTTCAGTTGCATCTGTCGTGAAATTAGAATAGTTTAATAGGCTCTCTCATTTCATATAGCTCGTATATGTTTCGCTGCAGAAATTATTATTTTATTTCATACTACTCACTTTAAGACAGAATCGGATACGCCCCCTACATAAAGGAAACCGAAAATCCCATTTTGGATCGCATTTTAATTCAATTCTATTTTTTAATTTAACTTATCATCTTTATATATCATACAAAAATACATAGTTAATGAATAGCGAGACACAGAAAAATGATTCATCTTATCTAAATATACAATGATGGTGGTCGCAAAAAATTAGAACTTTGTTAATTAAACGCAAAATCTTTATGTTTCCTCTAAAATGCACTAAAACTTTACCTAGCGTAAGTTCAGTCACTTATTATCTGTTGTAAAGTTTATTGGTGAAAACGACAAAGTAAATACATTAAACTAGACATAAATGAAGCCCCCTCCCCTTCCTTGTTCTAATATGAATACTATTCATTGATTAGTTTAATATATGTATATCGATATCAGACAAATGTTCCATTTTTCGGACTACCCTGTATATGACTTTTAAAAAGCATAGCAAGAACAAAAGTCGAGACAACTCAAACCCGACTTTCCACATTAACTTCAAGTTTATATATAGGAATATTACCATACCTCTAGAATTGGATACTTCAATAAACATTTCTTCTGATTTTCTATACAAAATAATCACAACCACCGACAGCTTCTCTTATTGCATCTGTCGCTATAATTTCCCTGGATTGTATTAATTCATTAGCGCAATCATTAGATGTAACGCGGCTAATGACAGAACGTTAAGGACTTGTCACAGGCATACAAAGATTAATACATCAATGAATTAGCCACTAAGTAATATAGACGTTGTAAATTGTAAATAATGAATACATCTACAATAGATTTGAGAACATAGTGAACTTTATTGTAAGCAAGAAACGTAAAACTAAAACACAGTCCCTCCAATAAATGTTCAGACACAAACTCCACTATTATTTGACTAAGTGTTAATTTAGACCGTTTCTATAATAATACCATAATTCCCCGACTTATAAATGAGAACAGAAGAGAAATTTTAACATGAATAAGCCAACAGGGTATCTAATGATAATCAAACTCGTCAAACCTTTTAAGGGAATTTATAACACTGGGGATTATGTTTAGTACAATTAGTGTACAGCAGTGTTAAAATATTAGTCAGGGATGGCTATTATTAATACATGTCTGTAAGATGGCATTTCTGAAAACAATTATTAATATTTTTCTTAGGTTACTGAATAAAGATATTGGAGAGTTTATGCTAGTATATGAAATCGAAACGGCAACGTATACGTATTAATTGCTCATATACAAATACATGTAGCTTCATCACTTCGATAACCGCTCGGGCTTCAGTGTTTATTTAGACTACAGTGCAGTATGTGATAATGCAGCATGTAATACCCCATTGGTAGTTCTATAGCTAGTTTTCGGATACATATCTTAATCAAGCTCGGTTGGTAAGATAGTTGGAGCTAAAACATGCAAGACATACATCATCTTCTTCAGAAAGAATTTTAGTTTGTATCGAATCAGAATAACCAGCCTAGTTTAGCAATAGACACAAGTAATGATTCCCGTTGAGACTAACGTGAAATTTGATATTTCGCGTTCTAAACACGAAACTGAATCTGAACGGGTATCTGAAGTAGACTTATCAGCGCTTGTTTTGTATGCGCGCTATAGTCATATACGTTGCTATATTGATTCTGCTTTCCGTTCACGGCTACGTTGTGAAAAACATTGCTAGCTTAAACTCTCCATTATATCTTCTAACCGAGTCAGGGCTATTAAGCAGAACTAAATTCATTGTTTATACCTCACTCTTAAAAAGTATTACTTGGATTTCCTTATATTGAGAAATTGTACTACTCATTTTAAGTCAAAAATTACTTAAATAATCTTGAACTACTGATTAAGTAATTCATTTATGGTGAATTTACTAATGCAAGGAGAGAAATTGAAATACTTGCTGTAGTAATTGTAATACTCATTTACATAATTAAGCAATTAAAAAACACAAAATGACAATATAAGTTAAACCTAAGTAAAATGCAGTAAAACTAAGTATTTAACTTTAAGTAATTTTTATACTTGGGAAATACTTGGGAAATACTCAAGTAATTCATTTTTAAGAGTGATTCTTTTGATAAAAAGTACAAAATCAAGATGTTTTGTCGCCAAACAACCTGTTCACCGATCACTTTTCTGAGAAAAGTATTTCCTTGAATTGGAAACATATACTAAATTAAAACTACCCTGCGTGCAGAGTCTAGTTAAACTACGAAGCTCTCTTTGAAGAAGTGAAGTCAAACGAATGCAAAGGGTAAATTAAAACCTTTTTTAAACAACCAATCCACTGAAAATTAAAAATCAAACAAGAAACAACTTAACGTTATTTATCAGGATTTGACAAAGCGTAGTGAATACAATGTGAAATAAATATGTAATGTATAGTAGTATACCGATCTGTGATAAAGGTGATCATAGTAAGCATAACTTTATTAATTCTAAGTTGAATGTCAGTATGTACGCTCAAGTGCCAGAGGGAAAGGACCAAAGTTGTCAGGGGACATGGCAAGGAAAAGGAATTTTGAAATATGAATCTTTTCTTTAATGTCTTTGGTCATTATTTTAAGTTCGTGGATAATTTTGAGGGGAGGTGGGCGGTGCTGGGTTTCGGCGCATTTTGCCTCGATTATGGCAATTCTCCGGCACGTTACTAGAGGGCAGAATATTATTGTATCCATATAATCCTAGGGTAATCGCAAGGGTAATGCATAACCTTCTACTTTGTAGGTTTCACATTCAGTTACCTAGGGGATAAGCTTTAGAATAGAGCACTATGTCAAGTATCCAAGTTATTAAAGAAAACGTATAAATGAATCGCTAAGAGATCGGTAAAATGGTGACAACCCAAGTACGTTAATTAGCAATATAGATTATATATAGCTTTCTTCTTACGTGTTTTCTTAAACTAACATTTTATGTCCCTTCGACGTGGTTTTTATTTTCTACAACTACTAGATTAGTAGTAGTATGATTGATTGTCATATCTGTGTTTTATTTTTGAATGGCATTATTAAAAATTGTGTTATGTTAATGTTGAGGGTATTAATTTAAACGATGTACTATTAAGAATAGTATAGTTACATGCTCCAAATGGCCGCAATTGAACAAAAGGCAGAGCTCGATTCATATGGCAAAATTATCAATTACCCTTACCCCATTTAACCCTTATTATGGCATTACATTTAGCAGTGATTGCCTTCTTAAGGTCAGTAATTGTCTGTGGATTGTTTTGGTATACATTTTATCTTTCAAAAAGCCCTAAAAAACAGGTGCATTCAAGTTTGGGGTGTATGGAGATGAAGGATTATCTGATCTATAGCTTACGACTCAGTTTACGCTTCAGTATCATCCCAAAGAAGTTTGGGGCAGCTCTTGGTTGCCATATGGGATTTAATTGTGCCATCTAGTAGTTATGGTAAGATGGCAATATTCTCTATACCTAAAATACCTCACTAGATTGACTAAATTCACACTTTGGCAACAGGATCATAAGCCATAGCAATCACTGCTAAATGTAATGCCATAATAAGGGTTAAATGGGGTAAGGGTAATTGATAATTTTGCCATATGAACCGAGCTCTGCATTTTGTTCAATTGCGGCCATTTAGAGCACGTAATGTAAATGATCATAGTTCCTGTGAACCAGTTGACTGGTTATACTGAAACTTTAAGGAACAAATTTCTACAGAACTGTTCTCGTGTGTGCAACTTTTCATTGATGTCACTTGTCTAATTAGGGAGGAGATATTGTCTACATCAATGGTCTCTTTTTTCCGGTCACCCTGTAAAATTAAATCTAAACGACTACTATGACGATGCAATGCAAGGTGAACGGCCTCAATCCGCTTTCCTTTTCCAATTCGGCCGCCAGAATCCTTGATTCTGTTTCACCTGTATAGAAAACACATTTAGACATCAAGTCATGTAGATGATAACAAGTTATAGAAGATGATCTGATCGAATGTCGAAAATCGCATTATTCGATGTCATATAAAGGAATGCGTCGTGTAAAATTAAGTATGGTACAATACAATACAATACAATGCAATATAAAGTAATACAATACAATGCAGTTTGTAATACAATAAAATACAATGCAGTATGTAATACAATATGATACAATGCAAGACAATATAATACAATACAATGCAAAACAATACAATACAATGCGAAAATGTATGTCCTTAATAAAGTTGTAAAATTGCCAATCGAAGATAGCCATTGAAGTCAAAATGATTTTCCGGTTTCCAAACTTTCAGAGACGATTGTATAATATAATACACTAACATACAAACACATATATACAGTACAGTAAAGCCTGTCTCAATGAACACCTCTCTCTAATGAACACCTCTCTCTAGTGGACACCCTTCCTCCACACATATTCTACTGACTTCTGTTTAATTTATCCTCTCTGTAATGAACACCTACCAACACTGAATGTTTTTGCTCTGCAAAAGATGTTCGATAAACACAAGTTTCACTGTATATCGATATTAGTAATATGGGTGTTATGAGGAAATATCTCTGTTAAGGCAATTTCGTCAAGTCATTATTCATATTGATGTTAATTGAAAAACTCGGTCCCCTGTAAAGGTTTAGGAACGTCATATTCCCTTTTGGCGCTTTAAAATAATTCGATTCGTCCCTGGTTTGTTGGGATTTTGACCCCTGTCCTTTGTAATGAATTCTAACTCTAATTTCGAAGATATCCATTGGTTCCCTTTTTCCATTTCGTCACCTCCCCTGGTTTTTATGATAAATTTTAACTCTAGCTTTGAGGATACACACTAGTTAATTTGCTTGCATTTTGTCTCCTCCCCTAGTTTTTATGATAATTTTTAACTCTAACTTCGAGGATACACACTAGTTAATTTGCTTGCATTTAGTCTCCTCCCCTGGTTTTTATGATAAATGTATATCAAACTTCGAGGATACACATTAGTTAATTTGCTTGCATTTTGTCTCCTCTCCTGGTTTTTATGATAAATTTAACTCTAACTTCGAGGATACACACTAGTTAATTTGCTTGCACTTTGTCTCCTCCCCTGGTTTTTATGATAATTTTTAACTCTAACTTCGAGGATACACACTAGTTAATTTGCTTGTATTTTGTCTCCTCTCCTGGTTTTTATGATAAATTTAACTCTAACTTCGAGGATACACACTAGTTAATTTGCTTGCACTTTGTCTCCTCCCCTGGTTTTTATGATAATTTTTAACTCTAACTTCGAGGATACACACTAGTTAATTTGCTTGTATTTTGTCTCCTCTCCTGGTTTTTATGATAAATTTAACTCTAACTTCGAGGATACACACTAGTTAATTTGGTTGCATATCGTCTCCTCCCCTGGTTTTTATGAAATATTCTAACTATAACTTCAAGGACATATTAGTGCATTTCCTTGCATTTCTTCCCTTCCCCTGGTTTTCATGGTAGATTCTAACTATAACTTCGATGATGCCAGGCTATGATATGCAAGTATAAATACTTGTTGTTAATCATTACTTGCATTTAATTTGTAATTTTGTACATTTGTTTTTGCCTTGTTTTGTTTCTTTGCAAAATTATCTCTTCAACATGAGTTAAGTGAATCACAAAACCCATTATGTCATCGAAAACATAAAGTGTAAAATCACAATAACTACTACGAATATGGGAACTAAGCGTAAATTCTGAATTTCTAAATATTCAAGAGGTCGAAGAATGAATTGTGGTGTCATAACCCCTTTTAGGAAGGTAGAATATTAAGAAATACTCAATAGTGAAACATAAGCATAATCACGGTGCGAAACAAGGAAAACTGCAAGGGAATGCGTTTTTATTTTATCACTATATACTATCCCTTTATCTGTATGTGACAAACACTTTACTCTAAAGGTTGTCTGTATTATTTTACTCGTTATTTTGAAATTATTTACTGATCATTTAAGGATTGAAGCTCAGTAATCTTATATGTTGTAGGATGTCTTGTGTCCAGACCTTTCATGGATCATGCGGCAGCAAGAATTCAAAGTAGTCTAGAAAACAATCAAAGTAGTCTAGAAAACAATCAAAGTAGTCTAGAAAACAAAACATAAGTGGATCAAATCATTCGCGATTCATTGAGTCGTTGTTTTAGTGCTTTTTTATAGCCATACTGCTTGGTTGTAATTTCAAAAATGTAGATTATTTGAAATACTGTGTTCTTAATAAGGCCTAGCTGTGTGCATAAATTCTGTTGGTTTTCATACACAAATCATTTTTGTATGTCAAATTAGTTCTGAAAACAAATTAAAACCATTACACTTATAAACACACAGGTGGCCTATTTGAAACTCATTTGTAAGATAGAAACACTCGATGTTATTACAGTATTAATCGTTCGGGGATAAATGGGCTTGTACGTCGTATTAAAAAGTAAAACATGTGCTTCACTTAGAAAGATATGTGATTTTGCTTTTAACAAAACTTATATATCTCAGATAGCTAAACGGGAAGTTCCTATTTAAGGCTTTGTATTGTGCTGCATTGTATTGTATTATAGTATATTGTATTGTATTGTATTGTATGGGTAGCAGTAGCACACAGTGAGAGTCTAGATTTGTACTCACACTCAACTATGTTAGAATTTTCCAGTAATTCCGGATAACAAGGAAAAAACGTGTCTTAGCGAGGAATAATTCAAATATGCGTGTACTATCTTGTTAAATCTCAGAAGTAGGTGATTACATGCTTACATTTTAGACGTTCCATTCAGAGTGTACAGAAAATAACAAGAAAACTTATCAAAGCGCAGACGACATTTAAAAGGGCGGGAAGATTCATTCAATTACCCGCGCAGGTAAATCCCCGGGGATTAAGATCTTTGCGCAATGAGGACATTAGGCCATTTGAATCCTAAGCAATCGATCATTAGATTTAGTAGATTCGTCATAAGTCGTACGATTTAATCTTTTTGTCTACCATTGCGATTGATTAATTAATACCGTCTTATAATTCTCGAGAAAATATGTTTTGATTAAATCAAGTCAGATTTCGTGTGGTGCTCGTGTAATGTCAAATCGTAATCTGTATGTGAAATTGCAAGGAAGTGCGTTTGATCCATGCTCAAGCTTAAAGAGCAAGAAAAATACCAATACATGCAATTATCACATAATTAAGACAAATTGCATCTAGCGATAATGATTTCGACGTAACCTAGAAGAAAAATCTCAGATGTAAGTGTTGTTAATGCGAACTGCAGTTTTAATTTCCTATTTTGGACCGTTCCACCCTGATCCCCTTAAAATATTTCAATATATTGCAATACACTTTTCTCCGATTGAGCAATCATTGTATTTTGATACCCTTGCTCATTCATACTATTAATCGCTTTCCGATCGACATATTTGTAAGATTTTGTTGAAGGATTCTTAACGCTTTGAGAGAATATCAAAATAAGCATCATATTTTATTAAGAAACATCTATCGCAAATTGCTATTAAATCTGCGTAATTTAGCAATTGTATTCAAAGCATGTTCATCGTCTTTAGGAAAGTAAGGTCGTAACCTCGTTTGCATTCCTAAGGTGATTCTCGCTCGCCCGAGATTAGAAAACTGCGATGAAATGTCGTCTGCTGATAGATATTTCACGTTATTTCTCTCTAGAATTTGGATAAACTGGTAGATTTTCTTGTATATCTCTACAATTTGGAGTCCTAGCTATGCAAGTATAGATTCTTTTCCTCGCTAATTTCATTCTTCCATACTCTTTTGCATTTTAAAAATGGCCCCGTGATATATACTTTCCGGGTGGTCTATATATTTCCGTGGGAGTAAAGAATTAATAACTATCGCCTAATGACTTAATTATTTGGACGACAATGGGATCGATGTGATATCGGAAATGACTTTCTTTGAGTCCAACACCACGCTGTTATATTTATTAAACTTCAAGATTTGGATGTGACTTTATGAAGATTTTCTCGAAACTCATTTGTCCTTAATTAATGAATAATATTTTCCAACGGTTAACGACGTATTGGGAATAAAGATTACGTAGAATTAGATAGTCGTATCTACATAAAATTGCGTTGGAGTATGTTAGGGATGTCAGATATCGTACTGATTTTATAATACTATTAAATGGCTAGTATTGGCTCAACTCTTTTATCTGTTTTACCTAAATTAAATCTACTATGTTTGGGTTTGAATGTTAATATGAACGCATATATCTAATATATCGAGAGTTGTGGAAAAGCAAATCAAAATTTATCCCATGGTTATAGCACATTCTTCTGTGAAAAATGTTGATCTGCTTTGTACGTCCAAGGGGTTCAAAATAAATGCTACGTTCAGAAAATCATCATTTGTCCCCTCTCCTAATAAAACTAAAATCGCCCTTTCTTGACTGTGGACATTTTGACCTCTTCCCTGGCAGTAGGTAGTGACGTGTATCTGTATGAGTTAAACGTCTGATCTTTTAATCATGTGCGGAATCAGACATGTACATGTATGTAGTAACCTAAATTACTATTAAATTACTAAAACTTATTACATATGAATGCAAGACATTCACATGGCAAAATGTCACCACCTTGGAAGTACAAATTGCTACAGACGCTGAACTCCGACCGCCGGACACCAAACGCCGAGCGTTGAACACCGTTCACAGAAATTGGGGGCTATAACGGTATATGTCAACACTTCTTTTGGTGACATAATTAACAAAGACGTTTCCATTAGGTCGTCATTTTATTTTTTCTTTAATTTATATATTTTTCAGATTGGGAATCTAGAAAATTTTTACCTATTGGAGCACAGTCGCTACCCCTCGCGGACAAAAAGAGAAGCTCGCCATATCACGAAACGACTATCAGAGGACGAGCGGGTAAGTTATCGTCTTTTTAAATCAGTTTTTAATTCTATGATTTTAATTTATGGAGAGAAATATTGTTGAGTTGGAGACTTTCTGAAACGTTTGCTGCACAATTTATGCTTGAGTTACCGTAAGCTTGGTGTCAGACCATGCCATGTCACTGTGCCACAAAATAGAACATGCCAAATCTTGACATTCGAAAGAAAAATACTCAGCGTGATTGATCAAATATAACTCCCCGGGGTACCACTCATGTAATATGAGTTAAACCTTACGCCGAAACTGATACATTTACATCTGGTCATTTATTAAACGTGAAAAGGGGATTTAAGTACACGTTCTAGGGTCTCTATCACGTGTTTTGATGAAATGACGATATTGAGGAAATGAGATGAAACCTCAATTTCAAGGGATATACTCCATAAATTCTAAGGGCTTTAATTTAAGGCACAATGGCGCTTACGTTTGAAAGAAATACTGTCAGCTCATGAATTTACGACCTAAATTGGATCATCAACAGAAACAAGTGGAGTACATATATACCTTTAAATTGAAGTCTCTCCCAGCGGATTGGGATTCTGATTTGAAGGTATTGAGCCCGATAAGGTCTACTCCGGAAAATAAATAAAAGCAAATAAACAGCTAGTTCAACAAGTTAAACCTAGTCTGGGCCTTATTTCTTATCTGACATTTCTTGTGGCCCGCCCTAGGTTTAACGTCCGTGCCCATTCGGCCCTTCGATGCAAAACATTTTAATGATGGCCTATGACAGCGCATAAAATTCGATGCGCGTTTTATTTATAACTGATAGTGAGAATTTGCAACCAATGAAAGCATAGCACGGAAGTTAAATCCAACCACGGCAGCAAGAACACTCAGATTATAAATGAAAGCCGTACGTGGTATTGGGTTTAACTTGTTGAACTAATAAACAGCCTGAAATAAAGGTCGTCAATCCTCCATATTCAGGGCTACAATAAACCAGGGTCAAATGAACGACGCTAATTGTTCCAGAGTTAAAATATACCATTAGAAAGGGTGTGCATCAGGAAAAATAAAACAGTGTGTCATATAAATATGTCCTCCCCTTTTTTAATTTCAAAATTATGAATTTTGTGCATAAGACTGCATCGAGTTGAGCTAGTCATCTGAAACTTCTTGTGGAGTTGCTACATGGAGCTTAGTTTTAAAGTGCTGAAAAACAGTTAAGATATCATGCAGACAAAAAAAGTTATGCAACATTGTGTTATAGTAAAGCTAGTGAACGTATCTATTTGACACCATGTAGAATAAAATAACATTAACATTGACATTACAAAGTTAATGAAACAACGAAGAAGGGACATCTTTTTAGATAATGAATAAATTATGAAAAAAAGTTTCACTCCATTAAATGGATTTTGGAGACGTATTTTAAGATAACGTTGACCTCAAATGACCTTCACGGGAAATAAAACTAGTCTTCAGTTTTGACTCACGACTCAAGTGTCTGACACTCTTAATAAGTCTGAAATCTTGAATCGCCCTCAGACTCTGCGTTACATCAGGCCGTTGGTTATAACAGCGACTGTAAAAATTAATCACTCAATCATTCATTCAAGTCGATTTCAAAAAAGATAAAAGTCATTCGTTTCCAACCTACTTTAATTTGGAGAACTTAAAGATACAAACAGGTTTTGTTTCGCCTTTCAATTGAGGCATCAAGTTGCCAAACGAATGGCGGGTGTAAAATGATTCTCGAAATATAAATAAATATCGTCACTAAAATATCGAGATCAACGTGAAGAAATCCGATATAATTTCAGAAATTAAACTCCCAGATAAAATGTAAAGAAAGATCATGTTTAAAATTAAAGTAGTGAAAAAATGATTGGGATCAGCAAGACATGTTGTCAACACTTTAAATTGTATAAAAATGCTAGAAATTCAGACACTTTATTCAAATTTTAGAGGGAATTGGCGAGAAATAATCGTGCAAACAATCTTTTAAGCATGGCTCAATTCTTCTCATTAATTAGATACATGAAATATCCGACCCCGCATGCCTTATCAAGTTATATAGCACAAAACTATACTTTTATATACAAGCTTGATTTGTCACGTATTTCGTATCATGAATCGATCCATGGTAATGATAACGATACATCATATAAGCCATCATTTCATTTTGTAATGACTAATATGTCAGGTCATGACATCTAAAGAGTCAATAAAAGATATATAAAAAGATATATATAAAAGATATATATATAAGCCCATCCCACGTACATATAAAGGTTCAATAACCGATATCAAGTCTAAAAAATAAATGTTCTTTATAGAATTCAAACATTACTCAATACATTCAATCGAAAACAATAATTCTGTATCAAATGAAGACTTCTAGTTGCCAAACTTATAGAGAGGAGTGTAAGCGTATGTACACTACCCTCCATACGTTTGGCAACCTTAGCTTCCCCATTGAACTACGTGATAAGGGCCTCTTTACCTTTGAATTTTTATTTACTTAAGCTGCGATGAAAATACGTATTATACTATTAAAGGAAACACAATTTGACTTTATTTCCATAATACCTCCAAATTTTCTCAATTTTTTCCTCAATTACAAGAGGTCGAAAATTGATGATAGATTTGATGAACATTTGAAAATATAGAAAATTGAAATGTCTAACATTTTTGTACACTTAGTGTCATTTTTGAAAATCATTTTTCGCCTCCTGTGTTATTTCAATGGGAGAGGTTTTTTGAAAAACAAATTTGATTGTCACAATTGCTTTTGTATTCCTATCTTTGGAATTTGGCATTCTTGGCATTGGTATCCACAACAATTCTAATGCCAAAAATACACTCCCGCCAAAAATTGGCAACCAGAATTCCCCTTTAAACCACGTAAATTTCTGTTCACCTTTTGGCGATTTTTCCAATATCATCACAAGGGTTTAAGATATGATATGTTACCACCCGCCATTTGTTACAGACGCCGAACACCATCCACCGACTACTGAACACCATACTCAAAAAAGTTGGAAACCTTAACAATATGTCACCAATAGTTGAGATTTGAATTGAAACATTGACAACACAATCTTTTCCATACTTTTTGACGAGCGTTAGGGTTTCCATATTTTTGGAGAAAGCGTAAATGGTGCTCGTTTATTATGCCAAATGTTTTGTAAACATTGAACTAAAACATAAAAATCCTTCACATTGACACGAAATCAATATTTACAGTTTTACAAATGAAAAATGCTTCAAGAACGATTGTTGTGCTATAAAAGCAAAATTTAGATTAATTGGTATTATGATATACGATAACTCAACCAGACTGATTGTATCAAAATAGTATTGTTTCTGGTCACGACTGAAAATGATTTTTATGATATCATCGTCTGTCCTGGCCTAAGGGGTCTTGCTAGAAAGCCAACGTACTCTATATTATATTTTACCGTTTTCTCGTTTTCACATCCATTAGCGTGTCGTCATTGCGCGTAGTAAGCTTTGGGCTTGAGAATCACACCAGGCCCGCGACCTTCACTGATCATGATGGTGAAATTAAATATTGTTCCGATGGATATATGCCACCATTATTCATTGTTTTGATACCATGTCAAATGTTGTAATTGACATTTTTCAGTTTCATAGTTTTTCATCAAACGATTTGAAAAAGATTTATTTATTATTTCACATACAGAAATGCACATGTATAAAAATGCGAATGTATTATATAACTTCACTTCTGTCTTCAGGTCCATTGGGTTGAACAACAATACGCGAGATTGAGAGTTAAACGAGACTTTATCGATGAGGAGTTTCTGGATGAAAAAAGATCAAATGAAGATTGGAACGACCCTAAATGGAAACAGCAATGGTATCTTGTGAGTACTTTGTATATTTCCCCCAAGTCCAAATGCTTATGATATAACCCTCCTGCGCTCAACGTAACTGTATTCAAAGCGAAAACAGGGAAAGGTAAAACGATTTCACATTTAATTTTGACAAATAAGTCCCATTAAGATACACATCATTAAAGAAATATTCCTTGCCAGACCCTTTCTCTCTTGATATGGTAGCTATAATCATATGTATAGTTTCCATATTTAGCAAAACATGGGAAAATGTTTTAATATGGTCAATATTGATCTTTTAAAAATCTAGGGCTTATTTCCAGTGAGCTGCCATCTTTTAAGATTTCTTGCAGGAAGTGATGTCATCAACTCTCAACATCTATAACCTTGCCCATAACAGTATAGGAAAGTAGCACAAAATCACTTCTAGACAAGTGATCTACTTTCTGTGCAAAAATATTTTCAGGGCTTGTCAACTTAGAATAAAAGAAGAGATTTTCAGAAGGATTAAATAAGATACAAAGTTGAAAAAGAATATTTAGCTGGTTTTGTAATTCTTAATAGCTCCTCACCTAATGCTATATGCAAAGTTGAGAGTCGATGACATCACTTCCTTTGTGAAATTTTAAAAGATGGCAGCTTACAGGAATTGAGCATCACATTTCTAAGTGATCAAATTTGACCATATCAAAACATTTTTGCGTGTTTTGCTAAACATGGCAAGCATATATATGGTTATAGCTACCATAGATTTATGAACTTTATTACACATTCATACCCATAAAAGGTTAAGTGTACACAAAGTAAACACTAATTTTACAATATATCAATACAACAGAAAACAGTATATATAACAACACACAAAATTAACACTTCATAATAAATAAATAAGTAAATAAATGAACAAATAAATATGCATCATGGATAAGCACATGAATGGTGATTGTGATACGCGTCCATTGTTTATGTCATATATCACACCCTTCTATGTTATATTACATTTATGAATAAATTCTGCTACAATTTCAATTTCTTTATTTTCACAAGACATACAATATTGGAAAAAAAGTGAATCGTCCTCCATGTTGAAAAGGTGTTTAATTGGGTTGCCGTGTGATACAAGTTTATCGAGCATTTTCTTTCTATATATACTGTATTTTTTACATGAACGCATTATGTGTTTTTCGTTTTCTATTAAATTGCAAACCTCGCAAATTCTTTCATCGATCTTTAATTTTGGGCGTTCGTATCTACCCGTTTCTATTTTTAATTTGTGGTTACTGATACGAAACTTTGTTAGACTTCGTCGTAAATGCCCATTTGAAATTGAATCTAAATATGGTTCGAACCTGAAATTGCTTTTAAATATTTTGTATGTATTCAGTTTGCGACATTGGTCGGAATTCAATTGATTTCGCTATGAGGAAAGAGATGGTTTGGCAAGGAATATTCCTTTAAGTTTAATATATATAGCTATAGAAGACGGTGAATACTGAATATACATCATCTGCAAGTTTTTATATGTTGTTACGAAGTTTTATGAAATATTGATATAGTGAGAAGTCGAAGCATCGGGCAAAGGGTAACGTATATCAAATATATCATTGATGATTTTTAGGATTCTTGTACGAATACCGTTCCGTAAAATCGCCTTTTCTTAATATCTTAACGTCGAACAGCAACAGCTCAAACAAATTCGCTTTTTATTTTTTCTTCAACAGATGATAAACTGTATTAGAACCCTCATAATGGCATTGATGCAAGATGTGCTATGGCATCCCGTATACCGCATATTCTGTATTTTCGAAAAGGCATGTGCGTAGGATAGTTACGACTTGATATAACATCCTTGATATAGCGGTATGGAGCAAGTTTTTTCAATATGTCAAAATTAAAATCAATGATGCCATTGACGTAGCACCTGTTACGCCTCTTTTGAGTGCAGTTCCCCTTTGCAGCTCTGATTCTGCTGTTAATGTATGATAACAATTGTGCAAATCCCCTCTGATAGCACCATTTATGGAAACCAAAACGTTAATCCTGCATCAAGACCTTCAAAATCCAAATGAATTCCTGTGGAGCATTGCCGACTCACTCCCAATATTCTGCTTTTCCCAAATGGGCATACCAACTCCAAATATAGCCGTACGCCCATGAGCACTACAGGGTGCGATTTTCGTTTTCTATTAAAAGGGGCTTACTGCCTAGTATAATAAAGTATATTACAATTTTTCCCATGCAACAATTGCTCTTTTGTTTTTTCCTAATTAATGAATGTGACTAACGTGTTGTTTTAACCACAACATGGTAAACCGTTATTATTCTATTCATTTATCATCGAGTTTTTCATTCGGTTAATATCCGGGACCACACAAATTATACACAGTGGTGGAAAGCATATACATGTCATACAACAAGTGTATATTCTGATAATATTTGAAAACGTGTTTCAGCTTTTATTTCATTGTACTAGCCTTTTTGTGGGCTAAAAACATTGAAGAAGGTAGTATAAACTTTCGATCTCATACACTGCCCTCCATAAGTTTGGCTCCGGAAATTTAATTGGATTAAATATCAAAGCTTGTCAATATTTGAATCCTTATTTTCGTACCTGAATTATACAATAGTTCGAAACTAGATGACACATTTGATGGCTCTGTTCAGATCGTCAAATATAAACAGGCTTTGTTTCTTGATCCAAAAGTCCACATCCGGTTTCCAATCTTATGGGGGTGTATAGGTACCTTTCTACCACGTCAACGTATGAACTCTTGTCCTGGTCAAGTGTTTTGGCTCCTCAAACGCCTGTTAAATCTTGGAGATTTATTGATTTGAACACCTCTAAATTTTAACACGGTTAATGTAAACATTTCTAAATGCGAACACCTGTAAACTTGTGAACATGTTATTGTGAACATCTCTTAATATGAACATCATGATAGCGTGGATATCATTTAATATGAACACATTTAGCGGATTCCATGTTTTAACTATAGGACAGTATAAGACTATTTGATTCTAAAGCTATATTTGTCATTAGTATATATTTATGTTTTCTTGGAGTCTACCACAATCTCGCCATCTATTGACATATACCAACCTCTTATATTAAATATTCACTCTTGCGATATATACATGCATGTTTGTTCTTTTTCCAGTATGATGTCAGTAGAGATGAGAGGGAAACTGTAAAGACGATGGACCATAACGTTGTCGGTGTTTGGGACAAGGGCATCACAGGAAAGGGCAGTGTTGTTTCAATATTAGACGACGGTAAGACGTTTTTGGATTTTAACAACCGTCTGATCAATTGCTCTACAAGTTACCTACGGGGTGTATTTAGATTGTCAACTCTTTTGGAGAGAAGCAACCTTTAAAACGTTTGATTATTCACTTTTATCAAAATGCTTTCCGACTTGGACCACTCGATGAATGCTAAATTTACGCAATGCCTTTATTAAATTTAATAGTATTAACCCATATGCAAGCTAGGTAGGAAATCCTGAACTTTTTAGATGAAAATATATTTAAAGACAATATAATCTTCTTAATTTCTCATACAAAGACAATTAATGACCGGCAAAAGTGTGATTTTATGTTCAGAACTGTTCAATAGCACATTGACTCACGTATAAAGGAAGCCATAAAATGATACATAACACTATTCCATTTCAATTTTACTCAAGGATGATACCTAGTATCGATAAAATCGATTCAGGAATTCGGAATTTGTAAACTATTCTTAATGCGATTGACTATTAATAGTGATCAGTGAATTTTATATTTTTATTTGTATATCTTGATTTTATTTATTTATTATTTTAATACAACCTATGATGACACAGTTAAAACTATAACCCATACTCCAATTAACGTTTTTACAACAATCTCACACACTTAACAATAAAGCAATCTTGTTACATTAATCCATTTCTTTCACCTATCTGAACAGGTCTGGAATGGAACAATACAGACATCTGGGCCAATTATGTAAGTATTAAAGCGACATTCATCGTTTTTAGCGATTGGAATCTATGATTTGTTACATAGCGATGGTATTCGTTGGTTAGTACTAGATCTCATTCCATATATAGTTAGACGTAGATGTGTTCGACGTTGGCGTTCGGCGTCTGTAACAAATGGTGGGTGTTGACATTTTGCATGTCAATGCCTTGTTTCTTTATTGCAATAGTAGGGTAAAACATAAAAATATATGATTTCTAATGGCCAAACACAAGAAGGCTTTAGTACTTTGGTAACTCCAGGTTGCCAAATCTATCGAAGGTATCTGTATTCGTAAGTATTTTTCCAGGACCCGTATGCCAGTTACGACCTCAATGACAATGATGCAGATCCGTTCCCTCGATATGACTCTACAAACGAAAATAAGTAAGTCATACATTGCTTCGTTGAACGTAATTAAAAGAAATGTAATAGTTTATGTATATTTTCATTCACTGCGCATGCGTAGTATATTCATTTATCCGGGTATTGAAGGGGACTAACATTAAAATGCGATGCCTGTTTACTTAATTAGAAATTGATGCGAAGTTGTTGACAATAATTAATTTTGTAAGATATATGATATCCCCTTTTCAATTTTGATATAGATATAGGTTATGTACTGGGAGGTTTTGGATATGGGTTAGAGGGAGATGCATATCTTCTCAAAGTCCCCGTCTAAAGTTTGAAAATATTTTTTTATCATTCATTTATTTACTATTTGTCAGGATTTAAAAAGTGATTTTAGAGATTTTTGAACAAAAACAATTTTTCAAATTTCCAGCCA
The DNA here is from genome assembly GCA_903813345.2 of Owenia fusiformis. Taxonomy (NCBI): domain Eukaryota; kingdom Metazoa; phylum Annelida; class Polychaeta; order Sabellida; family Oweniidae; genus Owenia; species Owenia fusiformis. The sequence goes on along the minus strand of CAIIXF020000010.1, from coordinate 30,720,065 downwards.
TTTTTCAAAGAAAGCTGAAATTTCTTAATCATCAAATATTTCTTAATGCATTTCAAAAAAGATTATCTTTTTAACACCAATGCAAAGATTGAACAAGGGACACACTATTTCAAAAATAAAATGCCATATTTAATAATATGCTACACTTACATAAAAAACAATGTTGATTGTCTAACCAGGTTAAAAGGAAGAATAAATTATGTTTTAGATATCATTGTACCATTGGTTTCTATGAGAACTAAAATTTTGAAATGCATTTTTCTCAGAACCATTTTTATGCACTGATAAGTTCATTTCTCGCTTATTTATAAACCGATTTTCTTAATTTTTCGGCAAAAATATGGGAGTATAAATGCTATGCATTGGTATGAATTGTGGCTAATTAGAAGATATGAGTGACCTCTAAAAGTTGGTATTAAATAAATTCAAAATTTTGGAGCAAAAAGTCTATCAAAAACCACTTTTTGAAATTAAAAAAAAAGTTTCACATATCACGTTTTTCGTTTTTAAAATTTTTTTTTCTTCTGATTTTTTTCAATTTTTTACAACCGGAAGTGGGAAGATATATCCGGGGGCGCGAAATCAAAACCCCAAAATCAGAATACGGGATATATCTTGTCAATATATCTCCCTAGAACTCCCTAGGTTTTTGATACAGGGAATATCCCGAGGAATATACAATATATGTTTCCGAGGGCCCGAAGAAATATAGAAATATATCGGGATATATAGCCATCGTATGTCCCAGAGAAGGCCTTATGCGGAATATGTGATTTATATATCTCTTATCCTCGTTGGAGCGGGGCATATGAAATTTAATATTCGCCCGAATATGGAATATATTCACGGTTAATGTGTCCCTGAAATCTCATTGAGTATGGAATACTAGACATTCGTTTTGTGTATCTTTTATTTCTATTGCATTTTATCAGATGAGCTCTTTCTGAATTAATTTTTGACCGTGATTGATTCGTTGCCATGTCTGTTGATAACGTTGCTTATATTATATTATACGTTATTGAATGATTTGAAGTGCAATACAAGATATATTCTGCTCGAGAAATTCTGTATTGGTACGAGACGAAGTCGTTTTTATCGTGTGATCCTTTGTATTGCTACTGAGATTGTCCCCTCCGTACCAATATTTTCTGTATTGCCGCAGTACTGAGATGAACGATGGGGACAATCTCAGTAGCAATGCAGATTGGTACAGTACTGACCAATCATTTTACAGATCATCCGATTATATATATTATTTGTCCTTCGCTACCAATTTTAATTGAATCCATACATTTTCAGACATGGCACTAGATGTGGAGGAGAGGTTGCAATGGTGGCCGATAACGGCTTTTGTGGCGTTGGAGTAGCATATGGTGCCAAAATCGGAGGTATAACAAAGCATAAATTGATTCTAAAGCCAAAATTGTGAAATATAAAGTACTCTTCAATCCTTCGTCTTTTGCGAAAATATTCCGAAATGGTGTAATTAACTAGAAGAACCAATCAGGATAGGACTTTCCTAGTATAATAGGAATATTTACACTTTCACATCGTCTTTGTATTTGTACGCAGAGGAATGGCTTTTTAGTTGTGATTTAGTTGTGATTCAAGACATCGACAAATCAAGTAATAACCTTCTAATAGAAAATGTTTTGATATAAAGATGGCAACCTTATCCAACATAACTTCCCCAGAATTTATATCGGATCAATTGTCAAACACACAGGTCCATAGCAGAATGTTATGAGTTAGATCTACATGAATAACTGGTCAGAGAATAATCAAAGATGGTAGAATGATACTTGATATTTGGCGTTTTGATTCAATTTTGGGTTGTTTTGGCCCTTGGCCACCCATGACTAGGTGACCTGAGGTCGAGGTCATTCCAATGTCAACATCCAGGTATTTGGAGTCCCTTGAGGCTGCTGTGACCCTTGGCGACCCATGATTAGGTGACCTGAGGTCGAGGTCATTCCAATGTCAACATCCAGGTATTTGGAGACCCCTGAGGCTGCTGTGACCCTTGCCGACCCATCATTAGATGACCTGAGGTCAAGAGCAATATTTATGGGTCAAGATCATCTTATGGTCAAAAGTAAATATCTAGGAAGTTGGCGTTTTAAGTATCTTAGGGGCTGATGTGACCCTTGGCGACCCATAACCTTATGACCTATGTCCATAACGGAGCAGGAATGGGTAAAAGGTGTGGTTGTCTTTGACAGTTTGTCTGAACATTTATCTTATGTTCTATGTCCATAACGGAGCAGGAATGGGTAAAAAGATTTTGTCTTCAATTAAAATGATGATCTGAAAAACAGCCTCATAAAAAATGAATACACAATTAGAAATACAGTAGCACTAAGTGAAGAGATTGAAAAAACATTTTGTTGTGGAAAATGTGCATAAAATCAGCTGATAAAATTGAGTATAACAACAGTGATGCATTGTCTAAGGGACCAAGCGAGCAGCTTAATATACAGCCTCATAAATATGGATTCACGATCAGAAATACAGTAGCCATAAGTGAAGATTGAAAAACATGTTGTTGAGGAAAATATTCATAAAATCGAGTATAACCACAATGACGCATTATCTAAGGGACCAAGCGAGCAGCTTAATGTATAGCCTCATAAATATGGATACACGATCAGAAATACAGTAGCACTAATGCCTTGGTGACATAGACTCCGATTTTCACTACTGCGCCCGGCCGAGTATTTTGTTCAAAATCGCCCGGCGAGCCCGGGAATCGTACGGGCGCCGGGCGCCGGGCGATGATCGAGCACCATCGGACGACTTTAGACATCGCCCGGGCGCCGGCAGAGTTTTATCGCGGAGATAAAAGTTGCCGATGAGTTGGCGATTTTTTCTCAACCAAACTCATCGATACATACCCAGCCGTGTCCCGTACGGTCATCGCACGATTATTTTAGTGACGACTCCCGGTGGCATCGTAACGTCATCTCGGAATTTAATTTAACTTTACACACTGATTTGTTCGATAATTCTCAATTATAATTACTAATATTATATAAACATTTTGAATATGATAAGTTTAGGAAATATAATTGCCCAGAACTTTTTTCTAAAATATAAAAGAACGAATTGAATAACGAAATATAGTTGCAAAACAATAACATATTTGGGTCGTTGTGTGGGTGGATGGATCTTTTCGTCCTTATTAGCTTCTTATGGATTAATTTTCGCTATATATTTTAAGTCACATGGTATTTGCTTGACCAACGAGTATCACAACATCGAAATAATAACACGTCTACTTATTTCTCAACTATATCAATGTCACAAATACTACCTTATTAAATTGGTTTAGCCTAATATACCTCAAATTTTTAATTACCCTGGCCTTTCCTACAAATTCTTACATTCACTTATTACCAAATTAGGTCAAAATTAGCACTGTAATTTTAAGTGTAGGAACTGGGAACAAGCTATATATATGTGATATAGAGTAGACATGTAGGGAAAAAGTAGAAATGAAATAGTTTTAGAGAGTGAGAAAAGCACAAATGTGGAATGTGATATTTTTGATATATATGAAGTGAATTATGCATCATTTGAGATATGTGAAATGAAAGTTAACTAGAATATGAGATATTCTACAACAGTTATGAACTTATGTGATTGCATAGTGATAGTGAAACTTGTGAAAATTGTGACAATAGTGTCAACTTTAACTAACTGATGAAGAACTAATAATCGTTACGAAAAGTGAAACAAGTGTGTATATTAACGTGCTATTGTTCTTACTGATGAGGACAATTATACGTGTGATTAAAATCTGTGATGTGAATATGACATTATTGCAAGAGTCCAGGAGCTACTCGTACCGTAAGAATTGTGTATCTGTAAAATGAACATTTGACGTAACTACAGACAAGACGTGTACATATCCGTTTATATATCGATAGTGTGAACCAGTGTGCAGGAGCTACAAACTGCGAGTGTTTGTGCATCTATGACAATGTAACTATAACTATAATTGTGTACGTGCCAGATTATTATCGCTGATGCAGACCAGTGTGCAGAGTTATTAGACTGCAGGTGTTTCGTACAATAACAACAATGGATCTTCAAAATATGGTGATATAATTAAATTATCATAAAATTACATTTTATTGACTACAGCAGGCTTTACTAATGACAATAGTGAGCGGTTACAATTATATACAGTAGTGCAAATATACTTCTTGTTGAGTATATTAAAATTTAATTTGAAAACTATTGTTTATTGGAAGTGAGTTAAGTTAGTTATTAGAAAAGTTAATTAGATTAGTGTTAAGATAAGGAAAAGTTAAAGGTAGAATTTTATTTGGAAAATTCCATCGCAAACTGTAAATTTGTAAATATGTTTATTAACTTTGAAATAGATTTTTAATTTTAATTCAAAAACAACCAAAGTTTTCATATTATTAACATCAGCTAAGGTATAAAGAACCCGACCCTGTGACAATCAATTTTTTAATGAGTGTACCTGTGTGTCTCTCGTTTTCACATGTTGTAACTGCACCCGATACACCCTAAAAGAATAGAATTATATATTTACTTATATTCATTGATGGAATTGAAAAATAGCACGCATTTTAAATTCGAAAATAATCGCACGTTATAATGAGATATCTAGGATATTTTTGTGATGTGGGATACGCTATATATTGACTGGTAGAGTGTTTGACGATTGTAAATATGATACCACAGCATTAGTTACCCAAGTTTAATTTTTCAGGAGTACGAATGTTGGACGGGCGCGTGACAGATTCTCTCGAGGCGAAGGCTATCTCCTTCAATTGCACACATATCGACATATATAGCGCATCCTGGGGGCCGAACGATGATGGTAAAACGGTCGAGGGACCTGGTAAACTGGCAACTGCTGCTTTTGAAAATTGTATCAAAAACGTAATTATTTGTCTTACTATGAATTTATTATAACCATTTATTATTACCCTCCCCTTCCTATGTTTACAATGAGAGTCTTCACTCCAAGTTTGGTTAAGTTGCTATAGATACAGATCTGCATATGATTACAATGGAAAAGACAATTTTAGTTGCCCATAATATGTTTTGAAAATAAAGATTGCAATGAACCCTACCTCTTACCAAAACCAAAGTATATTGGGTGGGTTTATAATTTCATTAGTTGAAGATAAAATCTTTCCAACTATAAGCAGAGGTAAAATTAATAAGTTTGGAAAATTCATAAGAATGGTGTAGTAGTTAACATTAGCAACCGACAACTTTATGACATCATTGATGATCTAGCTGATATACTCTAGCTTCTTTTGCGCAGTAAAATTTGGCAGCGTTTATTTGCAATGTCTACTTATTGTTTTGTTTAACAGGGGCGTGGGGGTAAAGGTGTGATTTACTCGTGGGCATCAGGAAATGGTGGGAGTAGGGGCGATAACTGTGACTGTGATGGATATACTGGCTCCATCTATACGCTGTCAATTAGTAGCGCATCTCAGAAGAGGGGGTAAGCAATAACATAATAAGATTTGAACAATAGAGCCAGGGCGAGAGCAAAGAGATAAGAGGCATGGCACTAATCTCGACCACATAAACATTTGTGAATTACACTTTTTTATATTGGAACTAAAGTGGTCTAATTTTCATAGACATGCTCCATTTCTGAACAACCCATTGATCAAATGGTTTTAAATAGCTTAAATGGATAATAATTAATATCAATACATAGCATACTATCACTTTATAGTACTATATGTTCTTTTGCTATGTAGGTCCCCTTGGTATACTGAGAAATGTGCATCTTCAATGGCAACCGCTTACTCCAGTGGAAGTTTTGGCGAGAAGAAAATCGTATGTGGTCTTATATTTGAATTCTTAACTTAAAATTGTACGTGCTTTATAGACGTCCCCTCCTTGCAGCTCTTAATAAATTTTCACCTGAAATTTTACAAATAGTAATAAAATAAAAAGTTCCCCGCCTCTTGACAAACTTTATTCCAAAATTTTGGATATTGGTAACATAGAATTGTTTTGGGATAATTCCATAGAAGGAGACAAACCTCATATTGTATCTATTTAATTTTAGGTTAGCACAGATCTCCACAACAAATGCACAGATTCCCACACAGGTACATCTGCCTCTGCGCCTATTGCTGCTGGAATCTTTGCACTAGTCCTTGAGGCAAAGTAAGAATACGGATCGGTGTACTACTCTACATTCATTTTCTTTATACTCTGGATTTGTTTTCATAAAATAAGTTTCACAATTACAAATGATTATCATTCACTATCATTCATTTTACAGTTTTTCAAATTGATGATATTCTGCGTTAATGTTACCTGGAATCTAATCAAAGCAGGTGCCAATTTCCGCATTAATATTACTTTTTTGATTTTGTCATCCCCAGCCTCCTTATATTTTGGCAACTAATGAGAAGTTAAACTTAAATTAACTTTAAATGGCCTATAATATTATTTCCATTAGCCCGGATCTGACGTGGAGGGATATGCAGCATTTAGTAGCGCATACGTCACAATGCTACCCCCTGAAGGACAATCCGGGTTGGAAGAAGAACGGCGCGGGTCTTTGGGTTAATACGCGATTTGGGTTTGGACTTCTCGACGCTCTAAATATGGTAGAGGCCGCGAATCCAGCTACATGGAAAAATGTCCCGGCTAAACATATCTGTGAAGTGACCTCAAAGAACGCCAAAGGACTGCCAAAGTGAGTGAATAAGCTCTAATACGTTAACATTTAGACAATGGTCCAAATAACCTACACGCATATATGTAAACCATAATGCGCATAATATGTGAAAACCATATTTTCTAGGAAAATATCTTCCGGACACGAGGTGATCGTAGAAATTGAAACCACCGGATGTGAAGGCCAAAATAACTCCATCAAATATCTTGAACACGTTCAAGTCCAGGTGTCAATGGACTACACAACTCGGGGTGATTTAGAGATATACCTCATATCACCCATCGGTGAGTGTTTCATATTGAACTATAACAATCACAACCCATATCTATTTTGAATGCTCATAGGCGTTTTATAATCACATGGTATAATTAATTGAAAACACTAATATAAATCCCCGCTAACTGGGAAGATAAAAAGTACAAATGACCAGGTCCATCGTATAATAGTTTGTTTTTTTTATTTATATTGTATTTCTTTAATTCAAATGATTACAATAAACACAAATACATTAGCGGCTTTGTAAGGTACATTATAAGCCACTTTTAGGATGATGATTCACAAAACTAGGTCTGCAAATGATCTGATAGTAATGATACTATTAAGCATAATAGGTCACTAGACTGCCTGGGGTCCCTCAACACAGTTCCTGATAAACACTGCACTCAACTTCAAAATATCAATGTTTTGCTCTTTCTTAAGTGTTTCGTGGCCATAAAGAATAAAGTTTAGTTTTTCCTGCCTGTTCTTACATTAATTTCTGTATCCAATATTTAGATCACAGAGTTGTTGTTCAAAAGTAATAAAATAATTCTGTCGAATGGGACAGGAGAAAAACACATGAATTGTGGTTTCATTTGTGTGGCCACAAACACAATCTGGCGAAAGAGTATTTACAAAGTTATGTGCATGTAAATGAGCTTTAAATATAAAATCCACTCTTATTCTGTTTAAATAGATTTCAAGTGATCTAGTGACATTGATATCAGATGCCAAAGTTATGTTTGTGCTCATCAAACTCTTTGTCAATGCCCTCTTAAAGGAATATATGTTGATGCACTCTCTTAAAGTTGGCTCAAGTGAGTTCCACTCTCCTAAACAAGAAAAAACACATGATCTATTTTGGATTGATGATCTTTTCGCGGGGATGTGATATGGTAAGGTTAATCTTAGATCTCTTATAGGTGCTCTTTTAAACTTTGCAAAAATAGAGCTAACATAATTCGGAGCATTCCCCTTATTAACTTTAAAACTAGGAACATCCTATGTAATTTCCTACGGATTTCGAGTGATGGCCAATTTAAAGTATGGAGTGTTTTGATGGTGGATGATCCGTGGATGACACCTGAGCAAATCACAGCAGCTTTATACAAAAATTAGAGTATATCATAAAAGTCAAAATGTGGCAAAATGTAAGAATTAAACATGAGTTGAAGATGTTTTCCACTGAGTTTTTTGATAAACTTTTCAAGTGGTTAAGTAGCTTGTCAATTTTGTTTGAGGCCTGAATAATGTGCGGTTCAAACGACAAATTTTGGTCAAAAGTAAAGCCAAGGTGCTTATGTTCATTGACTTTAGGAATTATATCACCACCAAGTAACATTGGTGGAGTTTGTAACTCTGATTTTTTTGGTCAAAAAAAGTTAGTTCTGCACTTTTGCTGGCCTTAAATTGCAATCTCCATTTTTGTGACCACTCATAAATATTATTAAGGTCAGTCTGCAGTAGAGCCATCTTATTATTTAGATCATGCTCTTTGATGGATTGATAAATAGAAGTGTCGTCAGCAAATAAGTAACATTTTGAGCTAATATTGTCGGTAATATCATTTATATACAAAAGGAACAGTAAAGGGCCTAAAATAGACCCTTGAGGCACTCCTGAATTTATATAGTTATCATCAGACCATTTAGATTCTTGGCCATCGATCACAACTCTTACCCTACGATTTTCCAGGTAAGATTTAATTAGGAAACAGATATTTTCCCCAAAACCATAACTTGCAAGCTTACTTAATAAATGAATGTGCGGCATTGAATCAAACGCAGCTGAAATATCTAGGAAAATACTTTTAACATTGTTACCATTATCTAAGCAATCTGTGATATAGTCAATTATGGTTAAAAGCTGGAGCTGGGTTCCATGACCAGGGATAAATCCACTTTGTAAGTTGTAAAGAAGGTTCTGATCCTGAAGAAATTGAAATAATTGATTAAAAATAATTCTTTCCGTAACCTTTGAAATACAGCTTAGTAGTGTGACCGGTCTGTAATTTGAGGGAGTATTCTTATCATTCTTTTTGTGGATTGGTGTGATATTACCAAGTTTCCAGCATTCGGGGAACTGGTTGGTCAAAAATATTTTATTGATTAATTTAGACAAAGGAAATGCGAGAGCAGGTGCTGAAAGTTTAAGCATCCTATTACTGATCTGATCAGGCCCAGATGCTTTATTAATATTTAGAGACATCAAAGCTAAATAAACCTCATCTCTATTTGTTGAAAGTATATCAAAAGACGCATTTGTACGTTTTTGGTCAAGAACAACAGGGTCAAAATGATCGCCGATGTGAAAACTTTTAAAAAAATGAGCTAAAAATAGATTTGCCTTCTCTTTACCGGTCATTACATTTTCGCCATTTTGGTCGACTAAGACAGGAATAGAGCTTAAACGATTCCCTGTGAATAATCTTGAGGCAACATTCCAATATGATTTAGATCCAAACTGTTGGGTTTCCATTTTTTTATCATGCGTTTTTCATGCTCATCTTTTGCTTTAGAGATTGCATCAGTGACTATGGCACACTGATCTTGATACTTTTGATAATGTTCATGACTGTTAGAGTGTCTGAATTTGTAATGGTATTTATTTCTTTTGTTAATCTGAGTTCGAATTTGATCATTAAACCATGGTTTATCATTTGATTTAACTTTAATAAGCTTGTTGGGAATACATTTGGAATATATATCAAATAAACAATCGGAGAAATTTTCACCAACATGGTTCATGTCATTTGAATTTTCGATGATATTTCAAAGGTTACTATCACGTATAGAGTCATTTAACACATTTACATCAACATTAGAATATTGCCATATTCTCCGAAAATATATTGGATTTTTCACAGTGCCCATTAACATTTCAAAACTTAGGGTACTATGATCTGTGTTGCCTACTGGAGGCGTTACGGTTTGAGATACAATCATGTTCGGAATGTTGGAAATCAGGAGATCAATGCAAGATCTGCTCGTTAACGTAACTCGCGTTGGTTCATTTATCAGTTGTGTCAGGCCAAGAATTCGCAATGAATTTAGTAAAATGTCACCTTCATATTTGTCAATGTCACCATTCCACCAATGCTTACTCCGTGCATTGAAGTCACCATTAATAACAATAATATTAGAAGTATTAGATTTTGCAAGTGAACAGGTGTATAATAGTAATAACTTTAATTGTAAAAATATTTGATGTACATAGAAATGAATGAGCTCGTCGCAAGAATTGCGGTGCTGAAAAGGTACATCATATCATATTTAGGCCAATCACTTAGTGTTCTGCTCATGTGATCTCACAATATCAAACTAAACAAATTAGCTCTTTCTTTTCTGCTATAGGAACGGAAGCCATGCTTCTATCTAAAAGGAATGCAGATAAATCGACAAAGGGATTTAGTCAGTGGCCATTTATGTCCGTCCACACATGGGGAGAAGACCCTAAAGGTGTTTGGAAACTAAGGATTTTAGACAACGTAAGTTGGGTCTATTAAGTAATTTGCAATAACTAGACTAGTTGCGTATATTTTAAATTGTTTTGCACTCGGACTTTTTCGAATCCTACGACAACTTTGATTGTGGCCGTACGCGCGAACCATTGGTCAGTCAATGTTTCTACAATGTTGGAGAGTGAACTACGCATTGCACACTTAAATGACCTACATCGATACATTTCTTAGTATTTTAGAACTATTTTTTATGGAGTTGAATCGCCAATTGTATGGGTTTATCGGCAGAAGTCTATCGGCGAAGAGATTTTCGTTTCTGATAGTAATAGGTCTCGTGTAATATTTAACTTATTTCATCCGTCAAATTCCTCCATTTAGTAGTACATCCGGTCCCGGCATGCACCAGTCATAAGGGGAATCCCCCTCCGACGACTTTCCGCCTTCTTCGAAAGTACTTCCATTTCAAAAACGAAACTCTCTTCGTTCTGCCGATAAACTCATTCAATTGGCGGTTGAACTACTTAAAAAGGATTCTTAAATACTCACGAATGTATCGAGGTAGGTCATTAAAGTATGCAATAAATAGTATTTTCTCCAACTTACATAAAAAACATTGACTGACCAATGATTCGCGCATACGACCACAAATGTAGTGGGGGTCGTAGGATGCGATAACTCTGGACTATGTAAATGTTAAAAATCGGCATCTTGGTTTGATCAGTAAGAAAACAGTATTGGGTCGATTACAGCATATACCGGATCATATACATTTCCACTTTAAATGTTTGGCAACATCAACACATTGTAACATATGCTAATGCCTGTTTCTTTTAAGAGTCATCATTCATTACATTCATATTGTGATTGATTTTTATTATTATTTTCCAGTCAGTAGACAACAATGCCGGCCACGTGAATGATATTCGACTTGTATTACACGGTACCCAAACTATCCCGGAATATGCCACAGAATACCCCAGAAAATATACAAATGATTGTGAATCGGTAGGTTTGCCCTTGATTTTATCTGAAATACAACTCGTTAAGATTATTGATATTACTCGTTGTGTCACTACCAAGAATGCTGACATGTTGATTGTTTGTTATATAGCTATCATTGGCCAAAATAGTGACATATTGTATATTATCTAGCTATCATTAACGAAGAATGGTGACATTCTGTTCGTTTTATAACTATCATTGACCCAGAATGGTAATATACTGTTTGTTATATAGCTATCATTGACCAAGAATGATGACACGTTATTTTTTATACAGCTATCATTGAACAAGAATGGTGATATACTGTATTTATACAGGTATCATCGACCAAACTGATGACATATAATTTGTTATACACGTATCATTTATCATACGTTCATGTGATTACATATTGTGCATGAATGTTTATATACGGAAACAAAAAAGATCCATTCACGGTATTATATATTGTTAGGCAACAAACTTTTATTTATGATTAAGTTTATATACGAAAACAAAAGAGATTTATTTGCATGATTAAATATTGTATACGATTATAGGCAAAAATCGTTTATGTATGATGACATTATATATTGTAAATCATTTTACCTATATATTTTCAGAATTATCGTAAGTTATTACAGCCATTTTATCAAATGTAAAAGATGCAAGGTTGTTCTTTGATTTATATCAATTTATGGTGATGGTCTTTTCTTTGGATACCGGTGAATGATAGGTGTTGGTTTGGGTGTCGGAAAATGTTGTTACCAATCAAAATGTGCAAACTGCAACCAGGCTCTGAGTGAACCTGGCTCTTATTGTTTTAATTGGTAACAATTTAATATGTAGCAACAATAGGAGTTGGTTGCATTGACCCCAGGAGTCTGGTTGCAGATTACACGGACCTGTTTTAGGGGCCCAGGTGCCAACAAATTATGAGACATTGGCATACACGCGTGTGTGATTGATGAGTGGATTGACCTACATGTATTGATCTAAAAATTATGAATAAGTAACAAATAACCATGCCATCTTAAAATATTTTCTCATATTTATGGAGTGATTGTGCTACAATGAATATATTATATTTTTCCGTATAATGTGAAAATCATACTATGCCACATTCGTCTAATTAGATATGTACCAATTTTCCAGAATGATTTTGAGGAGGATATACGGGAAGGCTTTCTTATCGCTCTGGATAAACTCAAAGAAGATCTAATGGGATATGGCCCCGAATATACCCCAGACCCATCTATCGACGTCCTTAATGCAAGGAACCAAGTCAGCCTTGATCTTCCTGCTTTGAAGGCTTACATCGAAAATCACGAACTGCTAAGGGAAGAACAAAAATCAGAATTATTAAATTATTTTATTAGCGACTTAGAAGATGGGAAATGAAATACAATACTTTGGTTGGATCAGTTGAGATAATCGCTAAATATTGTGATCACCTCTTCGATCACATACGACACCCTTTGGTCATATTAGAAACACTTCGATCATATATGACATGCTTTGGTCATGCATCAGATATAGACAAATAGTGTTTAACTAGCGTATTTATTTAATGCTACATCGAGATCAAAAACAATGCTGCTTTATTTTGGTTATTTGGTAGATAACATTTACGAGCATCATATTTTGTGTACTACTTGCTAGCCATCATAACCTGGTAACGTATCTAAGGCCCAACATATTAACCACTTGTTTAGCTGTACTGTTAACAGGCTTTGATTAACAAGGGCCTCAGATAGTATATTTTAGTATAATGCAGTCATGACATTGAGATAAATATACAATATATTGGTGCAGTATGTAATATAAAGTTATCATTATACCTCGTATCAGAGGTGAACATTTATTCAGAATTGTATATTTAATGCTTAAAAGAAAATATAAACAAGTTAAAAATAATAAATGCATACAAATGCAGGCATGGTATGGTTTAATAATAATTTTGACAAATACGAGGACCACCTCGGTAGGGGCGGACGCAATACTTGCACCGACTGCTTTCTAGTTTTGTTGTATACAGTAATATTATTCATGTATACGAAATCAAAAATATACCATTTTAACTAAGTAGGAATTCGCATCTTTGATAAGAGTATGATTTATTTATTAATTCAACATTAAAGGCAGAATCAGAGCAACAGTGATGATAATATGGCAAGCAAACTCTATCTCAATTTCTCAATTAGAAGATTTTAAATCACGTTGAAGTCTCGTTTTAATGAGATTTTCTTCCAATTTTCACAGACTAAATTATGTAATCTCTATCACCTCAAAAGTTTCTCTCGAAAGAGATCTGAGGCATCTTATCTATCGTATCTATGTGGTAAAATCTAATGTGTAAATGTGCATATTCTTTTAAACAATAAATGTTGGTCTTTCATGTGCATAAGTGATTTATTCATAAGTGATTTATAGGAAAAAATGAAAAATATTTTCAATATAAAAAACTTTAAACATCATATCATATACAAAACTGTTTTTAGAAAGGGTATGGTCGGATCTGATTCTGCCTTTAACAGAGTGTTAGATTAGATTGATGAATTATATCAGTTATAGCTATATTCTATTTTTGTAAGTTATGAATTCTAGTCGATCTTATTTATTTTTAATTACGTAAGATCTTGTATGTCCATGCATTTGACATACAGTTAATACTTCAAGAATTATGGTTTTGCTATTCATTTACGTTTATGAATACAGTTTGCATTTTGAAACAGGCGAAATAAAAAACAAAGATAATATAGTCATGGGTCAAAGCAATAGTTTAAGGGACAAAAACTTCTAAAATGTATTTATATGCCCGTCTCAGCTTTTAAATACGTCCATGTATTAAATATCAAAATGGTCTAAATTATTACATCTTGTAGGATACTGTTTCTATGGAAACAGGTTTGATGACACGTGTACTAATGTGTCCTATGGTGATATAATGTTCTATATATATTCATGTAATATATATTGTATATATCTACATAATATAGGCAGTAACTGTTAAACGTGGATGCAACTGTCATCGATGTCCATTCGCTTCCTTATGCCCCAAAATCAACAGAGAAAATAGATATCTTAAGGTATAAGTAATTTATTAAAGGTTATTAATGCCTATGTAATAAAAAATATACTGCCTAAAAATAAACGAGATTTAGATTCTAAATTTATTGCTTGTTATTCTTTGTATTGCATAACAAGGTAATTGTTTAAGTAATATTTTAGTATTGACAACTGACCTATATGATATCTCTATATTATAAAGGTCCCCCAACTTGTTACTTTGACGAGATGGAGGAACTACATTGCTTTGAGTTCGGTTAGAGTTTTTGTTATCTCAATTTAAAACCTACCTAAGCCAAGTTGCAGATTATAATTTGACTCGAATAAGCTATGATAATTATTACTTGATATTGTTTATAGGAGTCACTTCGAATTAATCTAAATAGATGTCACTCTTTGGATAGTTTGGATGGCGTTACTTAAATAATCCGATGATGTCTGAACTGACATAATTGAGCAGATCGTTGTTCCCTCTTCAAAAGAGGAGACGCAAAAATCTTTCCGTATAAGGTCAAAATATTTCCCATGATGCACTTCGCAGAGGAACAAATTTATACTTCATTTTCATTGTTTTCACCCATAGGTTTAACATGGGGATTTTCACACCTATTTTTCAAACGATATATTCGTTCATTTCCATTTCCTCGATGGCACGATTCTTAAAACCATGTGCTTGCGATAATATCCTGCTATTTGATTAGACATCGTAAAGACTGATGTACATAATTCTGATTACGTCATTTAGCTGGTAAACACTGTGAGAAATGAGTCTAAAAATAAACGTTTTATTTATAATGTCGGGTCATTGGATAGCTAGCCTTGTGAAAATAGCTATGCAAATTCCAGCCAACAAAATGAGCTAAATAAGGCGAGAATGCTACCGAATATTCTTCCTCCGTTTCAGGGGTTAACGCGTCCAGTATTTACGTCTGGTACAAAACCGAGATACTGGACGCACACCTCCATTTTTGATCCAGAGAGAGGTATGTGTGATTTTATTCGGTAGCCTGTGATCATTTTACAGTGTTTCTAGAAACAGGCTAATCAGATTCTCAGTACATTGAGGAACACACAATTCTTATAAAATGACAGTCATTCATCTCGATTCGTTGTAATGTGGGGTTAAGCACGGAAATACTTTGATTTTTCCCAGGAAATACACGAATACTGGAGGTCTGCGTCCAGTATTTCCAGTTGTACCAGAGGAAAATACTAGACGCGTTTCTATCCCCTGCGTTTAGTAAATGATAATCAATAACTTAGATTGCTTTAGAAAACGAAATTTGATTCATTTTACAGATTGACGCTAGTTTAAATAAAAAGAAGCTGCCTGTTCATCCATTCGTCCGTCTGTCCGTGCTCGGATACCGTTTCACACATAGCTAGGCCGAACACAGTATTTCATTTAAGGGCAGTAACTTATATCACCAATCACCGCATTCAAATTTGACCCTTGCAAACGGTTTCATTGGAAATATGTTCTTGTAGTGAGTTTTGTATCTTTTCGGTGATTTCATAGAAAATATTTTGCACTGTGTGAAAAAGTGGCCGCTTCATTCCACTTAGGCGTTGTTTCCTAATTTAAAACTTTGCATTCCCGCTGCCCAGTCATGCAATGGTTTTGAAACAACACCTTCAATTGAATGATTTGGCACACAATGCACTGAATCCAGGGCTTAAATCCTTAACTGACAATGTTTGTTCTTTCATGGGGTGGTGCCTTATGGACGTGGAAACTCGATGTGGAATTTTCTTGATTGCCGCGTAAGTACCGTTTAATGAATGTATTATGCGTTGTCTTGTAAAATATTTCTTTTCGTTCGATTAATTATTGGTTATCAATAATACGTTTTTAGTTACAGGAAGTGTTAAGAATGTTTAAAATGTATACCACTCAATAAATTGCATTGTGTCAAAGCGACAATGCATCATTCGGAAATGGACTTGACGATGATTGGTTATGGTACGCCCTTTTCAAACAAATAGGAAGCATGGTCAATATACGATTTATATATACGTTAATTTCAAGGATTGAATAGTATTTTAGAAAAAGGTGTTCAGTTGATTTGAGATCGCAACATTTTGGCAGGTGAAATCAACTGGGGATAAATATTCTTAAATAACAGTAAATAAGACAAACGTTGTGACTAAAATGTAAATACGGAGTATAGTTTGACCCTGAAACATGTCGATGACAAGCACTCTCGTATGTTTTGTTGTTTTATTACCAAGTTGTTGCTATGGGGATTTGAAGTATGCGTATTATGCAAGACAAGTTGGTCACATCTATGTACATGGCGGAAACGGAATTGGTTTGATTTCAAGTTTATCGATTCCTTCGAAGATGGAATGTTTAAAGAAATGTACGAATGAACCACAATGCTTCAATGTCAACTTTAAGCATGGTGAATCGTGTGAGATGTATGGACTTGCAGACGCGGGTTCGTATAGAACCGCTGCTGACGAAACTTTAGAGTCGTTCTCCATGCTAAGTGGATCAGCACCGATGGTTGTCATGACTACGCCAGGTAAATATAGCAAACACGATAAAACAAAATTATGTAAACAAGATAATAAAAACACAAAGCAGCAGGAAGGCTAACTTAATCTAAAAAGTTTTTTTTAGATTATCTGAGTTAAAAAACACAATTAATTCTGCATATTATCCTGAATATTAAAACGTGTTAAAAATCCATGGAAAAGAAAAAACATGTTAATATTGTGGTTTAATTTGACTTCCATTTGAATCTTTTTCATCTTACATGTAGGGAAGCATGTTACATGTTAACATGTTATGTTATTTAGGTCAACATTTAACTCCAAAACCACATTATATTCTTTGTAAAATGTATTATATATAGTAACAGATTTGCATTGTAAGAAAACAGATCTACAAATCTTTGCTGGGCGATTTCTATTGTTAATCTTATCATGCTTCTCATTTACAGTATCGCAGGATATTTTTTTTATTTTATCTTAAAACCCAATTAGTAGCAATTCAATAGAATGAACATTTTTATTTTAAAGAATGTATGGTTGTAACAAAAGAGAGTACATTTTTTCTCTATTGTTTTTGAAGAATGGAGACTTGGCAAGCTATCAAAAACCAGTGTGGCACAAAATACGTATTTCAATATAGTTGAATAGTCAATACAAAAGAAATCAAATTCAATAGCACTGTACGTATATTGGATCATTTACCTTCCATAAGAGCCAGTGTGGGTTTTAAGAAGTATGAACCATTTGCACTAGCCGTTAAAGAAAATAATGGCCTTTGGCCTACGGTACTCGGCCAGTATTTCAACTAACAGCCAGTAATCATGGTTTATACATAACATGACATTCACATTTGTAAATAATTTAGTTTAGATATATTTCTCTCAGTAAATTGCTCTTTTTGGCAGTTTTATAGACCCAACCTGTGAATAGAAATATAGATTTTTTTTTTTTATTATTATTATTAAATTTATTTCAATAGAATACAAAAAATGTAAATACAGACATGTAAATTCTTAAATCGCCACAATGGCATTATATAAGAATAGGGGGCAGGTGGAAGTAGAAGTGGCAGAGCAGGCAGGGTCTTGGACTAGGGCAGGTGTGACGGGACTTGAGGATACTAGAGATGGATAAGAAGGAGGGAATTAGCTATTGTCTTTGATAAAATTAACAATGAGAAGTAGTATTTGGGAATTTGCATCTATGTTTAATTTCGGAATTCCTGTTTTCAAAATAGCTATGAAATCAGTTTGAGAGAGATTATGACTGAAGATGTTTGGTTCGAGATCAGTGAGTTTGTCCATGAATTGCTGTCTTTGTATAGTAAGTAAGTCACATTGAAAGAGAAAATGTTTCAGAGTTTGTGGTTTTCCACAAGTGCAATTAGGGCTGTCAATAGACTGAAAGTTGTGAGCGTAGAACTGGGCTTTGAAGTATAGGTCAGCTCTCACTTTATTGAGAACTATTTCTTGAACCCTTGTTAGATTAAGCTGGCTTGTTGACAAAATCGAGGGCGTTTTTTGGAAATGTACTCTTTGGTGTTTTTTAAAATTCGAAAGAGTATTCTTAGATTTAATAGCAGGTGGAAGATTGATCCAATTTGAAATTGCAGCTGGTATTGCTGAGGTGGAGAATCTATTTGAGCATCTAATGGGCATTTTAAATGCTTCATTATATCTCAATACTCTGTTTGCATGGTTTCTAAATTTGTCAAAAATATCAGTTACATAGGGAGGACTTGTACCATTTACAATTTTGAACATAAAGTTGTTAATCTGGATACTGCGTCTTGATTCAAGAGTTGGCCAATTGAGTAGGTTTAAAACCTTTTTTGAACTGCTCCCTTGGATACACCCAGAACAATAAAGTGCAGCTTTATAATAAAGACTGTCGAGTCGTTGTAATAGGAACTTTGAGGCTGTGCTGTACATGATAGCACCATAGTCAAAATGGGGTAAAATAAAGGACTTAAATATGGTTTCTAGATGCTTACTACCTAACTTATATTTAAGTTTCTTTAAAGGGTTCAACATTTTTCGTATTTTTGATATGATTTCTCCAATATGCTTGTCATATGATAAGCTTGGGTCAAAAGTAAATCCCAGATGTTTGTGCTCGTGATCTCTGGTAATTTCAACATTGTTTAACTTTGAAACAGAAACATTATCGACTTTAGATCTGGATGAGTGGAATATCATTTCAGAACTCTTTTCAGGTTTAAACTCCAATTTCCAGGTGTCAGACCATTTTTCAATTTTAATTAGGTTAGATCTGGCTATTGCATCTACTTCTTGTGGATGCTTAGGGTCAAAAGGATGATGTAGAGAAGTGTCATCCGCATAAATATAGCAATGCCCCTCCAGATTGTCTGGAAGGTCATTAATGTATAGGAGAAATAATATTGGCCCAAGTATTGAGCCCTGGGGGACACCACAATTGATAAAGTCATTTTCAGAATAATTTGAAAGTTCCCCAGATATCTGTACAGCAATTTTTCTGTTAGTAAGGTAAGATTTGATAATTTTTTGAATTTGCCCTTGGAAGCCATATGCTGAAAGTTTATGAAGTAGTAGCTTATGTGGTACTCTGTCAAATGCAGCCGCTATATCTAGAAAAATTGTTTTGGAAGCTTTTCCTTGTTCAAATGTGCTCTGAAGAAAATGTTCAATAGATAAAAGTTGATGAATAGTACTATGACCTGGTAAGAATCCGGACTGATGTTTGAAAAGAAGATTATTGTCAATTAAATGCTTCCTGATTCGATCAGCTAAAACTTTTTCAAATACTTTAGAGATACAGCTTAAAAGAGTGATAGGTCTATAATTGTTGATGTTTGATTTGTCATTCTTCTTAAAAATTGGGCAAACATTTCCAATTTTCCAGATATCCGGGTAGGTACACTTTGATAAAAGTTTGTTGAATAAGTTGGCTAAAGGTTTTGAAATGGTATGGGCTGTCAAATTCAACATTTTGTTTGTGATGTTATCTGGGCCACATGCCTTTGAGGTGTAAATATAGATTATAATATTAATTACATCCAACACGAATACGTTTTGTTCAATTCACAACAAGCATTTCTGGGGAGTATCACAAATTCAATTATTAAATGTCTATCTTAAAACTCCCCGATGTTCAAATTAATATAAAATCAGATATAGATAAAGATAATTGCTTATCCGATACAACATTTAAAAACACTCAAACCATATTACATATATGTAATGTATCAGAGAAAATCATGAAACATGAGATCGCGAATGGTCGGATTTCTGGCACACTCAATTAAATCTTCAGATAAGTATTGCATTCTACGAGCTGAAAAATAGGTCAACAAAGGTTAAATTGAGGTCAGCGTGACCTAGGGGATGGCCTATCGCGTAATAGTCTATTGATCTCTATGTTAAGACTGACTTAGTACGAACTTGTGCGACATTGATCTTCAAACCAGGTAGTTAATCGATTTATTCTATTTTTTGTTTCAATAGCTCCAGATTGCGAATCGTTTGGATATATAGACGTCGGTGTGGCTGGTTCCTGCTATTACATGGATACAACTTTATGTTATGTTATGTTATGTTATTTTATTTACCATCTACAAGATGAGTACATATACATAAATATGTTACAAAAATAAATATACGAAAAATACTACAAGTTACGCAATGTTAACGATGGACTAACTGCTTGTCAATCGCACTCTCCACCAATGAGTATTGTTTCATTTGAAAACGAAGACGAGTACAACAAGATACAGTTACATTCATCCTATTCCTCAGGTATTGCACCAAACTGCTAACTTATATAAGCACCGCACATAATTTCCCTGGTGTTGTGCCCCAATACTAACCTAAACGCTGCATAAAATATTCGGAACTTGTACCACATAAGGCAATGCATGTTATCTATCAGCCTTTTACATCATTACTAATTTAAACACTGCATGCAATTTCTCAGGCATTATACCCCATTATTAATTTAAGCATTGCAATTTCTTGGATTTATATACCATTACTTACTCAAACACTGCACTCAATTAATCGGGTATTACACCCCATATGACTTTAGCATTGCATTGCATTTCATGGAAATTTATTATACCCCATTATAAACTTGGTACCGCAAACAATTTTTTCAGAAATACCCCATTACTTTTATAAGCTTAGCCTTTGCATACAATTTCTCGGATGTTTTACTCAATTACTAACTTTAGAACTGCAAATAATTTCCAAGGAATGGTACCCAATTACAAACATTACCGTTCAATCCAATGTTTAAGGTATTGTTCCCCTCTACTTGGCATCCAGTTTCTCGAGTATTTTATCTCATTACTAAATTAAACATTGCATCCATTTTCTCTGCTATTGCATGTAAAGTATCAGATATTGTCTTCTTGTGTTCATTATTGAAGTTATGTTCTGTATTTGATATACTTATTATTGCAGCTTCCTGGTGGAACATTGGTCTTAACGACATTGATTCGGAAATGCAATATGTCTGGTTCAACACAGGAGCTCAACCAATCTGGACTAATTGGGAACCTGGTAACCCTTCTGCTAACACTGCAAGCAACTGCATTGTCATGAAACAGTCAACTGGGAGGTGGTATATCGTTGACTGTGCCACAACTTCGTTATTGGCGTTTACAATCTGCGAATACAATTACTAGCCTGGCCACCACTTCGTTATTGGCGTTTACAATCTGCGAATACAATTACTAGGCTAACTATGCCACCACTTATAGCCCGTTGTATCGACTGTGAACCGACCTCGTTCTCGGCGTTTACAATCTGAGAAAATAATTATCAGTCTGAATGTGCCGTTCTTTACTGGCGTTCACATTCTGTGTGTTATTACAATTACAAAAAAACCACTTTGTTCTTGGCGCTAATAATATGTGAATATATTTACTAGCCAGCCTGACCGTGCAACCACTTCGTTATTGGCGTTTACAATCTGGTAATACAATTACAAGCCTGGCGTAAAATTCACTTCGTTCTTGCTTCTTCGTTTTGCGTTTACAATATTTGAATACAAGCACTGGCCTGACGTAAAACCACTTCGTTCTCGACGCTTACAATGTTAATACATTTATGAGTTTGACCATGTCATCACACCGATATTGGCGTTTAGAACATGTAAATACAATTACTAGCCTTACTGTGCAACCACTTCGTTATTGGCTTTTACAATCTTTGAATGATGGCCGACAATACGATCATGTTATTTGTGTTTACCATCTGTAAATATATTCATCAACTCGACTGTGTTTTTTCTCTTTTCTTATTGGCATTTACAGTTTGTAAACACAATTTCTATAACCATCGATTTATTGTTTACAATCTGTAAACACAATTTATAGCCTACACAAACTGCACTACCATCACGTTGTTGTCGTTTACAATCTTTGAACACTTTTCTTAGTACCAGTGTTTAACAACGTATCCTTTAATATAATTCAAGTCGTCTTTCATCTATGTTTTATGTTTACTGGATTTAAGACTTATTTTACATTATTTAGCGCAGTTTGTCATAAAAAATATATATAAATGTTTACGTTCAAGCATTTTGATTTCAGTCAACAACCATACAAGCCTCATTATTCGTACGATATCACATTTTTACGTTTATCATTGTATTGTAACATTTCCAACCGACCATCTCCCCTGTCTGACATCTTATACGATTTTTTGTATTCACCATTTAACGTAACCATTCCATGACCAAATAATATGTGTATATGAATACCGTTACACGCCTGCCCAAAAGAGTGCATATAACCTTTCCCCCACTTGTTTCCGACATTCCATCCCTGAGAGGGTACATGGTCCATATTTCTAACAGGCCCGTCCAAGTTGCATTCATACGTATTACCTCACACAGGCCTCCTAGACTTCCATCAACGCGAACATCAGTTCTGACCTCGCGAACTACGTTCCTTGCACTCGAACCACGAATCTCACGTCACGAACGTGAAATCGTATGTCGCGCACCACCCTTTCCTCTTTCCCGAACATATTTCTTCACTCAAAAACAGAGATCTCCGTGCTCGCGAACCACACGCCTGGTCGAAAAAAGTCTGTAATTCTATTTGTATTATTACGCATAACTAAAATTCAAACGAAGTGTTTTTATTTGGATTTCGGGAGTAATACTTTCCAAGTTTTTCATGCATGTTAATGAATATCCACAAATTGAAGATAACAGTATATTCACGCTCCAGGAAACTCCAGGATCTCTATGTTTGGGATCGAAGAAATGGTAGTGCGCGACATAGGATTTTTACGTTCGCGACGTGAGAATCGTGGTTCGAGCGCAAGGAACAAAGCTCGCGAGGTCAGAACTGATGTTTGCGTTGTTGGAAGTCTGAATTTTGCACTCTATTTGTATAAATGTACCTCTTTTGAATTTCTCTCCATTTTCCATAATTTGGAAATCCGCAGTGGATAATTTTTTGGTCGCTTATGACACCCCTTGTGTCAATTTTAGCCTCTAACTCTACAAGTTAACAACGGTTTTTCAATCAGATGGTCATATTATTAGGAAATAATTTATCTTTAAAATGATAATTATACAATACATGGCATGGTTTAACATCATATGATATTCATCCTTAAACTTGGGTATTGTTTTTTTGGCCCACCCTGTATATATATTGATTTTCATATTGTAGCTTGTTTTTATCACATGCATTCTATAATTATATTAAAGAACTATTTCACTTTGATATTAGGTAATCAATGTTGCATTTGATGGATTTAAGGTGCGACGTGATGTGTTTACAAATACAATGAAGAGGTTAAGATAAACTCTTAAGATCCGAGTTTGAACTTATTTCTAGCAGTTTCTTACAAAATCACTTTTTACTTATTGACTATTGATTTCCTGTTTTCAATGCCCTCTCAAATTTTAATGAATGGAATTTTTTCAAAGACCGTCCAGGAATAGCAAATTTAATACATTTGAAGCAAACAACATTTCTCATTTCCCAGGGATTAATCCGTCAAAATCCATTGAAATCTTGGAGAGTAATTTTACAGCCACTCTGCATTAAAAATTTTGGCAATTCTTAAGTAAAGAGAATATACTGATTTTTGTTAAATACCCAATATTCCATATATTTGACCAACAGTGTATCAACCATTATATGACAAATACATAAGTTACGCATTAGTAACAAGAACACCTCATCTATTTGCAAATTATTTATTTATGCAACAAAATAAAAATGATACGCAAAATTCATCATCTACTTGATTGCGCCCCTTATTTGTCGTCTAATTAGCTGATTGCTATTATTAATTTATAGCCAGCTGTAATAGTTTACATTCCAGAAGATTAAGACTTTTCGTCGTTGCCAGGAGCTCATTCAAGCAGATCATGATCAAGAACCTGAAAAGGACTTAGAAATAGTTTAGTTTTTATGGTTTCTTTATTTTACTTTACAAAATTATCTACAAATGACAGGGCCAAGGGCCATTTGTTAGTTTTGTAATGAACTTTGTTTCGGCTGATTCTACGGAGCTAACATACATGAAAGGAATGATGAAATAAATTGATAGACGATTTGGTATGGTCGAGTCGACGCTTGCAGATATCCAAACATTGATTCAATGGTCAAACCTTGAACTGAGTCTCATACAAATCGAAAATAATGTTCAAACGATGGACAGAGCATACAAAAACTTTTATGAATTAGAAGGATCGGCTTCAGATAAAATGCGTGATTTTAGCACTTCATATGAATCAGCATATCGACTCAGTGGATCAAGATTATACGAGCTGGTTGTTCAAGAAAGTTCGTTTACCGACAGTCTTGGCGTAGCAATTATGAAAAAACAAAGTACGACCGCAAAAAGACAAACGATTATCTTCTTGGGATTCTCAAGATCATCTTGCAAGGTATGCGAATTGAACTTGCCTATTGCAAAATGCAATATGGCGGAACATATTATAATTCCATGCGAGGCGAATGGCAAAGTAGAATTGTCACAGTAACTGAAAAATTCAAAGAGATTGATGACACTGTAACAAACGCGTTCCTCGTGCAGTCAAAAGCGGACACCAAAGAAACTGCTCATGACAACCGGCCCAATTCCATGGGTAACTTAGATTTTAGCGTCAAGGTGTGTAATAAGTTAAAAGAAAAGTATTACTGGCGAGATTGGTTATGTGCAGTATGGGATGACGATGTTTCTTCAAACGAATTCAGTTACACATTGTGTGGAGGCTTTTTTCTCCGTTGGGAGTATGGACGCAACATCCTTGTGTCAAGCCGAGACAAAACTGCTCCAAGGATGAACGTAGCCAATGCTAAGGCAGAGTTGAACAAGTTTACGTTTAAATCTTATGTGGGTATTAGTTATGATGGTACAAAGATAATCAACCATAGCTCGAGAGCCAATACAATTTTTGACGTAATAAACGTAAACGATGCATGTTGCATCGCTGTTATTAAAAAGCATGCTAACACATACTGGCATAAGTCAGATTACACTAGAGTTGCAACTAAAGCCTTGCACATTTACTGGTGGGTTGTTATATTTGGTTAAACAATTGAACAATGTTTTATGTAACAAAAACTTCAAATAGTTCTCTGAAAAAATAATTGGACAAATAATGAGGTCAACAATGACAACTAGATTAAGGATGCTGATCAAATAAAATAATATTTATTTTTTGTATTTTATTATAATCTCCCACATAATCATGGTTTTGTGCTGCTTCACATTCGGACATTAAATTCTTTTTAACTATTGCAATAGTTTAGCATTGCTATGTTACGAATATGACCCTTGCTACGTTTTACGGATATAACCCTCGCTATGTTTTACGGATATGATCATTGCTATGTTTACGGATATGACCTTCGCTACGTTTTACGAATATGACCATGGCTATGTTTACGGATATGACCATTGCTACATTTTACGGATATGACCCTTGCTACGTTTTACGGATATAACCCTCGCTATGTTTTACGGATATGATCATTGCTATGTTAAACGGATATGACCTTCGCTAAGTTTTACGGATATGACCATGGCTATGTTTACGGATATGACCATTGCTATGTTTACGGATATGACCATTGCTACATTTTACGGATATGACCATTGCTATTTTTACGGATATGACCAATGCTACATTTTACGGATATGGCCCTAGCAACGTTTACGGACATGACCATTGCTATGTTTACGGATATGGCCCTCGCTATGTTTTACGGATATGACCATTGCTATGTTTACGGATATGGCCTTCGCTAAGTTTTACGGAATCAGCTAATTTTGTCATAGTTTGAGTAAATTTTCTCTCTTGAATGTACCCAAGTATTTCCTTCCCAGCAGTCAAGCCTTTCTCCATTTGGTCCTTTTCGTCAGCGGTTAAGCTTTCAATGTTCGGTACAAACGCCAAAACTATCATCGTGAAGAACCATGCACCTAGAGGAACACCTAAATACAAAAAGGGTGGCTCTTAAAGTAAATTATGAGCGATAGTAATGCAGCTTATTAGTTGATAATGATAACGATTAGAAAAGCTTTTTGGCATGATAGTATATTATAAGACCTGATATTGAAACTCTCTTGTGCATCGCAAATAATTGATTTCGTAGTTAATCTACCCACAAAAAATGATCGGTTGGAAAATTTGGTTTTTCATATTTCCTTTGATCATTTTTTCCCCTGTCGCCTTAGAAGAGTGTCGATTATTTTCATAAGAATATGTTTCTCTAAACTACACAATTTAGGATGAGTGAAGATTTGATAAATATTATCTATTGTTTTTTTTTTGTTTTTTTTTTGATAAAATTTATTTCAGTTTAACATAATTATTTACAGGTATGGTACAAAGATGAGGTTTCAAATTCATAAAGAGTATTTAAGTTACTCACACATTTTTCAATATACCATTTGTGAATAGATAACTTTGCTATCAGCATATTTTTGTAATTCTTTACTTTACCTATTCCATATATTTGATTGGCAGTTATATTTGGGAAATGTTTAGTCCAAAATTCAGCAACTGCTTTGCATTTAACAAAATGATGCTCTAAATTATCTATTTCATCACAGCTTGTACATTTGCTTGAATTTAAAATACCATATCTATGCAGTAAAAGATTACATGGATATATTGGATGTAAAATCTTCCAGTGTAGTATAATAAGGTCTGTTGCTGTTGTACAATTTTTTGCATTAAGCCAGGTTTTTCTTGTTAAAACTTCATTTTTGAATACAATTTCACAAACCCGTTTTTCTATTAAAATTTTCCTAAAATCTTGAACATTTAAGTACTGCACATCTGTATCATTGAAGTATAAAGTATCTTCTGGAGCTACAATTTGATATTCTAATATCATCTCCCTTTTGAGTGCTTGTTTCAAAGTTTGATATTGCATCCATGTTTCAGCATTTCTGCCTACTGAGGAAACAATTTCATCATAAGAAATAATCTGGCCATTTTTGCAAACATCACATATAAAATTTATTCCACACTTAACCCAGCTTTGAAAATACAATTCTTTACCTGTAGCTTTGATATTTTCATTATGCCATAAAATAGAGCTGTCTTTGAACTTATTGTTTGATTTCCATAGATATAATAGTTCGCTATAAAATCCTAACAATTTATCAGTATTCACAATATTTTTAAAAACATTATTACATTGAAATATGGTTAAATCTTTACATAGGGTACCATACAAATACAGAGGTATTTTCCTCCAGCTGCCATTTCCATTTTCTTGTAGCTGTTTGACCCATATCAAATATATTAATCATTTTTAATCCTCCATTTTTAAAATCTTGTACAATTATTTCACGTTTAACTCTTTCGGGAACATATTTTAAATCATCTTCCTTGAATTTTCCCTTCGCCCATATAAACTTAAATAACATTCTGTTAATCCTTCTAAGAAGATGTTCAGGCAATATAAAACTTTGCAGTAAATATAAAAATTGTGAGGAAAGAAAAGACTTTGCTAATGTTATCTTGCCTAATAATGTGAGATGTCTCTGAGACCAAGATTTCATTATATTAACACATTTTTGTATTTTTGGCTCAAAATTGTCCTGTACAAGATCTGTTACACTGGTAGTTGTACAAAATGTAATACCCAAAATTTTAATTTTATTATTTGGACTTAGCTTCCAATTAATATTACCCAAGGTATCTTGTCTATATTTCCATGTTCCGAGCCACATGGCTTCAGTTTTGTTTTTATTAATTTTCAGACCTGATATTATTGAAAATTTGTCGATCAATAACATGGCATTGGCAAATGAAGCTTCATTTTTCAAAAAAAGGGTTGAGTCATCTGCATATTGCAACAACTTGAGCCCCATGTCACAACCAGGTATTTCAACACCCTGTATATTGCTATCTTGTCTTAGTTTACATGAAAACAACTCTGTAGCTAAAATGTAGCAGATCGGACTGAGTGGACAGCCCTGCCGTAGCCCTCGATCTAAATGAATGGGGGATGTGCCATTTATCCACCCATTATAATTAATGAAATTCATACAATTTGCATTTAAGACTTTCACCCAATTTATAAAGCTATCTCCAAATCCATACATCTTTAAGGAGTCAAGCATAAATTCTTTAGAGATTGTATCATACGCTTTAACATTATCTATTGCTAATAAAATACCCTGTTTCTGCTCTTTATCAATAAAATTAATTACATCATCAATGGCTCTTAAAATCATACCTACTGATCTATTTTTAATATAACCACATTGATCTTCATGTACCAAGTCTGATATAACAAGCTTTAGTCTTAACACCATAACTTTAGCTGCTAATTTATAGTCCACATTACTTAAAGTTAAGGGACGCCAATTTTTTAGCTTATCTTTCGGAAGATTCTTTTTGGGTAAAAGAGCCATTATACCAACTCTCTGTGAACATGACATAGAACCAGTTTCAGAGGCAGCATTGAGGGAATTCAGAACCAAAGTATTGAGTTTGCACCAAAACATTTTGTAAAAACCTGCAGTGAGACCATCAGAGCCTGGACTAGACTCATTACACATTGTTTTAAGTGCTTGTTTACATTCAAAATCAGTAATTTCACCTTCACACTTTTGAGCCTTTTCATTTGTTAAAGATGGTACATTAACATCATGCATAAAATCATCTAAATCTGCTTTACGATATGTATTTGGGTTTTTGTATAATGCTTTGTAAAATCTATTGGGTATAATTTTAAAAAATCAGAAATGTACGTTGTCAACTCGACGTTGTCCCATTGAACTAACATACACTACCCTCCATACGTTTGGCAACCTTAGCTCCCCCATTGAACTACGTGTTAAAGCCTCTTTACATTTGACATTTTATTTACTTAACCTGCGATGAAATAAGTTATAATATTGATAGAAACGTAACTTGACTTAATTTCCAATACCTCCAAATTTTCCCCTTTTTTCCTCAATTACAATTGGTCGAAGATTGATGATAAATTTGATGAATTTTTGAAAACCGGCATCCCCATATAAACCGATGGGAAATTATGGATTCGGGGCAATATTTTTTTTTCATTTCTCATTTATTCCATATATAACATAAAAGAAAACACATTACACTATTATTGCCTACGTTTTTCAACATTGTCAGCAATATACAAAACATATAAAAATGGAAACAATGAAAATACAATAGATAAGGTACATAATATTAATGGCAGGGAATGTTAGAGGCTTTCGGGGGGTTATCTAAAATATCAAGAGCCTGGCAGATGTAATGGCTTACTATATGAATAATTTGTTCATTATCAGTTACTGTGAGATTTCTGTCTCCAAATAATAAAGATTGAATTTTTTCATAAGAGTTTAAATTTTGGAAACGATTGAAAAATCCTAACGTTTTTAGTCCTGCTAGGAGAGTGCATCTTTTTTGTTGCAGCAGAGGGCAGTTTAATAAAAAGTGATGCGTTGTTTGTTGTATGTCACCACATACGCAGAAAGGGTCATTTACTGTCACAAAGTTATGGGAATATAAATGTGCTTTTAGAATCAGTCCAGCTCTAAATCTATTGAACAGAATTTCAATTTTCCTTGGCATTGTCACATTCATTTTAGTAGTGGATACTCTAGAGTCAGGGCTCATATTTCCTCTTACTAACCTTTTAAATCTAGATATTGGTTGGCCTTTCCTGTCCTCATATGGTATGTCATCCCACAGGGTCAGAGCCCTGATAATGGTTGACTTTTTGAACGAATTACTGATAGGAAATGGTATTCTTTAATGCCTTGGTTGTCTTAGGAGCCGATTTGGAATATTCTCGTATGAGCTAACTAAATCACAAATGAAAGGAGGGAAACAATGGTATCTAGCCTTGAAAGCAAAAATTTTAAGATGTTCTTCTCTCCTGGAAGCTAATTCAGGTTCGGGGAAAATCAGGAATCAGGATATCTATTCAGTAAAAGATTCAGGGAAAAAATACTTTTATATAAACAATTGAATTGTATTTTTTGAACACAAAGTGTATAGTTTACTTGATGAATACTAAAGTTACAGAGCTTCAAAGTCATTTTTAAAAATCATTTTCGCCTCCTGTTTTTATTTCAAAGTGAGGTTTTTTTTAAAAACAATTTTGACTTTAAATACCTATGCCTTTGTATCAATTTTTTGTTAAATAAAGTCAGCAAATTCAATTGCCTACTTAACTTGTATTTTTGGCAAGGACTCGGATGAATGGATATTCTGTGGGAATGTCGATTTTCAAAAATCCATCAAATTTATCATCAATATTCGAAAAAATTGAGAAAATTTGGAGGTATTGGAAATAAAGTCAAATAACGTGTCCATCAATAGTTTAAGTATTTCCATCGCAGGCTAAGTAAATAAAAATTCAAAGGTAAAGAGGCTTTAACACGTAGTTCAATGGGGGGGCTAAGGTTGCCAAACTTATGGAAGGGAGTGTATCTCAATTCACTGTAGACACCGTATTTTTCATACAACAAAACGGGCAGGGGGGTCAGATGCATTTAAAAGTAAAACTCAACAATAACAGTATTACTTCAACTTGATTAATTACTGAACCTCTGCAATTTCCACTTTTTCATAGCATAAACGGGATTTTAAAAAGTCGTCTTCGACTCGCTAGTATATTTATATTTTTGATCATTACTGCACATTACAAGAAATTCTTACAAATATACACTTCTTATAACCAAGCAATATTCTCTATTTTATAGTGTTGATTTCAGATCATTTTGGTCATCTAAATTCAGTTTATTGAACAATTAAGTTTCTCTTTTTGGAAATAAAACATGGCTCGATACACATTCTTATAATGAATTCAACATTATGATTAAATACAAAATTTCAAAAAATATGTTAATTTGTCCATTGTCTCCTTAATATTACTTCTTAACTTAATTATCATTATTTATATACTTTTCTTACTGATAATGAATGGGTCTAAAATATGCACCCGTGTTCATGATAAGAAAATTCATTTTCCAAGATACAATCGGCTGAAATTGTTTGCGATAACCTACGCGCTCCTTTATATAAAAATTTTATTTTTAAGTATATATAAATTTAATTTGTCTGAGTATCTCTTTCTATTAAACATGGAAATGAGAATGTTAGCCCTTTTACGCAAATAATATTTCACAAAGGAGTCCAAAAAGTCATGGTGCTTATTCTCGACACATTCAGCCTTACATTAACACTCCGGGGAAAATAGTTATATTCTACATTAGTCAATCTTTACTAACCCTACTATCACACCAAACTTCATGAAACTACTAGAACGAGTAGGTCCTCAAGCACTTGGAGCATGCTCAAAATTTTCTGGTGATCGTCAAATCGTTGCCGAATCGGTTTTAAACTGTGTGCGAACTGAATGAACGTAGCTACAACGTTCTACGGTCTGTTTACGAACTTCATGGACTTTCCCGGACGGGGTTTCTGATTCAAAATTCGATGGCGACCATACCGTTCTGTAATCAGGTCAGGATGACCTTCTAGACTAAGGGACGGTTCATACTACGTTGCACACCGACGTGGTGCGACCTGAACGAACTGCGAATGAGATGGACGTATTGAAGACTGTTTATGAACGAAGAAGCTAATTATTTTAGACATATATTCCGACCGCAGCCAGATTGAGCCCGTTTTACGACATTTTCGTAGGACTGGCAAGAACGGGTAAGAACTAGTTTGGTGTGATAGCGGGGTAAGCTTGGAGGCAATGTAGAATGTCACTCGACTTGTTGGTGATTTTGAATCTGTAGCATTTTGACATCTCCTTCTTATTTGCCGCACTCGACCTTTAATTGTTTTGCTCGAATCAGATAGAGAGTCACTTCGGGTATCGACACGTCTCCGATCCTTGCATGCAAAAACGTCACCTTATATACCCATATCATTTTATCCAAACAAGATAAATTGCTATGGATAATGCTTTTTGCATTTTGATATTAATAATTTAGCGTTTATGATAAAATTTGAAGTGAAGGGACAAGTGTGGATATTAAATAAAATACATTTATATTGCAAGATATTCATTATTATTAACTGACATTTATTTCATTTTTAGCTCATGAGTTTAGAGTTATTAATGAACTGCAAATTACTTTTTATATTTCCATCAAGATCAACCGAGACCTTTCAATAAACGTCCTTAGTGTACTAATCGACAAAAATTGAAAATGGAAGGAACATATACAAATTAAATATATTCTCAAAATGTTAAAAGCTGTAGGGATACTTTTCAAAACAAGATACTTGATAGTTTACTTTAACGCAATTACTACATATCTACTCTCAATTGCAAGATCAACAATGCATTTAAATAGGTGGCGAGGTAGATCAAATGTTAAATTACTTGCCGTGCAATTAAAGTTTCCCTGAAAATTGGATAGTTTAAAATCAGACATTTGATATCTACCTCCTGGACATTCTTTTTTATGTTGAAGTACTTCAAATAACAGTTCATACGTTACATGTCTCTAAAGCTGTCACATTTAAGCCGTATGGGCACATGTACACCCTTCGCCATCACACCAAAGAAAATTAAAATTAAAAAAATGCAAAAATTAATTAATTAATCAAAAAATATTGCCAAAAATTAGCCACACGGTGGTGAACTGTGAGCCCAAACGATTAATGTGACAGCTACTTTAAACTTATATTGCAAGAAGATCAAAATAAAATGCCTAAACATAATTGAGTTCAAAGGATTTCACAACCTCAATATCGTTTATAGAAAAGGGTAAATATCTCATATAAGGATAACGTTTCAATATTTTTTCCAAAAAATAAATGTCTGACTCTTATTGCACAAATTCATGACTATTTCACCATATGTTTTTTTTTAATTTTGAAGATGGTCTATATTTTAATCTTGATAATATAAAAATGAATTCTAGACACGGATATGAATGATGATATCGCATTATTGCGGAGTCGAACAACTTTTATCAGTTTTGCCTGAGTTTTTAATATTCCACATGTGATGCGAAAATTTCCGATGAAATGTATTGAGCATGGATTTGATCCAAACATATTTTTCAAAACTTAATTTGTGCAGGTAGGATGAAAGACGACAATGATATGTTTTTGAATACTTTACTAAATGTTATATGTCGAAGCTCTACAATCTAGATTTCGTTTATTTATTTTTGTCTATAGAATGATTATATATTATATATTATATTATGATTATATATTATTCCAAGCTACGACATACTATTTACGATAAATACTGTATGCATTTTGGACTTTTCCTCTGGGACTTTTAAATAAAATTCTTTATATAGATAATTATTTCAGTTAATTAAAGTTGCAATAATTAGTGCAATGGGGCCATTCAACGATCATGAACCAGTGTAAAAATATATTAAAGTTTGGATATTTCATTGAGACTAACATCTAATTTTATTATCTACAAAGAAACCCCCTAGACAAACATTTCAGCTGACATTCCTCTTGAAACATATATCTTAAAGATATAAAAGTGGATTTCCCCTTTTTGAAGCTTTGAACTGAATTAACACTTCTTAATGCTGAAACTAATAGTTTATCCATACATTTTAAGAAAATAGGTATGCCAAAGAAGATGTTAAGCCAAATGTTGCCCTGATAGCTCAGAAAAAGTTAAAATGTTCCTATTTTCTCTCTACAGGCCTTGTTGCCCCCCCCCCCCCTTAATATGAAAGGTATATTTAGGGATTTCAAGCAATATGTCTCAAGAAATACCCTTTTTATTAGGAAGGGTTCAGGGGCCTAATCCATGCATGGATACATATAATTTTGAAAATTTGGAATCGAGAGAAATCTGGGCCCTGCATTTTAAACTCACCCTTACGGGAAATATATTCTCAAGATTAAAACTGGATAAAACGCAACTTATTCTAGTTTAACTTACAATGGTTACTCAGGCATACAGTCTAATATTGAAATAAAAAAGTAAATAAGAAATATATATATATATTGTTGGTATGATTATTGACTGTTTTTATATAATTTTAGTGTAATGATACAACTTTTTTCTAAAACATTCCATATACTTTCTTATATCTATTTCTCATTCATCATCTAAATGTCTCACTGGAAACAGGTTCGATTCCTGGTTAAGCAAATGATTTAGCTTTGAGGGGCTAGACGGTCTTAATGCAAAACAAATGAACCTACTTTTGACTCACTTTTACAAAGCATATCTTTTAAATGGGGGAGGGGTGGACAGTTTTAAAGCAATATCAAATACATATTACATCATTTTTAGCATCAACGGACATTTCTATTACAAGCTAGGAGAAAAATTCACACGAAAATATATGAATTATTGCATTTTTCTAAAATATTGACTGACAATAATATTTGATCAAGCAGGCGACTTATATCATTGTTCTGATCATTCATATGAAAGATAATGATTTATGTTTTAGTGGGTTCAGTATGTATAGTGCGTTAAGTACGTTTAACAGTTATTCCCTGATGACACCAATTAATCTAGTTCTCAGAACGTTCTTAAATCACGTCTCATAAAAGCATAAAAAGGATTATGTCTTGGTAAAATATTCTAGATTAAGAGGGTTATTTGTTCATCAACTGTCTTAAAATTATGAATCTACAAAAGCGGTAGCTTTTTACCTTCTGCAAACTTTCATAAACTTCTATATAAATTGTGATGCCTCGTCTTGGACAATATTTTGATCGTCTATGGACGGACAGATTAATCTATATGTCCAGTATTACCCTTTGCATTCGTTCGACTTTGCTTTTTAAAAGAGTGCTTTGTCTAAAGTTTGTAGGAGGTAGTTTATGACCAGACTCTGCAGGCAGGGAAGTCGAGCATACGTATACAGTGTGAACAAAACAGAACCGAAGTACAAGTTGATCGAGATAATTTATTTTTCTTATTGTCATCTTTGGAAACCCCGTTTAATTACGTGATTTGGTTAAGTTTTGGCCTGATTTCTACCCTAGGATAACGAGCTACAACGAGGACACGAACAAACTTTGAGCACTGCTCCAAGAGTGCAACAACGATATTCTGTCCCATATATTGGCATGTCTTGATACAAAATTCGAATTCAAACAGACGCCATTTTGTTCACTTCAACATTTGAATCGTGAATTTTGGTCTTATTTCCTGACGAAAAATTCCAAAACTTCAGAAAATTTTGTTTTCTTGATTTGATTACCATTATCCATCAAAGGACGATTCTCGGTTTGGAGAACAGTCTCCTGGGCTAATACTTTTTTTCATGAAAAATATAGAAATATTACCCAAATTAAACTATGTACATTCAAAAGAGGACATTTAAATCTACAAGATGCAAAAATAACAAATTGGTCTGAAGCAGGGATAACGCTCAATTAGACCGATTCAATAAAATACAAGTCTCGATTTCGGGAAAGAAGTTCATCAGTGTACTGCACTAATATTTTTTGGCGAAAAATCTAGAAATATTACCCAAATTAAATTATCACTATTCAAAGGCATTCAAATCTATATTAATGTAAAAAAATCAGATTTGTCCGAAGCAGGGATAATGCTCATTTAGATTGATAAACTTCGTTCTCCAAACCGAGATTCGTCCTTTTAACTGTTATACGGCCCATGCGTACGTAGTGCGTGGATTCCGGTTTTGAAATATGAAGTAATTATCTCGATATTTACAATCGGTTCCCTCGCCTCGGAAACAGTTCGGAAGACAGTTTTCCGTCTTGTAGGAATAATACGAAGACATATTTTACAAGCAACAAAGACATTCGTTTTTATCGTACCTAACAAAAGGTACGATATTGTAGTCAGCTTGGCGGGCGTGCGGGCGAGCGGCGGGCGGCGTCTCACTTTTCAGCTTGTCTACAGGTTTCCAGCCAAACCATTTGAGGGATTCATCTGAGGGATGTTTCTACATATCAACGTCAAGAACAGATTAGTTTTTGGGCATTCTGGGTAAATTTTAAGGTGGCCATTTTGGATTTTCTGTCCTAAAATCTTCACTTTCAAGACTTGTCTACAGATTTTCAGCCAAATTATTTGAGGGATTCATCTGAAATTTTCAGGGATGTTTCTACATATCAACGTCAAGAACTGATTGGTTTTTGGGCATTCTGGGTAAATTTTAAGGTGGCCATTTTGGATTTTCCGTCCTAAAATCTTCACTTTCAAGACTTGTCTACAGGTTTCCAGCCAAACCGTTCAAATTTTTACATATGTTACACAGTGATAAGTTCTAGAGCTGATTAACTTTTCTGCGGCCATCTTGCTTTCTTGGTCAACAAGACCACAATGTTGTGTTTTAGGTACGATATTGTTCACGTCTTTGCCTTGTTATTGTATATATCAACGCAGTAATATTTCTATCGATATGAGGAATTCCATACAATGTATTTTGATGTTATTTTGACATTTTTTTATGCCTTTTGATGAGGGTAATGCTTGAAATTCAATCTCATTTCATAATTGCATTAGATGACCAACCTTTGACTTATGATTTTTTAATTTTTGGAATTAACTGCTTTAAATACGTTGGTGATCTGATGCTGCCAAACCCTTCGGGAGTAGTTTGGTGCAAAGTCAATGTTCTAAATAGTATTTTGCAGAATTTTTTTAATAAGTTCATTCGATCATGAACTGTTATTGTTTTGCAATAATCCAGATGCGCATCGCTCATCGTGAGCGCGACCTTTCACAATTTGATTTGCATTAACATTTCCGTTATCTTGGTCCTATAATCTCCATTCGCCTCATGACAACACGTTCGTTAGCTGCTGCTGTGAAAACCATAGAGAACCATCAAACAATGGGAAAATATTATCATTTTAAAATTATTTGACTCGTTGTGTCGGTTAGTAGATTATATTAGTTGATTAAAAGAGGTCATGTTATTTCAGTTTTGTAGCCACATCGACGATACCCCTAGCCTTTTTCTCCTTATTTTCTTATTTTTCCATATTTTTGAAAAATCAAGTTTAAACTAGTTGACCTATGTATATATACGGAATGGGTATCATCTCGAACGTCCCATATTCCATACCATACCGAAGATTCCTCTTTAACGTAGCTTTTTCCAATTACTTTTCTGGTTTAACATAAACATTTTTAGAGTTTATTGATAACTTGTTTGCTTTACACATCGTAACTTCGAAAATTAGTACCCCTTGTCTGAAATACTGAAACATTTATCTGCTCATGATAAAATGTTTAAGGATTTATGCCATAGACTCAGTGGTTTGTTGACTTATTATCATTTCAAAAAGGTGTTGTTTCAAACCTTACACGAAGGCATGAGTACTCGGGTGAAAAATGTTCTAAGAGAGTTAAGGGAAAAAATGACTTGATGAGCTGGATGGAATTTCTTTGTATTTTTTATTCTATTTGGGTCTCCTTCATAAGGGATTTCGCCTGCGAAGTATATAATACTTGCAAACATATCGAAACACTGGTCCGAAGAAGACATACATATACCTTGATTTTAAAAAAAAAAGTTCTAAAAAATCTACAAAAATCTTTAACTCAAACAAAGTTGTAGCTTTTCAATATCAATAATTTGTATTATTTAATGTTTTTCATGTGTTTCAGGACCTTCATTAGTCTACGAATGGCACATTTAAGGACTACATTTTTTATCATTTTCGCTTTCAGCAATAACATATAGTTCCTCATATCTTGAGTCTCATGCTAACTGGTTGGTGAATTTTAATTCAATCTGCTCTTGTACATATGTCTTCTTCCATTTAAGATATAGAAAATCTATAATGAACAACCAATGTTCATATTAGAGCTTTCAGATCTCCCCTACCCCATTTATTAGGAAAAATGACTGGAAAATATGAAAAAAAATAGACACTTAAGGACAAAATTTGGCATTTTTCATCATTTCCGCTTTCAGAAATGACATATAGTTCCTTATTACTTGAGTTGTATGCTGACTGGTTGTATAAGCCGTGCATAATAATATATGTTTTCTATACAATGATTATGCTTACAGCTACTTAATCATTGTAATTGCACTTCTAAATTATGTGGAATAGAGCATGGAAAGTGTTGCAGTTTTGAACAGGTTTTAGTACTTTTTGACCAATTGTATCACTGGCGGATCAAGACGCTAGGAACGGGGGGGGGGGCAAATTTCATGTCTGGAAAACAAAATTCCGCGGTAAAATATTTGGACAAATTTTGAAAAAAACGCACCCATTTTTGAAAATTTGACCAAAAAAGGCCAAAATGCCAAAAATGCCCATTTTCGAACCCCTAAAACATTTTTCCTAAAAACATTTTCTGGGCCAGTTATGGTTGATATTATTGTAGTTCTTTCAGGATATACCCTTTTATCGAAAACCGTCAAATACCATCATGTAAAGAATAAACAGATTATCCTTTAGTCGGTTAACAACTTCGGTTCACGGGATATCCCTCGAAATTTCAAGTCTTTGGGTAAATAGATATTATGTTAGCCTCGATAATCCAAATATCCCTCATGGGGATAATCTACAGCCTGGCAAATAATAGATATCTTAATGTGCATAAATTCATGTTTAATCACATTTTGTAAAACTTAATTACATGTAAAAGCCTATTGGAAATAATTAAAACGTGTTTGTCCATTATGACTAGACACTCAATTTCCTAATTTAATCAATTCAATCAGAATTACGTAATGTTTTCAACAAAAACATCAAGCCTTTCGGCAGTTGCAATTAAAGAAATATGTTATATGCATAATGAACCGATGTTTTCAGTATAGACGGTTTTAACAGAGATATGCGGTAACTTTAACTCGCGCTGTCATTAGATTCGGTGGAATGGCACACGTTGGGGACTATTTACAAATTATATTTGGGATTGGATTGTATCTCGGAGGTGTTAGCTGTATTGTAATAGGTAAGTTAAACTCTGATTTTCATATTAAAATTAATCGTTTCGACATATTGAACTTGAACGTCTAATTTTGGGAGTCTAAATATCAATTAGGCATTCATTATTCAAAGCAACCCCTTAAGTTTCCCTTATTTCTTGTAGGATGCAATGGCAACAAATTTCTTGGTATCCTAGATTTTGAATGTTTTTAACAATTTTCAACGAACGTCTAATTTTGGGAGTCTAAATACCAATTAGGCATTCATTATTCAAAGGATACCGCCAAGATTCCCTAATTTCTTGTAGGATGCAATGACATCAAATTTCTTGGTATCCTAGATTTTTATTAGTTCCAAGAAGCAGGGATAAGCCCAAATTGGAAATTGTCCTATGGTTTTTTCAACCTGTACCTTCATTAGATTAATATTTCGTACAGAATAGTATTCTTTCAATTACCATTGAATATGCAGTATGCTTGCATTTTTGTTATTCCCACCTTAATTTCCCCTAGACCTATCCCTAATGTAGGAAGAGCAATTGTTGATGATAAGAGAAAGTCATCTTTTCTTTTCCCTAAACCTATCCCTAATGAGAAGCAGAATTATTGTTGATGATAAGAGAAAGTTATCTTTACTTTTCCCTAGACCTATCCCTAATGATAAGAAAAACCATTGTTGATGATAAGAGAAAGTTATCTTAAGTTTTCCCTAGACCTATCCCTAATGATAAGAAAAATTATTGTTGATGATAAGAGAAAATTATCTTAACTTTTCCCTAGACCTATCCCTAATGATAAGCAGAACTATTGTTGATGATAAGAGAGTTATATTAACTAACTTTCCCCTAGACCTACCTATTACTAAGGTTACACAAGAAAATTTACTAAATAGAAATTTTGTTGACATTTTTTAAATCTAAATCAAAAACAAGATAATCAAAATTAGAGGTTTCTATCACGTGGGTCGCCGGAAACGTCTAACAAAGCAACACAATTGAAATGTAAGTCTTTGTCCTTTTTTCTAAGATTCATTTGCTGGTTTCCACGTCCCCGGGGGAACGGAGATCGCAGGAGCGACCACAGCGACAGAATGCATCAACATCTGCGAGACTCAATCAAGGTGCATGGGAGTTGACTTCGACCAGCAGAGATGTTTCAGTCACGATATCGACAACGTCGAATACTTATGTAGTACTGCTTCTTTGCAAACACTTGCATCGAGTACTCACTACAGGCTCGTTAATTGTTGTGAGTTATTTGTTTCGGATATGTAGTAGTGCTTCTTTGCAAACACTTGCATCGAGAACTCACTACAGGCTCGTTAATTGTTGTGAATTATTTGTTTCGGATTACTTTTATCACTAACATGATTCTGTGATGTGCGTACACTGTACAACCTGTTCATCTTTCAATGATTCCAGCAAAGGATCCCCATAGAATTGATACTCATTACAAATTACAGAAACATTCAAACTGCAGTAGATATTTACCGAAAAGAACATGATACATTTTCGATTGTGATTTTTTCATTAACAGCTCTGCCAGTCCTTGAACAATACAGTGATGTCAATGTATTTGGAGCAGTGTTAGTGCCGGGTGTCATCACAGCTAGGGACTGCCTTAATTCCTGCAATGCGTCCTGCTCAGCTGTTGACTTTAATTTCCTGTCAAACCTGTGTTATTCACACGATACAACGACAACTTGTAACTCTTTTAACGTCGTCAACAACATAACACATTACAAAAAGCAAAGATGTTGTAAGTATATAATGTATACCTTAATACAGCCCCTTCCATAAGTTGGAAGTACCAATTGAATAGTGTTTTAATGCCATTTTATGTTTATCTCAGTTTTTCAACAACATTAATATGAAGCATTTAATTAAGTTGCAATTTGTCTACAATGAGACTTCCGGTTGTTGAACTATTTTGGGTGTATTTTAGAAATATAGAAATTATAGGTACCTTATTAAACCATATAGTCCCTAGTCTTTTTGTTTACGGTGTTCGTCGTTTGGCGGTCCGAGTTGGGCGATCCGTGCGGATCCTTGAGGAACGCAAAGTTATTTCAGTTTGGATATTATATTTACTTACATAAGTATTTGTACTTACATACTTATTCCTAGCAATATTTTATCAATTATTCAATCCGACGACAATATATGCCATTTAAATTGAACATTAGATATTCATTTTTATCTGTTACATATACAAACCATTAATTTGAATAGCGGGGAACGTGCCCCTTGTGGACTGTGGTAGTCTCCCGGCCCCCGCAAATGGCACCGTAACTGGTTCTGCAACCACAGTTGGATCATCCCTCTACTTCAGTTGCAATATAGGTTATTCACTAAGCGGCAGCAGCGAAAGAACATGCCAACTGGATGGGACGTACGATGGTACTGCCCCAACCTGTACAGGTATTATCAACAGAGACATTAAGCTTGCATATAAAACGCACTTTGTGTTTTGCATGCTGAGAGATGGATTTGGACCATAACATAATATATTGGAAGCCATTTTTGAATGTGTAGCTTTTAAACATGTTTGAATGTTAATCGAGATATTTGTTGCTAAAGTATGCATGACACGCTTTTCTATCTTCTGATCATATAATTATGATAATTAACATAAACCCAGCATAGTTTCCAATTAGCATTAAACTGTAACATAATTATATCCCCCTACGCGAAACTCAATTTTGATTTTAGCTGGAACTCGTTCAAATTTAAACTAGACATATTAAAATTGGAAAGGGGAAACTTCATTTGTTCATCTATAATAAACCCAATTTCCTAAGATGTTTGAAAGGCGATGCATAAGTAACCCTTAAAATCCATTGCTAAATAAAAAAAAAACTTACCATAAAATGAAGTAAAAATCTAAAATCAATTCTTAATTAGATTAATTTTAGGCTCAAGGCAAATGAATAATTCCTTAAATATATAAGCACAAATGCCAAAAGGGAAGGGTGACTAGAAACCCAACACGAAAAGCAAACTGTAAGTGTAAATCTGTCATAAGAAAAGTAGACCCTATATATTCCAAAACCATGATCTAACGTGAAAAGAAACAATGTCTAACATCCCCCTCCCCTCTCCAATCGAGAACCAGGACCAGAACACCAAGGGACATTTCATTCATACTGAAGTCATTACAATACATGTTGAAGAAAAATGAAAATACTGGTAGCCAATATTCATAACATCAAAAATAGTTGTAGATACTAGTACTCATAAAAGATTCAGTATGAGTATTCAGTCTCAAATGATGTTGGATAGATAAAATCCTGTCTCGAAGTCGATGGGCAGTTCAAAGGGTCAACATCCGTTCGCAAAGCCATCATCATAATCCATAAAACAACGATTTACAATGGTCATCAGGAGAAAACTATGGCTGGTTTCGATCCCTATTTCTCAACCATTAATGCCATAGCCGGGATCCACCTCAAAAGGTCCCAGGTGAAAAAATTGTGAGTTCATTGCAAATTTATTATACAATTCCTACATCCTTCAGCATCTCAAGTGGTAAAATTTGAAATTTCAAGATTAATGACTTGTACTTTTCAGTAAAGCCTAGAAAAGATCTCTTAAGTT
This sequence comes from Owenia fusiformis, assembly GCA_903813345.2. Taxonomy (NCBI): domain Eukaryota; kingdom Metazoa; phylum Annelida; class Polychaeta; order Sabellida; family Oweniidae; genus Owenia; species Owenia fusiformis. The sequence goes on along the minus strand of CAIIXF020000010.1, from coordinate 30,677,180 downwards.
TTTTACAAGTATAACCTTGACCTAACAGCTAGGTCACTAAAATATGTCTTGATTTGAAATCTAGAAATTTTGAACACGCCCTGCCATATCTAATAAGCTGGGATACATAAACCTCATATGCTGAGTTAACTTATTATGACTTATGGTCGGACACATTAACTAAAATGGAACCAATTAATGTTTCCCTGGAAGAAAATCCATGGGAGGAAGTTTTATTATGAAGTTTTATTATAAAGTTGCAATTAAATTCAATTTATGCAAGATTTTAGAGAAGGGTTGGTTATGATAAAATGTCAGCAATTGTTTCACGATTGTTTCCTACAGAGTAAATTATTATGATCCAAAATTGATTGTTTACAGATACCATATTTTTCCGACATCACTTACTGTAATATCATATCATATATCCACATATGGATATCTAAAAATATATTGATAAAATTATTTTTGCTTAGTTGTTGACTGTGGCCCTCTTGACATCCCTACTAATGGCACACTGAACATAACAGGAACTGTTTACAATTCTGTCGCGATTTTCATGTGTGACACTGGATTCAATATGTTGTTTGGCAGTTTTATAAGGACGTGTTTATATCTGGGCGTGTGGAGTGGACGCCAACCAGAATGTACATGTAAATATCATATAAATTTAGTATCATAATTTAATTTATTCACCTAGGCATCATAACAAAGACTTTGAAAAGAATCCCAAGATCGATAACTGAAACCATTTATGCCACGATGTCATCGTCAGACAACATTATAATATAGGAACCCTGAAAGTAACGTCTCTCTCTTGTACTTCCTTTACAACTATGGTCCTATCTGGCCTTTTGTTATAGTGAGCTCCTGCCCAACTCTAGAACCACTCAACAATGGTGACACAATCGGAAATGACACGTTTTACAACTCTGTTCTGTCATTCACGTGTAATACTGGATACACCCTCGTTGGTAGCAGTAGCAGGCTGTGTTTGGCTAACAGTACTTGGTCGGGCACTAACACCACGTGCATAAGTAAGTATACATTGCCATACCAGTTTTGCAAATACGTCACACAATATACTTTTTCATGCAACCATGCAAAATATGGATTTATAACCGCACTAGAACGAATAGAAATATTATCTATGAGAATTTCTGAGTCGAGTCCTTTGAATTCTCTTTTGAGGCTTCACCTTTAATTCCGTTATAGTAAACGACTGTGAAACCCTACTTGCTCCTGGAAACGGTACAGTAGATGTAGCGAATAGTACATACAATACATTGGCAACATTCTCCTGTAATGTGGGGTATGTTCTCTCTGGAAGTTCAACAAGAACGTGCCAGGCCAACTCAACTTGGGATGGGACAGAGACAATATGCACAAGTAAGACTTATCTCTGTGTCATTATTAGAAATTATATATCACAACATTATATATGAAGTACAATTTGGAGTTTAGTACTGAACCAGTACTTAAGAGCATAATATTCTATCGATTAAATATAATAGATATGTTTAGCAAATGAAATTGTATTGATAATATGACGTACATCTAAATCTCATTTTTAGTTAGAGATTGTGGTGTGCTAAACCCACCTTTGGAATATGCGACTATTACTGGCAGTAGCTACATATTTAATGCAGTGGTGTCATTTACCTGTCAGACCGGCTACACCCTCTTAGGAAGTTCCTCAAGGACATGCCAGAGTGACGGCACGTGGTCAGGAACTGAAACCAATTGCACAAGTAAGCTTCTTTGAAATCTAAATTTCAAATTCAAAACATAAAGAAACTATATTAAGTTCCTCGAGGGTTTGCTAGAGTGACGGCATATGACCAAGAACTGAAACCAATTGCACAACTAAGCTTCTTTGAAATCTATATAGATCATAACTTCACTTTGCCAAATCTGTGTATTGCCTCCATATACGTTAATATTGAAATATTATAGTTTTTGACAAATATGTTAGAAGATACAAAAATATGACCATAAGAACATAGTGATGACAAAGACACACACGTAATACTTTATGATTCTAGAGGAATGGTCTTGCAGCGTGTATGATGAAAAGCCGATATTAAAGTAATTGAACAATGATTAGCAGTAGTTTCCTCAGTATTTCAACAAAACGCACACATTTTACAAATCATGTGTCACCATAAATGGTGCATAGGCCTACCGAAAAATGTTTGAGATATGTTGTTGTAGTTGTCGATTGTGGAGTCCTTGGTATTCCGGAGAATGGGTCGTTGTCCAGCAATGCGACAACATACGATTCAGACGTAGTCTTCACATGTGACATTGGTCACGTGCTAAGTGGTAGTTCTGTCAGAACTTGTCAGAGCGATGGGACATGGAGTGGAACGACAACATCGTGTATTGGTAGGTTCCTTATATCACATATATATTGCTATATGTCACGTATTAAGTGGTAGTTCTCTTAGAACTTGCCAGAGCGATGGGACATGGAGTGGAACGACAACATCGTGTATTGGTAGGTTCCTTATATCACATATATATTGCTATATGTCACGTATTAAGTGGTAGTTCTCTTAGAACTTGCCAGAGCGATGGGACATGGAGTGGAACGACAACATCGTGTATTGGTAGGTTCCTTATATCACATATATATTGCTATATGTCACGTATTAAGTGGTAGTTCTCTTAGAACTTGCCAGAGCGATGGGACATGGAGTGGAACGACAACATCGTGTATTGGTAGGTTCCTTATATCACATATATATTGCTATATGTCACGTATTAAGTGGTAGTTCTCTTAGAACTTGCCAGAGCGATGGGACATGGAGTGGAACGACAACATCGTGTATTGGTAGGTTCCTTATATCACATATATATTGCTATATGTCACGTATTAAGTGGTAGTTCTCTTAGAACTTGCCAGAGCGATGGGACATGGAGTGGAACGACAACATCGTGTATTGGTAGGTTCCTCATATCACTCGGAAAAAATCAATCATCATTCTAAAACGTCGCGATGTTGAGATAAAACCTAAATAAATATTAAATATTGCCACTGAAACAATCCTCGTTTACTTATCACTTTTCAGTTGTCGATTGTGGTTCCCTTGCGACTCCTCCCAATGGCACATTGAGCTTAACGGGGACTGTTTACAATTCAGTAGCATCGTTCGCATGTCCACCTGAATTTTTTTTATTTGGAAGTTCTTCAAGAACCTGCCTATCATTCGGCATATGGAGTGGTCAACAGCCAACATGTGTATGTGAGTATTTTGTACGAACAGTTTTCAATTTAAGGGAACTCTGCCACTTATATCGCTACACCAGAGAAGACATCCTCGATGTTTTTATGGAGTAGAATAAATAAAAATGGATTAAGTATAAAAAAACATTTAAAACTTACGTAGGTTCATTCAAAGTATTGAGATCTTGAACTGAGAAAAAATTTTAGTTGGAGGATGTGGACAGTTGAATCCTCCCCAAGGATACGCCTCTGCAACATTCAGTAACGCAAACTCAGAGGTGACATTCACATGTGCGACAGGATACATCCTCACAGGGAGCTCATCTAGAACATGCCAGAGTGACGGCATGTGGTCAGGAACTGAAACCAACTGTACACGTAAGATTTCTTGACTCATAATTCACACGTAACAATCTTTTTCATAAATTTGTATATTTATAAGCTTTGGGAAATAAAACATATTTATCCAATCTAATATGTATCTTATCAAAATCTTTATAGTTGTTGACTGTGGAGAATTATCTACTCCTGAAAATGGGAGTAAATCTGGGGATTCAAGAACAACATACGATGCCGTAGTAGTATTCCAATGCAATCCTGGCTATACATTGTCAGGGAGCTCTGTTAGAACATGCCAAAGTAACGGATCATGGGACGGGACTGATACGACATGCACAAGTAGGTCAATAGCAATATATAATTTCACATTAAATTGGAGTAAATGTGGAGATTCAATATAACGCTGTTGTAGTGTTACAACGCATTCCTGGCTATACATTGTCTGGGAGCTCTACTAGAACTAGAACATGCGAAAGATGGACACGCGGAAATTTCCATACACAGAACTTGGTTGGCCGTCATGTTATATATATTATAACAATAATTATTATACAATAATTTAGATTCCTGTTTCAGCCCTGACGTTGCTGATCTCACCTTCGTACATTTGTACATTTTAAGTTGCTGGATTTACCATTCTTCCTTTAGTTGTGGACTGTGGTACGCTGGATATGCCTGCAAACGGCACATTGAGTTTGTCTGGTACTGTTTACAATTCTGTAGCGTCATTCACGTGTGAAACTGGGTTTAATCTCACTGGAAATTCCACAAGAATATGTTTATCATCAGGGATGTGGAGTGGAGAACAATCCATTTGCGTCTGTAAGTAAAGTTTTACGTTATGTAATCCCTTTCGATATTTGTATAATACTGATATTGCAAGGACACGGTGCTCAACGTGAAAACAGTGATTCTAATGAACAATTCTTATACAAACACAAGAACATGTAGAAACATTATAACTGATTCTAGGCTGTCGAAATTTCCTTGTTTCCCAAACAGACCATATCCCACTTATGTTCAGATTCTTTGTAAGCTAACAGGGTATATCTTAAATTTTATTTGATGTGGGTCAGATTTGAGCAGAAAAAGATTTAATTTATAGTTGGTGGCTGCGGCCAGTTGACTCCTCCTGGATATGCTACAGTGACTGGCAGTGGTGATGCTTACAACACAGTGGTGACATTCACTTGTCAGACTGGTTACATTCTGAGTGGATCTGCCACGAGGACATGTCAGGCTAATGCAACTTGGTCGCTACCAGAAACCATATGCACAAGTAAATATATTACTTGGAATCATATATTACAACCATATTTCAACTGAAGAACAAATGTGAATTGAGGCCATTTAAAAATGCCTACATAAGATATAGCCTTTGAATGAAATCCAGTACAATTCTATTACTTTGAATAGACTAACAAAAGATAATTAAAATAGTAGTTGGCAATCATTAATTGTGGCTTGAGTTTTATTTTCAATTGCTCTTATAATTAAGAAATTACAATATTGATAAAAAGGGCCTCTCAAACTATTTTATAATTTTATGTATCCATCATATATAATTTGGTATGAAGTTCGATATTTTTTCTGAGAAGATTGCAAACGATATATGTTTAAAAATAGTCGCAGATTGCGGAGCTCTAACTGCCCCTGGCAATGGGTCTACTTTTGGAGATGGAATGACGGTTTATAATTCAATGGTAGTGTTCCAATGCAATCCTGGCTATACATTGTCTGGGAGCTCTATCAGAACATGTCAAAGTAACAGTTCGTGGGATGGAACAATTACAGTATGCACTGGTAGGTACATAGAAATACATAGAGGTTATTTAATTGGAGGTTTTTTATAAAGGATATATCAGAGGGAAATACAATATATCTACCCGAGGGACCGTAGGGACCGAGGGTTGATATATGGTATTTAACGATATGGTATTTTTGATGTAGGGTATATCTGAAGGAAATACAATATATCTGATGTATTGTATTTACCGATATTTTTCTTTACCGATGTATTTTCTTACACAAGCTTTGGATTATAAAGATGCTGATAAATCTGATTGTAATTTGCCGTATTTTATTCTTTCTTTAGTTGTTGATTGTGGTCCACTGCCCATTCTTGTCAATGGCACGCTGACTATATCTGGAACTGATTACAATTCTGTTGCGTCATTCGCTTGTGAAACTGGGTTCAGCCTAATCGGTAATTCAACAAGGACATGTTTATCATCGGGAATATGGAGTGGAGAACAACCCATTTGCGTATGTGAGTAATTTAGATTTTTGATTACAGATTATTTAAGATTTAATTTTGAATGTTTTATAAATGGGCTTGTGTTATACTTCTGTAGTTGGAATTACGTTTGTGCTTAAAATGGCCAGTGTGACAATAGCACTTCAGAAAGTCGCGATAAGGGTGCCGTATAAACGTAATATCAAATTTTATTTAAAAAATATAGCTTTCACTTTGACCCCTTGAAAAAAATTTTTCAACTTTAAGACTATAAGTTGAAACCTAAGACTAGATCTTGTTGGCCATTTCTTTGTAATCTAAGAGACAGTGATATATATTGTTGTCGATCGTGCGAGAGCTAACCCAACTTCAAATGAATTTATAGTCGGAGGGTGTGGCCAGTTGACTGCTCCTTCGGGATATGATACAGTGACTGGCAGTGGGGATGCTTACAACACAGTGGTGACATTCACTTGTCAGACTGGGTACATTCTGAGTGGATCTGCCACGAGAACATGTCAGGCCAATGCAACTTGGTCGCTACCAGAAACCATATGCACAAGTAAATATATCACTTGAAGTCATATATATCAACCTTTTGTCGACTCTATATATCTATATATATTATTCTGGAAAGAAGGATTGTCCGGTATGATCCAGATCTTTTTATATATCATTTTCATGTCATATTAACTAAAGAACACATGTGAATTGAGGCCATTCAAAAATGCCTACATAAAGTATATCCTTTGAACATATACAAATTAAATCATCAATTTAGGCTTAGGTTTTATATTTGATTGATCCAATACTCAAGAAATGACAATACTGATATAAAGATCCGCTCAACCCATTTCATCATATATAATTTGGTATGAGGTTCAATATTATATATATACAATATATATATAATATATATAATATATGTATATATATAATATACATTTCAAACGACATATGTATTAATAGTTGCAGATTGTGGATCTCTAACTGCTCCTGGCAATGGGTCTACTTTTGGAGATGGAACGACGGTTTATAATTCAATGGTAGTGTTCCAATGCAATCCTGGCTATACATTGTCTGGGAGCTCTATCAGAACATGTCAAAGTAACAGTTCGTGGGATGGAACAATTACAGTATGCACTGGTAGGTACATAGAAATATATATGAAAGCCATATCATATTTCTTTAAGTTAACCCAAGATCATCTTTCGAGTAAGAATATTGTCAGCCTTTGATGTCATATCATCAACGTCTAATCGCCCCATACTAGTGAGTAGCCATTTTGTATAGACATTGTTATTTATCTCTTATGTCCAATATTGCTCATTCTCAAGATTTGGATAATGTGTAAGACAAACCTTGCATAACAATGTAATACTAATTTGCCCATTGTCAAATAGTGAGATCAAAAGTATTTACTACCCTTTACGAGTTTGGATTGGAGAAACTCTGATAAATCAGATTGTAATTTGCCGGATTTGGCTATTGTTTTTTTAGTGGTGGATTGTGGTTCGCCGCCCATTATTGTCAATGGCACGCTGACTATATCTGGAACTGATTACAATTCAGTAGCGTCATTTGCGTGTGAAACTGGGTTCAGTCTGATTGGTAATTCAACAAGGACATGTTTATCATCGGGAATATGGAGTGGAGAACAACCGATATGTGTATGTGAGTAATTTAGATTCAATTTGATTACTCCGTTTCTTATTTGATTCTGAATGTTTAATATATTGGCTTGTGTTATACTTCTGTATTTGCAATAACGTTGCGATAAGGATACCATATAAACGTAGCGTCAACTTTTACTTACTCATATAGCTTTCACTTTGACCCCTTGACATTTTTTCGACTTTAAGACTACAATTTGACACCTAAGACTAGATGTTGGCCGTTTCTTTGTATTGTCTTGGTCACATTTGCTCCGATTTTTACTACGGTGCCCGGCCGATTGAGTATTTTGTTCAAAATTGAACATATATAAAAAAACACTTAATCCCCAGACGCCGGCCGACAAATCGGAGCAAATGTGACCAAGGCACAAGCTAAGAGAAGAGGGTGTAGATAGTGTTGTCGATCGTGCGAGGGCTAACCTAACTACAAATGAATTTATAGTCGGAGGGTGTGGCCAGTTGACTGCTCCTTCGGGATATGCTACAGTGACTGGCAGTGGGGATACTTACAACACAGTGGTGACATTCACTTGTCAGACTGGGTACATTCTGAGTGGATCTGCCACTAGGACATGTCAGGCCAATGCAACTTGGTCACAACCAGAAACCATATGCACAAGTAAGTACAAACTTGGTATCTTTTGAGTGGATCTCTTATTTACATATTATTCAATATGCCAGTGAGACGCGCTTGAGAGGCCTTCGACCAGTGACTCAATTTTACCAGAAACTTAACAATTTAACAATCACCATACATGACACGTCTCTATTATTGGCTGTGCAAGATGTCAATCTAGTATTATTCAAGACTAATATCAATGTCAAATTGTAATGTTTTTGTCACTTGATCCCTACTGTTCAAATGTTTCCTAAACTTACGCAACATAAAAATATTGAAGTTGTCTAGACCACCTTGTCTGCAGCTCATAATTATTTGTCTAACAGCATTATTATGTTTAAATAGTTGCAGATTGCGGACCTCTAACTGCCCCTGACAATGGGTCAATATCTGGAGAAGCAGCTACAGCGTACAATTCAATGGTAGCGTTTCAATGCAATCCTGGCTATACATTGTCTGGAAGCTCTATCAGAACATGTCAAAGTGACAGTATGTGGAATGGAACAACTACGACATGCACGGGTAGGTACAAAGAGAAACAAATCTTATCAATATCGACTTTCTTTCTTATATTTACTTAAAGTAAACTGCTCCAGATGTGAACATGTTGGATATTATTCTGATGTACAATAAAGTATGAGTATAAAGGGTGTCGAGCCTGGACCCTCTGTTTAGAATGTACGAGGGGTGATCAATAAGTAATGGACGCTTTTTTACACAGATGCTTTTTATAGACCAATCCCTTCGATTTTCTTACCAGTGATACATCATTAAATTATTTATAAACTCTGAAGATCTGAAAACAAAACATGTAATATCTTTTAATATATCTTTATTTCCGTGAAGGATGTATGGGTACCCCGGGACCGACATTTACGTCAAACATTCTGAAGCTATTTTAGCTTGTTTAACATGCAATGCAGTTGAATGCAGGCTGAACAAAACAAACCATTATGGTCATGAATTACCCCATTTTGTTCTGCCATAGTTGATTTTGAATATTTTATCATCACTATGTGGTATTCATGCCACATTCATTCCACAGGGCCCTCTACATAGGTTCCATCAAGTGCTACATGTACACAATTCCTCATCCTCTTAATTCAAGATTGTGAGACAAGGCTGAATCCATTCTCTGACATGGTAGCAAGATGCAGTTGCACGGGTTGTTTTATTTCATCAATATCAATAAACAGGCATCCTTTCTCTATAGAAATAAGTAGTATAGAAATAAATAAGTCACACGTGAGCAGATCTGGACAATATGGTGCATTGGCCAAGGGCTCAATTTTGAGGTCCAGGGATATTGTTTTCTGAACATTTTGAGATCTGTGGGCAGGTGCATTGTCCATATGGAGTAGGGTGTTCCCTTCTCTCACCACCCCTTTCTTCCACAATGCTTTCTCAAATTGACCTGCAAACCCCTTCCATACAACACTCTGACATCACAATACTTTCTGTTTATGTGTTGACCAGTCAGCAAAGTATTTCAAACAACACAACACATGTTGCATATGAAAAGTTAAAATCTAACTGAAATTTGCCAAACTGGTTGAAAACTGAATATGTGACGTAAATGTCGGTCCCGGGGTACCTGTACCTCCTTCACGGAAATAAAGATATATCAACATGTATTTTATATTTTGTCTTCAAATCCTCAGAAATGATAGATAATTGAATGATGTATCACAGGTAGGAAAATCAAAGGGATTGGTCTATAAAAAGTATCTGTGTAAAAAAGCGTCCATTACTTATTGATCACCCCTCGTACTGGTGTTAGAATTCTGCTTACATTTTTCTATCAAATTGTGTTGCATCATTTTCTTAACTATTGATGTTGATATCCATAATACCCGAACATTAAGTGAATATCAAAATCAAATATACCAATATTATATTTCATTCCATACTTAGTAATGTTAGGTAAATGACATGCAGAAATATAATTGATATCTGAAGTGAGTGGGTGATATAAATATCACCCGCTCATCAGATCTACGACGTCACAAATTCAGAGAGTTGATACTGAGCCGTCGGATTCGACTATAAACCATCATAGTGTACTTAGTATAGAATAAATCATTTATCAAATGCTAGATTTTTGATACAGGGTATATCCGTCGGTAAATAGAATATATCAACCCTCGGTTAATACGGTCTCTCGGGTTAATATATTGTATTTCCCTCAGATATACCCTGTATCAAAAACCTCCCATTAATAACCTCTATATATTTTGTTTAGTTGTGGATTGTGGTCAACTGAACGCTCCTGTTAATGGTTCGATGATGGTATCGGGGACTATTTACAATTCACAAGTGACCTTCTCGTGTGAAAGTATGGCATTTAATCTGGTTGGCAATTCAACAAGGACATGTTTATCATCAGGATTATGGAGTGGAGAGCAGCCACAATGTGTCTGTAAGTAGCGTTTATTAAAATATGAACTTTTGGTATAACAAATGTTACACAGTAGTTTTATATGTCGAAAGCATTCCCTGTTTGTACGTCTTTGTAATCATACTTTTGTTGTTCGAGTCTGAAGCTCTCTCTGGTCTTACGTCTTTGTAAGCAAACTTTGTCACAGTCTGGAGCGTTTGAGTCTGAATTAATAGTTTTTGGTATACTGTTGCTCTAATGGCGTCATGAGATTAATCAGAGTAGGTCCTAAATAATTAAGAATAAAGATGGAGGTAGAATCAATCAAAGAAATTATATAACTGCTGCCATTTTAATATCGGCCTAAAAATCCGATTCTTGTAATTTTCAGTTGCCGGTTGTCCTCCGTTGAGTGCTCCTACGGGATATGATTTACGAACAGTTACTGGCACTGGTACTGAGCTAGGCTCAACTGTATCCTTCACATGTCAGACTGGGTACACTCTCAGTGGAAGTAGCTTGAGGACATGTCAGGGCGATGGCACATGGTCAGGAACTCAAACCATTTGCACCAGTAAGTCTATATGCCTATTTTAATTCATCTGCAATGGGGGAATATTGTATATAAGGCTTTCATAAGGGTATTGTTGTACTTCTTTTGTTTTATTGTACTTGGAACAAATATTATAAAAAGGTTGCGTAGAATTAAGATTAAAACTAGATTTATTCAGAGATCATACAGTCATATCTGCAGATGATTTCCTTATGATTCATATTTAGAAATAACACAACATTAAATGTATGAAAGAAAATGGAAAAAATACAACCTGAACCAACTATATTGGAAAGTTAACGAGGCAAAAATGAACTTGTACCAGGAAAATCAAACGTCATTGATTTTTCATTGATTGCTTTCGCGTTGGTATTTTTTATCGTTTTTGAAGTTTGTTTTTGCCATTGTTTGCTCAAATGTTTTGGTTTGATTAATTGCTTTTTTGTTTGTGACTGATTTGTTTGGTCCTGTTGTTCGTATTGCGCTTGTTTTCATTATTTGCTTCTGTATCTATGTTTTCATCGCTTTTTCTTGCCTTCGTTTTGACATTATTTGCTTTTATGTTAATCAATTCATTGATGTATTTTGATTGAAGTTGTTGACTGTGGCTCATTAGATACCCCTCTGAATGGATCAATGATGGGCATATCTACAACATATGATTCTTCAGTGGCGTTTGCATGTGACCCTGGGTTTGTCTTAAGTGGAAGTTCTCTGAGAACTTGTGGAAGTGATGGTAATTGGAGCGGAATGAAACCAACTTGTTCGGGTAGGTACATAGCAAAGAATATTTAGTAACTCTCTTTTGAATCAGAATTCTCCTCCAGATAAACAATACCAATTGTGTCAAAAAACATCGAGCAAATCGGGGTCAAAAATGACGCTGTAGTTTGAACATACCAATGGAAAGCGGAAATAGACAGGAATAAGGATCTGATAAATTACGTAGCTATGGTGGTTACAAAGTCGTTTTATTGGTGACAGGTCATCTCAACCCCAAGTCATCTCAACCCAGTCCAACTCAACCCCAAGTCAACTCAACCCCAGTAAAACTCAACCCCAAGTCAGCTCAACCCTGTAAAACTCAACCCCAGTAAAACTCAACCCTTTTCATTTGTGCAATGTCTAATTTAATTTTTTTATGATGAATAATTTTAGTCATTCATTTCTGAAAATCTAGCATTTTGCATGATACTTTGAATAGAAAGTTGTAAAAGTATTAAAAAACGGTTAAGCTCAAGGATAATTCATCAAGTTGTCACTATTATTTAATTTAAGACATCTTTTGAAATCAAATTTTAGATAATTTAGAAATAATTAACAATGTAATATAACTTTTTATTTATATGAACATGCTTTAACAAAATCATTAACATTTAGTAATTGTTACTTGTGGGTATCATCAAGGTTTTCTAATGGCTGTTTCTTCTTTGACCTTACCGCTGGATACAATCAAAATTTAGGAAGATAATGATAACGATTTTTCTCAATTATTCATGAATTCGACCAAGTCCTGTAGTCCCAATTAGTCAAGGAAGAGCAATAGGCCCTCCTTTATTGATAATGTTTACCGCTGAAAAAAGTTCATATCTCAAAACGTATTGAGACCCATTTTGTGAAAAACTAGCATAATTTAAGCATTTGTCATTCTAAAATAAAATTGATTCATTTGTAGCATTTATCGTATACATACCTGAAAAACAGTACAACACGTCGATACACTGATTACATAATTTTGGGGTATTGATAAGAAAAATAACCTCAAACTTAGAGCTTAGAAACCAAATCATATATTTAAAATCATTTTGTATTATTTTCTGTTGCATTGTGTACTCCAAATTGTGAAAAATTGGGATTTTATTTTTTGGTAATTTTTTGACCTCTGTTTATGGAAGGGATAATTCAGCCTAAAAGTCGGAAGTATATTAAACGGTTATAATAAAAATTATTAGGAAACACATGTAGGTATGTTAATGTTAGGTCAAATATCGCTGCTCTATAGTGTGCTACCAGCTCCTTTACTAGACGTCCTAGAGATTTCATACCATGGACTATTATATGATAAGATCAACTAGTGCGATATTTATCTCAATAATAGGTAGTTATCATTACTTTGTTTATATAGCCGCAGATTGTAAATCTTTGGGATATATAGACGTCGGTGTGGCTGGTTCCTGCTATTTGTTTGAAACAACTTTTCGAAATATAACATCTGCGCTTAGTGCATGTCAGTCGGAGTCTCCACCAATGAGTATGTTGTCATTTGAAAATGAAGACGAATACAACAAGATAAGGGCACATCCATTCTTTGTCTCAGGTATTGTACCCCGTTATTCAATTTAAGCGTTGTATCCGATTACAATGATATGTACACCATTACAAACTAAAGAATTGCATCAAAATTCTTGGATATTGTACTCAATTACAAGCTATATAATATTATTGCATCGAATTTCTAAGGCAATCATTACAAACTTATTAAGTATTACATCCAATTACTTACTAGGCATTATGCCCCAAAACTAGTTTAACCATTGCATCAAAATTCTCGGATGTTGAACCTGATAACAATTTCTCAGGAGTTGTACCCCATTACTAACTTAGGCATTCCATAGAACTATTAAAATTGAATTATTGTATTTTCATTTTTGCATGTTATTTATACACTGCTTTTTGCAGCTCCTTGGTGGAACATTGGTCTTAACGACATCGATACGGATATGCAATATGTCTGGTTTAACACAGGAGCCCAACCAACCTGGACTAATTGGCAAAGTGGGCAGCCTACTTCTAACATTGCAGTGAATTGCGTTACCATGAAACGGCCAACGGGAAAGTGGTTTATGGTTGACTGTAACACCCCTACGTTATTGGCGTTTACAATCTGTGAATACAATTACTAGCTGTGCCTCCACTGCAATATTGGCGTTCAAAATATGTAGATTCCAATACTTCCTCGACTATGCCTATATTTCGCTATTGGTGTTTAATTCTGTGAATATAGTTACTAGCCTGACTGTTCCACAACTTTAGTATTGGGGTTCAGAATCTGTTGATTCATATTACCCTAACTGCGAAGCAACATTGTTATTGGCGCTTACAATCCCTGAATACAATCACTACCCTGACTGTGCCACAACTTCATTATTGGCGTTTAGAATATGTCGACACAATTACGAGTTACTATTAGTGTATGAAAACATATCCAAATAGAATATGTTTGTTCGTTTATATCTTTACAACAGGGTGTGCCAAAAAATTGCATCTTTTTAAGAAGGCTAGAAAAGTATCATAACATTATGGTATTGACATAAAAAATTTTAAAGAAACTTAAGGATATGGATATTTTACCATCCAAATACTTAAGCTAATACTGACTTCAAATTTTTTGTCAGATGTTTGAATATTGATGCTAAATTGTACATCGTGTCCGAGATTTACCTAGAAAATGTTATTTTCTATGATTTTATGTGATCATCAATAGCACATTTAGTATGTTCACTAAATCTGCCACAATCTTTGTTAAGTGTTATTCATCAGTACAAATGAATCAAGGGGTATTCTCCTCCAATTATTCCAAAGTGGCTTTTGCAGTATGGCCTGGAGCACTATCCTGCTGGAATAGGTAATACTTAATCACCTTGGGCTAAAAGAGCCCTCATTCTTGATGTTCTTTTTGAAGAATATTAGTCCTGAGGAATGGCCACCCGATACACCAGATTCCAACCCCTGTGACTATTACACATGTTTTGTATTAAATGGTTATATCCCACAAACTATTGACCAACTAAAACAAGTTATGCAAGATAAGTGGAAAGAACTACCACAAGAATTGCTGGATCGCGCCATTGACCATTTCGGTCCTCGTCTCCGTGTGATTGTGAAGGTGAAAGGCGGATGCATAGAACATTTGTTTAATAAATAATTAATACAGTAAAACATAATACCATAGTGACTAGATACAGAAAAAAACTGTACAAGACATTGGTTAAACAGTTATCCTAGATTGTAGGAGATTTATTAAACATAATGAATGTCTTGTTGATCACATAAAATCATTTTCTAGGAAAAATGGTAAATTTCGGACACGTGAACAATTTAGCATTAATATTCAAACATCTAACAGAAAAATTGAAGTCAGTATTAGTATAAGTATTTGATTGGTAACATATGCATATTCTTAAGTTTCTGTAAAAAAATATGTCAAAACCACAATGTCATGATATTGTAGCGTTTGCAGGAAATCATAATGGATATTTAAACATCGCGCTACATTTGTTTCCTTGACTCACCTTTGTTTACATTTAGAGCCCAGAAATATTTCTTGCAATTTAAGTACGATTGTTTACCATACTACTTCAATCAATGTACATTCATATCCACCGTATTATTTGGCAACCCGGCTATACTACAATACTTTTCTAGCCTTCTAAAAATGTTGCAAATTTTTTTGCCACACCCTGTAAGTAAATGCGATTTTAGATATATTATAATTTTAAATTATTTTACATAAATCAGCGTCGTTTGTCATAAACAAAAAATGTGAATATTGAATAAGTTATTTTTGACTGAAATATACTGATAATAATGCATTAGACCTTTTTTAGACCTTTTTGGGCCATTTTATCAGAAATGGGCCTTAATTTTCCAAAATTTGGGCCAAACCTTGTGGTTTTAGGGGCCCAAAATTATTGTTTTCCAGATTCAAAATTTGGTCCTACCCCTTGTTAATTTTTGGATCCGCCACTGCAACCAGTCGGAAATTGTGGATTCGGAGCAAAGCATATTGCCGAATATATGATTAGCATTCCATTCTCCATAAAAGTAAAAAATAAGTATTGCATGATCAGAAGAGTATGGTGCAATGGTCTTAGACCTCAAGACCAAGCTCCTTTATAGCTGCAGTGGTCTTTAATGCTGACTTGGGGGAGGCATGTTATCAAGGTGGATGACTGGGTCTTTTGGTCTTTTCAAAAACTCATCCGTGAATTGTGCAGACTGTTAGACATAGTGAAAGTCTGGGAAATTGAATAAATATTAGTATCATGAAATCATACTTGAATCTGAGTTGTATAGCAATACCATTAAAACAAAGCAACAAATAAAACACACGAGAAATGTTGTATTGTGATAGGTGAATTAGATACTTTCTTCAGTAATACAAAAATGTTAGATATCACATTTTCACGGAAAAGTTGTCCCGGGTAATGTGGTGTCATGTTACTATAATAACCATAACTCTACCCGCATTTTACCATTTTTCCTGGAACTTTAGAATTTTAGTTGCAATACTTCACAGTCCAATTTGTGAAAATCTTAAGACACTCGGTGCAGAATTGACAAAATGCCAGCACCAGTCCTGTTACTTTCGGAACACCCTGTATTAGTGGGAGTACAGTAGGTTATAGACTGAAATATTCCGATTATAATGTATTGTTTGTCAAAGGATTGGTATCGATATGGCGAACTGAATTCAACATTATTTTTCTCTTAAACCAATTATTGAAAACATTCTGTAAAAAACACGGTCATTTATGTAATGGTCACTCATTGACAACAATTTAATGCGAAGATTATTTAAATATATTTTTAAAACTGTTTTTGTTAACATTTTTTGATTTTTAGTAAAATTGTTTTTTATTCCTTTCTACCAATTCTTGAGAATGAAATAAAATATATTTCCGAACTTTGTTGGAACAAAATGGCATATACATTTTCTTAGACCTCTCAATATTATAGTTATACAAAGGAAAAGTTAGTTGATTTAACAAAAAGTATTCAAAAAATTGAAACAAAAACCCCAAAAATAGATGAGAATTAAAGTAAACCTTTTATTTCACTAATTTTTTTAAATCAACCAAACTTTCCTTTATACAATTACAATATTGAGAGACCTAAACACGTTGTGTATATGTCGTTTGGATCCAATGAGGTTCGGATAGATGTCTCGTTTCATTCCGAACATATAATACTAAGAACAAAAGAAGTGTGGCTGGTGTTTTTCTAAAACAATATAGAGAAAAGTATATATATTTCATTTTCGGATTAAACAGCTACTATTAAAAAGATGATCATTAGGTTGACGATGTGTGAAATTTTAAGAAATTTTTGATGACTGGTTTAAGATAAACATGTGTTCAATTCAGTTCGCCATATCGATACCCATCCTTTTTAAACGAAACAATTCTGAAATGAGGAAGTGACTCTCGAGAGAAAGCGCCTTTAAAGAGTTTTGCTTGTTTAAAATTTGTGAACATTTGGCGTAATCCATTCGGGGACATCATAGATTTCAAAATGGACACGAATGAGTCAACAATGAGCGGGTAACTGGTCAACTCGTACCCAAGACAACTCGTACCCAAGACAACTCGTACCCAAGACAACTCGTACCCAAGACAACTTGTACCTAATTGTTTATTTTGTTTTGAATCAAGCGTTGGACTGGAAATGTGAATAGATATACATATTATAATTGTAACATACTGTTCAGAATAATTTAAAGTTTGAAGAAGAATTTTCGGAAGAAATCGATTTAATTTTGTGACATTTTGAGCCTTGAGTGTCAATTTATTTTGACTATTATTTTATATTGGTCACAGATTTAGGATGTTCAAGTGAAGAGACATATCGTCGCGTGAGAATAACTTTGTACTAACTGCCATTTTCCAAAAAATTGAGATAGACATGGAATTTTACTATTTGAAACACAGGCTTTCATCTCAGATACATGCCCCATCTCAATTCCCTCTCATTAAGCTAGAATTCAGTGTGAAATTGTACCATCTCCAGACAAACAGCTTATTTCTAATTTCAAATTGTCATATCTGATATCAACTTTCTCAACCAATCAACTCTCTAAGAATTGGTCATGTGACTTGCAAAACTTGGAGTTATAACAATCTTATATTAAAACGAAGTATGCCAATATGCATGTTATTGTATCTAGAATGAAATAATGTTTTGTAACACAATACCATGCCAGTTTGCATGCCTGGCCTTTCATGTTTTAGTTTTAGAACTATTACAAGTAGATCAAAAAAATTAAAATGATACAGTATGATTGTGTAATCCCATGCATATTCAAATTATATGCCCTCAATTACTCTTTGTATTATGGATGCTCATTGGATTATTCATGGCCACATGATATGAAATAGAATTACTAATTTCCTCGAAAACCTAAATCCTTGCTACCATGGAAGATGAAAAGTACAAATGACCAGTTAATTAGATCATGTGAGCAGTCAAAAGTATACCCTTTGTCTTCCCTGCTACCAGGTCTTATAGGGGTTTGAATGGCCAAATGCAATAGAAATGCATATACGAAGCTGTCATCATTAAATGTTGAAAATGAAAGACTACTTATTTGTTTCTTCAAATAGAGTACATAATAATAGGTTATATACTTGATATAGTAATCAAAACAAATAGTAACTGTCATATTTTGCAATACATTGCTCAAAGGCAATCACTGTCTGTATACTATTGAAATCTCTTTCAAAATGATGTTTTATAGTTTGTGGAAAAAAGCTAAATCTATTTAAACTAGCTTTAACTTTTACTGACCATACACTATATCAATAAGGAGTTATCTTTATGTTAGTATAGTCCCTTAAAACACTTATTTTATTTTCTCTTCATCTATGATTTACTTTGCGCTTTTCACTGAACATCTGGGATCTTTTTATTAGTTATTTTATTACTAGTATGTTTTTCAGATTTGTCCTTTCTTTTGCATTTTTGGGATCATTGTTTTTAGATCATCTACATTTTATTTTGGAAAAGTAACAAATTGGTTCAATTTCTTTACAAAGAGCCACTCTTAGTCTCCACTTCTACAATTGCTTCAATTCCCAATTGTACTCCACAGAGTAGCAAACAACAGAAAATGAATGGATAATGATAGCTGCATCCCAATGAACAAAATGTGATTACCTAAATCGAGGTTTCATCACTTTCATTAATCTAAAATTAATTAGAAATTATTTTTCTATTTTCAAACTTCTTCCATGTGCATGTAATAAAGATTGGTTATGTCTTAGGCCCTAAGGATCTGACACCTGCTGGTCAAAATGGAATTACGGACCAGTTGCAATGTTATTCTCCTATACCCAGTGAAAAAATCAACTGGTCTGTATCAAAAATAACCTGATAATGACCAGCGGACCGGCCCTTAGGGGCTACATTGTAATGTGCTGGGAGGTTTAGGCTACAGGGTTTATACCAAGGGAAATATGTGGGGGACCGTATTGGCATCATTGGTTTCAATGCATTGTACTTCTGCCTTAGTTTCAAAGGCAATAAATTCTTTTTGAAGGGTGTCCTGAGATTCCAAAATTAAGAAATAATTGTACTTATTTGAGAAATTGATTTTAAAGTTTTATAAATTGAATTTTCTTTATTTTATTAAATAATATTCTTTGGTTTTTGAAGATTTTTTTACAAAGCAAAACATTATTTTTCATTCTAGATACAATAACATGCATATTGGCATACTTTGTTTTAATATAAGAAACTCCAAGTTTTGCAAGTCACATGACCAATTCTTAGAGAGCTGATTGGTTGAAACAGTTGATATCAGATATGACAATTTGAAATTAGAAATAAGCTGTTATTCCGGTGGGAAATTGTATCAACTCCATTTCCATAGTTTTAAAAAAGGATCTTGTAAATTGTTTCAAGGTATGATATTTCATATAAGATATCTCTAGGGTGAGACCAGGTGACATACAAAAAATCAAGTTTCACATAGCAATACTGAGTAAGATACAGATCTCTAAACTTTCAAACCTTGATTTCTCAGTTCCGTAAAAATGTGAGATAGTACAAAGTTATTCTCATGCGACGATATGTTTAATCCACATATTCCACTGCGTCAAATGTGAAATTCCAAGCAATTTCTAGACGTGCAAAGATAGTCTAGGAACTCCGCGTATCTAGAGATTCCAAGACGTGTCAAGAGGTGCAAAGACCTCGCGTGTAAAGAGCGTGTCAAGAGTTTTGATATCTCTTTGCACAGCCTTATCAAAACAAACAGTATAATTAGACCGGCCACATGTTGTTATGCCCTATAGTCGCGCTTAATTATACTTTACTAGGATTGGAATATAACAATCATTTTAATTTCGTGTTAATAATAATTTGTGTTTTTTAAATCATTATCAAAATAAAATTAATTTAAAAGTATGCATGTGCGTGTAAGTATAGGCAATAGCTTAGTCGAAATGAGTAGATGTGTGCAGATGGAGATCGCCTATGTATTTTGCTAAATCTGACATTTTTACAGGATCATGTTAAAGATCAAATGAAAACAAGAAATGTGTTTTTCTTAGGTTTATCTACCCTGATTTCGAGTGATTTTAACTTGGACGCATATTCCTAGATATTAAAACAGTTTGAATGATGAACAAAGTCCACTTTGAACCGTGTCAATCAAATTGTCAAATATGTAGATAGCACATGCAGGCCCGAATACAGGGGGGATAGATTGGTTCTAGCGACCCCCCCCCCCCCCCTCCGTGACCAAAATTGCATTTTTTACCCCATACTGAGCACCTTTTAAATTATTTTGCTCATTTTTGAACTAACATTGCCAAAAGTAAACTCCCCCTGGAATTTCTTAAAAAAGTAACCCACCCCTTGGCAAATCCTGGCTATGGGTCTGAAACGCCTGAAACATGCTCTGATATAATGAGGCATATTCTGTGATCTGAGCATATCAGATGGGAAGAGTTATGAATGTCAATAAGCGTGATTGTTATCATGTAATCATGTACCTTAATGTCAATACATTACATAATGTAGTAAGGCATTGTACATGTATTTAACAACAGGCACATCCTTCTTCAAAGGACTTCATTTATACTTGTAAAATACCCTTCCAGCGAGGATGCAACAGGCACAGTTACACAAGTTTTATGACCCCAATTAGATGAAATATGAGCTGGGATGAAAGATCTCAAAAATCAAGGGCTGGGAAGATTTGAGATGTCATGGTTTACTATCATGACGCTGAAACATGTGTCGCTTATTGTCACCTGTATTGATCATGATGGGGCGACGGCAGTGCCCAGAGTCTTTTTGATCTGTTTAATCTTATTAGTTACTGTTTAAAATAGAATAATTTAGGACCCCGGAAGCAAAACAACTCTTTGTTATGAAAGCAATACACCATGGACAGAACCCCTCATGTAAACCATCTATAAATACCTTTGAAATCAATTTGATTTTCGATCTACATCTGAATCTCAGATGGAGAGTACTCTTTGACAAGATCAACATTTAAAAGTTTAGGAAAGTTTTGATAAAGATGTTTAATAGCTAATTATTCAGACATATTGTTCTTTCATGTTGACGATCATCGAACATAATTGCAATCAACTTCCATGATATTTGCAATTTTGAATTTTGAATTATTTTGAATGCAAATGTACTCAAGCACTATATCCTGAGTTCTGCCCGGATCCCCGAAAACGTTTAAAATCAAACTCGATTATTTAGCTAGACTTCAAAATAAGGGATTCAATAGAAACATGAAATCCATATCACTGTATAAATTGTGGAATTTCTAGTAATTTTTAGACATGCTTAGCCGGTCTAGAAACTCTGCGTATCTAGAGATAGAGGAGGGGAGAGAGGGCTTATTTTATAGCTGAAATTAAAAATAGCTTATGATCTATAATATAATATATGGTTGTTCTTATAATGAACAACTATTGGTTTAATATCTGATATGTGGACGGATATTTCTTGATTTGGTTTAAAAAGAAACTGAATGTAGGGTTGCAAAAATGAGAGAGACAAAGACGTTCGAAGGGTGGGGGTAAAATTTAATTAAAATCAAGCTGAGACAGAATGAGAATAAACATATCTGTTAGTTGCTCATGTAAACGAAAACAAATTAGAGGGTTCATTAGCACCGCAGACCAGATTTGCAAAATTGGGGGAGTGCATTTTCCCAGGATTTCAAACAATAAATAATAAAATGTTGCCCCTCATATGGCTGGGTCATATTTGCTCCGATTCATCGTCCGGGGGCCGGCCGATTGAGTGTTTTTTCAAACATGAAAACAATTTTAAACAAAATATTCAATCGGCCGGAGGCCGGACGATGAATTTGAGCAAATGTGAACCAGACATTGCAAATTCCTTCAAAATTGAACTAGAAGTTTCAAATGAAAGCCATTCAAAGCTCATTTCTTCTTCCTTCTCTATTGGTTAAGCAGGGGGGGGGGGTGCGATCATTCACGAATCGCACCCCCCCCCCTGGTTACGCCTATGTGTTAAAACTTTACACAATATCAATATTTAAAACTGTATCTTGTAAGTGGCTTATTAAGCATCAGATCAATCACTAAGAACCCCTCTTATCTGCCGTTTGCGTTTGGAAGGATAAAGACAAAGGGGACGCGGCTACATGTATATCGCGATAACGTGAAATCTTTATGACATATCCCTACACCAATATTCTTAACACCACTTATTAAAGGATGCATGCATCAAGGGGTAGACATCATTCAAAAGACATAAACATGACCGGGAAGGTTTGCATACGATGCAATTTGTACATGCAAGCTCATTTTTCACATATAAATTAATAAAGTCGATTCCTTGGGAATACATTATTGGGTTTATAAGCGTAACGAGGAGAAGCGGTGGGTTCGCACCCCCTCCTACAAGCAATAAAAGGTACCATAAGGTAGAGGAAGAAAAGAGCATTAAATTGATTTTTTGTTTGAAGCTTCTAGCTCAGGTTTGAAGGAAGTTGCATCATTTTTGTAAAAATTCAAAACAAATATTTTTTGCCTCATTTATGTCACGATCGCACCCCCCGACTGAAAACCTAAAATATTTTGGTGATTGCATCACTCTCCCCCCGACTGAAAGCTGGCTACGGCCCTGGGGTTTTATCGAAAACTATATCGTCAACATTTTATCATTATGCGGAAAGTCCAATATGAAATCTTAAATGGTAAATATGTTGCATTTATGGAGGGAATTCCACTGTAAACTATAATGTGAATGTTTGATATGAATACTTCCATACAACCATCAATATCCATTCTTTTGAAATAAGATGTTACAACAAAGGGAATATTGAAAACTACGGTAAGAGCATCTTTCTGACTGCTAATTATGTGTATCAACATTTTGATTGCACCTCAGCTGGAGATTAAATCTTATAATAATTTGATCAAAGGGATTGTAATTTTCCCCAATTCGCTAATTATCTATGTTACAATCTGTATACTTGTTATATTGTGAGCGGTATGTGTTGATAAACCAAAAAGATATGTTTTTTGGATATCAACATTTAGAAAAAGTGTAAGATACCATTCTATATGTTTATCTTAGTGTTTAGCATAGGTAAGAATGGGGGATGGGCTGGCGGGGGTCCGTCTTTGAATAATTCCAAGGGGTTCATATATTATCACAATTTTGCTACAAAATCACTTGGAAAGTGCATGATTTGAAAGATTATTTGGCCAAGGCGTCCGCTATTAACATGAGTATGAATTTTATAAAAAAATTACTTGAATCAAAATCGAAGAATTCCTTGCCCCGTGTGTTCACCATTCACCCCGGGGGTTCACACTCGGCTCAGGTGGGGTACCTTTTTTACATTTGGTATGTCAAGCCAATGGACCCACATTTTGAGACAGATTTTTCCATTTTCTGGTATAAGAATCGGTGTGGAAAATATGTTACCCCTCAATTGTGGTACGGCATTGGTCCCGGGGCATTGGTCTAGTTGTTACACATATCCTTCATTTGAGGTTGTTTTATGATCATTTTACTCAAAGATCTGCCTTCTTCTCGGGGCATTCGATATTTCGAATGGCCTTGGTCTTATATTCTGGATATTTGGTACCCGGGGGTATGGCATTGGTTCTATATTTGGATGTTTGACATGGCATTGGTCTTGTGTTAGGACATTTGATATGGCTTTTTGGGGTTTATTTTAGTTTGTATGAGAACACATTTAATGCCACCCCCCCCCCCCCAAATTACAAATCTACATCTATTCTCTCTATCCCAAAGGTGGATCGGAAGCATGAAAAACAGATGCAGACTCGGGACAGTTGCAAGGGGGGCTATAATGGAGAAATTCGTTTTGATTTTGAGTCTAACTGAAATATTTTGTCACAAATATTAATTAAATACGCAAATAGCCTGTTTTATTAAATGAGACTAGGGCAAAAAATCTATTCATTAAATCTAAAGCCTAGACGATATCTTCTGTAATCAAGGTGGTTTTGGTACACTTCCGCAATTATAAAAACAAAAACATAGACTAAGTTATTAATCTTTTGTTATCATATCAGATTAAGTCAGTTTTGTCTCCGATTGTTATGCAGGTGTGTGTATCGACTCCAGTGAACAACATTAAGTGAATCAATCCTTGAAATTCCCAAATTCATTCCAAATTCTGGCCGTTAACCCCCCCCCTCCCCCATGTCTCTTAATTACATTTATTTTGCAAATGATATATAAATTATAGATTAAAATATTTCATTTTCGAATTGCACAAAGGGCAACATGTGAAGATAAAACCGCGATCCTAAAGCTACTTGCGAAACAAAGTGGTTTATGGTCCCCAATATCATTATTATATTAATACCAATACAATGTACCTCTATGAATATCATAAATTCACTCCTTTTTAATATCAATAGTCAAACAAATTAAGTAGTATGCTACAGTTGGTTATCAATCGGAGTTCACGACCTATTGATTACTCTTTAATACAAAATTTAACCATTTTAGAATGGGTAACTCACCCCCCCCGTCCATGTCCATGAAGTGCGTAGACTGACATAATAGTGTCATTTATTAATTAAACATAACTGATTTATGTTGAGACATTCAGCACCAATTAAATACATATTTTTATCACACAAAAGGGGCAGAATACTTGACCTTGTATCAATTCATATCCCGATAATTCTTTACAAGGGAATGTTTCTTATTAAAACATAAGCAGCGCCTAGGCGTCGATGGGGGGGGGGTCAATCCGGTGTTCTCAGGCTATGTACAGCCAAGTATCCTGTTTATGTAAAAACCCTACGTTCCCGAATCACAATCAGACAATTAATTAGTATATTTGCTGTGTCTAGCAATTGATCATAGAATTAGATGTTGCGAAAACTATGGGAACTTTGTACCTGTCTGTTTATGGATAGGCTGGGAAAGAACAGCAGAGAGAATGGTACATTCGATTGAATATGCTTGTTTTGCCCAATTGTGTATTAAAATGCCCCTCATTTATCATATGTATGGTCACAAGTTAAGTCGGCGATAATTTGTATTGACTTAACTTGAAACAAATTACTCCGAAATCCAAATACTCATCGAAAAGTAAGGTTATCTTTATATTAAGCTAATACAAAATAAATATATAAATAGGCCTGATGTATCAGTGTTTTCAAAGTTTATTGCACGTTTTATCCTTGAAACGCCTTTCTTTTTCTTATCATGATATGTATTTCCTTCACTTAGGATCAATGCGTCGATTAGCATTGCCTGTAACTGATTTATATTTTCAAAAGGCGGCATGAAATTGCCAAAATGTTTAAATAAGTCAATGTGTCAGCGTACATACAAAATAGTCTGTTTAATATTTGCTACATGTACTTGTTCCAAACAGTCTGCGAAAGAATGATTAAAAAATATATCAATTAAAAGTATCAGAGAAAATACTTGCAATCGTTAAAATACTGTATGTATTGCTATTGGTAATTAGGTTAGTTGTTTATTTACACATAATTATGTTGTTCAGTGTGCCAAGAGCGTGTCAAGAGATTCCATTAATTGTCACAGGGCGTGCAAAGACTTTTTGACATGGTCTTTACACGTCTTTGCACTGCGTGTGCCAAGAAGTGCAAAGAGGTGTAAAGAGTTGAATTCATCGCGTGTCAAGAGGTGTAAATAATTGGCACGTCTAGAAACCCGGCGTGTAAAGACCAGTTTCTAGACGTGTCAAGAGTTGGAATCCCATATTTCACGCAGTGTTCATAATCATTTTTCAAAATATTGTATGTTTATGAGTGTTTGGAACAAGTATTAGATTTAATGTTGTAATTATATTTATTTATATATATAGGTGATCCAAGTTAAATCAAAATGCTTTCCCGATCCACTGAGAAAAATGTCTTCTAAATTCAAAAAAATATTGAGGCTTATTTGATTCACATTATAATATGAAAACATTATTATACAAAATCAATTTTTCCTCTAATATGCACCCATAATACTGAAAATAATCTTGGGTACGAGTTGTCTTGGGTACCAGTTGTCTTGGGTACGAGTTGTCTTGGGTACGAGTTGTCTTGGGTACGAGTTGACTAGGAAGCAATGAGCGAGTTGTGGCTGTTCTAAATACAAATATAACTGTTATTCGGCGCCTGTCCAGCTTTTGCTTCAATACCGATCCACTTTCGTTAGATTTACTCAGATTGGCTTAGGGGTTTTTAGTATATAATTTGAATAGTTTTAAAACAGTTAAGGTACATGTGGACAAAAACATTTTGAAAAATACTATACCTGCCTATGTTATTTTCTGATACAAAATGAAGTATGAAGGTATGTTTGAATTCCCTTGCTTTTTCAGGAAAGTATCATTACATTGTCTCTTTTAGTATAGCATGGTAATAGGTCGATGGTAACTCCGGGAAATGATGATATTTTATGCTTTCTAATTTTCAAATTTTTTCTCAAATTCTCAGGACAACACTGGAGTTACAATTGACCTGTTTACAGGATTAAACAAAGCCAATGTAATGATGCTTTCCTGAAAAAGCAAGGAGATTGGTGATCCTCTAAATCCAATTAGAATACTATCAAGATATGAGACATTTCTACACTGGATAAATATGTCTCAAATAACGTAGGACAACACAGATTAATATTTATGTGTGGAATGCTAAGTTAGTAAAACTACTCACAGGACATTCTAGTACAGATCATTAATAGACGAGACAGGACACCACGGATACATAAATACTCGAGATTAGATACATCTTGTATAATAACATATAATTAATAACTAAACATAAATTATAGATTTCAATGATTTGGCACCTACGGGCGGCATCTGCAGTGTGGGCAATTGTTGTATTTATAACTAACATAATAATTCTTCAATTATCATTGACCACACTGCAAACTGGCCCAAAAGCGCCCGCAATGAAAATAAAAATAAAGAAACAAAACAAAAGGTAACACATAAATGTGAACACAAAGCGTTTAACTATATTGTTACCTCTCTCACGCGTTCAATACTTAGTAGAAAGCTTGCTAAACCCCTGAAAATATAAAAGTGAAACTCATATGAGTTTAATGATTACAGGCTATGAATTGAGCAAGTCTCTCAGATAAGTATTGTCTCTGATCCTCATCGATCTCCAAATATAATTTGTAAGCATCTGAAGCCCAATCACCTTGCTTTTGAATGAACTCTCCAGGTAGTCCAATTTTAAAGGCAAAGGTGGCGCCACCCCTGCGGAAACTATGACCTGTGTAACGTTCACTATGCACTCCCAAGAGTTTAAGTTTTAGCCTAAGTGAAGAAACAAAGGAGTTGGCCGTGATGAACTCCCCAGGGGCAAAGGTAAAAGCTGGTGAACCCAATTCAACTGGTACCCTTCCGAATAATTCTTTGATAAGACGAACTGGGCAAATAGAACTGTGAGGTATTCGAGAAAGAGGGATCCTGACTTTTCTAGATCCCGATTGATTGGTTTTGCTCCATTTAAGGTTTACCCAAACCACCTCATCTTGAATAAGAAAATCACCCCTGGAGAGATGTTTGTTACAGTCATATCTGTATTTAGAAGGAGGAACTATGTTAGATTTCCTCGCAAACAGGAAGAAGGCCACTACCCAGGAAGTGCATAATGCAAGTTCTTTTGGATTTGCTAAATCCGAAATAGAGACTAATTGCTTTAAAATTGTAGGAGTCATAGGTTCCGCCTGTAAAGGGGTGTGTGGGGATTTTTTCTGTACTCCCATTAATAGAAACTTGGCGTCTATAGATTTATGATGAACAAATTCGAAACCAGAAATCTTGTGTAACAATCGTACACCATTCAAATAATTTCTGATCGCTTGAGTAGTCTTAAAAGATCTGGCAAGAAATTGAATATATCTGAGGGTATTTTCTAATGACAAAGGCATACTCTCTATTTCTAAATAAGTACAAAACAAAAAGTAAAGATTCTATTGGACCTTCAAATTCTCCCTCGTACCTTTGGCAAAGGCAGCTCTTTGAGTGTCCCTGATCTCTTTGTCAAGCCTTTCAATTTCAGACACTGCAATATAAATTAAATTAATAATTTACCAATTGTGTAAAAATTCAAACAAATATTTTGAACAATACCTTTCCCTGACAGAAGACCCTTTAACAGAGTCAAAAAACTTTTCTGAATTCTTTCTATCCCATCTGGATAGTAAATCAGGCAATCTGTTGTCGATTCCAGCAATGTGCACAGTTTTAATCTCAAATTCATGATGAGCTTGTACAAATAAAGCTTCTCTTAAACATTTTTGCATCATTTCTGATTTCGCTCTACCTGAGTTAAGGGCTAGAACCGATGTATTATTGTCGCAATTCATTAACACTCTTTTACCTCTCAGGTTTTGGGCCCATAATTTCATGGCTACAATAATGGTCAAAAGTTCCAGTTCATTGATGTTCAAGTTCTGTTCTAAAATGAAACTCGGAAATTCGGTGTGAAAAAATTCAGAGAACGCGTAACCACCGCATGAAGTCAATGTAGCGTCCGTAGCTATTATGACGTCGGGTTCAGACCACGGTTCAACCGGAATGCACGAAACTCCGTTATATTCATCTAAGAAAATTTCCCACCACATGAGATCCTTGGATATTTCCTCCGGAATAATTTTCTTACCTCTGTCAGGAAGTAATTTCAAGAAATTCAGCAATCTCGAAATAAACAACCTCCCAGGTCGGACACATTTGGCGGCAAATTGGAGTTTTCCGATCAAAGATTGCAACTGCTTCTTATTGCACTTCTTCTTCTTTAACCATTCTTTCACGATGGATTTTATCTCGGATAAACGTTCGGGTGTTACTTTTAACGTCATGTTTTCTATGTTAACCCAAATTCCGAGAAATGTCATTTCTTGACAAGGTGGACATTCCTTTGATATTGACATTTGAATATTGAGATCATCTAGGATCTGTTTTAGGCTTGCGAAACTTGACGCGATATTTTCACGCGTATCTACACCTGCGAAATCGTCCAAATATACAATGCTTTGAAAGCCTTGTTGGTGATGTATGTGAGTAATTGCCGTAGTGGTTTTCTGACACGCGAGGGCGGCTAATCTGCTGCCAAATGGAAAAACCTGGTCGAAATAAAGTCTATCTCTCCACTTGTATCCAAGTAAGTGTATGTCACCCGGGTCAAGAAAAAGTTGTCTGTAAGCCCGGCGAAGATCCAACTTGAACATCAACGCTCCGGAACCTTTCTCGACAATAAGATCACACAAATCATCAATAGTAGGAAAACGCAAATTGTATTCTTGACCTTGAATGGTATTTTTAGGGGTATTTGAATTTATGGAATCTCCCTTCGGCCAACTCAGATCAAGAATAGTTCTTCGCGTATCTACAGAAGAAAAACTGACTTGTTACTTCTAAATCAGAAGGTACAATGAACACAGTAATTTACGCGGGAATTTATTTTACCAATCACGGAAAGTGACGAAGATTGCCGACGACACTTTCACGAAATAGATACATGACTTTGAACCAGAAAATAACATAGGCAGGTATAGCATTTTTCAAAAATGTTTTTGTCCACATGTACCTTAACTGTTAACTATTCAAATCATATACTAAAAACCTCTGAGTAATGCCTGGGTCACATATGCTTCAATCCATCGGCCAGCGCCCGCCCGATCTGCCGATTGAGTGTTTTGTTCATTCAATATTGTATTCAATTTTGAACAAAATACTCAATCGGCCGGGCGCCGTAGTGAAAATCGGAGCAAATGTGGTCAAGGCATAAATGTTCACATGTACTATAAACTCAACTGTTATGGCCAAATTGACCACATAATTATAATCTATAGCAAACAGTTGGCACGTGCTGTTTTGCAAGGGTTCGATGAACACAAGGGCCAGTTCAACGTTGGCAACCTTGAAATAGGTGTGGCAACTCAGGCAAAAACTAGTGAATCGAATAGGCTTTTTATTCGGAAAAGGCAGGTACAGAGGTACAGAACTGACAATAGAGGAGAACTGGACTACAATGATGAACAAAATTATATTAGGAGGACTGGCACTAGTGTGTATGGTCTACCTTGCAGGATCCGCCCCAGTTGATGAGTATGGGTATGTAGGCCGCTTATTTTTTTGAAATCTTTAGAACTAAGATAAGAGAGTTTTGTTTTGATCTTTAGTCAGTTCCACATATCATTTACATGACCAGGGTCATAATTAGACTGTATCCTTCGTCTGAATAAATATTCAGACTGTAAGTCACCTATTGTAAAATGTGGTGTTGTATAAATGTTACAAATAAGTTTGTTTAAGGACAGGGTGCATGTTGGGAAATTTTCTGCATTCCTCAATTGAGTCACATGTTATTTTTCAAACATGAATAACTCCTTCCCCACATTGTCTACATCTTCCAAGTTTGCAAAAAGAGTGCACTTCTGTGCCTAGAAAAGCCTTGTGAGAAGGTTTGTTTTGTAAAATGTATAAAAAATGAGAAAATTCAGTGAAAAAAATTTCTGAAAATTTTCTGATTTTTTTCACTGAATTTTCTTGTTTTTTATACACTTTATCAAAACATTCTTCTCACAAGTCTTTTCTAGGCATATAAGTGCACTCTTTGTGCAAAACTGGAAGATATAGACAATGAAGGGAAGGAGTGATTCTTGTTTGAAAAATAACATGTGACTCAATTGAGGAATGCAGAAAATTTCCCATCATGCACCCTGACCTTAATGATAGAATGATTACCTTATAAAGAACTCACAATATTATTTTTTCGTATATTGTCCTCTTACTGAAGATATTCATAAAATGTACAGACGCTTCTTGTAGCGAAGCCATTGATTAGGTCAAGCCATTTTGGCAATGCCAATTCTCACGATAAACGAGATTTAGCCAGTGACGTCAGTCTATTTGTAAACAAATAACACGTGGAGCGGGAGCAACATTACGGAAGCGTATTGCTAAATTCCATTTGTGCGGGAATTTATTAGATCTAGTCATTTATTATCATTATCCCGATTAATTTTCTTCATTTATAGTAAATAGAGCGGAAATATTCATGAAGAAGGCCGAGGTAATCAAGTGGTCATGTGTTGTCAAAGTTCAAAATTTGCATATCTCGTTTGGATCTCGTGAACTCAAACGTCCTTGACATTGATTTCGCGATCTACTTATGAACACATCCTGAAGTTTCGGTGAGTCTGAACATTTCATTATTTTATATCAACTTGTACCCGCCTTATACAAATATTTTTGCTTCTAGTTTAAGATGAACATCTCTTCAACATATTCACCAATTTTCAAGGTGAACATTCTTATAATAAACGAGAAATTAATGTGCAAAACATATCACCGCGATTTCCACAGGAAATATATCAATCATAACAGACCGAATATTATATTCGGTCTGTTGGATACATACTAGGGTCATAATGGGCATGGTCAGAATGGCCCTAAACATGATTATTTTTGGAAATAGATATTTCGGCCCTCCGAAATTGTGACTGAAAAAAAGCTAAAAATAGTTATTTTGGAAAGGTCACTGAACAGAATCTATTTTTTCAAAAAATACCCTATGTATTGCTTTAAATGATAGAGGCTTTAAAAATTTGAAAAAATTTCTGAAACAAAAATGGCGGACGCTTTTCAAACCAGTTTTTCAAATTTTCAAAGCTCCTGTGATCTAAAACGAGTGCATTTTTGCGCCATTGACTGGAAACTTTACCGAAATCGTCCACGTACAAAATGTACGCGCAACTGAATGACTTAACGACGATTAATAAGCCAAATATTATGATTGACGCACTCGGCTGGAACTGAGCCGCCAATACTTAAATTATGAACTCTGGACAAAATCGAAAAATGTAGACCCGCGCATGGAATTGAGAAAGCAACGGTGACATTCAAGCGGAGATGGACGAGCGAAATTCCGACTCTTTTAAAGTGTGCGCCTGACCCGGCTACGTATAGCACAGAGTTTATACTGGCGGATTAGACTAGTTAATTTTTTATATGTGTGTGAAAGCTTTCTCTTATTTGCGTTTTTTCGTTTAGTACGGTTTTGTTATAATCGCCGAGGTCATATAACCGGGATAAAACAATGATTATCGTTGACTGCCCACACACAAAACATACGTTGAGTGAACAGTGTTATTACAAACAACAGGCTTTAGAATACAAAGCGTAGTGTGATAATAAGCTGCACACTACCACTGCTGCATGTACATATTTCTAATTTACTAGGGCTCCCAAAGAGTGGATAGGGAGGTTGTGTTTGTCACTTTTAAATTTTACATTTCAAAATTGTCATTTCACATGTCATAATTTGTTGGTTTCATTCGTTTAGCCAATCAAAACATTGTAAAACAATAAATTGTCTGTTACGTACAATCAATTTTGTTCAGTTTTGATTAGTTGTCAGAATAAAGTTCTGAATTCATGTATCAAAACAAAAATCCTATTTTCACTTCAAAATACTTCAGTGAGATGAAGGCTCGGAATTGTCACATGCAATAACTTATTGTCGTATTCGTTATTTTATCTTCTCGAAGATAGTAGCATTTAGTCGCACAGTTGATGCCAGGTCACCTTGTCGCGTACCTCTTGGGGAACCCCACATTTATGTGTGTACTCATGGAAGTAAATTCCTCGGTGTAGCCGAGAGCCACACACTTTTCAACAGGTTCGAAATGACCAATTTCTCTCATATATACTCTAAATATTTTATTATTTAGCACCTACAAAGTATTGCTAATAACCATATGTAATTTCAATAAGGAAACTTATCTGGCTACATATAAACTCAATATCAACACTAGCTGTTCTCTCAACACGTCCTGGCTTACCTTGTGGTGACAAACCCTGGATTTTCGCTATTTATAGTTTATCAACACCTGGACGCATGCGCATTTTATACTTTATCGGGCACTTTAAGGGTTAAAGTTTGGGTTACGAGTATAGGGTTAGGGATAAAAGTTCATGGATATGTTTAGGGTTGGAAAATCCTCGTCTTCGCGCCAAAAATCGTTACCCGTATGGAATGAATTATGTGTACTCGAAAATAACATTTATTTCTATTTAGTTTATTTTTCTTATTTTCCAATTTTGATCACATATATTCATTTGGGTCTTTATTTAGAGATCAACCTACTGTAAGAGCGACGGGGTAAAATGAACACACGTAGAAAAACAATAGATACTTCAAGAGAAACCCCCTCAAAAATCCTCAAAAATACATACTAATTTTGTTCTTGCTTTCAGTGAGATTCTCGATTTCATTGAATCCGTCATCAATGCAGAGAAACGTGCGGAGAACGAAAGGGAATCGGAACCTGTGAATACCGTAAGCGTTTTATTATCTACAAATTATTGTATTTATTGACATTTAGTGGTGTACACCTTTCTAAATAAACATAGTAATTAATAGTGTTTGGGGTTTAATCATGGATCATCGATAATTTTCATAACAAAAATTGTAAACGGATTTTTGGCATTATTATTTTAAAAAATTGTTGTGATTTTATTGAGTAAATGAAAACTTTTTCATATTTTGAATATGGTTTTTAGATAAAACAACGTTTCAGTAAGTACGAGGGTTGTCACAGAAGTAATGCACTATATGCTCTAGCTTTCTGGGACAACCCTCGTATAGTACGATGCAGTAAAGAATGCAAATACTAGTATGTCACCAAAGTTTACAAATGAGTTAATCTTATGTCTTTCAGGACAAAGAATGGCACTGGTATAAAGCCATAGATACGGTGTCAAAAGAAGACGCTCAACCAGGTGAGCTTCAATTCAAAGAGGGTCAATCATTATTGCTTAATCTAGACAACAAAGATGGAGAAGACAAATGGGTAAAAGGTTATAAAAAGGTGTATAGCTTCTACTGGTCTTGGGGTCAAGTAAATACTCGTCACGTGATTTCAACTGATGCCTCGGAGAAGAATGAAAGTGAACCAAGATTCACATCTGGATAAAAGAACTGTTGAAAATAATAAACATAGACTGTTCAAAAGTTATGTATCGATCACTGTAGGATTCTTAAGTCTTATAGTAAAAAAATTTAAATATTTTTGAGTACTTTGAATTTAAAAAATAAACAATCAAATGACCAAATTGAAACAGTTTATGTAAAAATAGAAACATTTATATTTATCCTAACTTTTGTATATTTCAGATAGTAATGTATAATGTGCAGCAAAGCTGTGGCTTTTTGTAATTTAGGGAGATTCAGTCATGTTATTTTTTCCGAAAATAATATGTCAGAGAAGTATCAAAATATAAGAGGACACAGATATGATAGCTAAACTACAAAACTGGGTGGGATGGAAAATGAATTTTATTCCGAGTGAAAATATGATATTGGCAATATTCCATCACGACCATTAATAACCTATTTATTTCATAATAAAATTTACTTGAGATGGTCGTTAGGATCATGGGGATCTCGACTGGTCTGAGTTCCTTTCTCTGACTTTCACTCGTAGAGATATTGATATTAACTCGTGGTTGAAGGTGATATCACTTAGAGTCCTAGGATATCCTATACAGGGTGTCCCGAAAGTATGCCCCCCCCCTAGGCAGACATATTCCAATGTCCTCATAGTATGTGTCATATATCATTTTAAAGCTTATCCAAAGTTACATTGATTTGCCAAGTATCATGGTTTAACTCCCAAATGGGAAAAAGTTACAGTAATTTTAAAAGTTAGTGTTTTGTCAAAATAAAGTTCAATTTTACACCACATCACTAGTCAATGAGTCCCCCCTTGGCCATGCTCACAGCAGCAATTATTTTCAGATATGACCTTAAAAGCCCTTCAAATAGGGGTGTGGAATTTTATAACCCTCTTAAAACCTGTTAAGGAACTTTAGAAGAGTTTCCTTAGAGTTTCTACCCTCACCGTTCTCTTTTTCCAATTCAATATCCATCCAACCCGAAAATAATTGCTGCTGTTAAAATGGCCCGGGAGGACACATTGACTAGTGATTTGGTGTAAAATTGAACTTAATTTTGACCAAACACTAAATTTTGAAATGCCTGTAATTTTTTCACATTTGAGAGTTGAACCATGATACTTGGCGAATCAATCAATCAACTTTGCATAAGCTTTAAAATGATATATGACACATACTGTGACGACACTGGTATATGTCTGCCTAGGGGGGGCCCCATACTTTCGGGACACCCGAATACATATCAAATACATATCAAATACATATCAAATTTTATATTGAAAATATGAAAGATTGAATTTTCATTCTTCACTGTACTAAGCTTCATTTAAAAACAATAAAGCATCATGTGTTTTAAAAAACCATGAACAGGAAGATGTTTTATGAAATAGTAAAACTATTTAAGAGAGAATAAGTGCGCCACTATGTCCCCCTCTCTGTCCTCATCAACTTGGAAGACAAATCGTGGATTAATCTAGTCCATTTTAGAGCACTCATTTCATATCTTAAGTAACAGTATAAATTGACCAATTCAGTTCAATTTAAAATCAGGTGCAGTATTGACAGTTTTTGGCCACTACTTTTACAGTCTGTTTTATCCCCCCCCCACAATAGCAATCGGTCAGCATGGACGTAATAATCCATTCAACAATTGACTGTTTTTCTTCATGGTGGACAGTGTCGAAGTGGTGTTGGTAGGGGGTGTGTTATCTTCGGTATTTCCGAGTCATCCCAGTGTCCCTATAAATTGCAATTTAATATGTAAACTGTAGGTACACGTCGCACGAAACTGGGGACAATTAGCGTAATATTATGGCGTCAAAAACCAAGACAAAACAATGAGCAGCATAGGGCGCAAACAGCCTTACAACGTCAAAAACGACAAGCGTCACATTTTTGACAAGTTTAGTCACCCTAAAAATAAAATACTTTATCCTTATCTAATCATGACAAAATTCACAGGGTAGCAAGATCTCGAGGACAATATGTCTAAAATGTTTTTGAATTTTGAAAAACGGTCAAGAAATCCACTTGGGGCGTTGGTAAAAATTGATATGTATGGAATTTGTGGTAAAAATCGATGCGTCACATTTTTTTCAAGTCTCAAAAACCAGCTCTTATTTCAATATTATTTGCAAAATAAACAAACTGGTTATTGTTTTGTAAATTTCGCCATGACAAAATTGTGCAGTTAATTTTTCTTTCAAATCAGACTTAAGTTAGAAGGTTAAATGAAGGTAAACTTATTGCTCGTCCCATTCGCCTTCAAAACCTTACACAATTTTGAAAATTTTAAAAGCGTTCATATAAGATCATTTTAACTGTAGCCGTTAAGCAATCGTGACGTCATAAATGAACATGTTCCATTGAATAAATTTTGAAATTTTAGGGGAATTTTGATCATTATTTCAAAAGTTATCCCAATTTAGACGAGCCCTGTAAGCGTAAAGTGTTCCGTCTTACAGCGTATTTGACGATGTCGGGATATATTTAACTTTAAAAATATGTTTGATCCCATCAAAATTTTGAAGGAAAAATATATAAAACACATAGTTAGCTTTTTAAATAAGGCAGAGATTAACGCTCAAAGCTGAGATCAGACCGTATTTCCTGAATTGTCCCCAGGTCCGTGCACGTCATAAGACCTTCTTTCATATTAGAAGAAATCATAACATTTTACGGCAAAATAAGCATCAAAGGACAAGCAATAATTGTACACTGGATTTAAAGGTGGTGTGGAAATTTACGAGATCCTAGTTTCACTTTCCTATTGTTAAAATAATTGATAATAATCATTTTGGTTTTTTTTAAACATGAAAAATCTTTCCTGGATATGATAATGGCTAAATGATTGCAACTTTTTCAAATACGAAACTCTGCCTGAATATGGAAATGACGTCAAATGAAATTGAGCAGACGACAATCTTACCGGGAATCGATGACCATCAGACTGGTTACACTGCATGGAAATGGGCTCCTTCATGTAGAATGCTTCAAGGAGGTTGGTCGTCACTCTGTCCCATCTGACTGACTTATAGCTCTTACTTACTACCTTCATAGGGGAAATAACTCGGTCGTCCAATCTGTAATGATATCAAATAACTGTTTACAGGATAATAGGTCAATAAAAATGGATACTCACAAATATATATGAATGAAACAAATAAACTGTTTTTTCATGTTAAAGGTTTCATCATATGAGATTTTATGCAATGCAAAAACATTGAAGGAAAATGGAAAATATAATGTTTAAATAAAGATGGCATGCCATCTATTGGTTTCAAAATCTCTACCTTTTAGCAGTATCAAAGAATTTTTCTAAGGCATCGGTTGCAATGGAGCTCTTGCAGACTTCTAGTTTGGATTTCGGGTAGTAGTGGATATAGTTGACACACATTTCATCACTGATGGCGAATCCCCCGAAAGTGATGTTTGGCCTTGACATGGTATTGTGCGTACATGTCGTGATGAGTTCATCACCCTGAAATGTATCGAATTAATATTCTCAAATTAACCATGTCATTACTAGGGGGTTAAATTTGGTGTATACGTATAACAAAGGTTTTGAGGCTTCATGTAACATGGTTTAAAATGTTAACATTGGTTATTTTTTAGTAAATGATAGTACTGTCTAAAGAAATGTCTAATTAGAACTATAAGGACTCGTATATTTTCAATTACGATCTAAAATTAATGATTTTAACTATAACGATACGCTCTCTGACCAAAGAGATGCAGACATAATTCGGTAAAGAAGGCGCGTAGTTATGTTGTCTGGGATCCAACGTCCTGAAGATAATATCCATTTGTTAAAAATCATTGTTACATTCCCAATTAAATCCGCATTTTGATTACATTACGGTATCATACAGTATCGTAAGCTTATACGGTTTCCCACGGTACCATTTTTATGTAATGTACGTTACAGTACTCTGTATTGTCCACTGTATCTTTCAACGCCGCGTTCGTGGTACTGTAAGGTGCTTTTGCGGATTGGCTGTGTATCCAGCAGTTTGAAAACCCTTACTTGTCTAACGTGTACGGGACTATGAAGGATACGTATCTCTTGGAAGTGAGGACTGTAGTGGTTGTCCCTGTTCAACTCCGGCAATTCCACGCCGTCTCTGTAGTGCTTCGTCACGACACGCTTGCCAGTCAAATGTGTATGTAACTGTGATCCAAATATGTGAATGCCATTGCGTGGAAGACCCTGTAAAATCAGAACATCAGTAATGGATAAATGGTATCTAAAGCAGTGGGCAAACGTAGTGTACATGCGTACAATATTTAAAGCATTCAAGTCTTAACAGCCAGAGTTCACTACACAACCGCCCGACGCGTAAGGATTAACCCCTCGACAATTCATACCATCTTAGTATTTGTGCCAATTACTTTCTTACCACTTTGGTGCATTTGGGAATGCAATATCCTTCTAACTCGAAATCCTCAACATGTGGGGGTACCGCCATTTTGTCTATATATTCAAGACCCAGTTCCATAACCCCGGCGTCATGCGGTCTCATGGTAGGCGTGTAGTAAAAACGGATGCCAGAATTATCTATGATACCTACACAATAAGAAAAATACCATTTTACATCTTGATCACATTAAGCAAGACCACATACAATTGGAGAATGAGTGATTTAGACTTTACACAAGGACAAGTACGATTTCGAAATATTTAAACTCATTAGAATTGAAAAACGATTGCAATATCCCTCAAAATCAAGGCATGATTTAAGTGTCAAAATTGTTTTACTTTTAAAAACTATTGACATGACAAGGAATCTCTAGGCAATGATATTGCAACATTTTGGAACGTTTCTCATAACTCATCTACACGCACTGGCGGATCTGGGGGGCCTCCCCCCTTGGGTGGGCCTATTAATTTCAGGCCAAATTTTGAAGAAAATGGGCCTCAAAATTTCAAAATTTGGGCCCACTTTTGGGTTTTAGGGGCCCAAAATTCATTTCCGCGCTAGCGAACGTTTTTTCTCTGACCTGAACTCCCCCCCCCCCTTGTTGGTTCCCAGATCCTCCCCTGCACCCCTCCATAAATTTTAGTATTTGTTTGTATCTCCTCTGTTGCCTTAGCCACGACATTATGTTTAAATTGTGCTGGTTATTTTTACCTTTTTTCAATGTCGGATTGTTGAAATGGACCTCAATCATGACGTAACGTGAGAAGTCAGCGCCACCTATAGGATATCCCGCCTCTTCCGGATACCAAAAGGGCTACAACATTAGGTCGTATATTAAAGCATCATACTAAGACGTCAGCTATTTTCATGATTCAATTGAGCAGACGTCCTTATGATCCAGGGAGTTGTTGTCAATCTCTTTATTGGTTTCAATGAGGACCTCACACCTTCAAATTCAAACTCAATCGAGCAAGTAAAGGCCAGTGAAGTGAAAATGGTTCATACCAAATTTTATACGTTTCACGTACACGTTCTTCAAAATAGACAACCAAAGTAGGCAGATAACTTGAAATAACTTCTGTCTCATTTGAGGAACGACACGTGGATGAGCAAATGAACATTTTTATTCACAACTTTAAAGAGGGATGCGAAGATAAATGGAATATATGTTTAATATATTACCATGAGTTCAAAACTTAACGTGTAGAGAAAGGCACTTATGTTGCATGGTGGCACTTCTTAAAAGTCGCTTGATATGGTTCAAATGCTAAGATTATCCCAGAATGAATTATCTTTCCAATGGATACAGATATACTAGCTGTAGAGTACAGTATATGTAATTACCCAGACCGAGTAGAAATAATCTTGATTTATATCATTAAGAATTTAAAATTCAGTCAAAGTGATATTATGTTTGAAATCTCCATGTAAATTACTTCTAGAAATGTGGTTTTAAAAAGTGTTTATCAATTTGGAAAATTTAATTTTTTTTTGTAAATGTGACTTCTACTTTGGGGAGATTCCCCATAGACCCCATGTTATAAAATCACAAAAAGTGAAATATATTTTCTTTTATTCGACAGAAAATATTTTCTTTTACTGGATATATTCTAATTTGTATAAGTATCAGATACATAAGGGTCATATGTTAATTGGACCACTGAAACTGCTGAATATACAAGTTAAGTGAATTTTCTGCTGTACCTACTGCTATCTGACCCGAATCAGCCGCCTGGTGGTGAAACTGGTAACTACTTACCCGCATCAGAGTAATTGGACATGCACATCCTTGTTCAGTTCAAAAAAGGCCCGTGAAATAACAGAGGTTAATTACAACGAACTCACCCCAGCGCCCATTGCCCATGCTCCGATGACGCGTCTACATGACCCGATGCGCTGCATCCACGGTTTCATAGAGGATCCCTCTCCGGGGCATGGTTCATTGTAATGGGGGATTTCTTCATCGGGTGGTACCTCGCAGTGGAACACTTCCATATGGTGTACGATACCTATACTATCGTGGGATATGACACCTTCGAACTAAAACGTGAAAATGAAATGATTTTTTAGTAATGTGATGTGATGTGATGTACATGTGAGGAGATGTACGTGTGCTGTGATGTGATGTGATGTACATGTGATGTGGTGTGATGTGATGCGACGTGATGTGACGTGATCTCTTATGATGTGATGTACATGTGATGTGATGTAATGTACATGTGAGGAGATGTATGTGTGATGTGATGTGACGTGATGTTTTATGATGTGATGTACATGTGATGTGGTGTGATGTGATGTGACGTGATGTGACGTGATGTCTTATGATGTGATGTACATGTGATGTGATGTGGTGTACATGTGAGGAGATGTACGTGTGATGTGATGTGATGTGATGTGACGTGATGTTTTATGATGTGATGTACATGGGATGTGATGTTTTATGATGTGATGTACATGGGATGTGATGTACATGTGCTGTGACGTGATGTGATTCATGCTATGTAATGTGATGTGATGTGATGTGATGTGATGTGATGTGATGTGATGTGATGTACATGAGATGTGAAAACGGATATGTGTTTTATATCGCAACATGGAATTACTTATGATGAATACTATGTAAAAGAATTATGAGAATATATAATAATGAAATATATTTCCAATGGTATATACAAGTGTAATATTGCTGTAAAGTATAGTTTGATTAATCTAAAGCCATTTTCGTCACCCTTTACATGTATGGTGTACGAAAAATGACACTTTTTGCACGACACAAAGATGTACTAGATAGACTACAATAATTAGTTCATGAAATGTATATTTTGATTTGAAAAAATAATTGTACGTACGAGAATATTTACCTTATTTTATCCAGACTTTAATGACATACCATAAACATACCTGTATAATGTGATGCTTCTCAGTTATCTTTGGAAGTTTTTTAGTACGGCACCAGTACGTTGTTTCCTTTGCAGGTATAGGGACCTACGGTTGATAAAAAGCAAAAGTATAGAGAGCAGTGGCGTAGGAACAATGTACGCCAAAACGCCAGTGCGTAGTGTTGAAAAGTGAGAATAAAAAGACTTTTTAACTTTCCGATGTTCTTTAGTCATATTTTCTCATTGTTTAAATTGTAAAAGTAATCTCGAGCACACTAGCCTAAAGAAATGTTTTGTGGATACCATATCATTATTGGTCTGTCTGGCAAATATCATTTAACAGATTGAATAGACTAGATGCGAATAGAAATAACCTTGATTTACGTCATTAAATATTCAAAATTCAGTCAAAGTGATGTCAT
Source organism: Owenia fusiformis (assembly GCA_903813345.2). Taxonomy (NCBI): domain Eukaryota; kingdom Metazoa; phylum Annelida; class Polychaeta; order Sabellida; family Oweniidae; genus Owenia; species Owenia fusiformis. Next base: position 30,635,244 of record CAIIXF020000010.1, on the reverse strand, counting down.
ATTTGAAATCTACATGTAAAAGTACGTCTAGATAAATGGTTTCGAAATTTTTTTATCAACTTTGAAAATTATATTTTTTTGAAAATGTGACTTCTAGCTCGGGTTGATTCCTCATAGACACCATGTTACAAAATCACAAAAAGTTAAATATCTTTTCTTGTATTGGACAGATAACATTTTCTTTTACTGGACATATTTTAATTTGCATAACTATTAGATACATAAGGGTCATATAAAATTGAACCACTAAAACAGATGTAATTTAAGTTAAAGGGAACTTTCTACTATACCCGCCATGTTATCTGACCCGAACGAGCCACCTGGTGGCGAAACTGGTAACTGCCTACTCGCATCTGCGTTATTCCCTTACCAACATGCTTTATTTCATGAAAATCGAGCCACTATTGACTGTCTTATAAATACAATTTCGCCAAATATTCGTGAATCGCGTTCTCTTCACGAATTTGAGAGGAAAGCTGTTTTTTTCAAAAACTAGTAGATGAATACCTTTGACATTTTTTCTGAATTTTCCGTAATGCTTATGCTAACTATGGTATCATATAATTATAATAATGAACCTCTTTAAATTTAGATGTATATTTTTTTTATTCTCCCCTACCCCAATTTTTCAATTTCACTATCGATTTATATTCCGTTGCTATGCAAAATCATAGACACGAAATTATAGTTAAGTCAACAATTATCTATTTTCTTACTAAATCACTAATTGTTATTGGTAGTACTTTTTGAAATATGGATGTTAAAGACAAAAACAACTTGAAAATGCTGATTATTCAATTACACGTTCCATTGATTTCAGTTCTAGAAAAGCGATAACCTAGTTTTTTTTCATTTGACAAATAATAGATTCTTGTTTTATAACATTTTTTGGCATCCCCTAAGTCACGTTGACCTCGATTTGACCTTTGTGGTGGGTGTGTTTATTTGTTTCATTGATCACGAATGCGTTTCTTTATATCAATTGATCAAACTAGTTTCTTTAATCTGTACGTATTGTATTGCACGGTACACGATGGAATCCGACAATACTATATATCTTCAGATCTTAATTCAATTATTCGAAAATGATTAAAAAATCTCTAATTGTTTTTTGGAAATTGGTCGTCTCAATCGTTCGAGATATTAGCAAAGTGAGAATGATTTGTGTCGAGATTTAAAAGATAGGCTTTCCAAGGCGATTTTAAATGATGAAAATCATTCGAACATTTTAAAACACATTAAAAAGGTATCGGGGATTTAAAGCTTGCATATGCAATCGAAACGCCAACCTATACGTATGACCAATCGCCCATACAAATGCATCGCTTAAGTATTTCCGTTCACATTTAGGTTGTGAATATTGCAAGCTTGAAATCTCTGTTACCATAAAATGACGTTTTACGAGCATAATATAGGCGTTTTGATATAGAATATTGACACAATTGTTTCATATTTTTTTGGCGGGATTTTTGGCGTAGTGTTGAATTTACACCTTCCTACGCCCCTGGAGAGGTTAGGTTACACGCTTTGGGGAGAACGTGAACGTAAACGTGTAATACCATGACCCCGTGGACTACTCATATCGAGATTTTAGCGTCATTTTACCACGTGCTTTTAAACCTATTGTTATTGTCACGTGATTCCGCTGATCCAATAGCGTTACAGTAATCGAGTACTAAAACGTCCGCGCGAGGTTTTATAAGTCGCGCCAAATCTTGTTTACAGTGTAAACCAGATCATGAAAACAAGAGGAGTGCGAGTAATTTTCCTGTCTTATTTTCAAAACAAAGCGGATCTTAGGCCCAGTAAAATTAAATTATTATCCTACTCTGATGAGTACGATGTAGATAGAAGTTGGGCAAAGGAATTCTTAGGCCTCCAATCTAAACTAGAAGGTTACGATAGAGTAACACCTTACATCCACTGTTTGGTGTACCTACGCCTCGTGTTATTAAAAGGTATGGTAGCCTTAAAATCTTTACAGGGCAGGGTGTAGAAAAGTCCAATGATGATATCAAATCACTCTATCATAGGAAAACCCAAAAACATAAACCATCCGTAGAAGCGCTACGTGTACGAACAAGGAAATCAATGACTGCACCATACGCTAGGAAGGCGCGCAGATGGAAAAAACAAAAGCCCAAGTATAACTGAAATATAAATTATATTGTTTCCGAGAGCTATGGTGAATTGTAAAATTAATCAATTCATACCTCTCTTATACACTATTTATCTTTCACTTAAGCATGGGCCATTTTTCATGATTTGCGCATCGTTCTAGCGTATGGGGCAGTCTCATGACTGGCCCAGGGGTCTATTTCTCCAAACTCCGTAAAACTACGGATCCGTAAGTCCATTGTTCTTTCTAAAACTTACGGAGAGATTGCATTTCTCGAAAAATCGTAGATTTACGGGATTTTGTTGGATTTCCGTAAGTTTACGATATTCATGACGTCATAGCCTTCTTTTTCCGTAACTTTATAGGCACCTCAGACCCTGTCCATAACTATTTACGGAGGAATTTCCATCCTATTGCATAGTGTTTACTATGGTAACTTGCATCAGTAACACGTTCCTGCTATACCAAAATGGCAGCTCTAAGGAGGTATATAGAAATGAAAACCGATTAAGAAGGGTGAGAAGAGTTCGCGAATTGCTATAATATCCGTGGGTAATTGAGAGCCGCCTCCGAAAACGCACGTGGAAGTACCCGTATTAGACAAACCTATTGGGTCAACCCTTCAACTTGAGGCAGGGAAGTCGGATGATGGTAGTAAAATTCCTTCGAGCTGCACCAAATTAAAATATAACTTTCAGGTCGCAGGGATTTTACTACTAATTTTGATAACGCCAACTTTAAAATCCCAATTACAGTGTTTCGGGGTCTCGGAACGCATTGAATTTAATTTTAATGACAAATGACAAAATATATTCCCAGATTGACGGCATTACGGTAACGTATATATTTGTGAATATGAAATAGCTGGATACACAATCAGCACTTTATTTATTTTCTTTCTTTCATTATTCTTTAATCATACCAGAATAAAAGCCAAATTTCAAGATGTTTGAAATTAAGTCAAAAATTGGACCTGCATGTATTAGAATTCATTTAACGTCAAAATTGGACGACAGAATATGTTCAAAGACTAGCAATCAATATAACGCACAGTTTTTTCTGACTTGAAAAAGGTTTAATTCCACACACCACTGGAAAACTAACGTATCTTCCGTGTATTAGATGATCTAGAAATCCCATAATATACAACGCAAAGAAGAGGTTTCTACTAACTGCTGGATGTTGCAACTCCGTTTTGATTTTTTATGAAAATATTGTTTTTAAACAAAATTTCTTGTCAAACTTCGAAGTAGATATATTATTCACGAATCCGACCAAACTCCATACAAAACATTTGAGAAATTATTGGCGTACACATGAAACCTATTCAAAACAGCATTTACTAGTATATTATTCAATAGCGAATGGGATCAATAATTCCCAGGGGGAGGGGACTATCACCGACGCGAGAATTCATCGTCTTTCTTATTTTTAGAGTTTCTATACTCACCAAGATTCAATGATTTCACTAACTTCGTTTAATTACTTTTACTTGTTTTTCTTCTGAACGTCTAGATACAGAGAAATTAAGTGTAACACATAGAACGTCCAAAAAGTGACGATAGAATATGTTCACAGACAAATGATCTAGAAACCCCATAATATACAACGCAAAGAAGAGATTTCAACTAACTGCTGGATGTTGCAACTACATTTTGATTTTTTATGAAAATATTGGTTTTAAATAAAATTTCTTTACATTGCTATTAAGTAAATCTTGGATTTTTTTCATCAAGTAAATCATTATTGCAAGTGTCAAATCGAAGTACATAAAAATCACAAAATCAAAAAATTTGTAGATATCTTATTCACAGATCCGACCAAACTCCATACACAATTTTGGATGTAGAGCTGATTCAAATCCGGGGCCTTGAAAAGTTCACAATAAGTTTAACGTCCTGCTGAGAGGCCAAATTTTTGGGGTAATCGAAGTCAAAAAATTAAAAACAAAACCTTCATTTATTGTTTTCTATTTAGAAGATGTAATTCAAATGTTGAAAAAATATAACACAAACAATAGACTAAGTGCGAGAAGAAATAATCTTGATTTACGTCATTAGATATTCAAAATTCAGTCAAAGTGATGTCATATTTGAAATCTACGTGTAAAAGTACTTCTAGAAATATGGTTTCGAAAACTGTTTATCAACTTTTAAAATTAAATTTGTTTTGAAAATTTGACTTCTAGTTCGGGTTTATTCCCCATAGACCCCATGTTACAAAATCACAAAAAGTGAAATATCTTCTCTTGTATTGGACAGATAACATTTTCCTTTACTGGACATATTTTAATTTTCATAACTATTAGAAACATAAGGGTAATATGAAAATTGAACCACTAAAACAGATGTAATTTAAGTTAAAGGAAACTTTCTACTATAGACCCGAACGAGCCACCTGGTAGTGAAATTGGTAACTTCCTACTCGCATCTATGTTATCAAATACCTGCTGATAAAAGATTTAAGGTTCGCATTAACTGTTTGAAGTTGAAATAATTGTAGTAACTATCAATCTTGGAACTTCTTTTAAAAAAATGATGTATTTTATTTGGAATCATTACAATTATATTTTGGGCATTTTACAATGCACAATGACGTCACATCTCCGTAACTTTGCGGACTAAAATACGATTACGATACGGAGTTTGGAGAAATGCAATTTGAAACTCCGCATCTTTGTCGTAACTTTTTAAATTTTACGGAAATCGTAACTCTACGGGTCCGTAACTTTACGGAGTTTGGAGAAATAGACCCCAGTGCCCCATGTATGCTAGGAAGGCTAGAAAGCCATAGCTTTAATTATAAACTGGAAAATAAATAAATTTAAATTAATCAACTCCTCCAGTAGAGAAAAAATGAAAAGAACATCGTTGCAACTTAAAAGTGTTAAATAAGTTGTATTATGAATAAAGTATGTTATAATTAAACATGTTAAATGTGTGACGTTTTAGCTATTTATTGTTGGAAAACGGCGTCGTATTTCAAAAACGACCTTACTTGTAACTTGTCAGGAAGAAAAGTTATTAAATGTGGTGTAAATAAAATATGTTAATATAAACGTATTAGTCGTGTTCTTTCATTTCCAACCCTGAGCTAACGATTTAAAAGAATATTAAAGGCAAAAATTACATTTGTATAACGCCAATTTCGCCATTTTTGCATCGGTTACATGTAAAGTATAGGAATTTTTGCCAAAAAACTGTTTTTTCTGGGGGAAGAAAATATTTTCATAGTTGATCGTCAATTTTTTGCACAGTTGACCTTTGTTAGTATCTTCACCATTTCTAACCCTGAGCTAATGGATCAATTTAACATTTATTTAATTATTTGATATTCAATTTTGTCCTATATGGACATCCCATTAGAATTCTGCAATGATGCATGCGTGACGTCACATTATGTTAATTAGCAAATGACGTCAAAATCTCGATATGTGCCTCTGTCTCATTTGGTTTATACGGGGACATTATTAGTACATATATTTGCATTATACCTTTATATTCAATCTGGCAAATAAAGGCCAACAAGGAGGAAATAGTTACAAAATGGGATCACTGTCTACACTTTTCACGTTCCCGTTCTTGAAATAAAACAATGCCCCGATTTCCATAATCACGGAAGACAGTCAAGTGACCTTCTTTTTGCTGTTCTTTTACCAAGCTGTGTTGCTGGTTTTTCTTTTCGAAAATTGATGATGTAAGGACAGCTTTTAAAATGATGTCGGAACTCACAGATCCGGAGCCAGATCCAGCCCCTGTTGGTAGTAGGCTCAAAGGATAAATGGGAAGATGAGACACGAGCCAAAAATGGCACATCAAAAAAATGACCACCCAAAAATATGACCCTCGTACTGACCTTTATTTTTTCCATCTGTCAGACATTGATTGATCAATATTTACCCTGAATCTCTTCTTTATGTATTAGTTTGAATGGTTGCATGATATCCATTATTGACGCTGTAATTCGACTTTTCCCGGGACATTTATTTCAAATTTTCAGAGCGTAAAGATAATGGAGCACTTCGGTAATTTCCGGCAGTGTCCGATGTTGTTCGTCTCTCAAATTACGTCACATCGCAACAAACAGCCAATGAAAGTAAAGAATCGCGTAGCCTAATAAACCGTCGTTATTGTTTCTACGGGAGTTTAAAGAAACGTCATGGGACTTCTCGGTAATCTCTGATGTGACGTCATCCGGAGTGGCGTCACATTCTCAGAAAAGGCATTTGACTTCGGGAATAATCATTTGAACAACGGAGATAGCCGAAGTGCTCCATTAAATATACGCTCGCTTATTTTATGCTTTTATCAACAGACGCTTTCTTGGATGTTTGGCTTTAGTGATTGAAGTTGAAGGTAACAACAGTACGCATCGTTTGAGGTATGACATGTGATATTTATTGAAAAACTGACTCCAAAATCAAGGAAAAATAAATTTTCCGAAGATCTCGTGTCTTATCCTTGAGTATATTTATTGAGCCTAGACACAGAGGAGCTTTTCTGGCAGAGGTCCGTGTCGGAACTGAACAGATCTTGATTTTCATATTCTGTTTAATTGTTTAACTGTTTAAATATCAATTTAATTTATATATGGCGCGTCTTCATCCCCAGGGCACCACAATTCTTCAAACAAATACCGATTTGGTGATGTGCGTCTCAAAATAGGATTGGAGGTTTTTAATATCTTTTCAGCGTAGGGAATCGGGGTTTCAAGGATATAAAAAAAATAAATATGTGCTGCAAAATCTTACATTTTCTACAAGCATTTCGAACATCTTTGTATCAGGCGGGAATTTAGGGGGATGTATAGGACTCTTCAATAGCTGCAACCGCTGGAGTCCCGGCATATGTGACGTCACGTTCATTCCTTCAATTGCGTTGATTGGTCCAGTACCAGTGAAGAAAATGACATGAGTGGTCCCCGACTGTGGATTAAAAAGAGAACATTTGATCAAGACGCCTAATGACAGTAAAAGTGGCCCTAAAACAATTATTTTTTGTGATTCAACCCCTTATTGGAAATTATACAGAAAGTTGTAATGTATTGTATATGTATCCCTGGCCAATCTCGTTATTTTTCAGTGTCACTCGTCCCCATTTTGTTATAAAGACGTTGCGCCTTTTTAATATTATAAAACAAAATGGACGCCGGGAAAATTTTTTGGATACATTTGCTCATGACTGACTACCTTTTTAGTAATCGGATGTTACTATTACATAAGGGTATTTAAAATATTTGGATACGAATCGACCCCTTCTTGGTTAAAAGGATGAAAATGAAAAGTTCCTCCAACTGAAGTTCATCCATTTTGTTATAAAGACGTAGCGTCTTTATAACCAGGTGGCAACCAGTGAGAGTGAGCTCCCAGCGAATGTAGCACGTGTACTTACGTCTATTATATAGTCATTACTGTCGCAGGTATCCCACTTTCTCTGGAACGTCAATATGACGTAACCACCCGGCGTCTCTTCTTTGGCTAAGAGTATCTTTGGGATATGCACCCGGCCTGGTCTCGTGTCGGCCTCAAGTAAGTCGAAATCTTGATTTTTATCCACGTGTAGAATGCCTGTCCGATCGGAGTATGTGTCCTAAAGTGGGAGAAAACAATTTACACTCCACTTTATAAGAATGGAAACCGGAAATTCCTTTTTGAATCACTTATCACTGAATATCCTATTTATGTTTGGCGATTTCTCTAAAAATCATTAAGTACATTTATGTCATAAATGTGCACAATTTGAACAGGCTTTTACACGCTACCAAATGAAGATTTCCTGTTGTCAAATTTATGAAGGGGAGTGTATATATCATCATGCAAGACCAGTGTGTTGCATTCCCTCTTTGTAAGATGGACCAACATTTTTATTTTAGTCAAACGCCCAATATTGGCCTCAATTTTAAATTACCGTAGGCCACATTTGAAGCCAGAAACCATGGACCTAACTTTTAAAATAACAACATTTTCCATAAATGTGTGGATTCGGACCTCGAATTGGTTCTTGAATAGAACGATTCATATTCTCACATAAAATCTTGGACACACACATAATTTTTTCGGTAACATCAGTAAAGCTCGTAATTCATCCCCTTGCATCATAATTCGCTCCCATAATTCGAGAAAGGCCCCATAATTCGTTCCCACGTATTATAAATTTAACTTACCTGAAAATGATGACCTCCATCTACATCTGTCCAAAACAAGAACAAGTCTGCATTAAACGACTCGCCATAGTCTGAAAATCCGAACGCTAGCCAGTCATCGGGCGCAATTTTAGCGTAAACTTGGAAAACAATCCTCCTTTCCGAATTGTCCAGACCCCATTTCAGATACATCGTGTGCTCTTGGTCTAACGGAGACTCATATTCGAGGTCTTTGTCATAAACCACTGGACCTGCCGATGAAACATTTCCAGTCGCTCCGTAAATTATTAAGAATAAGGCCACAATGGCGTATTTTATTAGAAGGTGTGACATTTTTCTTAAGAAACGATCTTCGTTCGGTTTTTCAATGGAATCTGTGTTTTTAGTTGTTTCGGTTGAGTTCACTTGACCATATCTTCTAACGCATTCCTCCATGCATCGCAGCATATTAAGTCAATATTTTTTCAAAGTTTCTTAGTCCATAATAAAAATCAACAATTATTTTCTCACCTAACAAAAATAAAGAATTTTAGCGCTGCACTGTTCACGTCGACATCCCTTACTCAAATGCGAACTTAATTCTTTATCGTATTCTGATATGTCTTTTCATTAAGCTTTGGACGTCTTTGAGAGAATACTTATTTCCGCGATATGCCTCAGACATGGAAACCTATTCCCATCAATTAATAGTTATCTCAATTCAGTATTTAAGTAAATGTAGATAAAGGCGCTCTGCGAATAAACCTAAGTACCTATAATAATGGTTTAAAGTTTCATGACAAATCGATGACGTTTCAACTCAGGATTCGGAGAAGTTCATTGGCCATGGGATTAATGATGGACACTAGAGATATGGCATCGCGTCTATAAATTCTTAATTCTAAAAGTTGGTTGTCTTTGTTGGTTTTTTGATTTAATACAAAATATAAAGTTAGTGTTTTCCAGCAATATTTTTGATATTGAATTGATATCAGCAGCTAGAACATGTATAATCGAACAAGGTACCTGAAAACTAATTAGTTTACATTTTTATAAGAATAGTACAAGTATATGCGCTCATGTCTTAAACCGTTTTATCGAGGTGTGTACTATTCGGGCCATGATTCTATTCGCCTGATTTACCAAAATGATCTCATATCGGTAGAATATCGTTTCCTGCAAAAACAGTTCTCTCCAAAAATGCATGTGGCATGGAAGTCATTTGACCCCTCTCCTGTAAAGTTTAGAAATATCTAAATCATATACAGGATGGTCTAAAAAGTGAACCTTGCAACGGGCCATATTTCCCTTATTACTAGCAGGAATTCTTTCATTTTTCACATGTTGTAGAGGAAGGTCTAAAATTTATGTTTGTACCACACATTTTTCTTAGTCTTGAAATGTGCTGAAATTCTAAGCCCTAACCAAACATTACTGAAAATGGATAAAATGTGATTTTCAATATCCGCGATTCGTCAACCCTTTAACACCCTTCCCCAGACATTGTACACTGTACACTTGCCTTTGCCACTGCATCTGTGGATGCTAATCCATTCGTTACATAGAAGCCCCTGACATAAGTACCATTTGCAAATACATTGAAGATTTGAAGTATCACAACAAATGGAATGTGTCAATTGCATATTGGATTTGATTATAACAATCCTAATAAAATGTACTATTGCACTTATACCTAAGTGCATCAATAAAATGATATTAATCAAAACCACTTTGATCCGACTTTTCTTTGACTTGTTTCTGTTATGGGCGTGTCTTGTTATGAAGCAGAAAATGTTTTTCAACCAAATAGTTCCAGATGTCTAGTTTGTAATGCATATATATATATAATATATAATATAATATTAATAATATTAATTTATATATATAATTATACAGTATTTACACCAAGTTTTACTTATTTACATCAACTTTAGATTAAGGAATACTGGTGATCAAATGGTATGTCCACCTCTGCTCTGTAAATGGGTTCTAAAATACGATCAAACCACTTGCAACCAGAAAGAAACTCCTGTTGAAAATGCCTCAATTTCAAAAGAATGTTGTACAAGTTAACGTTATTTTGACGAGTTTTGATTTGTGTCATTAAATTTGGGGAGTTCAAAACTTAAAACTAAATCAAGACCCACATTGATTTGTTCTTAGTACAAACTCGTTTAACGAATTATTCATGTTAAGGAACGATTCAATATTAGACTTTAATTTCCGTTATTGGTCCATAAAACAAAGCTGATAAGACAAATCAAACGATTAATTTAAGCATCGTTGACATATGTTAATAACTAAGGCGTTAATAAATTCCGAATGGGTATCTGTAGAGTACTGAAGTGGATCGATACACGGTGACTTTAGAATACTATCGGCGCTTGGATTTAGTCAAAATATAATTTTTCATTTTCATTCGATAGGAGCTCTCGCGCATAAAATCGAAAATTCATACTATACTATTGAAACCCCAAAAGAGCTTCCCCGACATTGATCCCGGGAAATTGCACCTGCCATTTTTCATCCCACAATCCTTTTTTGCACGCCTCCATTTTGAAAATATTTCTGAGTTTTTCAGATTTTGAACCTTTTTTCGCTATAATGACACAGTAAAGACATAAACCCCATCTAAGGAATATGAAAGACTTGTCAACAAGGAACATGATGATATATTTTTGTTAAAAATTGCGCGTGGCAACATTTTCCATACTATATAGTTAACAGGGGGTGAGGGGGATGGGGGTGATTGGGACTTTACTGATAATATATATAGCTTTTTGTGCTACATTAAACTTTTGACGTTCTCCCTAAATGACATCATTGATCACACAAACTTAATATCAAACAAGGCTTTAACATGCAAAATGTCACCACCCGCCATTTGTGACAGACGCCGAACTCCAAACTCCGGCCGTCGGACGCCGAACGCCATCATAAAAAGTTGGAGACTATAACAATACTATTGTTCATTATCCCAACGGACGAAGTTCGGTAGGGATACACTCAAGCCCTCCGTCCGTCCGTCCGTCCGTCCGTTCATCCGTCAGTGAGTCAGTTCATCCCGAAATAACTCGAATACTATTGTACCTATTTTCTTCATATTTGGTGGAAAAATGTATATTGGTAAAATGGTTTTAAGCAAGAATGTTTTTCAAGATGACCGCCACTTTGAAAATGGCTGGAGCTTTTCAAGAAAATCTAAGTTTTTCATTTCTAACCAAATTAATATGTATTACTCTTTATTTTTAATTTTATAAATTGATTGATTTCAAATGATCTTTTGTCTGTCTTTTACCAGGTCATAACACCCATTCTCACCCAATGGCAATCGAACATTTCTTACTTCCAAATTCTGACCAAGACAAAGCCTCTAAAACCACTTTCTTGATATTGCGGTTGCTTTTGACCGTGTTCCGCAAAACTTCTTCAAACTAAGAGCCTATGGCATTCAATGTCAACTTCTGAGTTTATTGATTCCCTATCCGACAAATAGACGATGTTATATATGTTGCTGGTGAGTCTTCAACTGAAGCAGGCTTTTTAACTGTAGCATGCCACAGGGATCAATACTTGGTCCCCTTCTCTTCATTTTATACATAAATGGTTTTCCAGTTAATGTGTTGCATGATACGGGTATGATTTCATCTAAAATTCATCTAACACGTATAAATTTCACTCGCAAACACCGTTGTCTCTTTACAAAAGTATATTCATTGATATACAGGTTGACCGAAAAAAAAGTAAAAAAAGACTTTGTTGAATATGGCATCGGGACAGATTAGAAAACCTAAGTGCCGTTGGATTGAAACGATTATGTTGTGTGTGGAGAGGTTTCACTTATGTGTGAGCCTATTTCTCTCTTAATATACTCTCACAAGTGACTATCTGTTCCTAAGCTTAGTACGATAGAGGGAGTCCAACTCTTCCTCAGAAAAATCGTTCTACAGACTACGTGTACGTCTTCCTGACAAACTTCAAGTGTGAGATTGCGCACGGGTCATTTCCCTGACAAGGAAAACATTTTTCTAAATTCAAAACGTCCCGGAAACGTCTCTTGGTGTTAATAATTAGCGAAGCTAGAACCCACATAAGAACGAACGAACAGCTACTACAATCAATATGGCTCGAATGGGACGCTACTAATGATGACCAGTTCGTAAATTGCCTGTGCAGTCATGGAAAACATCTGCACAATCCTCTCCATGTTTTCTTGTATTCTACACGCTTCCCTTTGTAGTCTGAAATCCCTGTCAGATGCCGAGTAAAAATATTTATTGGTAAAGTTTGCATATGTCATATACGAATTTTCTAAAGTTTCAGTACTAGTTGGGGGAATTTACCCCTATATTAGGTAGAATATTTCAGATGGTGATACAAGTATAAACTTTGGCTTTTCTGCTTCTTAAAACCTTTTTCAAAAAATCTGTCCCTGTGATCGACGGAATATTTCACTTCTCCCCCCCAAAATCCAAGATGGCCGACAAAGTATGACTTAAATAACATGTAGGGTTGGCAAAAAAACTTTTTTTTGGGAAAATTCATGCTCTCATGGTGAAATGTTGTTCTTTAAGGTGAAAATAGTCATGTGAATTTTTTTCAAATTTTTAAACAGAATTTTAGCCCTCTCCCATGGCCCCAAAGTGTGACGATTTGGCGTAAAATGGAAAATAATGTTCATTTTCTAGGTTCAAAAAAAGAATGCAATGACAAATAGCATTAATTATTATTTAAAAAACATCTAATAACTTTGCCTGATACTACAATATGAAGATTTCAATTATTGAAACATTGAAAGTATTTTTTAAAAAGCGTTGAAAGTGCCCTACCCCATAAAATTGGAAAAAGGAAGTTGTGGTCAATTTTATCATTCTGTAGGATTAAGTTAGAAACATGTTTCAACAGAAAACAAATAAGTACATTCAGACCATCTTCAAAGGTAACTTGATATTATAATATGATTATTATAACTATATAGGACACAACATATTTTATATATGTGTATGATTATATGTTTATGTAGTACATGTATCACTATGTAATGTAATGTAATCATAAAATAGAGAGGTTGCTATGATTTCATCAGAGTATGATTAGACATGTTTATCTCTTTGTTTAGAGCTGTGGTATACAACATACATACACACATAAAACATAATACTGTTACTGTACTCAAGTCAAAATAAATAATTAGGAGTTAAGCAAGGTTCATTCCTGACACCCTTCTTATTTTGTATACTCACAAATTGGTACAATGGATACTCTATTTAATTTAATTAATTTAACACCATTGGTACTATTGTTCCATAATTAGGAAAATACATTCACTAATTTACAACAAAATCAGTTTTTAAAAGTCATTATTACATAGGAGCCGTTTAAGGCTCACTTTTGACACCATTCTTATTCTTTACACTTACAAATGCACTAATTTACAACAAAATCAATTTGTGTAAATTGCCAAAACAACTGAAGTTGCCAAAACAACTGAACATTGAGTACTGAGTGAGTTTTGCTGATTTAGCAATGTATTTACCATGTTTTACAACTACAACACCATTACTTTGACACCAGCATGAAAATAATAATAAAATAATAATTGCTTGTGGCACCATTGTCCTTCAGGTTTTGTTGTGATTAGCAGCTTTAGTCTTTTTTGTCAGTTTAATTTCCATTTTTTCTGCTTCTACCATAAAAGCTGCATACAAACTCAGAGAGGTTGGAAAACAGGTTGATCAAACCTCACTCAGTTATTCAGCCAGCTCTGCACAATGCAGCCATTACACTATTTCTAAGAGAGCCTTGTTCCACTCTGTTGCTGTAACTCCAGCAGAATTTAACAGCCAGGAAAGGGACTATCATATTGTTCTGATGTGATGACAATCAAGTCATTTGGCCAATAAAGGAGTCTCATTGTAATAGTCATTACAATTAGTCACCTTTCAATCTGTTGCCTGAATCACATATGTTGCTTTAGGACTCTTTAGGCATTTTGAAGTACTTGTGACTGACAATTGGGTCAATATGTTGGATGTTCTATTAGGCCGTCCTGCCTTGCCTAGTTAGTTGGGTAAGTTTTGTGTCATTTAGTGTTCTATAAGGAAATGACAGGGAGCTTCCAGGAAACTGCAACATATGATATGATTCCCAGGTTACTAGGTTTTTTAGTTCAGTGAAGATACACAGAATGGCTATTTCAGTGTCATTTGCTAGAGTGACCCCATCAATCCATGAAAATGTGATACTAATATGTTGGATGTGGGTTACCATTTCTCATTTTAAATTCATTGCACTCCTTGTGGCTCCTTTCAGAAGGATGTTCGTAGCTGCCATGAATAGTAATATGCAGCCTGCCAAGATTCCCTTCTCTAAAGGCTGCCAACCAGTGGTGATTGTTTCAGTCGAGAATCTCAACCGAATACCTTCAAGGTGCTCTATCTCAAGGCCAATCACATGTTGAGGAACATTATAATGCTTCGAAGCTGTTGAGTTCATTTGTGTGGTACACTGCTGCCTTAGTTATATCAAGCCATACAATTGGCAAGTTGGCTTTGTGTTGCTTTGTTTCTGCTATTAGCTGTATTATAGCAGCAACATCACATGGCCTTTACTGTTGACCTCACTGTAGACAACTCGACACGGGGCTCTAAACCCAGCAAGTCTCTAGACATGTTTAGTTTGCTTTTGTAAAAAATCTGTACTTAAATGTACAGTATTGTGCAATTCCACATGTTAGTCTGTATAATTGATAAGTTCTTGTCTACCTGCCCTTATTTCATCATACTATTAAGAGATTGTGATAATAATGGACTAAGGTAGAACCTTGGAAGACTACTTCAATGTTTGCATTGATACTTGGTTGACAATATTCTCATTCAAACTTGAAATATATTCTTGAATTATGTCTTAGATATTAAATGTATTAGAGAATGTTATAAAGTAATTCAAGTTCTAACAGAGAGGGCCAAAATAGAACCTTGAAGAACTCCTATAAAACTCTTTTTGCCAAAATTCAAATCAAAGAAGATCATAGCATTTCTAAATATATTTGCTTGTCTTAGTACTGATTGAACCTAACCATATTATCTCTATGTATGAATTCCAAGAGATTGTGATCATAATGGAGTGTAGTAGAACCTTGCGGGACTCCTTCAAAGTCTCCTTGGTACTTGTAAGACAGTGTTTTCATGTAAACTTGAAATGTTAGATTGAATTATGAGTGAAATATCAACATTATTCAAGAAAACAAGTTTGATGACTAAAGTTGTTGCAAAATAAGAGTGCTCCCAAAATAGAACCTTGTAGAATCCCTATATAAAGTCATTTTGCCCAAATTCAGCTCATTAATGAATGTAACTGTATTTCTAGATATAATGTACATGCTTTACTACTGAATCAATATAATTTTAAACCATATTTATCTCTATATATGAATCTAGAGTGTCATTTGTATCGAATTACACATATACGGCAGCCATCTTGAATTTTTTCCTGAAATAGTGTTCAGTTTTATCGATCACAGGGACAGAATTTTTCCAAATAGTTTAAATAACAGATTAAGCCAATAAATTTGCATGTATCACAATTTTGAATATTTTCCACCGAATTCCAAGAGATTGTGATAATAATGGAGTGTAGTAGAACCTTGCGGGACTCCTTCAAAGTCTCCTTGGTACTTGTAAGACAGTGTTTTCATGTAAACTTGAAATGTTAGATTGAATTATGAGTGAAATATCAACATTATTCAAGAAAACAAGTTTGATGACTAAAGTTGTTGCAAAATAAGAGTGCTCCCAAAATAGAACCTTGTAGAATCCCTATACAAAGTCATTTTGCCCAAATTCAGCTCATTAATGAATGTAACTGTATTTCTAGATATAATGTACATGCTTTACTACTGAATCAATATAATTTTAAACCATATTTATCTCTATATATGAATCTAGAGTGTCATTTGTATCGAATTACACATATACGGCAGCCATCTTGAATTTTTTCCTGAAATAGTGTTCAGTTTTATCGATCACAGGGACAGAATTTTTCCAAATAGTTTAAATAACAGATTAAGCCAATAAATTTGCTTGTATCACCATTTGAAATATTTTCCACTAAATTCCCCCCACTATACTTAAAATATTGCGAACTGGGAAAGAAAACGCATACTTTTTTTTTTTTTTTTTTTTATTGCGATTTATTTTCTCCAATCATTGTACATAATTTTATACATTTCTAATATTACATTCTTGATCAAACAAGCACAGTAAATTGGGATAATCCCCATATTTGTACTTACTTATACAATTCTTAGCAATAACAATGATATAATTGATGTAGTCTTCTTCCTTTTTTGTTTTACATTCATACTTGAATAAAATGTGTTTGTGTCCTAGTCTAATTCTGTGCCCAAATCTAGCATTTAGTTTGCACTCTACTTCATTCCATAAAGACTTTACTCTTTTGCAAGAAATGAAAAGTGTGCATATGAATCTTCCTCATTACAATATGTACAATTCTTTGAGGCAACTCCTTCAATTTTCCATTTGAAAAGGTGAGTATTAGTTGGGTAAATATTATGTAAAATCTTATATTGAATGCTCTTAAGTCGTGGCTCTTTGAGAGTTTGAATTAACTGCCAATTTATTTTCCAATTTAAATCTGGATAAATATGTTTCCATCTTTCAATGCAAATAGGCACAACTTGGTCTTTCTTTAGAATCATTTTCCTTACATCCTTTGAAGTTAGGTTTTTTATCTTTACATTATTGTACATCTTCTCACCTTTTGATCTATTCATACCCATTTTCTTATTAATCATTGCATTGCGAATTACATTGTATTCCAGAACAATGGCTGCATTATTTTGCATTTTTTGTTTGAAAAATTCTAATGACTTAACATGTTTATTTGTATCCAGTATGTCAGCAACATAATTGATACCTGCATCCTTCCATTGTTTAAAATACATTTGTTTATGTTTGAACACAATGCATCGATTATTCCATAATAAATCTGATTTACAGATTTCTTCATCATACTCTCGATATTTGAACCATGTCTTTAATAGAAAGGAGTAAAATTCTGGGAGCATATCTAGGTTAATTTGAGGTTTTAGATCTTTCAGATCTGAGTTACATATAAAAATATCAAAATCATGACCTGTTTTGGCTAAAATTATTTTACTAACACCTTTCCACATTGAATTTTCACCATTCATAAACCTTTTAACCCAAGTGAGAATGAGAGATTCCTGACTTAAAAAAGCATCTACCATATTTATTCCACCATCTTTGTATGATTGCCGTAATACTTTTCGTTTAATCTTTTCTGAGCCCTTACCTGATTTTTTCCATAAAAATGTGTACATTTTTGTATTGAGCTCTTTTAAATAGTTATCTGGACATTTGAATGTCATTAACATGTGTAAAATTTGTGATGAAATGAGACTTTTTAACACACACACTTTACCAGCTAAAGATAATTTTCTTTTGTCCCAGCATTTCATAATGCACTCCATCTTATCTATTTTATCTCTCCAATTTTCATCTAACAAATGTGCTGATTTATGGTTAGAGAAATAAGCACCTAGTATTTTAATTTTTGCTGATTTTCCAATTTGCCAATCAATTCCCAATGGAGTATTAACATTATTCTTATTTTTTCCAAGCCACATTGCTTTTGTTTTAATCATATTTAGTTTTAGTCCAGAAGTTTTATAGAAATTATTTGAATGAATCAGTATATTTTCCAAGGATTTAATATTTTTAATAAAAATCGTTGTGTCATCTGCATAACTAGTCAATTTGATTTCAGTGTTGTTTATCTTGATGCCTTCAACGTTATTATCTTGACGTATTTTGCAAGCAAACACTTCTGTTGATATAATAAAAATCAGAGAACTCAAAGGGCAACCTTGTCTCAATCCTTGATTTAGATTAAAAGAATTTGTGAAAACTCCATTATTAGAAACCATGGACTTTGTATTTTTGTTAAAAACTTTTATCCATTTTTGAAATTCTGGCCCAAAATTGAACTTTTCCAAAACTCTAAATACAAACTTTTTAGAAATTGAATCAAAAGCCCGGCTGTAATCCAGTGCTGCAATAATTCCTTCTTGGTCATCATTATATATAAAGTTCATGACATCATCTATTAATCTCAGGTTAAGGTGTATTCCTCTATCTTTAAGGTATGCATTTTGATCACTATTTACTAACTTTTTAATGACCACTTGTAATCTGTTTGCAAGAACTGTAGCCCCAATCTTATAATCTGAGCATGTTAAAGATATTGGACGAAATGATTTTAGCTTGTTTCTTGGTAAATTATTCCCTTTAAGTAAAAGTATGATTATCCCTTGTCTCTGACTAGTTGATAACTGACCAGATTGGAAACCAAAATTCAATGAATTTACAACTCGTGTTTTCACTTTAACCCAAAACACTTTGTAAAAAGCTGGAGTCAACCCGTCAATTCCAGGGCTGCTATCAGAATTCATTTGTCTTATTGCTTTTGTACATTCATGTTCATCAATTAAACCCTCACAATTTAACTTATCAGCCTCATTCAAAGATGGAATAGTTACTTCATTTGTAAACTCATCCAATGTATAAATAATATCAGAATTTTCCTTGTACATATCACTATAGTAATCAAACAATTTCGACATTACATCATCCATTGAGCTAGTCATAACATCGTCATCATCAATTGATTCAATGGATTTCATTTTGCCTCGATTCTTTTCCAGTGATAAAAAGAAGTTTGTATTTAATTCACCTTGTTCAACCCAATTTATTTTTGACCTTATCTGGGCTCCCTTTGCTTTATTGGTTGCTATCAAGTCATATTGAGACTGAAGACATTTAACTAAATTAACATTCTGAATTGAGCTTTCTGTTATTAATTTTCCCTGTGCAACTTTCAACTGATGTTCAACCTCCTTAAGTTTTGATTTCGATTTTGTTGCATGTAGCCTACCAAATCTAATACTTGCATCTCTGATTCAGCATTTACAGGTGTCCCATAGAACTTGATCATTTACTATATTTTTGTAAGAATTTACTGTACTCAAAATAATTTCATTAATAAGTGCTACATATTCCTGATTTCTCAATAATTCATTATTCAATTTCCAGTACCCAGCACCTCTGTCAAAAGAATTTGTCTTTACATCCATTATTACAGCTTTGTGATCAGTGTTAAGACCTGGTATAATATCACAATGAGCTACTTTGTTAAATATATTGTTACTCACAAAAATATAATCTAACCTTCGCGCAACAAAAGGATTATTTCTAGACCATGTATAATCCTTTTTTCCAGGATTATATATTTTCCACACATCCAACAAGTCACAAACATTCACAAAGTTATTGAAGGATTTTACAGCATTCGAATTATGATCATTTCCTGAAACAATGTCATTTTCATTGCTCAAGACACAGTTCATATCTCCTGCTATAATGGAATCAGTACCTGAATATTGTTCATAAATTTCTGTAAGCTGTTTATAAAATAAAATTTTCTCAGCATCTTTATTTGGTGCATATATATTAAACAGTGTCATTGTTTTATCTGCATGTCTCACTTTTACTATATGTACCCTTCCGTCACATTTTGAGTTATATGTTTCTAATAGTTCAATGTCACTTTTCTTATTAATTAGTATAACTTGTCCTCTACTTTTATCCCCTATACCTGGGATTCCACATATCTCTCCACCCCATTGTGATCTCCATGAACTATGTACGTTATTGTTAAAGTATGTCTCTTGTAAAAATACCAAATCAAAATTGTTTGCCTTTATCCAATTGAAAATTACTTTACGTTTTCTTGTGTTTTTTAAGCCTCTAACATTAAGCGTACATATCTTCATAGAGTATTACATGTAAATGTTTATGATTTCTTCCCAAGTTTCCCACCTTTTTCCACACTGGGGGGTGTAAACACTTGTTGCCTTTTCTTTGTTTTCAATGGTGTGTTTGATTTACCATTTACACCGTAACCTTTCTTTTTCACTTTGTCACTTTCATAGGCAACAGTCTGAGTCTTGACACCTTTATCAAATAAAGGGTACACTTTTTCGCTAGCCTTATCAACTGTCTTTACTGTTGGTTTCTCATCATCAGAATCTTCTGCTTTCGCTTCATCATCTTCATCTGGTTCCACTATGTCTCCTGTTGTGGTGTTGTTATCTTGCTGCTGATCTTCTTCATCTTCATCCTCTGCATCTTTCTCCGGTGTGTCCTCATCTTTTTCCTCCTCCTTCTCCTCCTCTGGACAGAAGCGTGCAATGTGACCAATAGCCAGAAAACGCATACTTAGAGTTTAAATGTTTTAGTCCACAGTCAAGTGT
Organism: Owenia fusiformis; assembly: GCA_903813345.2. Lineage (NCBI taxonomy): Eukaryota > Metazoa > Annelida > Polychaeta > Sabellida > Oweniidae > Owenia > Owenia fusiformis. The sequence continues at coordinate 30,614,650 of CAIIXF020000010.1, read as the reverse complement.
AATGAATTTTCTGAGATTCGGAATTTATTCATCACATGTATCACCCAGTTGCGTACTTTGATTCAAAAGAGAATGCCACCAAAACATCCATCGAGATTGCTCGTCTGGCAGGTGTTTTGGTGATGCAGCAACATCGTTTTGAGAAAGTGAGAAGATATATTCACCTTCTTCCTCATATAGATGTCGCTGCCACAGCTCTCTACCAGCAGACGAACAGTGAACTTCAGGGTCAAATACAGCGCATGATGCGGTCTATCCAATTCAAAAATGTTACTAAAGGGGGGATTCGGAACGATTGATTCCATCCAGTGGCAGCAGAATTCACAACATTGATGACAATCACTCCCGTAGGAGGGAATCATTACAGATGTATATGCCCCTACGCGCTTTCGTTCAAAACAAAATGTCAAATCAATGTCAGTGGTACAAAGCTTAGTGCCGAGTCTAAGCCAAACGCTCGGGCTGTGGAGAGATCTATGTATACTTATAGCCCCATCTTCATATTCGGCTGGATACCTATGGTCTTTCTCACCTATAAATTTAAGATTATTCAGTTTTTTCAGGGACCATTTCACAGCCGTTTTAAGTTGCTGAGATACAAAAAGGGTATTGAGCCTTCGTTTTGATGAACCATTCAATGCTTTGGTTGTTGGCAGATACAGATCTTTCAGAAGTTTTGAGCTAACATTTACATAGCCACAGGCCCGTAGCCAGGGGGGGGTTCGCAGGGTTCGGGCGAACCCCCCCCCCCCCCCTGGCCAAAAATTCTTTCAAAATCATGTAGTTTTTCACCATTTTGAGCACTTTGCTAGTGATTTTAGTCATATTTGGGCCAAAATTGTCAAATGTGAACCCCCCCTGGAAATTTTTGAAAACTGAACCCCCCCCCCCCCCCCCCATTGGCAAATCCTGGCTACGGGCCTGTAGCCATATCCCTTCTCTTTTAGATTGCACTTTGAACTGACATCTACGACTTCTACACCCGGGTGCTGAGATAATTCCAAGATCATCCCGTAATCGTACTCATCAGGTCGTACAATTTTAGTTTTGTCGTAGTAACTTCCGTGTGGAACAACGGTACTCTTGAATGCTGGGTTAAACTTTCCGTTGTTTTCATTTATGATTCTGACTATTTCTTCTATGTGACGAGTGTGTTCTTCTAATTGTTTCTGTTGATATATGTTGCTTATGTTCACCTTTTTAGCAGTAAGTTGTACAATTTCATCTAGGCGTTTCATGTGTTGAAAGGGCAGTTTGGGTATTCTAGAATAACTGGATCCCATTTTGTCATGTTTCCACACTACGATGTGCTAGTTAATATTCTTGATGTATTTTAAGTTATATCGTTGTATAAATAAGTAATCAAACCCTTGAGATAGCTATATTTTTTATTTATTACCATTGTACACCTGAGTCATCAATTCGTATTTTTATCTCGACTGAGGTTGCTAATAACTTTTGCGATCAAATGTCGTCACCATAACACTACCGAGCATATCAAAGTTTGACTGAAACTGATATATTATAACCGAACAAAAGGTTGTCAAAAATGTCCATCCTGTTACGAAAGGGACCATTCGAGTAGGACGGACGAGGAGCCTGGGACAAGAAGACAGTTTGAAGTAGACATACTGAAAAAGTAGATTTACAGCTCTTCAAATTCGAGATTGCGTTATAAGTGTTTACCAAAAACAAAGTTTGCATGCTTGTGAGGATGAGATAACCGAATGGTTCAAAGTTGAAGCGGAGGTGTTGCAAGTAACAATTGATAATCTATTAATCTGTCAAATTATTTTCCATATATTTCATTGTTGCAAATATGAGATACGCTCTTGGAATAAGTTATAAAGTAGGGTAATTATTAATTCTATCAACTTATCAATGAACAACTGCACAAATCAATATAAAAAACAATAACTTTCAAAAGTTCAATATAAAATTAACACTTTCGATGTTCTTCCTCTGTCCTAGTAATTCCCAATATCCACTTCCACTATCCAAGTCTCTTTGTAAGCTGAATCTGGCGATGCATTTTTAAAATGGTGTATGTGACAACTGCCCCACCCCCTTTTTCTAGGTTTTCCCCTTGAACCGTTTGTGATCATCACATTGTACCGATGCGCGTTGTACCGAAATCCATGCGCGTTGTACCGAAAACCATTACTGTACACCGACAGTCCGACACCATGATTTTGTGATGTCAAAAGGCTTGTAATGGAAGATGTATGATAAGAGTAGAAGACTGATAAGTATTATTGAAAGTCATGCACATTTCATCAGGAAGACCAGGCAATAGCAACAGAATACAAGTTGTATATACAGTGATCGCCTATTATTACAAGTGCGTGATTACAAGATTCGCAAAATTCTAAATGTCGGAGGAAAGGTACTAGGTAGTATGCTTGTTTCTCTTTTCTTTACCACTGTAATATTGTTTTACCTATAAATGGCCGTATGCCATATGCTCTATAAGAGACCCAGGAATCATTTGGCAAATCGGTATAATGAGCGGACCACAACCGTTGCATCGTGTTCAGGGGCGGATCTGGGAACCAACAAGGGGGGGGGCCCAAACTTCTTGTCTGAGAAAAAAACGTCCGCGCTTTTTGGGGCCTTAGGGCCTTTTTTGGCTCAATTTTTTTTGGGGGCACAATTTTTTTTTCTGGGCCCACCCAAGGGGGGGGCGGGCCCCTGCCCCCCCCCCCCCCCAGATCCGCAAGTGGTGTTTGCACAGTTGAAAACGTTATTACTAGAGATAGTAAACTCCCTCGATAAGTTCGGAATCGGAAGTCCATTTTGGAATATTCATTATTAAATGTAAACGAGTATCAAAATCATAAAATGCTTTGATCTGCTATCCAATAAAAAGGCTCCGATTGACAGACCTATGGAGGGAAGTAATGTGTATCTGCATTTTAATTTAAAATTGATTCACGACTCAATTCATGGACTTTTGAGCTAAACTATGGCTGTATCCCCTCAAAAATACACTATTTAGTGCCTCGGAAGGTCCTTGTTTTACATCTTGGTTTCAACAAATATAAAAGAGAATAATATCTTTACAAAGTAAATGTGAGGATTTATTGAATTGGGAATAGAAATCCGCTTTTTCCAATTACAAGAAAATATTTCTTATGTGGATAAACATATATTTAGGCATACAGTACGTTGGACACTCAGCTTGACTTGGGCTAACTCATTTAATATCTATGATATCTCGGCTTATAAGGTTAATCATATTATTAAAGAGGCGTAAATTCATCTAGGCTCATGCACAGCAGCCTAAAAATATATTGAGTAAAATTGATGTTTTTCTGAGTAATACATGTGAAATGCATATTAATTTTTGTTGGCCTAATACAGAGAAAGTGAAAGTAGGCCAACAGCAGCTGAAACCGGAAGCACGTGACACATCAAAGCGAAGCCGGTAGCAGCCATATTGTTTTTGAAGCGTGGGTATATTTGAGAAATAATTTCACCAAATTGGATTATTTACAGCTAAACATAACCTGTAAGGATGGCTAGTAAGGTGCGGAAGACGACGACCACAACGATTACCAGCCAGAAAGCCAGTTCCTCCGGTATATCGTCCCCACAAGCACAATCAACGCCAAGTAGTGCAGCTCGGGGTGCTCGATCTCCTTCTCCGAACCGAATAAGTAGGTTACAAGAAAAGGCTGAGCTTTCTGGGCTCAATGATCGTCTAGCGAATTACATAGACCGTGTACGGGCTCTTGAACAGGAAAATAGTCGTCTGCTGGTGACGATCCGCAGTTCCGAAGAAACCAGAGTCAGTGAGCAGAGCAATATCAAAGAAATTTACGAGAAAGAAATCAAAGATGCCCGGTTACTCTTGGACCAAACTGCCAAGGATAAGGCGAAACTTCAGATCGAAGCTGGAAAATACAAAACAGAATGTGAAGACTGGATGGTCAAGTATGTATTTTCATGTCAATATATGTTTTTCATTTGTTTTGTTTGTTTGTTCTTCCTTTGTTTTTGTGGTTTGCTTTGTTTGTTACAATGGGTGTGGTTTATTCTGTGTGTTCTGGTTTAGAATCTATTCTGTGTATGTTATCACTGAGTTTGATATTGTACGAACTGGTTAGTGCTAATGTATGCATATTCTGTGACGAACATGACTTCTATCAGAGGTCATGAAAGTTCACCTAGTTTGGAAAAATATGAATATTTTCTGGAACGATTTAAACTTTTACATGTACATGCAAAGAACTTTGCTACAGTAGTCCATTTGAAGTCAATTCAATTTGAAAAAGTGTCAGAAATCACTATGCTATCAGGCAACCCCTCTGATTTCAAGATATCAATGTTATCATGTCAACAACGTTATCAAATAAGTGTCCCAGTAGTTTATATAATCAGTGTTAATGACTCCACAATCATATAATCTATATAAAGTGTGCCCTAAATAAGCTTATATTTAAATATGGCCACTGTGTTACATAATCACTTTAGCCTAAACATAAACAGCTGTTGTTTGCCCCAGGTTCAAAATCTGATCAGGGTTGTCAATAAAGTTAGAAACAGATTTCAATGTTCAGAGATTTCTTCAGTGGCAGGCACTGGGAGATTTTCTGGAGTAATGTCACTGTTTCCTGATTAGATAATGATTTTTACCAGTTTTGCCCATCCATGATGCCAACTTTTAAATTATACAGTAGTTTCAATTTCAAATTATATATTAAGGGGAAATCTCACCCATAAGATTGTGTAATTAAGTAATTGAGTATTGATATAAGTCAATTAATTGGTTGTGAGTTATAATGATCTCACATGTACTTGACAGTTTGACTGTTGTATATCCTGGTTCTAATCTGGTATTTGACATATGTTTCATTTTTTACACATTATTCAGTATTTAGACTCCAGATAAAAAGTGTTACCTCCATCTTTTCTTCTCAACAGGGTACGTTAAATCTAAATACATTTCATCATTTTTTAGTTAACAGAGAATCATGTTATCTTATGATTGTTCTTAGGCTCATATTATTCATTGTTGCGTCTTCTAAAATCAGCAAAGTTCATTTTCAGAAAATCTTCGATTTTTAAACGTGTTTATTTAATATTTATAATAGTGGATAAATAAATACTAGATGCTATTGTTACTGCAATTACTTCACTGGAAAGATAGGTTCCAAACGCCTTTTTCAAGATACTGTTAAACCTGTATTGAGCAAACACCTTTATAGTTGCAACAAGTGACTTTATTTATTATTACATGTTGTGTCTAAATTTCATTCATAGATATTGCCTACATATAGTTTTGTCATCTATTTACTATCATTAAGAATTACATTATGAACTTTGGTGTAATTAGGATAAGTATAGACAAAAGATGATTATATTTCAAGGTTCATGAACATTTTTCTCCTCTTCAGGAAATGTTCATTTTGACAGGTTTTACTGAACTGTCATTTCACAAAGGACTGTATATTATCATTTATTAAAAAAACTAAATCAACTAGAGAGTAAATATTAACTCGCACTATACCACATTGTAATTAATTTACATATTCGGCTTTTCAAAATTACCGTTACTTTCAAAACCTCATACAGTAGTTATTTATTGCTTTTCGACTGGTTTATTCTTATTTTTTTATGACTGTAAATAGCATAACTATGTTTATTGGATGTTGACACATTAAACGCGAGGTCAAGACATTTGTCTTATATTCAAAACTATATTGTACTAGATAAAAATTCTGGTTTAAAATAACTTTGGTATAATTGGTCGGTCCTTAGGAAATGTTAACAAATACGTCGTGTCTTAGCTTGTCAAAAAGAGTACATGAATCTACACTCCATTTCAAAAGATTTTTTAAACATTTTGCACCATGTTTTTAAGCCTGTTTGTGTTTGGCAGTTTTAATAAACTCATTAAAAGCTGGGATATCAGAGACTGTATTCTATTTGAATTAAAGTTGTTCTTCCAGTAAAAAAATACATGTACAGAAATATTCTAGATTTTCTTACACTGGGTTCGGTCCAGGGGTTTCATGAGCAGCAGGTAATGTGCAATTTTAACCTGTTTTCACAAAATTGCCTGTTGTTTTTAGGGGCTTTTCAACTTTTCCATGTTAAATTTTTGATTTCCATTAATATTGCCTATTGTTTTCATCTAATTAGCCTGTTGTAAGAAACACTTGTGAAACCCTTGGGTTAATATTATTCATATTTTAATATTGTTTTGATAAAGTGTGTCATATAGGGTCACAGTACTTACAAGCAACAACACCATTTAGGGGTCAATTCTCAAAAGTGATGCACTGAATTTTATATGTACCTGTAAAGATGTCCTGTATTTTATTTTGCCGGCCTTCTAGAGCTAGACACATGATGGTACTCTAGTTAATGGAATATATTTTGTAAATGCAAATTTTTGAAAGAGGCGGAAAGTTAAAATGATTCCCTTAGTTTTCAGTTAATGAAATGGCCTGCTACCACCCACTGAACAAAGTACTCCATGGAGGGATCAGTGTAAAGCATATGACACTGTGCCTTATTGGTATATGTATTTTAATGTTAAGTACTACATGTTCTTAGCTGCCTTTTTAAAAAGTAACAATGAGAAAGTCCATTATCCCATTCAAGCAGTAATTGATTGAGAAGGGGGTAGGGGGTATGTCATATAACCAGGTGATGTGACTTAAACATGTGTGGTCATTAATCAGTGAAGAAGGGGGGGGGGTAGATTGGATTGTTGGCTTTAATTTCATACATAGTTCAATCAAACTGTGATTTTATGACAAGGTCTTCCAATGTTTTTATTTTAAATGTGGTTTAAGAGTCACATATTTGTGTTGGTGTGATGTATAGTTGGAATGTTATAGGAAAATGACTGCAAAAGCAACATGTCTTTGGAGGAATTGTTTTTTGTCATCAAAATATCAACATTTTTCATCTTGTGAGTCTGTGAATAGGGCCCCTTTCTAATTCTCTTCAATGATTCTTTGCTTCCGACTCCAGGTACAGTAAAGCCTGTTTTATCTTAACACCACTTCCATTTTTCAAAATATATGATTTACTGCTTATCTCTATCTGGTTTGTACTCTCCTCCTAAAAAACTATTAGGTTATCTTCCATATACGGGAAAACATTTGTAGAACATGCATTAATAGATATCTTATCAAGTACAGTACTAGGTATTAAGTCCTGCATTAATTTTAAAAAGATGAGACAATTTCAGGATTCCCACCAGAGAATTTTGATAAATTTGCATTCCATTGTTCAAAGTAATATGCCTTCAGAGTATCCCAAGAGTATTTCATCAGTTTTTGTCCAAACAGTGATGATAATCTGCTAATTATGTCATAAAAGGACTTCTTAATGACAGGTGACATTTTTTCTTTGGTTTTTTTGAAGCTTTGTATTGTTAATTTCGTATTTTTAGTGATGATGAAATATTTTTTGAATGCAGGCTCGGGTGTTATATGTTTTTATTTGCTGCTTTATATTGTCAGAAGATTAGACACAAGGTTCACCAGTCTCTATTCAATCTGGTGAGAACACTGTCTTTGTCTTGGGGATATTGCATTTATAAATTGAAATTCTTTTAATTTAATTATAGTCTTCTTGAAACTACTTTTGTTCAATGTTCAGTGAAACACCTGTCAACTATGACTCATAATTTTGAATCCCTGTATTCCCTCACATTCCCTCTTAGAATTGAAGTTGTGTGGGTGTTTAATTATCAGCACCCTTTTCAAAAGTCTGGCCCTCTTTAGTCAACCAATGAACTTGCTTAGCCAATCAGAACATATAGCTCCTCAAATACACTTCTTTGGCTTGTTGAAAGTTTTGTCAATGAAGTCTGTAATGACTAAAAAAAATATATCCAAAAAAAGATATTAGCATGCATGCCTGAGGGATAATCTGACTGATTCAATGCTTAAAGTATAAAGTGATCTGTCCTAGTTAGAGGGAGTAAGGTATACTGTGGCAAATAGTCTCAGAGTAGTTATAAAAACAGAATTTATGAGACTGGGATTTGTATCCAAAATTATGCTTATTTTGATTTGTCTTGAATTAAGTACGTGTCATTCTACCCTAAATCTCAGAGACTAGTAGATGAAGCTCTCTTTCAAGCTATTAAAAAGGGTAGTGTCATTCTGACCTCTGTCTGACTTGAACTGTAATTAAATGCAAATCTTCAGTCTTCATTGTAGAGATGCTTTGTTTTGGTTGAACATAAAAGTAGCAATTTACAAGGATACTCTCATAATCTCTGCAGTTGACCACCATAGTCAGGTGTGTAATATTGTATTGATTATCTCAAGAGAAGAACCACTAATCACATGGATGAACTTGTTTAGTTGCTATAGTAACAGCAAACCTGGTCTATGAATCAGTGTGTTTCTATGGTTATTGCAAGCAACCATGGAAACCAATCCAGTCAGTTCACTTAACATGATGCATTGTTATTGATAAACAAAGATTTGTTATCAGAGTTTGATTATAGGGGGGGGGGGTAAATTAAGGAAACGAATAGAACATGAAATTCTAACCACTTTCTAGATTACATCTAACATACCATATAGATGCTAGGTGGAAGGAACAATTGTTGAAGAACAGTGAATACATCCTAAAAAGAAGAAACGAATTCAAATGTAAACACCTGAATGTATCAACACTTTGAAATATAAACACTACAGTTAGAGAATAATGCATGTTCTTAATAACTGGTTACACTGTATGTATATTGAGTGGATGTAGTAACTTTCATATTACTGTGATAAGCAAGTGAAATTGTAGTAAAACCCAGGGCATTTTAAGGTCATGATTCCCATGCTCAAAATAACAATCAAGGTCATGTTATTCCACTTGGATCTCTCTCATATCTATAGAATATGAAATTTATCTAATTTCCCTCACTTTAAACGACACATTTCCTGAGTTTTTCTGCCAAATCTGATGTTTTCAGTTTTATTTTCAATCAAAATCACAGCCTCTTTGTTGGTACTTTGTTTTAAGTGCTGGTCATAAAGGGAAGTGTGTGTTTGATATGATTTGATAAGATGTGATAGCCATTCACCAATATTGATATCTCACAAGTTAAGGTCTGTACTAAATGGTTTATCAGAAGTGATTTATTGTTTATTTTAGATGTAGGGTGTCAACAAGGTTATAACAGTTATTGTAGTTGTATAGTGTACTTCAACTGATAGAAATTCAACAGAACTATGGGCCATATGTTCGTTCAAGTTAGGCCACTGTTTTTAATTAAGTGTTTTGTGGTCTCTTGTACTCATTATAGAACTCAATATTTTAAAGTGTACTTCAACTTATTGCAGTTATTGCAAAGAACTCTAGGCAATATGTTGGTCTTGTTGATTTTAGACCAGTGTTTTAAGTGTTAAGCATCTCTGATGCTCACTATCTATACTGACTGATACTGATCAGTGGTCAATATAGTATTTATTTGAAAGAATGTTCATTGAATGAATGAAATTGATTTTCCTTTTGTTTATTTTGATTGATTGATTGAATGGTGGCATTGTTTAATTGCCATATTATTCTTTTACTAATCCCTGACTTGATTAATTAATTAAAACCTGTAGTTTGATCTGTGTTGATTTAAGTGAATATTATATGAGAAAGCCATGATATGATACCTTTAAAAGTTTAATCAGTCAATTCTCATAGTAAATTTAAGTATCTTAACCATGTTCATTTGAGCAACATTAAGAATTTGAAAAATACTTTTGAAAAATTAAATTGAGAATTGAGTTGAGAATTTCAAGAATTATTTAAAAGTCGCCAAATTTTGGCTCTTGAGACATTGAAGCAGATTGAGAATTTTATACCAGTTGTTATCTGTAGTTAGCAAGTTGCTTATACTAAAGTGAATGAATTGTACATCTGTTTTGCAGATACCACAAGGCAAAGAAAGATCTGGAAAATGCAGAAAGGAGGAATTTGGTTCTGGAAACAGAGAATGGCGATCTTAAGGCAAAACTTGCTGATGCCTTGAAACAGAGGAAGCATTGGGAGACAGAATATAATGTAAGTATTATAGTTATGATTATTCACTATGGGATCCACAGCATGTACTATCTGTTGAATGGGATCCACAGTCTGTACTATCTGTTGAATGGGATCCACAGTCTGTACTATCTGTTGAATGGGATCCACAGTCTGTAATATCTGTTGAATGGGATCCACAGTCTGTACTATCTGTTGAATGGGATCCACAGTCTGTACTATCTGTTGAATGGGATCCACAGTCTGTAATATCTGTTGAATGGGATCCACAGTCTGTACTATCTGTTGAATGGGATCCACAGTCTGTAATATCTGTTGAATGGGATCCTCAGTCTGTAATATATGTTTAATGGGGTCCACAGTCTGTGCTATCCGTTCAATGGGATCCACAGCCTGTGCTTCTGTTGAATGGGATCCACAGCCTGTGCTATCTGTTGAATGGGATCCACAGCTTGTAGTATCTGTTGAATGGGATCCACAGCCTGTGCTATCTGTTGAATGGGATCCACAGCTTGTAGTATCTGTTAAATGGGATCCACAACCTGTACTATCTGTTGAATGGGATCCACAGTCTTTGCTATCTGTTGAATGGGGTCCACAGCAGTCTGTACTATCTGTTGAATGGGATCCACAGTCTGTACTATCTGTTGAATGGGATCCACAGTCTGTACTATCTGTTGAATGGGATCCACAGTCTGTATTATCTGTTGAAGTACAGAATATTGTGAAATTATGAACTTTTTATAATAAAAAAGACTTGATATTTGTTATGTACATAAAGCACAAATGTAGAATCTTCAAACAACTGACCATTTGGCCATTTTAATTTCAAGTCACTTTGCATTCAGAAGTTTGAAACTGATCACAATTCAATATTATATATATATCTTTTATTGACTCTTTAGATGTCATATCAATGACATATTAGTCACTAAGGTAGGGCAGTTCTTCCCATTGTCGAGTTGAAGAACTGGTATCTTTATCCTGGCTAGAACCATAGACAATTCTAGCCAGCGCCAGCCTTTTATCGAGTTAGCAGCACTCTAGTAATCGCCGGTACAGGTCAGCAGTCATAGGTCAAAGACAAATCACAAGAAGTGCATACATAACCAACAATTGAATAATCAATGTTTATTGGTCACTGACTTGCAAACACAATACTGTCTTATTTACAATGCTGTATTAACTTATCTATATGAGATGATTCCAAATATTATCACACAAATAGTTGATCATCTTGTGTGTTTACTTTATTTGGCAAGATTGGCTGAATTGCATTTGATTGCCTGTAAATAAAAACTCACATACAATATGACATTTGATATGGAAAATACAAAAGAGAGAAATTAGCTAGGAATATTGTACAATGTCTAAGAGAATATACTTAAAATTACATAGAAATGCAAGGATATTGTGTGTTTCATTCAAGTTATAAAGAAATCTATGAATGGAGTATAGCTGAAAGTTCATTATGAAAATGGGTCTCGGAAGAGCATAGTACGTATGTGAATGTTTCTGAACTTAAGTCATTTTGGGATAAGTCAGTGACATATGTAATGAAATGTCAAAATAAATTGAATGCAGAAAAGGACAAAGTGACTGAAAAAAATACATTTAGTCAAAATGTGGAAGTTCATTGTTGCTGGTTTATCAGAGGTAAGACTGTATTCTGGTAGCTAATTTTCAATTTTCTGGTTTGTCTTGAATCCCTCTTTATGGATAGTACAAGCTGTGGATCCGTATTTTCAGCCATTTTGATATTATTCACTATATTTTTGTCTTTGCATTCATATGATGTAAAGTATTGTTTGTACAGAAATGGTTTGGACAAGAATATGATATAAATATTCTAATCTGTTCCAAAAGGGTAAAAGTTGTTTAAAATGCTATACTTTCAGAAGTGATAGCTCTGAACAGCTGGGATTAAAAAAAATGTTTTGAGAAAATCAAAACTCAATCTATTTTGTTTCACTTAAATAGACTATAACGTATTTGCATTCTTAAGTTCAGAATCTGTAATGTCCTTATCCCTGGATTTAAAAAACAAAGTGGCACTGTCCGGAGACCAGAACAACTTTTAATTCAATATTGTATAATTTCAGAGCATGAAGGGATTAATAAATGGCCTTGAAAAACAACTTGCAACAGCTAAGAAACAGCTAGAGGAGGAGACTTTGTTAAGGGTTGACCTTGAAAATAGGTACCAGTCTCTGAAGGAAGAGCTCAACTTCAACTCCAGAGTACACGCACAGGTTAGTCCAGTAGTTCATTTATGGGGAGATTTTTATCAAACCATCGGTGGAATATAGTCGTCATACTGGTCGTGATCGTCCCGCTTTTTGTCATCGCCATTTAAGGAAAACCACTCATTGGATTTCCTTCAAATTTACACAAATGATAGAGGATATCAAGTACAAGAGCTGATTAACTTTTGGGCGGCCATCTTGTTTTCTGGCAGCCATTTTGAAGATTTTTCGAAAAATCTTGTCATCACCATTTCAGAAAATCCGCTCATCGGATTTCCTTCAAATTTACACACATGATAGAGGATATCAAGTACTAGAGCTGATTAACTTTTGGGTGGCCATCTTGTTTTTTGGTGGCCATTTTGAAGGTTTTTATCGCACTTTGAAAAAGTGCTATATTGTTGTCGTCTTCAAATTTACACAAATGATAGAGGATATCAAGTACTAGAGCTGATTAACTTTTGGGCGGCCATCTTGTTTTCTTGTTCTTGAAATTTGTAAACATAATAGGAGAACAGTTTTCCTGGTTCATAGTGTCTGCCTATTTGATGGTGTGATCTCGTTCACGTCCTGTGCCTTGTTCATAAAGTGATCAGATTTGAAGTAATTTTGCAGACAGAAATCATATGTAAATGTTGGATTTATATATTTAACTGGAAAGTGAACTTAGGAAAGATTGTGTTCAATTTTGATGTTTGAAAGAGTTAAGATATTGCTTGATTTCTTTTGAATTTATTCCGGGAATGTTTCAAAACCATGTTGTCACTTTTAGACACCTTTTCTGAACTGAAACTGCAATTACAATTTATATTGTCAGAAGTTATTGTAATTCACTCCAAAGGGGAAAATACTAAAAGTTGTAAATGTGATAGAATAATGTGACACTAAATGTATGTAATATTACTGCTGAAAAAAAAAATAAAAAATAAAAAAAATATATATATATATTTCACAGGAGTTGAATGAGACTAGAACTCGTTTAGAGACATCTATAGAGGAAGTAGATGGTTCTGTTAACAGACAGTATGAGAACAAACTTCAAGATGCTCTTCGGGAAATGCGCGCAGCTCACGAGATCCAGATGCGAATCTACAGAGAAGAGACTGAAACTCTGTATGAGGCAAAGGTATGTATGAGACAAAGTCTTTTGGATTTTCTCTAAATATGGTTCACTCATTCAGGAAGAATCAATCTCTCATATCTCTCAAATTTATTTAAGGTTTTGGTCTAAACAGAATTTTTAGCAGGCAAAACTAATGGATATTGTCGTTTTAACATGGAAAAAGTTCCACAAAATTCCTTCAAAATTTCCTCAAAACTATAGAATTGGCAATTTTAGTAAAAAAAGGCCCAAAGAAAATCACATATTGACTGTTGTTTTTGGATTCGACCCTACCTCGAACTATAAATTTTTCTTTGTTCTATAGATGCAAGACCTACAGAACATGGCAGACAGAAATGGCCAACAAGCCACCAACACTCGAGATGAATTGCGAACCACCCAGAAGAAGATTTCAGAGTTGAACTCGCAAATCTCTCAACTGAGCTCTCTCGTAAGTTTTTTTTATGTAAAACTTGACTAATTATTTGTTACTTTTTATGTTATCCCTGTTTCACTTGATCTTTGTAATACCGAAAGTCTGCAACCAAGGGTTAGACTCAATCAGGGATGTCAAAACTCCCAAGAAAAATTTATATATTAGCCTATTCCATTGTACTATACCATTCAAAACATTATAATTCAATTTTGCTAGATTAAAATTGATGTCTGTAATATTAGTGAATAAGTGGAGGTGTAATTGTTGTTCTTAATTATAAAAGCTTACATTGTTTTTTAAAAATAAATCATAAAAAATGTACATAAATTTACAGAATACTCAACTTGAGGCGCGTGTACGTGACCTTGAGTCACAGCTTTCCAGTGAGCGTCTCACGCACGAGGCTGCACTTGATTCACGTGATCAAGAAATCAGAGCGCTCAGGACGCAGCTTGAAGAGCAATTTATTGAATACCAAGATCTGATGGACATTAAGATTGCCCTCGATCTTGAGATTGCTGCATACAGGAAGATGATTGAGGGGGAGGAAACAAGGTAAATGGAATAGCCTACATAATGTTTAACGACTGTAAGTTAAAATGATGGTGATAAATGGAATAGCCTAACTTTGGTAAAATGGTGTTGCAAATAGGTTTGAAGTTCTGATTTTTTCATATCAAATAAAAATGTACTTCAGTTTATTTAGTTGGTGATTTTAAGATCTCCAATTTATTTGAAGATGAGAATTGAATCAGGGAAATGGTTAGTGCTTGAAAGTTAGTGTTGCCTTAATCATCTTACTAACCAAATAACTGAACCCTTGTTCAAATAATGTTAATGCTTCATTTAAGATTGAACATCTCTTCTGCATCAGAGGCGACACCTGGTGGCACTCCACAACAGAGACGTACCCCTGTCAGATCTGGCAAACGTAAGCTGTTTCCCTTATGTCATAGCTGTTTTGTTAATCAAATATTCAGTTATAAATTATCATATGTTTTCAAAAGATGCACAATACAAACTACTGTTTATTATTTATTGCACACACTTTTCATGTAATTTTTTCACATTTTTTTATGTTTTTATTTTACAATGAATTCATTAGAGGATGTGTCCAGGTATATGCCCTTTTGGTCCCTCAGTCAAATGTATGTGAAATATGGTTTTTATTACTGTCCTATTTATATTTGATAAGTATATTTACTTTTTCATGAGTTTTGATGCATTAATTAATTCTGAGAGTCAGAATAAGTATCTAACAAACAAAAAATAGTCATTATCATAGAAAAAAACACCAATGGCAACATGTATGACATACAAAGAAGAAATAACTTAAGACCCATGAAGAATAATTAAAAAGGAATCATATTTTTGAAATCTATTTAAGGATTAAAATTTTTTTCAAATTTTTGAATTTCCCGCCAGTTTAATTTGAAGTGGGAAAAACAAGATGGCTGCCATTTGATGTAAGAAATATTAGAAAAAAAGTTGCTTCACTTTTAGTTTTCACAATGAGCACAGTTTTCTGGTTTAGGTTTTTTGACTGATTCTGACTCTTCATCACCAGGGTCATGTATAGAGATTATAAAATTGAAACCAAAATGTTGTGCTCAGCATGAATTTGACTGAAATATGTGTAACTTCACCAACACAGTTGAAGTCTCAATACTGGATGCTCAGTAACTTTGAGTGACTATAATTCCAAAAAAACATTCCTATAAAAACAAAAAATGTCAAAACCATGCTGGATTTTGAAAATTTTTTGAACCAAGATAACAGAGTTCTCTTTAGACCTCCAGTCAGTTTAACTAGTTCCACAAATCATTTACATGACTGGGAACACAGTGGAAATGGTCAGAATGACCATAAACATGATGAAATATCCTATTCAGCCTTCTGAAAATGCGACTGAAAAATAGCTAAGAGTAGGTGCTCAGGAAAGGTCACTGAACAGAATCTTTTGACTTTTTGAGAAAATGTGCCTAATATATTGCTCTAAATGATACAATTTAAAAAAAATTCATATCATTCTTAGAAAAAGAAAAAAATGAAAAACTGAATTTAAAATCGATCTATTTTCCTTTTAACTACAGCCATTATTGTTTAAGAAGATTTTTTAAAATTTCAAAGATTGTATCATTTAGAGCAATATGTTAGACACCTTTTCTGAAAAAATCAAAAGATTCTGTTCGTTGACCTTTCCTGAGCATGTACTTTTAGCTATTTTTCAGTCACATTTTCTGAGGGCTGAAAAGGTTATTTCATGCATCATGTTTATGGTCATTCTGACCATTTTCATTGTGTTCCCGGTCATGTAAATGATATGTGGAACTAGTTAAACTGACTGGGGGTCCAAACAGAACTCTGTTATCTTGGTTCAAAAATTTTTCAAAATCCAGCATGGTTTTGATATTTTTTGTTTTATCATTTCCTGTTAACTTCCATAGCACCTTAAGATATTGAAGTTTAATAATATGTGTGATTGAGTTGGTTTTTCAGACATTACAATTTTACATATTTTCTAAGTCGATACCCAGACTCATTCCCAGACTCATCCTTTATTTAGGCAATTTTAAAATGGCACATTGGCATTACTGTAATATTTTAATAGGTTTATTACAAAACTTTTATGTAATGTAATTCTTTTGCATATTGTTGCGATTAAAGAAATTTTGAAATGAGATTGAATATAAAAAAAATTCGTACACTACTGTAGGTAAGAGAATGGCCTATGACAGCAGTGCCATAAGGGAGCTCACCCAGACAACATCACAGACTGGTTACGAAAAGTCATCGAACGCAACAGCTGAAATTTCTGTGGATGAAGTTGATGAGAGCGGCAGATTTGTTCGTCTCAAAAACAACTCTGCTTCAAAGGTATGACCCCGGCGTGTAAAAATATTGTGCATAAGCAGAGGTTTCCTTGGCAACAAACAACATAAGTTAAAGCGAGAAGCAGAATTTAAAATTGATAAGGAGGCTGCTGTAAAATTGCCCAAAAACACGATTTTGGTAGAACTAATGAAATTTAAAAATTTTAAAAGTTTTGATGAAGCCCCTGCCATGCATTTATGTTTGATAAGTAAATATTACAATAAAAATCTTTAAAATAATATAACAGTAAGACAAGACTTTTTTTAGTTAAGAATTTCGCAATACATTAATGTTCTTTTTAATATTATTCTTTTTCAACTAATTTTGTTTAAAAGTTAAGAGCATGTTTTAGGGGACCAAGAAAATAATGCAATTTTCAAAAAGTACATGCCATTATATTAACCTGCACTTTTCTAACACCTTAAAAGATTGTCCCCTCAAAGCTGACAATCAAAAGACAGGTTTGAAGTTCTACCGCTCTAGTGATCCATCATTGTAATGTTAATATAAATGCACAAATGCCAAGCACAGCGGAGCCTAAAATGCTACGTTTGATATCAATATTATACTGTCTATGACTTCCACTCAGGATATACCTCTATCTGGACACAAATTGGTGCATAAAGCTGGCGACAAGGAGACAGATTTCAAGTTCCATCGCTCTAGTACTCTCAAGGCTGGACAGACCGTTACTGTATGGAGCGCAGATAGTGACGCAACCCATAGTCCTCCCACAGATCTTGTAATGAAAGGACAATCCTGGGTCCTTGGCGATAACATGAAGACATCCCTTCTTAATAAGGCAGAGGAGGTAAGTACCCATGATGCATCTGTAAGTTAATCATGTTAATATGGTTGATATTTATTGTTTTTTAGTTAATTTTTTCTGCATTATACCTGTAAAAGTGTGATGTATTATTTATGACAATATTAACAAATTTCAAATTCAGTAAAAATATTATATCCTGAAAAATTAGATATATATATATACCGTATTCTCTGTAATTAGCGCCCAGGGCGTTTAGAAAATTGAAAATACATTATTTAGACCATTCTAATAAGCGCCCATGTATGAAAGAAATCAGAAATCCCGAGGAATTTCATGTATGGCAATTTTTCTTGACAAGAATGCATTTTCTTCAACATATTTTTATAATAATATGACAAGTGCTGTTATTGGAGAGAATACGGTAAAGATCGCTTAGACAATATTGACAGTGGTTGAAGACCCGTCTATGTCTAATTTATTTCCGGCACGCCCACTTTGTCATTATCGCCGATTACCTTCAATATTTCCACTAGAGACTGCTGGATATCGATCTAAAGTTATACATTATTTCTAATTTGATGAGAGATCATCATTATTCGTGCAAAAGTCGTGTAAAAGTCGAGAAACATTAAAAAGAAACCAGAAAGTTCACGACCTTGACATGCGGAGAACATCTGCGCAGTAGCTTTTGAAATTTCTGAATGCCGATAAAGAACAATTCCTTCATTCATTATGGACTATTTGGAGACAATATTAGCATGGTATGGGGTGGGAAGCACCCATCGATAGATATGTATCGAGAGGATGCATAGAATTACAAAACGCGTCGTGTTTACAGCAGTTTTAGGGTAAGTACTCTATTATCGCCCGCTCCTGGATTTTGAGAAATATTTTTTTCCTGATATATTCTTCAATTCTTGTTGATTCCTCGATGTTTCTTGAACTTTGTGAAGCGGGGTGGGCGCTTATTAGAGAGTGGGCGGTAATTACAGAGAATACGGTTCATGTAGTTTGGTAATTGTAGAAATATGTATTCTATATGAATTACTAACTTTAGTCAATTTATATTTTCAGGAGATTGCTTCCATGGAGCTGAACAAATCCATACTGAGGACATCGCAATTCTCACGCTCAGGCTTCTCCGACTCCACAGACGGCACTCTGGATGAGGTGGGAGATGAAGACATTTTTCATCAACAGGTGGCACCACTTGTAGCCACTTTATATAGTTTTGTCATAGCAACAATGAAAATTTAGATTTTTTTATTTATGACAGACTTTAAACTTTTTAAGAGATACGAGGGGTGATCCAAAAGTCTTGGACGCCCCGCTCTAACTTTGCTATTTTCTAATATAATTGCACGAAACTTTCAGATAATAAAGATCAACATCTTAACAACTTTGTGTATAAGTTTCGACAGAAAATAATATATTTTAGATTTTTGGTAAAGATTTTTTAACACTGGGTCCCTTCCACCCGGAACGGTATTTAAATATAGCAAATCATGTCACAACTGTTATAATATGGCAAATACTTTAGGTCCGGGTGCACAACCAAACACCAGTCATTATATGAGAAACTTTCCGATTTTCAATCTGAGTGTCATCTGCCATCATCATCTTCACATATTAAGACCTACTTTTCAACATATTTTACACGAATTTGAACACATCTTTCATACCGCTTTACCAATGAATGGAAGCCATTTATGAAACCGCCATTCCTTATGTGATACAAATGCTGCTGGAGTGCCACTCTAAACCTCATCCAATGAGTAAAAAAAAATTTCTTTCAACCCTCCTTTCACCTTCGAGAAAAGGAAGAAAATCACATGGAGCCATATCTAGACTGTATTGAGCATATGGTAGCTGCTAAAGGTCAATAATAGTGAAAACATCTTGTAGTATTCTTTGTTCCACTTTGATTTCTTTCATGTTCTGCATTTCAGCAGCCATTTTGGAGCAAAAATGATACCAGAATGAGGGTTGCTTATCTGATGTCATTTTCTTAGAATTTGACATATATGATCATTGTCATATGTGACATTATAATTAAAACACAATTAATTGCTTGCCTAGTAAGAAGGAAGAAAACTAAAATGGTTTAACATTCACAATTCAAAGAAAGACAGTGGTCAAGACTTGCGAAATAAGTCAAATGGCGGCAACATTTAAGGCTGAAAGTTGTCATGTGTGAATACCGTTCCGGGTGGCAGGGTCCCCATATTAAAAACTGTCTAGAAAACTACATAAAACATATCATTTTTCCATGAAATTAATACACAAAGTAGTTATGTTGTTGGTCCTTATTATTGGAAAGTTTAAAGTAATTTTATCAAAAACCAACAAAATTAGAGCAGGGCGTCCAAGACTTTTGGATCACCCCTCGTATAACTTATTTAGCTGTATTTCTAACACTACATTAACACAATAGTAACTAATATAATGATGTGCTGTACAAATTGTTAAAGTAAGTGCACATATATAATGAAAAAAATTCTGTATTACCATTACCAACTCTCTATAACCTTGTAGTAAGTCCTAACATGAATTTCATTGATTTGAACCATTGTATTTATTGAGATTCTCTTGAGCAGATGTTTTCATCATTGACATTAAAACCATTTTCTCTTTGATTTAATTCAGTTTTATCTGAATTTTTTTCATCGAATTCGTCTTAACCAATGTCATTTTATTGTCATTGAAATTGTCTTGAGCAAATGTTTTCATCATTAAATTAAAAGCATTGTTTCTCTTGTATTTGAAATTTATTAGCAATTATTTTCCTTGAATTAATTTTAACCATTGTTTTCATTGTATTTCCAGGGGGATCCCAACAAAGACAAATGTGTCATTATGTAGTTCCACAATAAACCTATAGATGTCACACACGTCTCGGGTCAGCCATGCCTCATTGACAACATCATAATAACATGTAGGAGAAATATACCATCAGAAAGCTTGTAGGAGAAATATATCAATAGAAAGTAGTGGGAGAATACCATCAGGAAAATTAAATCATATTGGAGTTATAGTATAGTATATCACTTGAAAGCTAGTAGAAGTATATCACCAGAAAGCTTATGGGTGACATTTATTGAAGGATAGTTACTAGGAGGAATATATTACTATAGCTCAAGGAAGATCTACACCACCGGAAAGTTAAAAGAACTAGTGTGTATTGAAAGTGCAATCGTAGAAAGAGAAACTCAATCGGCAAAATAATGATTTCTGGATTTATATTTGTGAATTTGTAGGCTTTAGAGTGATGTGTAAAAAGTTTGGAAAGCATGGAATTTGGGACCAGGCTGAATTGCAGATAACTAGTGCATTATTTATCAGACAAGCTTCAATATTATTATCCAGATTTGTCTCAATAATCATTGAGAAATTCTGGTCTAATATACTACATATTTTCTTATATGCTAGTATAAAAAAGTGTACATTTTTCCATAATCAATTTTACATTTCATTACTACGAGTATAGGTCTGTTGAAAAAAAATTGTGGACAAATTTGAAGACCTGATATTTGGATCGGAGTTTTGAGCTCTAGTTGTAAAGTATCTTTCAGTTTTATGGTTGACTGTTAAAAATTAAACCAAAATTGATCTGAAAAGTCAAGAAGTGTCATATCTTTTGTTTTAAATATTGATGGTTAAAAATTGTGAACAAATTTGAAGACCTGATATTTGGATCTGAGTTTTGAGCTCCAGTTGTAAAGCATCTTTCAGTTTTATGGTTGACTGTTTAAAATTAAACCAAAATTGTCAAAAAAAGTCAAGAAGTGTCATATTTTTTGTTTTAAATATTGATGGTTGAAAAAAATTGTGGACAAATTTGAAGACCTGATATTTGGATCGGAGTTTTGAGCTCCAGTTGTAAAGCATCTTTCAGTTTTATGGTTGACTGTTTAAAATTAGACCAAAATTGTCAAAAAAAGTCAAGAAGTGTCATATTTTTTATTTTAAATATTGATGGTTGTTTCAAACAGAAATATTGGTGAAAATGAAAGCATTAAAAATGGCTTTCATGTGTTTGTCAATTGCCACATTGGTAAACTCATGTTAATAGGAAAATTGAATTTCTGCACATTTTGATAACATATTCAGCTTTAAAAATATCTTTAGTTTTATATGTATTTACCTCTCATAATGACGCATAATCCAGCTTTATATCACAAATATATTTTAATCTTTTATTGTGTTTGAAGTTATTTCAATGTTTTTAAAATGAATATTGATGTGTTACTTTAATCACAACTTGTAAATAAAAAGTTCCACATCTAATGAAAAGAAGTTACATTAATTAAAATTGGTATTTAAGTATTGAAGTTTAAAATTGACCTCATCCCTAGAAAGTTCACCTGAATCAAAAGATTAGGAAACAACTAGTCCACCCATACTGGTGCAGTTTTGTTCAGAGTCCAAAAATTGGGAAATGACTAGTCCATGCTGGTTTATTTTATAGATGTGGAACTCAATAATTAAAGTTTATAAGAACAGCTTACTATGTATAAATAGTTCAGATATGTAATCATGGATTTGGGAATAGACTTGATTGTAAAGGCATAAAAATATGAGTAAACAAATATATATAAACAATTATATAATAAGAAAGACATCTAGGTTAATTAGAGTATTGCTATAATCATGTGAAGTTAACAAATAAGTAAGTTAGATCCATTTATGTGGTTTAATGTGATGCACTTTGTAAGACTTTTTGATCATAGTATGCTTGTGCAAAACTGCATGATAGTGTTTGTATTAAAATCTATCAAATCTTTGCTAATAACTTGCCATTAGGGGTCTTCCTGTCTAATCATTGAAAACATAAACATTGTACATGTTCGAGATATGACATAACAACCAAATTCACTAAACACTTTACTGTAGAACCAGTATCTAGAAATTGCATAGAAGTAAAATCTGTAGAATGTAAAATGTGTAATTGGTGCCCAAAGATAAGAGTTCCACTTGAGAGCTAAAAAAACATTTGACAGTGATCTCCTCAGCATTAAACCAAGTGGGCGCAGCACCCACCTGAGATTTTGAAAACATGCTTATACCCATCTGAAAATCTATTTGCACCCACTTGAAAATGAGAAAAACCACGAAAAATAGGCATATTTTTCCCAATTTGAATTGCGACAATAAGAATTTTGCACCCACTTGAGAAAAAAAACCATGGAGACCACTGTTTGCATTTCATAAGGTTTTACAGTTGCAGGGGTTTCATTTGGATAATTGATAACAACAGTCAAAATTAATTATTTTTTCATGGATACACTTCAAGAACAGGGGATTATGGAGAAAATGGAATTTATGAAATGCCTGTGTTATAATGTTTTGTTTTTTATTCTCTTATTGCTTGTGTTGAAAATTAGTTTCAAATTAGCGTAATGTTAAGATGCCTATAGTGTTTGGTCAAATGTGTTCATTTGTTTGATCAAATTTGTTCAATTGTTTGATCATATGTGTTCATTTGTTTGATCACATGTGTTCAATTGTTTGATCAAATGTGTTCACTTGTTTGATCAAATGTGTTCACTTGTTTCATCGCATGTGTTCATTGTTTGATCAAATGTGTTCATTTGTATGATCAAATGTATTTATTTGTTTGGTCAAATGTGTTAACTCGTTTGATCATATATTTTCATTTGTTTGATCACATGTGTTCAATTGTTTGATCAAATGTGTTCACTTGTTTGATCAAATGTGTTCACTTGTTTCATCGCATGTGTTCATTGTTTGATCAAATGTGTTCATTTGTATGATCAAATGTATTTATTTGTTTGGTCAAATGTGTTCACTTGTTTGATCATATGTGTGCATTTGTTTGATCACATGTGTTCAATTGTTTGATCATATGTGTTCATTTGTTTGATCGCATGTGTTCATTGTTTGATCATATGTGTGCATTTGTTTGATCACATGTGTTCAATTGTTTGATCATATGTGTTCATTTGTTTGATCACATGTGTTCAATTGTTTGATCACATGTGTTCAATTGTTTGATCATATGTGTTCATTTGTTTGATTAAATGTGTTCAATTGTTTGATCAAATATGTTCATTTGTTTGATCAAATGTGTTCATTTTTTGATCAAATGTGTTCATTTCTTTTGTGTGATAATATCAATTATTCTTGTGAACAGTTTTAGTTTATTTGAAAATGACGGTGCTTGACTCAGATTACAAGTTCGAAAGAGTTCTACAACTTTGAAATGGAAAATGGTGCAAATTATGAGTGCAAATTTTTTGAAAATCTTCGTAATTGATTGATGGAAATTTTCACTGATAAAATAGGTAAAATTCTCATGTAAACACTTGTATGCAAATAACATGTATTCACATGTTCATTGAATTTCTGCCATAGTCTCGCTGTCTTTTTGTGTTAGCTTGTAGATTATTGTATCATAGCTGCATATATATTAATTCAAAAAATATGATCATTTTATACTCATTAGCTTTAATCATGGGTATCCTTGGTGATGCCTGTTTGCTGTAAAAAATGTGTATTTCTGTCAAGTAATGTTGAAAAGGTATGGTATGTATTATATATTCTTTGGTTAATGTAATATATATACTATGGTATATATTATATATCCTATGCTGTATATTATATATCCTACTTGTAATAAATCTCACCTTTGTCTGTCTATAGTAATGTGGGGTCTGACCATTTTGGGTCCCATTCCAAAATGACACCCTTGTTCTGCTGGATATAGGTTCCCTTTGGATTGGTCCTGAAGCATGTCAGTTATAGTCCATGGGTCCGTGATTGGGTCCTTTATGTCAGGTTGTAAAATGGACGAAGTCAAGTGCGATTTCTAGACAATTCTAGAAATTGCTCTCTAGAATATTCAAGTGACGTCATCATTAAACATTACATGGACATCAATGGTGAGTTGTAAACTAAACTCAATATGCATATAGTAATGATACACTATTTTTTGTACAACACCGGAGTATTTTGATACATCTCTGCCATCAGTCCAATGTAAATACTATTAGCTTCTTATCGTATATAATTGTATAGTCAATAAATGTCATTAAAAGAAATTCTGTTGTTTTATTTTATGTGACATTGGAGCAAAAGTGACATATTGAGTTAAAACGCTGTCTATCCCAGATTTAAAATTGGGTGGATTGCCTTTATTTGAAAATTGGGTAGCCAAAACTGCCCAAGGAGACACATACAGGGTGGTGAGCCAAAAAGGTAATCCAAACAAATCCCAATAACTTAATCATCCTGTATGGATTCTAAGTCATATCTGGCACAATTTGACCTTGTCCAATGTTCTTTTATTCTACCAAGTTTCATTGGTCAAATGCTCAAGATTTTAAGGAAATTTTACACATCATGCTCAAAATGCCAGTCTGTTTTAAGAGACAAATTTTCTGGCTACACGCTCACAGATATCTTGTGAAATGGCTCCCATTTTCCTTCTAATCTCTTGTTTCATGTTGTGAGTTCCAACACATTTCTGCCAATATTTGTTGCCATGGCAATATATTGAAGGTCAAAAAAATTTGTTCACTATGCCCCGCCTCTGACGGCTATTTCAAAAACTAGCAATATGTACAATGCGACATCTATCTAAACATTACATTAAAGTCAATTTGCAAGCAAATAACCAAAAATTTCAAATCTGATTTCAGATATGACCTTTGGTTGTCGTTCATGGCTTCATCGGTAAAAGTTTTTACGCTTTTGTAACCATTTGCAACATGCTTCAAATTCCCTCATATATTTTTGATTTCTGGAGTATGTTTTTAAGATTAGGAAAGTCAAATTCACTGACTTTCAGTAGAACCCACTCAGCAACAGTAGTAGTTATTGGATTGTGGTTTATTGGTTTTTCTAAATACAAACACGCGTGCAATTGAAATGAAAGAAACGCATTCAAAGGGAACACATTTAAGTGGAAATAGTCTCACAGCAGTAGGGGTTCACCTGGCCAGTGTGCCATATAAATATATTTAGTATGCGTTCATGTTGTGGATAATGTGCTTGTATATATATTTGGCAACAATATCTGGATCAAAATTTAGATAGGTATATGTACTGTGATGGCTTGATTCAGCAATAAAGGTAAGTTTGCATATAGTTATTTCTTCTAATGTATAGGCTTATGAACACTTAAAGATAAGGAATCAAGGTGTAAAAGTCGTTACGGAAAATACACAAAATTTTGGAAATATGAACTCTGTTTACATCAGTTCACTTGACTGAGAAAACTTGATTACAGTTGGGGACATAAATAAATGACAGGTGGATTTGCTGAAGTGAGGATTTCCCATGTTAAAAATAAGAGAATTTACAAGAGGCCATAAATCAGTGGATGAGATTATACAAAATGTAAAATATACAAATTTTAAGGGATATGTATCTAGACAATATTGGCAATTATGAGCTTTCAGACCACCATAATTAGGAAATGGTGATCTAAAATCGACCTGTCATTTATTTTTGTCCCCAACTGTACCTTACTGCCACAACTCTATGTATTTTTCAACCCAATTATATGTTTGAATTCTGGATCCACGCTTATCCCATCTTTTTCAGCAATAGCTTGTTCGACAGTTGATAGCCCAGGAGTTCAAAATGAAGACATTCCTCTTGTTGCTCCTGACTGTTTCATTCTATATTGCCCAATCAGGTAACTCAATTTTGTATACATGCACGTACAGTTGGGGACATAAATAAATGACAGGTGGATTTGCTGAAGTGAGGATTTCCCATGTTAAAAATTAGAGAATTTACAAGAGGCCATAAATCAGTGGATGAGATTATACAAAATGTAAAATATACAAATTTTAAGGGATATGTATCTAGACAATATTGGAAATTATGGGCTTTCAGACCACCATAATTAGGAAATGGTGATCGAAAATCGACCTGTCATTTATTTTTGTCCCCAACTGTAGGGGGTTCGAGGGGTTCGAGCGAACCGCCTCCCCCAGCCCTTGGCCAAAATTTCTTTCAAAATCATGCAGTTTTTAACGATTCTAGGGATTTTCATGTGATTTTGGGCCAGATTTGTCAAAGTGAGCCCCCCCTGGAATTTCTCTAGCTAGCTACGTGACTGATTCAGATTAACGTAGAACTGAAAACCATTCAAATCATGAAATCTACCCAGAACGTTCATAGGCTAGATAAAACATCTTAAAATCATTTTTCCAAATTCCTCGTTTAGAATCTGGTTATACGAATTGCCTATTACCATAAAAAGCTATAGTCAAAACAGTAATGTTTGTGACTACTTTGAATTTAAAAAATAAGCAATCAAATGACCATATTGAAACAGTTTATGTAAAAATAGAAACATTTGTATTTATCCTAACTTTTGTATATTTCAAATAGTAATGTATAATGTGCAGCAAAGCTGTGGCCTTTTGTAATTTAGGGAGTTTCAGCCATGTTAATTTTTCCGAAAATAACATGTCAGAGAAGTATCAAAATATAAGAGGACAGATATGATAGCTAAACTACAAAACAAACTAAGATATACAAAAGTTAGGATAAATATAAATGTTTCTATTTTTACATAAACTGTTTAAATATGGTCATTTGATTGCTTATTTTTTTAAATTCAAAGTAGTCACAAACATTACTGTTTTGACCATAAATGATGAGTTGACAAAGCTGCAGTTTTAGAAATGTCGCAAACTGCTATTTGCAGGAAAACACGCACATTATTGGAACTGAAGAAATAAAATGACTAACAATAACATGGTTTTACCTCACATTGTAATTTTCATTGTAGAATCTTTGAGGAAACGGGGATACACAGATGTACAGTCCTTCAAAAGAGAGTTACTTTTTATAAGGTTGATTGGACTAGAGCGGAGGCGTGAGTTATATTTTACAAATCATTTATAATTTTCATCCTAAAAAACTAAATAAAGAGCAGATTAGATAAACATAAATTGGTAAAATGGTACTTACAAAAGTACAATCTTCGTAGAAATCTTTAAAGCTAGGTCTAGCATACACAAATGGGGCAACGTTTCACACGTTTTAAGTGTCACATCGTCTAAGTCCCACGTAGTGTTGAATCTTTGGAGTGAGCAATCTGAAAAGTGTTACGCATTGGTTAAAAACAAAACGGTAGTTCGAACATACTAGATTATAGTAGTCAGTAAGGGTGAGTTACACGTATTTGGAAGAAGTTGGACGTAAACGTGTAATATTATGACCCATAGCTAGGATACAGGTATTGTAGTTCACCTATCAATTGGTTTAAACGGGGACCTTATTATCAAAATTGAGATGATAATAGTCCACAAGGGACCATGATTAAAATTTTACGTACACGTTCTTCAAATCAGTGCTAACTTAACCTCCCTGATGTAGCATATCATTGTAAAGTATAATCTTTCAAAAATCAATATTTCAGTTGAAAAAGCCTTAAGTTACTACAACCATGAAGACGGAATGTGCAAAGAAGACTACGACACGGACATCCTGGATAAAGCATTACTGGCATCGAAGGACTCCTTGCTGAAATGTGCCGAGTCTTGCACAGGGAATCCTGAATGTTCCGCGTTTGTATACTCCTTCACGCTACCTCAAGACTATTGCTTCAATATGAAGTCGCTGGGATGCACCCAGGGGAAAACTTCTAAAAAACTGACAAGTACTTCACTGTATAGGAAGATTCCGCAAGAATAAACTGTCAACACATATGCCTATTTAGCCTGTTTTATCTATAAGACGATAGAATACGATCCCATGTAAGCGGATTAGGACATTTACATGTATAGAAAAAGATTTTTCTTAAAATGTCAGTTTAGGATTATGATGTGAAATCTGGATATTCTTTTAACAATCACGTGATCTGTCCTATCTATTAAGCAATATATTTGTTAGGGGAATACTGGTGGAAAACTGGACACTAACAAAAGCAATACTTGTTTTATAATTTCAAACTTGATTATTCCAAATAAATGCGAAGAGAAATACTATTCGCTTTTCTGTCCGTCTGTCAGTCATACAGTATGGTAGCGAGTCCCCGCCGAGGACTTAGTGGAATGACACAAATCGGTCCCAGTATGGTTGCCTTGCAACTGGAGAGACTCGAGGAAATCATGCCATTCGATATGACCCAGAAGAGTTTTGCTTCTCGATATGATACATCAATCAATTATATTTAATTTATTGAAATTCATCTTCAGTGGTGAAAAACGTTTTGAATAACTGTAAGTCTCGTAAAATCCGGTTAACTATAGCTATATATTGTAGGTTTTTATATGCTGTTTATTAATAATTGATGTCTTAAGCATGTGACATGTATGTGAGAACCTATGTATCTTCTATAGGCAGTTGAAGTCTCACTCACATTTGCTCCACGGCAAGCGTACGGGGGCCGTGGCTTCACAAAATCGACATAGAAAATCGACATTGTACTTTTTATCCCTATACAGGGTGTCTAAAAATGTACCCAAAAGTATATTAACACCACAAATAAATAAATCAATATTTTCAGACATTTTTTGCAAAAAAATAAATTCCCGGTAATATGCAGAGCATCCAGGATTTTCTACCGTGGTCATGTTTGAATATATTATATCAAAGCACCCAAACGTGTCATTATCAACGCACTTTTTCTCAAATATTTATCATGTTTACATATTCATCCATATAAGTTATTAATTAATTATACTATATATTTAAATAATTAAAAAAAGAAGTTTCAAAATATTTTATTTCTAACACTGAAATGGGAAACAAGTGATGCTGTTACAAAAACAAAATAACTGAGAACAGAAAGCCAAGAAATACTTTTCATATGTGCATAAAATGTTTATATATTCAAGTTTTAATCGTGTTATAGGACTTCCCAAAATCTCGGAAAATTAATCAAAATTAAATTGTCTAACTTTAGAATCAGCAACTCTAACTTGTGCTGATCATGATATAAAAAAGAAGTTATTCACCAGGAGGGATTTGATATGGGTGATGTCACAGGGATAATATCAATATTTCCCGAGGGAACGCAGTGACAGTGTTGAAAGAGATTAAAATTTTGAAAAAAATGAAAATGTTTGAAAAAAAATTCAATTTTTGAAAAAATGAAACTTAAAAAATTGAATTTTTTTGAAAATAAAAAGTTTTGAGTGTTCTGCAAATACAGCAGTAACAAAATCTTCATATAACTTTGCGCCTTAATTTCGCAGCCTTCGTTATTTTGTGTTTTTCACGTCAGCAATAGGGACAACTTAATGGTGCATATACAGGTAGTAAGATAACATAATATATAAATTACAGTTAAACAATCTTCATTTATTTTTTGCCTACTTTAATTTTGCGACCTCACATTGTGTTTATTAATGCCAAATTTTGTAGTTACTATAGTGACCCTTGACAAATTAATGGTTACATACATTTGTGTAAACATTTAATGGTTACGTACATTTGTGTAAACATCAATAATGATGCATTGCTACACTCCTTGAGTCAAAAGTGGTGTGTCTTTAGAGATATTGGGAAGGGACATTGACTTTGGACTGATGGATGGGCTTGGTGGTTGGTGCTCTTGCGTCGTCAGCAGGTAGCACGTGCGTCAGACAGTGTTTCGACCCATTATTAGCACCTGTTGGTCGATGAGGTTCTTTACAAAGCCTCACCCGCAGACGGGCACCATTGCCCATTGGTCATTCCGCTTCAGCCACAGCCATCTGGAGCATGCGGAAATATTTTGAACACTTGAAGTACAGTTCCTTGATAGGTTGTTCAGTTTTCTTGTGTTTGTTCTACACAACACTTGTGTTTAATACTATCCACGCGTAATTATTAATAAGCGTAATCAGATTATTTCAAGCGTCGAAATAGCTTATTTTCCTCGACGTATCTACACAAACCTATTCACTTACCGTTATATTGAGCGATCTAGATGCGTCAATTATAATTGTTTTCACTCATCGGCTTTAGTCACAGGCCCGCGGTACCTTTTATTTCATTAATTTGAGACGCAATTGATATATTGGCAACAAATCAAATGTTATAAATGATTCTTCTTCAGTTTGGAATGTTTCTCCAACCCGATATTTAAAGATGTGTCTTAAATATTATACTTTACATTGATCACGATTCTTGTACTTTCTGTCTTTACGACATTTGCAAGAGTCGTTGATTGCATTGCCTTGATCGTTGGTCGAACTTCGATTCCAACTAAATCAGATTAAATCAGATGTTTATCCAAGCAAATAATTGTAACAACTACATTATTTTTTAGCAGTTTTGACACCTAAGCAGGGTAGCCTAGTGGCGTAGACTGAGGCTACTTTGCGGTTGAACGTAGTGGGATACGGAGGTCTCGCGTTCGAGCCCCAGGTACGGAGTTGTTGATCATTGTCACTACGGACACCCGGTCCGAAGGTCCAACCGTTTACCGGCCCTTGGCATGGGTTGGTTCTCTGGCCGCTCTTGCCGGAGACAGATTGTGAGACTGTGGTTGGTTCCTCCACTAACGTGCTTCAGTAAACTCCGGGAGTCATATAGTATGGTAGCGGGCCCCCACCAAGGGCAGTAGTGGAACGACGCGAATCGGTCCCAGTATGGTTGCCTTGCAACTGAAGAGACTCGAGGAAATCATGCCATTCGCAGTGACCCAGAAAAGACTTTTGCTTCTTAATTTGACGTTTTAATTCATTTATTTACATACTTTATTCATATTACAGGCAGTTATGATTTTTATTGGTCAAATGAATTAACGAGACATTGAGATACTATTAAATACATCTAGATAGTATCAAAACCATAATTCGATTTGTTGGACATATATAAAATAACACTTGAAATCACAACCATTTTAAACTGCCAATTAAAACATGTATTCAATGTTTCAAAATAATGAAACTGAAATATTGGGCAAAATAATTGATATTTCGTTTGTGGAATGAAAACTGATGATAGAGATAATATCAATAGCCAGAAACTGTATCAGCAATTCAAACATGGAAATGATGCCAATTTAGAAGTATTATATGAAAAGAAATGTTTGTGAAATGGTTAGAAAATGAAATGACTTCAGAATAAATGGGATCATTGTGGCACACATTGATAAAAATCACACTTGGATTTGGAAAGATTTAAAGTAAAACAAATGAATGCGTTTCTTACTATCTCCATGACAACATATCTTGCTTTCTCTCTCCATGACAACAATTTTTGGCCCCATCAGCACAAGATCGAAAATACAGTAATAATCAAGATCAATAAGAAATGTAAAACTTTATATTTAATAGCACTATTATTTATTTCTACCAATAAAACAATACAATATAAATAAATATTATGTAGTTACTAGTTACTATAGTGACCCTTGACAAATTAATGGTTACATATATAGGTAATACGATTACAAAATATATAAATTACAGATACACAATCTTCATTTATTTTTGCCTACTTTAATTTTGCGACCTCATTGTGTTTATTTATGTCAAATTGTGTAGTTACTTTAATAATAGTAGTTACTATATATAATGACCCTTGACAAATTAATGGTTACATATATAATACGATTACAAAGCATATAAATTAAAAGTTGTATTTCTAAAATTCTACAATGTTACAATTTAACCATAGATTTTAGGCCGATATAAAGATGGCAGCACCAGCAGAATCCAATATTCACTGGTCAGTATCAAGCGAAGGTAACGGCTGTCACCTTTGCATCAAAGATGGCAGACAATAATTGTCGATTTCGATATTTCTACCTTCGCTTGATACTGACCAGTGAATTTTACCTTTTTCTCTTTTTACAAGAGAGAGAATTATAAATAAACACAGATCGATTACCATGCCATCTTTATTTCAAAAAAGATTTTATATCGACCTTGGCCTATGGACTTTACCATCTATTTACACACGCCAGTCCGAATACACTGGACAAGTTGACAATGCACATGTAAAGTCTTAAATTCACACTACCCTAACCCCATACTTTAGCCTGTATTTCTTTAAAATGGATACAGGCTGCAGTGAAGTTGCAAATGGTGCGGGTATTCTCTATCATTGTATATAATAGAGCTTCTCTGGTAAACTGCTCAATGAATCTACATGTATACAATGTACAGTAGAACACTAGTAATATATGTAAAATCTAGTATACCTTCAGAAATATGGAAATAAACAAACATTTTCATTTCTCCATTTGCAACTTCACTGTAGCCTGTATCCATTTGAAAGAAATACAGGCTACAGTCCTGGGCTACAGTACATGTATGGGGGAGGGACGTGTGCAACTGTCCCTATCCTTATTATGCTATATGTTTATAAAATGTAACCATGATTACAAATTCATCATAATAATGTAATAAACTACAAAAATGTTGAATAAAACGCATCTAAAAATAAAAGCAAGTAAAATACATGTATATGTGTGAATCTCATAGAATTGGTCCTAATATTGTCTTAAATCTAGGCCTGACAATGCAATTTTTTAACTATATATACTGATTATGTTCTGTGATTTAAAATCATCTAATTTGTCATATATTTTCGAACTATTGCCATAACAGAACGTAATAAAGATTCAAACAGCAACATGTTATGATGTCATAATGATCAACTGATCAATGTAATGTAATAGCTATTCATGTAAATGTTATTGCTATCAAATATAATAGCTATCAAATTTATGTTAAAGCTATCAATATATTTTAATAGCTATCAATGCAATGTAATAACTGTCAAACAAATTTATGTCACATCTATCAATGTAATGTAAACAAGGCATTAACATGCAAAATGTCACCACCTGCCATTTCTTACAGGTGCCAAACTCCTAATGACAGACGCTAACCACCAAACACCACCACAAAAAAATTGGAGAACATAACAATGAAGGGGAGTGTACATGAACTTCCTCTTCTCATCAAGAATGTCGCCAAGTAAATCATATTTTATCGGTGTATTCCAAGTACCATAAATGCACAAAGTTCCACATGTATCGAGAATGATTTCATATTCCTAAAATGCATGTATTTTGGGATTCCTGTCAAGAGTCAATAGCTTTATTTCTATGATCCTTTCACACGTAATATTATAGCTGCTATTAACATAAGCCCCCATCCCCAGCCTATCCCCACAAGGAATCCTCGCTACACGGGCATATATGTCAGATCCCAGCCTCTGCTTAGGACACAGCGCATGGCCTCAGCTGGATATGTCATTGGAAGTGCCATACTAACATAGCGCAACCATATAGGCATCGACTCCACTGGCCAAATGATACCTGGAGAAAAATACATTGTATAAGTTATAAGTTACTGATAAGTATAATACTGATAAGGCATTAACATGCAAAATGTCACTATGTGCCATTTGTTACAGACATCCACCACCATAAACCGAATACCATCTACAAAAAAGTTTTAGACAATAACAATATGTCATCACTTGTCGTTCCTTGGACTCTTTTTTCACAAGAGCCAGATAGATGAAAGGTTAGGGAGTAGTTTCCCCTCATTGACTGCATTGATTTAGGCTTCTAAGCCTTCATATATTCCAGATAGACATGTATAGACTAAAGGTTAGGGAGTATTTTACCCTCATTGACTGCATTGATTAGGCTTCTAATTATAAGCCTTCATATATTCCAATGTAGGATGTTTATACAAGTTACCCTCCCCTCCATAAGTTTGGCAACTGGATGTTTTAATTTGATATCATATTCAAATATTGGAAAATGTTTGTGTCTTAATTTTATTCCTTCATTACAATACTTGTAGTTCAGGAATTTATGTCAAGTTTGATGATTTAACCAAATATAAGCAGGATTTGATGAATGATTCAAAAGGGGGCTTCCAGTTTCCAGAATTATGGAGGGGAGTGTATGTTACAATACCCTGCATATGCCAAAATAAACATTGGACTCACCACTCAGTAAGAGATTGGGGTAGACAGAACCAAGAGCAGCTTGGATCGCTGTGTTTTCTTCATCACATAATGTTGAGATTAAAAGACCTAATATACAAAACAATTTAAATCATAAAAATGTATGAATATGATCGTCGTATTATTATCATGTAGAAACAATACACATCAACGTTATAACAAACCATTTAACATATAATAACAAGGAAATGCTCTCACCTAGTGCCATACCAGTAAATCCTATAAATATTGTTAGTATTATAACCAGAATGACAGGTCCTCGAGACGGCACCTGCAAGGAATAATAGTAAAATGGTAATTTTATTTTTTACAATTTGGAGAGCTCAAGGTGGTCGAGATCTGGAGTAAAATCAGTAAGACCAGTCTGATCCAAACATCTTTGGGACCAGCCAAAAGTGATCTGGGGGCCATTAACAGAAACTTCCTAAAGTTAGGATTTCTTAAAGTCCATTGTTCTCTATACTGTGACGTCATTATATCCATGGTTACAACAATTGATTTACAAATTCGTAACTTTACGGAGTTTCTGTTAATGACCTATAGATTTGCATGTGTTCACATTTCAGGAACACTTGGAACTGAGAAAAAGTGTTCACATTGAGAGATGTTTTTATTAGAGATGTGTTCAGATATACAGGTTTCACAGTACATTTTTTTACTTTGTTTAATAAAAGTGTCCCTATTTTTCTAATGTTACATTTAAATACACACTAACCTCAAATACAACTAAGGCAAAGAGTAAAAGAAGACCAGCCTGCACCAGCATAATCCAGAACTGAGTACACACATGTGCAATCATTACTTCAACAGTGTTCACTCCTGTAAAACAAGGAACAAGAATATTGTACAGTTTACATAATCCATAACTGAGTACACACATGTGCAATCATTACTTCAACAGTGTTCACTCCTGTAAAACAAGGAACAAGAATATTGTACAGTTTACATAATCCAGAACTGGGTACACACATGTGCAATCATTACTTCAACAGTGTTCACTCCTGTAAACAAGGAACAACAATTTTACAGTTTAAATAATCCAAAATTGGGTACACAAGTGTGCAATCATTACTTCAACAGTGTTCACTCCTGTAAAACAAGGAACAACAATTTTACAGTTTACATAATCCAGAATTGGGTACACACATGTAATGTGCAATCATTACTTCAACAGTGTTCACTTCTGTAAAACAAGGAACAACAATTGTACAGTTTACATAATCCAGAATTGGGTACACAAGTGTGCAATCATTACTTCAACAGTGTTCACTCCATAACAAGGAACAACAATTGAACAGTTTCAATAATCCAGAATTGGGTACACAAGTGTGCAATCATTACTTCAACAGTGTTCACTCCTGTAAACAAGGAACAACAATTGTACAGTTTAAATAATCCAAAATTGGGTACACAAGTGTGCAATCATTACTTCAACAGTGTTCACTTCTGTAAAACAAGGAACAACAATTGTACAGTTTAAATAATCCAGAATTGGGTACACAAGTGTGCAATCATTACTTCAACAGTGTTCACTCCTGTAAAACATGGAACAGCAATTTTACAGTTTACATAATCCAGAACTGGGTACACACTTGTGCAATCATTACTTCGACTGTGTTCACTCCTGTAAAACAAGGAACAGCAATTTTACAGTTTACATAATCCAGAACTGGGTACACACTTGTGCAATCATTACTTCAACGGTGTTCACTCCTGTAAAACAAGGAACAGCAAATTGTACAGTTTACATAATCCAAAGTTGGATACACAAATGTGCAATCATTACTTCGACTGTGTTCACTCCTGTAAAACAAGGAACAACAATT
The DNA here is from genome assembly GCA_903813345.2 of Owenia fusiformis. NCBI lineage: Eukaryota > Metazoa > Annelida > Polychaeta > Sabellida > Oweniidae > Owenia > Owenia fusiformis. The sequence goes on along the minus strand of CAIIXF020000010.1, from coordinate 30,578,487 downwards.
TTACAGTTTAAATAATCCAAAATTGGGTAAACAAGTGTGCAATCATTACTTCAACAGTGTTCACTCCTGTAAAACAAGGAACAGCAATTGTACAGTTTACATAATCCAAAGTTGGATACACAAATGTGCAATCATTACTTCGACTGTGTTTACTCCTGTAAAACAAGGAACAACAATTGTACAGTTTACATAATCCAAAGTTGGATACACAAATGTGCAATCATTACTTCGACTGTGTTCACTCCTGTAAAATAAGGAACAACAATTTTACAGTTTAAATAATCCAAAATTGGGTACACAAATGTGCAATCATTACTTCAACAGTGTTCACTCCTGTAAAACAAGGAACAGCAATTGTACAGTTTACATAATCCAAAGTTGGATACACAAATGTGCAATCATTACTTCGACTGTGTTCACTCCTGTAAAACAAGGAACAACAATTGTACAGTTTACATAATCAAGAACTGGGTAAATCCTGACCCCTTTTAGAGAACAAAAGAAACTTTGGTATGTTTGCCAGATTTATGAAGTCAAACTTAACAGTCAGCAACATTAGTAAATAAAATTGTAAGTTTTTGAAAATTAGCTAAAACCTGTGTGTGAAGCCATTTATAGTGTCTGAATCTTTATTTTGTGCCTTATTACAATAATTCTGAATCTACGTCTTTGATGAATTTATTTTGAATTGATTTACAGAAACAGGCTCAAACACCATTTCAGAAGGGAATTTCTTGTTGCAAAACTTGTGGAGGAGTGTGTATATAGAGTTATTACCTGCCACTAAGCTTCTGTCAAGAAGCCCCTGTTTTCCCTCCAATACAAACGACAGTGTTGTCAGACCTGTTGCCATGAAGAATGTGATGCTGAAATACAAATAGCAAAGTTGTTAGGACGTGCTGCCATGAAGAATGTGATGCTGAAACACAAATAGCAAAGTAGTTAGGCCATGTTGCCATGAAGAAGGTGATGCCCAAATACAAATAGCAAAGTTGTTAGACATGTTACCATGAAGAAAGTGATCCTGAATACAAATAGCAAAGTTGTTAGACATGTTACAATGCAGAATGCGAAACACAAAATGACAGAATTGAAAGATCTGGTGCTTTGAAGAATGTTCTTCCAAAGTACAAATGACAAACCTTTCAGGCTTCTTTCATGAAAACGACTTTGCTTAAAATTATTGACCGTTTTTCTTGTCATAACATCTAGTTTTAATGCATTTTATCCCATATTTGCCTCTTACCTCAATATAATACCAGGTGCCATAAAATTAGTGAAAGCAGGCTTTCTTTCACCATACACTGGTTGTTCTAACTGGAAAGCAAAATGAAGCGAAGAGTTTGCAAATTGGTTTAACTAATGTACCAATTACATGTTTCTATTTATTCTATTTAGATAGGTTTGTTCATAATTTATTGTTTTGTAATATTGGTTTCAAAATGCTTGTGCAAATGCAAATGGTTACAAAATAGTAATAACAATCTGTTCCAGACATCAATTATCACAGCTGACAAGAAATGTCAGTCAAGAAATGGTGGCTACACGAAAAAGTCACCAATTTTCATTAGTGAAATAAAACACGACCCATTTGACAGGTTGTGTTGTTATGGTTACCTTAACTGGCAGATCAATCATTGCAGGACTCAACCCTAAAACAGGAAGCATGCTTTTTGGAAAGTCTTGGAATGCTTGTATGGTATACTCTTGTATGGTGACACTAATCTCAAGGTCTGCAAAAAACATATGTACATCAATTAACTTCCATTTAAAAATGAAAATGGAGAAAAAGCAAGAAAATAGTAACCATGGAGAAAAAAACAAGAAAATAGTAACCAGAGGAGCAAGGATACTTGAAAGCATGGATCTATTCTTGGAGTGCTCATATAGTTTGTGTGTCATAAAGTTTGGACTGATTTTAAGGTTTGCAAAACATGCGTGCATCAATAACATTCAAAAACCAAGATTTAAATAAGGAATTTAAATAAGGAATGAATACATCTTTTATGTATGGTTGGTTTTGGATTCAGAGTTTTATCCCTCAGGAAATATTTCAAATATTTCCCTTGGGATAAAACCTGTATCCAAAACCTTCCAGTAGGTAACCCTTATATGTGTCATATTTGGATAAACAAATATACTTACTTGTCATGTCTAAGTACAGATGTACTGAACTGCCATCTATTATTTTCTCAGAAATGTTTGTTTTTGACATAAATCTGAAAATATAAGAGATCATTTCATGCATCACAATCATTTTCCTTATAACATACATGGGGTCTCCAGGGGTGGGCACTGAGTATGACCACAGGAGGATACTCAGATGAATGAACTATCTGGACTGGTGAGCGGTGGAGAATATATTTTGGATGTAGATGCATCCCCTTGGGAAAATCCTGGGAGTGCCCCTGACATACAAATTGTATATACTGCAAGTATACATCTAGCTGCAAGTGCAATCTATATGTATCCCCCTTGGAAAAATCCTGAGAATGCCCCTGACATATTAATTGTATATACTACTAGAATGTGTAGTGACTATGGGGTACCAAAACTTTTGATTTTTCTGACTATTGCCGACATCTCAAAATGGATTGAATGTATTTAAACATTGCTTTATCATATCTATTCAGAAAAAATTCTGTTTACATGAAAAACAGTCAATTTTTCAATTTTATTGTACTTAAATGACTTCTTTTTTTGGAACAATGTTTATTGCTGTAATATGTAAAAATTTAGTGGTAATAATTTAGCTATTCTAGTGTTATTATTTTGACTGATATTATATAGTGTAGTGTATTTATAAGAGTGAACCATTAGACCTGGGAAAGTGTTACATTATTGCCCTTGATCAGAATTTTTCTAAAACAAGTTGACCCAAGTTAAAATCCATGCTAGTTTCTGTTTGAAAAAGAAGATTTAACTTAGGTCAACTTGTTTAAGAAAAAATCTGATCAAGGGCAATAATGTAACACCTTCCAAGGTTATCTAATAGGTCACTCTTATAAATACACCACACTATAATAATGTCAGTCACAATAATAACCAGCATATTTTAGAACTATTTCAGAATTCAATAACAGATAAATTGTTAATAATAAATGAATACATATGCGGTACCTACCTTAGAACGAGGTCCTGAGTATAGTTTTGACTCATACTAATAACTCCCCATTTCTCTCCCCGCTTAACTGTGTCCAAGGCTGCTGATAAATCTGTGTAATTCTCCTGTGTCATGAATCATAGAATAAATAAGATCATATATTAAAAAAAATAACTCCAAAATAAAAGATTTTAATAACACATGGCTAATCAGATCTTCAAGTTGAATGAATAGGCAGTTATCCTAAAATTTTAAGTGGTGACTACCCTGACACCCACCAAGCAGCACAAGACTATGACAATATAGCACTTTTGTACCATTATAGAAAATTAAATACAAATCATAGGATACATTCTAATATGATGAGTTAAAAACATTGAAAAGAGCTGCTATCATTTTCATTCTACAATCCAATTCAAGAGTAATTCATTATATATAATAATTAAATTGTTCTCATGCGTAATTTTGGAAGGAAATAAACTGGAATGGCAACTCCTTCATGTACATGAAATGCCCTTGTCACATTCATTATGCTAAATAATCATTTATCATCAATGGTTAAATCATTCCTCCATTTTCTAAGCTACTAAATTAAAGGCCTACTTTGCATACTTTCAACATTCTTTGGCAGAATATGTAAAGAATTATCTATTGACTTCATAGTATTTCCAGTGGATTAATAAGTACTTTATCTTTTATTTGACATCAAAAACAGCTCAAACAGACCAATAAATTATCAAAAAATATTTTCGATCTGTCAAGTTTTATATATCAAGTTTTTTTATCAAGTTGTCTGTATCACAGGATCCATTCATTTTTATAGAAGAGTCGCCATCTTTTAAATTAAGAGTTACTTAAAACTTGCACTATGTCAAACATGGCGTGCACTACTAATGATCTCTGAACTTCAAATGCTTTTTCCTGTGTGAGTACTTTTTTCTTGGTTCAATATTAATGCAAATCAATCTTTGTATCATATTTGATTGAGTATGAGAGTAACATGTTTCAATGATTATTTTATCATTTTTCTTCTGAAGTAAGCATAGTGGGGCTTTAAGGACAGTGCCCAAGGTTGACTAAACTTGTGTAGTGAGTGTAAGGTTAAAACATTACAAGAAATACTACAAATAAATTTCAACTTCATTCATTTACTGACGCTGCCTGTCAGAGAATCTAGAATCTTGAGTTTTTATGTCATTATATTCAATGATGTCTGATAAATACCAATAACTATAATACAAAGTTACCAAACAATTTTTCAAAGGAAATTAAAAAGGCATACCTGTATAATAGTATTATTATTTAGAAATTTCAGGTATTCAGCTCCTAATGGACCAGTACCCTTATTTACTACTGCCATGTTTAGACCATAAGGTTCCCGTCCTATACATAGACAGAATAAGATAATCTGGATGGCAGGCAACATAAACGAAAACAAGAGAAATCTGAAAAAAATCAAAATACAATCATATATTAAAAACAGAACAGAGGACATGAAGTAACAGATAATTTTAGAAAAAAATGAGATTTTCTGATTTATTCAATTTTTAAAAGACTGAAATTGCACTTCAATTGGTGTTTTTTGGCAATGGCCAGAATAACCACCTTAACAAAAATTTAAGTCAACCATACATTCGTAACACAACAATAAATACTGCCTGAGGTAACTAACCCTATATTTCGAGAGAGCACAGTGATATTTTTGATGAATATTGCCCAAATGTTCCAAAGGCTAATACAAGTGCAGAGTCCAAGCATAAACTCAGCAAAACAAGACTGCCTCTCTGAAATCAAACAAATGGACATAATTTTCAATACAGTAAAAGCTCAAGCTGTCTAATCTGAACATCTCTGGGACCTGCCAAAAGTGTTTGGATTAGCAGGTGTTCACATTTCAAGGAATCTTCAACATGTAGATCAATGAGAAATTTGGGATCAAGAAAAAGTGTTCACATTTAGAGGTATTTCAATCAAAGAGCTGTTCTTATATACAGGTTTCACTGTATAACTATCAAATTGGGACCACAATTGCAAAATGTGAACTCTGTAATTGTACCTAGGAGCTGAGGTACTGAGATATATGTTGTCAATTTTAGAAATGCTCAATAATTCTGAAAAATGTGATAACAGAAAATCAAAAGATTTATCAATTCATTATTAAAATTTATTAAAACAAATAAAACTATAATTATTTGTATACTCATCGACTCATACAACTAACAAAATATATTCATAAAATCATTAAATTTTCATTTTTAAATTTATGTCAAAAAGTTATTTAATGTCCATTATCAAAATACCTTTTATCACAACAGGTGGGCGAAGTTGTGATTCTCCATGGATAGGTGGCACTTCCAACAGGTGAGATAACTCTTCTGAAGATTGAGCATCTCTCTGGTATCTCTATAATTCATTTTATTTTCATTTTATTCATTTATGGCTGATTATTGTTATTCATGTTTGTCATATTCAATATATATGTGATCGAAGGATCTAATCCAGGAAATATGTGAAGTTGGGGATTTGTAATGTTTACTTCATTTTGAACATACTAGAAGTTGAACAGTATGATTGGGTCAAACGCGTGTCCTTTGACAGGAAGCTTCGGCTCAAGACCTTGCTTTACGTCTGAAGTGCAAAATCAAGGGAAAAGTGAGCCAGAGCTCAAGTTCTTTACTGGCCTAATGCACTGTAATAATATTGAATATAACTAACATGAATAACAACAATCAGCCATTAATAAATATGGCAACAAATGCATCTGAAAAGAGTTTAAGCAGCTGAGAATTCAATAGCTTGACAATATTTGAAATGACATTTAAAGTCCAATTGTTCAAGCAAAAACCTGTATTTTATTGATAGTGAGATGTTTTTGGAAAAAGTCTATCGGAATCATAAGATTAGGAATTTTGATAAAATATTATGGAAATTGTCTCCAAAATAAATCTTGAAAATTTCAATGATAATGATTGTTCCATTGCAAATCTAGAGTAAAAGCATGACTGCATCATTGAACCTGCCCGGGGTACTATATTGTATGTGTTTTTTTGACCATTCCATTGTTATCCATAGTGGATTAGCAGCCCTAGTTAGTTTAACTCGTGCAGCTATAGGGTCAGGCTGCCACCGTTTTTTAACCCTTTCACGACGTCGATATAAGAGGAAAATGTTGGCCTGGTGACGGAGCAGAGTTTAAGTTCTTGTAATTGATGATTGGTCAGTTGCTGCATTACATCAGGATTGTAATGGTGGCAGCATAGGCCTATTCTTCAGTCTGTGGCAAAGGTCATTCTATGTCAAATAGAATTCACAACTCTGCTCTTTGTGTAATATACCCAGGGAGGAAAATTGAGTTTTTTGGTTCAAAATTAAAATCAATAACAGATGTCACTACCACAAACACCAAAGCAAGAATGTCTTCCATCTAAAACTAATCACTTTCTGACCAGTCTTCTTGAAGTAATGACATAGCTGAAGATGATCGAGACAAATGTCTTTATTTTCCAAATCACCAGACACCTCTGGACAACCTTTTCCCTGAATCCCAAATTACTTCATCAATTGGCAACATACAGTATCATTTTCATATGCAGTAATCTAGTCAGATTTTGGATACCAGTTCCATTTTCCACTTGAACAGAAATATCTGTTTTATTCTATAAAGTATAACTAAAATCCCTGTAAAACCAAAATTTTCAAAATTCCTTTCAGATCATTCAGTTTCTGCTTACGATTCTGCTTTTTGATCTATCATGAATTTCATGATTTATAATCGACAAATGTTCAATAATCAATAATTGTATAATTTCATGTTTCACATCAAATTGAAAATTGCAGCATCAATTGTTCTATTGTTGTTGTTAATTGATCAAATGTGATTTATTGCTCCACTAAATTATGACAATTGAGTAATTTTTTAATATTGATTATCCAATGTAAAAGTTTCATGTTATGCAAATATGATGCTTTTCATTTCAATTCAATTTTTGAAATCGTTGTTCCCTCTTCAAAAGAGGAGACGCGAAAAATTTTCCTTATAAGGTCAAAATATTTCCCATGATGCAGTTCGCGGAGGAACAAATTTATACTTCCTTGTTTTCCCTCTTAGGTTTAACATGGGGATTTTCACACCTATTTTTCAATCGATATATTCGTTCATATTCCCGTACGAGAGTACAGAAAAAAATATTAGAAACGATCGATCTCTTATTAATCTTTATATAACAGCTATGTTTTTCATTGTATTGATTCATAGCGTGGTGAAAACGATGATTGAAAAGTGAGAAAATATTCCGGAAGAGAAGGTCACGTGATCAGTTGACTAGTCGCCATATTGGAAAAAAACAATTCCATTCTACTTTCAATACTTTCATGCCAATCTTACCGCAGTGGTTCGAAAGCAAATCTATAGTACGCGTTTCCGAATTTTGTTGTTCATTGTACAGTCTTTCATTGATTAAACTCGGTATACTGACTATTAAAGCAATGACAAAAAGAATGCTTCCGATGGAGACATTGTTTTATTAAGCTTGCGCGAGTAAAAACAAAATTGCGTAATTAGTTTGATCTAGAACTTTCGGGTCACGCAAATAGCTATGCGAAATGCATAGTGGGAAAATATTGACCTATCAAATTTTGTCCTTTTTGAGTGCTTTTTCAGTACATATTTGCGAACGTTCTGATTCAAAGGGCGAACCGCAAAAGGGAGAATTGCCCAAATATTGAAAATGTGCATCCTCCTAAGCAGGTATCCAGAATCCGTACCTCCTTCTTCCACCTGCTATAACCAATTTGGAAGCGCCCGATTAAACTGAATAACATGATTTAATTATGCGCAAGAACTTATACATGATTTCTGACGCAGTGTTGCAACAGCCAAACAGATTGTGAGTTCTTAATCGGGTAAATGCTAACTGCTTATCGCAGGGGGTAAAAAGTCTTGGAAGTCTTGCTAGTGATGAATAAAAGTTTTAACAGCAGTCAGAATTCTAGGATTCAAGAGGGTTTGTAGAAAAAACCGGGTACCGGGTACCGGGTACTAAATCCTCCATACTGGGTTCCAACTTGGTACCCGGTACCCGGTCGAGAAAACCGGGTACCCAGTCGAAAAAACCGGGTACCCAGGAAAACAAAAAAATACGAAAACTTAACATATTAATAACATAATAACATATTAAGTTAAATATCATTAGAAAGCTTTTTATATTTGAAAAACATGGCAAATCAATGAATACTGTATTTTCAATAGTTTGTATATTGGTACGTGAATTATTTCGATTGTGATTTAAATCTGTAAATAGCTACCGTTACTTTAGTAGAGAGGTGACGTGTGTTATTTTACATGATGCAACGTGTAAGGTTTTGATTGCATAATTTAAGTTATCCCAATTTTCGACGAAGCGTCCACTGAAGTGTAAATTGTTACGTCTTACAATGGCATAGGCGTAGCCAGGAGGTGGTGCCATGGTGCGACCCTCCCCCATAACCATTGAAAATATGACCATGATGATGATAGAGGAAGAGAACAGCCTTAAAATGTTTTTTTTATTTGAAGCGTCTAGCTCAATTTTGAATGAAGTTAAATACATTTTTGTAAATTCAAAACAAATCTTAGTCGTTGCTTATGCCACGATTACACAAATGAAATATCCCCAATATTAGTTTTTGAGACATTACCGTTGATGTTAACTGTAAAACTAATTTGATATAAACGTGTAAATAAAGTAATCTCAACCGTTTTGATTTATCCCGATATATTTTTAGAAATCCGATTTTTTTTAGAATTGTTGATTCAGTTTTGTAACCGTGATTTTTCTCCAATTACTTTTTAGCTGAATCCCGAAGACGAAAAACAGATTTTCACCCCCAAAATTTCTTCAAAAATACAGATTTTCAGATTATAAATATAATCCTGTTTTTTAACTAGACATGTATGATGTACTGTCTTCCGTTTCTCTTTGAAACTGTCTTGGTTTCTTCATCTACGTACGCGAATGACCGGTCGGTAACTATCCAAACAATATCACTGCATGCATGTCTTAAATGTGTAATCATATTTAGAAAGTGGAATGTACGCCCTACAAACATGGTATTAATTGTATTGTATTGTATTGTATTGGTTTGTATTATATTGTATTGTATTGTATATCACATTATTTCCATGTGAATACATTACAATTTCATCTTCGTTCACTCGGCATATTAATTATTAATATTAATTTTCTGCCAAGAGTATCAGACGAATCAAATCATGATTTAATTTCACTTAATCACGCGGTACTAACTCACCGGGGCGTATCGAAACTTCTCACATCTGGTGACCAAAACGCCGCTAAAACGAGGGACTTTGTAACCCCCCTATCACACCAAACTCGTTCTTACCCGTTCTTGCCAGTCCTACGAAAACGTCGTAAAACGGGCTCAAACTGGCTGTGGTCGGGAAATATGTCTTAAATAATTAGCTTCTTCGTTCTTAAACAGTCTTCAATACGTCCATCTCGTTCGCAGTTCGTTCAGGTCGCACCACGTCGGTGTGCAACGCCGTAGAGCGCGTTCCTTAGTCTAGAAGGTCATCATGACCTGATAATAGAACGGTATGGTCGCAATCGAATTTTGAATCGATTCAAAATTCTAAAATCACATTCCCGTCTGAGAACGTTCATAAAGTTCGTAAATAGACCTTAGAAAGTTGCAGCTACGTTCATTCCGTTCGCACACAGTTTAGAACCAGTTTTGAAGAACGCAGTGGCAACTTGTTTGGTGTGATAGCTATATTTTTGCTAACTCGTTCATAAGCAGTGTTAAATACGTTCTTAATCAGTTTAAACCCGTTTGCAATGAGTTCTACCTCGTTCTCAACACGTCCTCAGACAGTTCCACTCGTTGTTAAAACGTCCCTTGTAGGATTGAAGTACGACGGTTCCGTTCGTAGTACGTCCAGCTCGTCGTTAGTACGTTGTCACTCGTTCTAATTGTAGAACGTGACGACCACGAAAACATTTTGAGCATTGTCTAAGTTCTAGAGGACCTACCCGTTCGAGTACGTTCGATGAAGTTTGTAAATAGATCCCAAACGGTTCTTAGTACGTCCAGTCCGTTCGTACACAGTTGAGGCCCGTTTTCGAGAACGTAGTGAGAACTAGTTTGGTGTGATAGTAGGGTTATAAACAAAAGCAATGTCTCGACTGAAAGGTATTTCTGTGAAGGAAATTTAATGGAACAAGTTTGAAGAAAAATGGTGTTGTTTGAGACCCACAATCATTGATTTTCCAAAGACAGGGTAGATTTGAAATTCAAATTAACGGGTTTGGGGGGCGTTTTAGTTTCGATACGCCCTGGTGAGTTAGTACCACGTGATTAAGTGATATTAAATCATGATTTGATTCGTCTGATACTCTTGGCAGAAAATTAATATGTACAACCCTGTTAAATCAGGTAAATTGAGCTTTGTAGTTATAATATTGTAATTGTAATGCTGCTTAACCTGAAATAAAAATATCTACGTTAGATGTATGCCAAAATAAAATTGATGTACTTGAAATCTGTTTTTTGTACAAGAGATTTCCCCGGTTTTGAAGGGTGACACAGAACAAAGGACGTATAACCCTAACTTAATAATACGAATTGTACAGTGCAACATGGAAAAATAAATTAATCTTTCTGGCAATTAAGTAAGTTTTTGGAAGTGGAACGTTGCATTTTCATCATCACCGCCAACAGATATACCATGGGCTTTTAAGAGACCCATGGATATACTAATACTAGAATACTAATAAAAAACGGGTAATTAATTATTTTCTGTACAGCATCATATGCATTCAACTAGAGTTACTGTAGCTACATGCACGCACAGGCGTACTCGCAAAATCATTTACAATAAAAGAATAAATATTTCACAAACCAGTTAGCCTATAATACAGAAATCCTTAAATTCATTGAGTTCACATTCATTTTTAAGATATCCATAGTAGTAAGAACATTCTTTTTGAACAAACTTTCGATTGGGAAAACCGATGCCTGAAGTAGTCAAATTGAAAATGAGGAGCTTCATTTGTTCACAATGATTTTAATCGTTCAAAAAGAAGACGCTCAGTTCATTAACAGCATTTCGTTCAGTGTGATTCGGTCATAGTCATTAGCCCCGGGAAAGGCAATCGTTCATACATTAATTAGTTTCCTTTTAATATTTAAAATACGTTTGCCAATGCTAAAAGTAGAAAGAAGCAGAATTTACTCTATAGTTCCACAGATTGTCAAATCCAAAACTAGATAGTAACTGTTATTTTATTTTTGAAAAAAAGTGTGTACTGTGCCTAATATAATTGTAAAATCAAGGCCAATGGTAAATTCTTCATCTCCCGTCAGGTAATAATTCAAACTCATCTTGCAGGCTAGGGTAAAAACAAACACAGAAGAAACAATCTTAATTGAGCTTGCATGCCTCATCTTATATACAGTAATTTTTAGCAAGTACAATATTTAACCCAGACCCGTGGTTCAAACATTTGATGTCTCAGTCACCATTTGATATCTAATCTGCTAAATATTATATTCTTTTTTACAGGTTCTTTCAATGAATGGAATGCTGCAGACATGACGGACATGTGAAGTTTGGGGTTATGCATGGACACATGCGAGGAGGACACAACGTAGAGAAAAGCGGGGGGTCTTCACTCAGGAAAGGTGTAAAACGCATCCTGGGATTCAGCTGAAACAGCTCCGAAATAATTCAGAACTAAGGTTGCATTCATGAATTCAGCTGCCGGCTGGTGGTTTAACCTACTTTTATCAGTGGTAAACTCAATTACTTATAGTGGCAGGTACTACTCATGAGTTAAATGAGTTGAATTCACCTGCCAGATGACGGCTGGTGGTTTAACCTAGTTTTTAACGTGACAGTCACTATTCATATTTAAATGACTTGGACATGAATTAGCCTAGTTGGTAATCTGTCAGCCGTCAGTTGAATTGGCGAATGCTACCTCGGCGCCCAACAATGCGTTTATACCCGGGTGTTTATGCATGTAGTTTCTTGTTTTATTGTTAACACTTAAAAGTTAATAATTAAGGGTTAAATTTATCTTCCAGGTATTCATAAATAGTTGGCTTAGGTCTGTTGACAGTGATGATGACAATTTTGATGGCGAGCTCTACATTCATTTCGAATAATTAATCTTTATAGTGGGGGGAATTTGCTGGAAAATATTTCAGTTGGTGATACAAGCAAATTTAATGGCTTAATCTGTTATTTATGTTATTAGGAAAAATTCCATCCCTGTGATCGATAAAACCGAACACTATTTCAAGAAAAATTCAAGATGGCCGCCATATAGGCATAATTTGGTAAAAATAACACTCTCGATTCATATATTAGAGACAAATATGGTTTAAAAATAATATTGATACAGTAGTAAAGCATGTTGCTTACATCTAGAAATAAGTCACATTCATTAATGATTTGAATTTGGACAAAATGACTTTACATAGGGATTCTACAAGGTTCTATTTTGGGAGAGCTCTTATTTTGCATCAACTGAAGTCTGTACTTGTAAGTCCTGACTTTTTACATCTCTTATTATGCTATTAGGAAAAGTTCCATCCCTGTGATCGATAAAATGAAACATTATTTCAAGAAAAATCCAAAATGGCCGCCATATACGCATAATTTGGTACAAATAACACTGTAGGTTCATATATAGAGATAAATGTGGTTTAAATAATAATACTGTTTCGGTAGTAAAGCATGTTGTTTACATCTAGATATACAGTCACATTAATTAATGATTTGAACAAAATGACTTTATATAGGGATTCTACAAGGTTCTATTTTGGGAGGGCTCTTATTTTGCAACAACTGAAGTGAATGAACCTGTTTTCTTGAATAAGATAATATTTCACACATCATTCAATCTTATATTTCAAGTAAGTTAAATTATTGTCTTACAAGTATAAAATAGCCTTTGAAGGAGTTCCACATGGTTCCTTTTTACTCTGTTATAATCACAATCTCATATATACTGTCAAAATGTTAATCACTTATACAGAATTGCATGTGCAATTGCACAAGTCTGTACATGTAAGTCCTGAACATTGTACATTGTACAAGATCTTGGCAGGTTTTGTATGACTGTGTCTGGATTGTCCACAGTGGGGTAACTGTTTCATTATTGACCCATCCCAGTTGATGTAGTCGTAAAGGCCAGGTGGTGATATTTGACAGATCTTCCATATATGTTGATGAATGCCTCTGCCACACTAGTAAACCTTTCCCACAGTTTCCAGGCCTGGAAATGTCCGTGGAAAGCTGAGGTTTTGTCACTTTCTGTGAATGAGTGGAAAGCTGGGACAGCCATGCCTTATCTTTTCACCAGCTTTTGTTTGGAACGAAATTTAGCTTTTCATGTTGTAAGTTCAATGTTATTTTATTTTGTGTTCCATATATGGAAAACACTCATTTCTAACTAGCAAATTCCTACCCAAATTTCGAATTAACTTCCCTCCAATCGTTTCCTTCCATGACATGACATACCACATATTTGATGTTCACAATTAAAGGACGCGGTGTCCAACCCAAACGCTCTTACATGCAAGATTGAGCATTTCATTACTGAAACTAAACAAAGAAACGCTCTGGAGTATGGCCAGTGGGAATGATGAGTCATCTGACAATTTCCCCAATAATGGGAATAAGAAGTATGTGTTACTTATTTCAAGTATACCATTTGATGGCTATGATATATTGTACTTGGATGACTGTTGACGTTTGAAGCAATTAGGAAGAGCTGAATGAAGCAGTATAGTTTGTCGAGACATGCGACTAGTTGAGTTGAACATCAGAGTATATTTTGGTCAAATTCCAAACCTTGATCACACAATACATTATCGTAATCGTGATTTGATAACCTAAAATTAAGTCTTAAAAATGATGACATTCTCATATTCAAGAAATGCTGTGATCTGGTTAACACAGTGAACTGGAAACGCTGCGGTACTAGGCTAGATATGTTTAGGAATTAGCTCAACTTTCCTTTTCAAGAAGAGAAAGAAAAGATCTATTGTATTCCTTGGCATCAAAAGAAGAAAGATTAATTCACAGATAATCTTTTTGTTTTTGTCAATAGTTTTGTTTTATAGCACACATTAGGCAAAGCATCATCTAATGTAGGCTTAGTTGATTTGTTGCACGTGTAGCACCACCAGGTTGAGAAGTTTCAATTTACTTAACAAGTACAAAAGGGTTTTTAGAGATAGATTCCATTCCGAACGTTTCTCTAATAATCTGAAAATGATATCAAAACAAAATAGTAAGAACGTTTCAAAAATTTTGTCCAAAATCGACAGAAACAGTCGAGGAAAACAAGCAATTTCTCAAAAACAAGTAATGGATTTGGACTTTCAGCAAATGAGAATAAACAAGTTTGTGATCTACTACTTTGACAGAAAGATGGACAATTTCATATAAATACTAGTTTAATTCGTAATTTGTGGTCAATACGTCAACTTCAGATTTGTTCTATCTACACTATGGAGCTTTGATCAAGCAAATAACAGTTTACCATCAGAAGTTGAATAAATAAGATCTCTGCTCAGAGTATTGTTCATCAAATGGTACATAATATTTCACCATAACATATGATATGAAAGAGAAACTAGTGAAACAATACTTACGGTCACAGTGGGATCTTCATTAGCCCCGTTTCCGCATGAATGAAACATTCCTTTGTGCATGTAAGAGCGTTTGAGTTGGACACTGTGAAAGAATGCATAAGATATATTTATGGGATGAGTTAATATTTTACACTTAATCAAAATTCTACAAATAATGGTAGATTTTTGTTACATTAAATTTTGCAAATTCTTACTCAAATTTCAATTCACCTTCCTGCTGGGTTTTTCATTCCTTCTTACTGAAGAGTCGTGGAAAACCACATATTTCATATTCATACTCAATAATGCATAGAATACATTGATGGACTTATTAATATTTTTTACCTCAACCAAAATTCAATGAATAATTGGATTTCCTTTTATTGGTCATGATGTCGCTGTAATAGTCTGTAATTGTGAATGCATGGTAAATGTCTGTACTAGATAAACCATTTATTGGAGAAAATCCTTCAATTCTTAAGGCTACGGTCATTTATACAAACTAATTTGATATACAGCAGAGCATTAAAATCTAAAATTTAAGAGCAATCCTACTCATTATACTTAATTCATAGGAGTAGGGTTATACAAACTTATAAATGAACAAAATAAGAGGGGGACCAGAAATGAACCTTGCTTTACTTCCATATAATTATTTATTTTGACTTAAGCTCATGACATGTATTATGTGGTGTCCCTATAAGTGCATTTAGTCCTGAAAACACAATTTAAACTTTATATTACAGCTGTATTTGCCAAATCAGAGCTAAATATATTATCCGAGCTATAGTGTGATGATGATGATGAATACATTGCAGCAAAGAGCTTGAAACAATGTTCACCGTTTATACAGTTTAAGTTAAACTAAATAACAGCAACGCCAAAGCGTAGAAAATTAATATTTGATCTTGAAAGTATTAACATCAATTGCTAAGATTTGAACATTATGCTCTTGATGCAGAACACAATAGTGTTTTACTTTAATGGAATATGTTTATAATCATATCATATGACATTAATGATTGCGTCCCATTTCATGATGTTACCTTGACATACACGTACTTTCAGACAAATTTGTTATCGTTGGTAGAAAACGGTAGATCTAACGTACTCTGGCAAATGGCCTAACTTCGCCCCTGTCGTGAATTGTGTTTTAACGTTTACTTTTTATTACCTTTAAATGCTTAGTTTCATCCTTGGTCAGAGGGAATAGCAAATATGACGTAAATAAAGGGATTACAAGCTTTATTCCTGTGAAGAAACGTATACCCCGTTTTTGGGTACCCGGTTTTTTCGACCGGGTACTTTCTCGACCGGGTACCGGGTACCAAGTTGGAATCCCGCATGGAGGATTTAGTACCCGGTACCCGGTACCCGGTTTTTTCTACAAACCCGGATTCAAGATATAAAATTCAAATCATTATGAGAATACGACAGTTTTTTAAAATGCACATATTGCATTCTCAGTATACTCAATGTTTTATAACACTAAAACAATCCCGGTGTGAAAGTTTATACGGTCTCCTATTTTGAAAGTCCGATAGACTCTAACTCCTGGGTTTACAAGTCCTGGACTTTAAAATCTAGAATCTATATTCCCTCGGACTTCTAAACCTTAGTAATGAACGTCTTGGTTATGGGATTTATTGTCTCTTGTGGACTTGTAAACCTAGATTTAAATATCCATAAGATTTCAACCGGACTATCACACCTAAGATTTATAGTCTGGATATGCTACAGTTATCTTTAGGCCTGCGTCGCAAAAACAAATAAACAAACAAACAAACAAATTACTAGTATGTCACATTACACTTTTATTTGCGAATTGTTACGTCAGTTTCGTTTTTCGACGTCAGACGTACAGTATGCACTCTTACAATATATACTAATAATTATTACATCATTATTCGAGAGTTATTGGTGAAACTGTTTTAAGTTACAGCCATTTACGGATTTTTTAAAAAATTGTCCTTTTTTATTTTTAATCTTGTAGATCCCTGCCCTCTCCACCCCTGCAATTTCGAAGGGGCCAGTCCACGGCTCCTCCGTCTTGCCCCCCTTTCTGTCTTGTCTTCTTAAGTTGCGCATCAATACTAATGAACCTACTGCCAAATCCTGTAAAGTTATTACATTTATTTACTTCTTCTCCACGATTACCATTACATACCATTACATTACATTACATTAGCGATGAAATAATATCATGAGAAATGATTTGATATTGGGTTTATCCCATGATTACAATCATGAATTTAAAAAAAATCAAAAATCAATAAAATTCGTTTATCACACGGATATGCGTGTAATAAACGATATCAATTATTTTATTACACGGCTATGCGTGTGATAAACGATATCACATGCTTATGAGTTTGATAAACCATTTTCTGGGAAATATCACACGGATTTAAATAATATCAGAAATAGCAATAGCTGTTATTGTACAGATAACATATTAATCATGGGATAAATAAGGGTTATGTCCTGGGAGGTTTTGATATAGGGTATATCCTGAGGGATATATTTATATCTCCCCGAGGGACCGAAGGGACATTAGTGCACTCTGTGCAAAACTGAAAGATGTGGACAATGTTGGGAAGGCGTGATCGATATTTGAAAAATAACAAAGTGGATCTATGGAGGAGTGCATCAAGTCCACCTGGACATAAAATATGGTATTGACAAGGTCCACGTGGTTGTTTTTGGACGTTGTAATCTGAGGGGAAAGTCCAGGACTACTAAAATGGATATAAACAAGGATAGATTGTCCGTGTGTATGTTTTCGGACGTCGTAACCCGAGGGAAAAGTCTCGAGGACTACATTTGTGAACATATTTCAGGAGGAAGTGTCCTCATTGTGGCGTCGGACGTTATTATCTGGGTACGATTGACTTTATAATGTGAATAAATTAACATTACCTTGAAATTTGTTGTCGAAGCTCTTCTTATAGCCCTCTTTCCATTCACTGTTGTACCTGGTGGATACGATTTTTGCCTGACATATTGATAAATAACATTTATGTCCAGTTGTGTTTTCATCTTGGCATCCACTTTTCAAAGGAATAACATATACCACGTGCAACAATTTATACCCAGGTTGGCCATGCTTAACTAAACATCTGCGTTTTTTAAATATGACATTTTCTTTAAAAAAAGGGGTGTTGGGATACTTAAAAAAGTGTTTAACTGTATTGAGATTAAAAAAATAAGTTGACTCACATAGGGATCGAAACACTATTCTCTCGGCCACTGGACCAAGTCGTTATTGATTTTGCCAAGAAAGGTGAGACGAACAGACTCAACTTTTATTTATATTTATGCATAACTCTTTTAATATATGTAAAATGACGGTCTCTTTGACCTAGATATAAAAGTCCGGGACAATAAAATTGGGATTAAATGTCCGGGACATTTTATTCTTTCACTGGTGTGGAAGGAACAGAAGTCCATTGGTGATTATAGTCCATGGTCTTATTAATATATAACAGTAGGAATGACAGTCCTATTGAGACCATAAACACTGGGATTGACAATCCATAGGATGTATAAACCCAGGAAGCACGGTCCGTAGGACCGTGCTTCCTTGGGACTACTATTACTTTTACACCGGGATTAACCCCAGTCCTTGGATTAACTTTTCCCATCTTAATCTAATATGAATCACTTACTAATTAGCTGATTCAGCAAATTAAATTTATACGTGGATTCCCTTGGAAAGGACAAATCTTACTATAGATAGCCTTATTTGGGTGCCCATGAACTGAGATATGTGGAAAATATATTTTGGGAATTTTCGTTCAGTGTGACCACACCAAACAAGCACTATTTCTACAATAATGATGCATATATTGACAGATCTTGATGTCCAACTTTACTCATTTAAAACGGACCTCCTCCCAGTATTGTCAAACTCCATTGATCACTATACTCTACACATGTCCTCAAATAACATGTGAGCTGTAACAAACCCCACATGTCCGATTGCATTTGGTTTGTGTGCACCTCTAATAACTTTCTTTGTACAGATATAATGTACTTTACATACATTCTCACTGGACCTTATACTCGAAGGGGTTAACTGATTTATGAAGTCAATGCCAAGGTCCTTGGTGAGTGACTCGGTAAGAGCATTTGCAACAGCAATTCTAAAGTCATTCCTCTCATGGTGTCCTTGAGTCATGTACCCTGGTTTATGAGGCCATGCTATATTACCAAACCAGATGATACGTGTATTGTTCCATGTTGGATTTTGGCGATATTTTCTTAAAAGTGGCACAAGTAAGGTTTGAATAGAATTGAGATAGTTAGACAATGTCCCTTTGTACAAATCCCAAGCTCCATTATCCAAAATTATAGTACTGTAACGTTGATCCCCAGTTTTTACCACAGCTGGTTTAATATTTTGAAGCAGATTTTGTGAAACTTCAAGCACTCTGATTGACCAATGGAAGGAAAGATGATCATTATCAAATTTCCAATTTGTGTGTGCTTTATGATAAACTGATCTATTTTCAATCAGTTGTTGAAAATAAGTCATTGTATAAACGAGATGAGAGTCTCCGTAGCAATTTATGTTTCTTAATTTTTGAAAACAAGTTCTGAGTTCTGTCGGGGTCAACATCTTTGAAATACATTTTGAGTGCAATCCCCATTTTAAACTTCCATCGTGTAATATCCATCTCCCATGTTTAGAAAGGAATCTTGGATCTCTCACGCACTGAACCTTATTTATCATATTAGTCTCGAATTGTTCATGCGACAGCTGATCTCCATTATTTAGTCGGCAATTCTTTATTTGAGCAAGAATCAATGAAAATGGTCGAATTGTTGGAATATCAAGGAATGCCCCATAAGAAGTGTATACCAATGTGACAGTAATATTACTACATGGTGGTACAAAGGGACAACATACATGATATATCCCATTGAAATTATCTTTCACATTACACATAAAACTATGGACACCCTGTACAAGTATCCGAAAGCTGCTACCTCCATACGTTGATTTCCCAAAAAAAGTTTCGAAGATCTTCATATAAACATTATGACGAAGACTATCATATGACCACTGTATGCTATACTCGAATCTCGTTGAATTGTATAAACGCGGTCCAAGGATATTGGACATAAATTTCAAACACTTATTATTAAATCGTTGACTTGTGTTTATTCCAGCGAGATCATACATATGTTCTATCTGTAATAGGATCAGGTCATCAGAATGGGTGTCACAGATATTTTGAAAGTCTAAGACTGTATACTTCTGTTGGTTTGTTGTAATGTTTCCCCATGCATTAATTATTTGCTCAAAGTGTTCTTTTAACATTATCTTCTCCGATGTTTTAGGATGTTCTCTTGATGTTAATATCCCTGATGTTTTAGCTGCTCCAAAATTGCCTTTAGTATCCACATGCGCTTTGGGAGGTGGAGCAAATAATTCTATTTCTGGTTTTACGCCTGTATTTTCCCATTTTATCTGAGCAGCCAGTGTGGTAGATTGTTGCATTTCTTCAACTAGCCAAGGTGCTATGCTTAATAAATAGGAAGTCCCAATGACAACGATAAAAATGATGAGGAATTTGGCCCGGAAGATATTCATGGTGTTTCCAGTAAGTTCAAAATGACAAGTTATCAGTTAGCTTCATTTATTCATTCAATAAAATCTGCTGTAATTGTCATAACTATTTTTCCAATTCGATTGTCAATTATGATGCAAATTACAAGATATTCTAACATACCAAGTGTCACAATTACTTGTAAATGGCAGCCATACTTCAAACCTTTCATTTCCACCTACGTGTACTAGCCAAAATGTCTTAAGAAAATTTGCTATGCTTATGAGTATTCACATATCAATTATGAATTTTGAGCTATAGTAAAAAACAAGAACACAAATGTGTACAATATGTCCCCACCAATGGGTGATCCTGTCAAATGGTTATCCTGAAATGAGTAGACAAGACTTTACCGTTACAATTTTGGGATGGAAAATGCAAAAATATACCCAGAATGCCAACAAATTAGTCAGCTCTAGATTTTCATACTAAGAATCATCCCTGAAAATTTGAAATTGATCCGTCAAACAGTAAACCAGAAAACATGTAAACAAGACTTTACAGACAAGATTTTAGGACGGAAAAATCCAAAATGGCTGCCTTGACATTTACCCAGAATGCCAAAAAACTAATCAGATCTAGATTTTCATAATAAGAATCATCCCTAAAAATTTGAAATTGATCTACCAAATGGTTCACCTGAAAACGCGTAGACAAGACTTTACAGACAAGATTTTAGGACGGAAAATCCAAAATGGCTGCCTTGACATTTACCCAGAATGCCAAAAAACTAATCAGTTCTAGATTCTTATACTAAGAATCATCCCTGAAAATTTGAAATTGATCTACCAAACGGTTCACCTGAAAACGCGTAGACAAGACTTTACAGACAAGATTTTAGGATGGAAAATCCAAAATGGCAGCCCTGAAATTTATCCATAATGCCATAAACTAATCAGTTCTAGATTTTAATACAAGGAATCATCCCTGAAAATTAGAAATTGATCTACCAAACGGTTCACCTGAAAACATATAGACAAGACTTTACAGGCAAGATTTTAGGACGGAAAATCCAAAATGGCTGCTTTGACATTTACCCAGAATGCCAAAAAACTAATCAGATCTAGATTTTCATAATAAGAATCATCCCTAAAAATTTGAAATTGATCTACCAAATGGTTCACCTGAAAACGCGTAGACAAGACTTTACAGACAAGATTTTAGGACGGAAAATCCAAAATGGCTGCCTTGACATTTACCCAGAATGCCAAAAAACTAATCAGATCGAGATTTTCATACAAAGAATCATCCCTGAAAATTTGAAATTGATCTGCCACACGATTCACCTGAAAACACGTAGACAAGACTTTACATACAAGATTTTAGGAAGGAAAAATCCAAAAGGCCGACAATAAAAAAGTGATTGCGAGTTTTTGCTGATTTCCTTTTACAAAATTGTCACATATAACCACTGTTAACAAAATCATAGGCTTTTACAACAAAGTACACCTGAAATTATTTATAAAGCTACTAAATAGTTAAAGCTTTTACAACAAAGTACACCTGAAATTATTTATAAAGCTACTAAATAGTTAAAGTATGAAAACTCAAAAACACCGTTCAATATGAAACAAAGCATTATCGCGCGCTAACTTTTCTTAAGACATTAAAAATGGCTGACATGACTGAGCTAACAGGTCCAAAACCTAATCAGATGTAGAATAAAGTAAGCTGAACAAGATGTTAAAGTTTTAAAAGCAACAGTGAAGCAGTTTTTCTTAAAGTTTGCAGACAAGGATTTTAGCATTTGACTTCAAAATGGCCGACAGGGAGTAGGTATCGAGCTAAAAATCTTTCGTCCACATCTGTATGCACTCATAAGTTATCCCTGAAAATTTGAAGGTGATATCTGTAGCGGTTTTGGAGAAAACTACCGGACGTACGGACGTACGTACGGACGGACGGACGGACGGACAGACAGACAGACAGACAGACAACCGGACACGCCTAGGCCGACAATATGGCCCCACACTATGTGGTTGGGACATAAAAAGGAAAATAACACACATAAGAAAAAAAGTGTCATTAGACAATGTGCTTCATCTAGCTTGTACTTCTAGCTTTATTAATGTCCTACATATTTTTTCGTTTGCATCTAAAACATATTGCTATTACAGTTTTATATATTGTACCTAAATTACTGTAAAATTGGCACTAAAATGGCTGCCATTTTTAAAAAGTGGCCATTTTGAAAGTCTGCATTCGAGCAGGTCTTCAATTTCATAGTGCTTGACTCAGATTACAAGTTCGAACGAGTTCTACAACTTTGAAATGGAAAATGGTGCAAATTATGAGGGCAAATTTTTTGAAAATCTTCGTAATTGATTGATGGAAATTTTCACTGATAAAATAGGTAAAATTCTCATGTATCCACATGTAAACACATATATACAAATAACATGTATCCACATGTTCGTTGAATTTCTGCCAGTCTCGCTGTCTTTTTGTGTTAGCTTGTAGATTATTGTATCATAGCTGCATATATATTGATTCAAAAAATGTGATCATTTTATACTCATTAGCTTTAATCATGGGTATCCTTGGTGATGCCTGTTTGCTGTAAAAAATGTGTATTTCTACGTATGGTATGTATTATATATTTTTTGGTTAATGTAATATATATACTATGGTATATATTATATATCCTATGCTGTATATTATATATCCTACTTGTAATAAATCTCACCTTTGTCTGTCTATAGTAATGTGGGGTCTGACCATTTTGGGTCCTATTCCCAAATGACACCCTTGTTCTGCTGGATATAGGTTCCCTTTGGATTAGTCCTGAAACACGTCCGTGATTGTCCATGGGGTCTGTGATTTGGTCATTTATGTCAGGTTGTAAAGTGGACAAAGTCAAGTGCGATTTCTAGACAATTCTAGAAATTGCTCTCTAGAATATTCAAGTGACGTCATCATTAAACATTACATGGACTTCAATGGTGAGTTGTAAACTAAACTCAATATGCATATAGTAATGATACACTATTTTTTGTACAACACCGGAGTATTTTGATACATCACTGCCATCAGTCCAATGTAAATACTATTAGCTTCTTATCGTATATAATTGTATAGTCAATAAATGTCATTAAAAGAAATTCTGTTGTTTTATTTTATGTGACATTGGAGCAAAAGTGACATATTGAGTTAAAACGCTGTCTATCCCAGATTTAAAATTGGGTGGATTGCCTTTATTTGAAAATTGGGTAGCCAAAACTGCCCAAGGAGACACATACAGGGTGGTGAGCCAAAAAGGTAATCCAAACAAATCCCAATAACTTAATCATCCTGTATGGATTCCAGGCCTGTCAACTTGGGAACACCTGAGTGACTTGGAAATGTTGAACACCTCCCCTCAAAATGTGGACACCTTGGTCCAAATTTTGAACACCTCAAATTTTTCGCGCTCGCTACGTTCGCGTTCTAAACATCCATCAACGGGGGGGGGGGGGGGGGGTAGGTACGAAAAATTTCGAACGGAATGCGTGACATATACGTAATTCGCGTGAAAAGTCCGAACGAAATGCGTAAATTTTTTTCCGTCGTTCGTATTTTTGCTGTGTAGACGATCTTTTTTAGAAATTTTTCTACAAAAATATTTTTGCTTGACAATTACCAGGTGAAATGCGTATTTGCGTGACATTTTCTGTCACGCAAAAATAACTGGCGTGACTTCAAATTCTTCAGCAAATGCGTGACAAATACGCAAATTGCGGGACAGTTGACAGGCCTGGGATTCTAAGTCATATCTGGCACAATTTGACCTTGTCCAATGTTCTTTTATTCTACCAAGTTTCATTGGTCAAATGCTCAAGATTTTAAGGAAGTTTACACATCATGCTCAAAATGCTGTTTTAAGAGACAAGCTTGAGCCCAGTAAAGTTTTATGGCTACACACTCACAGATATCTTGTGAAATGGCTCCCATTTTCCTTCTAATCTCTTGTTTCATGTTGTGAGTTCCAACACATTTCTGCCAATATTTGTTGCCATGGCTTTAGTCACAGGCCCGCGATACCTTTTATTTCATTAATTTGAGACGCAATTGATATATTGGCAACAAATCAAATGTTATAAATGATTCTTCTTCAGTTTGGAATGTTTCTCCAACCCGATATTTAAAGATGTGTCTTAAATATTATACTTTACATTGATCACGATTCTTGTACTTTCTGTCTTTACGACATTTGCAAGAGTCGTTGATTGCATTGCCTTGATCGTTGGTCGAACTTCGATTCCAACTAAATCAGATTAAATCAGATGTTTATCCAAGCAAATAATTGTAACAACTACATTATTTTTTAGCAGTTTTGACACCTAAGCAGGGTAGCCTAGTGGCGTAGACTGAGGCTACTTTGCGGTTGAACATAGTGGGATACGGAGGTCTCGCGTTCGAGCCCCAGGTACGGAGTTGTTGATCATTGTCACTACGGACACCCGGTCCGAAGGTCCAACCGTTTACCGGCCCTTGGCATGGGTTGGTTCTCTGGCCGCTCTTGCCGGAGACAGATTGTGAGACTGTGGTTGGTTCCTCCACTAACGTGCTTTAGTAAACTCCGGGAGTCATATAGTATGGTAGCGGGCCCCCACCAAGGGCAGTAGTGGAACGACGCGAATCGGTCCCAGTATGGTTGCCTTGCAACTGAAGAGACTCGAGGAAATCATGCCATTCGCAGTGACCCAGAAAAGACTTTTGCTTCTTAATTTGACGTTTTAATTCATTTATTTACATACTTTATTCATATTACTTTCCAGGCAGTTATGATTTTTATTGGTCAAATGAATTAACGAGACATTGAGATACTATTAAATACATCTAGATAGTATCAAAACCATAATTCGATTTGTTGGACATATATAAAATAACACTTGAAAACACAACCATTTTAAACTGCCAATTAAAACATGTATTCAATGTTTCTAAATAATGAAACTGAAATATTGGGCAAAATAATTGATATTTCGTTTGTGGAATGAAAACTGATGATAGAGATAATATCAGTAGCCAGAAACTGTATCAGCAATTCAAACATGGAAATGATGCCAATTTAGAAGTATTATATGAAAAGAAATGTTTGTGAAATGGTTAGAAAATGAAATGACTTCAGAGTAAATGGGATCATTGTGGCACACATTGATAAAAATCACACTTGGATTTGGAAAGATTTAAAGTAAAACAAATGAATGCGTTTCTTACTATCTCCATGACAACATATCTTGCTCTCTCTCCACGACAACAATATTTGGCCCCATCAGCACAAGATCGAAAATACAGTAATTATCAAGATCAATAAGAAATGTAAAACTTTATATTTAATAGCACAATTATTTATTTCTACCAATAAAACAATACAATATAAATAATAAATATTATGTAGTTACTAGTTACTATAGTGACCCTTTACAAATTAATGGTTACATATATGGTAATATGATTACAAAATATATAAATAACAGATACACAATCTTCATTTATTTTTCGCTTACTTTAATTTTGCGACCTCACATTGTGTTTATTAATGCCAAATTGTGTAGTTACTATAGTGACCCTTGACAAATTAATGGTTACATATATAGGTAATACGATTACAAAATATATTCATCATCTGTTTACAAAGCATATAAATTAAAAGTTGTATTTCTAAAATTCTACAATTGTTAAAACTTAAAGGAATATTCCTTGCCAGACCATCTCTCTCCTAATATGGTAGCTATAACCATACATATACTTTCCATGTTTAGTAAAACATAGACAAATGTTTTGATATTGTCAATATTGATAACTTAAAAATACATTGCTCAATCCCAGTAGGCTGCCATCTTTTAAGATTTCACTCAGGAAGTGATGTCATCGACTCTCAACTTTGCATATAGCATTAGGTAAGGAGCTATTGGAATTACAAAACCAGCTGAATATTTTTTTCAATTTGGTATATGATTTAAATCCTTCTTGTAATCTCTTGTTTAATTCTAAGTTGTCAAGCCCTGAAAATATTTTTGCACAGAAGATAAGGGATTCTTGTCAAGAAGTGATTTTGTGCTTCTTTCCTATACTGTAATAGGCAAGGTTATAACAGGTGAGAGTCGATGACATCACTTCCTGAATGAAATCTTAAAAGATGGCAGCTTACTTGAAATGAGTAATACAATTTTGAATTAACAATATTGACCATTTCAAAACATTTTCCCGTGTTTTGCTAAATATGTAGAGTATATATTTGATTATAGCTACCATATCAGGAGAGAAATAGTCTGGAAAGGAATATTCCTTTAACCATTGGTTTTAGGCCAATATAAAGATGGCAGCACCAGCAGAATCCAATATTCACTGGTCAGTATCAAGCGAAGGTAACAGCCATCACTTCCGCATCAAATATGGCGGACGGTTGTTGATTTGGATATTTCTACCTTCGCTTGATACTGACCAGTGAATTTTACCTTTTTCTCTTTTTACAAGAGAGAATTATAAATAAACAGATCGATTACCATGGCATATTTATTTTTAAAATTATTTCTATGGCCTTAGATTATGAACGTTACCATCTATTTACACACGCCAGTCAGAATACACTGGACAAGTTAACATGCACATGTAAAGTTTTACATTCACACTACCCTACCCCCATACTGTAGCCTGTATTTCTTTAAAATAGATACAGGCTACAGTGAAGTTAGAAATGAAGCGGGTATTCTCTATCATTGTATATAATAGGGCTTCTCTGGTAATAATACAATACAAACTGCTCAATGAATCTGTACAATGTATAGTAGAACACTAAGAATATATGCAAAATCTAGTTTACCTTCAGAAATACGGAAATAAACATCTTCATTTCTCCATTTGCAACTTCACTGTAGCCTGTATCCATTTGAAAGAAATACAGGCTACAGTACAGGTATGGGGGAGGGATGTGTGCAACTGTCCCTATCCTTATTATGCTATGTTTATAAAATGTAACCATGATTACAAATTCATCATAATAATGTAATAAACTACAAAAATGTTGAATAAAACGCATCTAAAAATAAAAGCAAGTAAAATACATGTATATGTGTGAATCTCATAGAATTGGTCCTAATATTGTCTTAACTCAAAGCCTGACAACGCGATTTTTAAAACGACAAATATTGTTTATGTTCGGTGATTTAAAAATCATCTAATTTGTCATATATTTTCGAACCATTGTCATAACAGAACGTAATAAAGATTCAAACAGCAACATGTTATGATGTCATAATGATCAACTGATCAACTGATCAATGTAATGTAAAAGTTATTCATGTAAATGTTATTGTTATCAAATATAATAGCTATCAAATTTATGTTAAAGCTATCAATATATTTTAATAGCTATCAATGTAATGTAATAACTGTCAAACAAATTTATGTCACATCTATCAATGTAATGAAAACAAGGCATTAACATGCAAAATGTCACCACTTGCCATTTGTTACAGGTGCCAAACTCCCAATGACAGACGCCAACCACCAAACACCACCACAAAAAAAATTAGTACCGTGGGTATTGGGCTCACATGGTGACAGAAAAAAACGGATATAATTTTTTGCTGATTTTTTGTTACAAAATCATTTCAAGCCATCTGTCTCTCAGTCAATTAAAATGGCTGAAAAAAAACGGATATAATTTTTTGCCAATAATTTGTAACAAAATTATGGCGGCCATTTTGAAAATAGGCGAGCTTTTGAACCAGGAGTCATAGGGGAGTTTTCTGAATTGATGTTGAACAGAAATAACTTAAAACAGGAATCCTATCGACAGAGGTTTTAAAACGTGCCACAGAAAGTGGATTTCGCGAGTCAGATAGACAAATCAATGTTAACTAAAATGGCTGAAAATAAATAAATGGATACAATTTTTCGCTGATTTTTGTAACAAAATTATTTCATATATCTACCCTTTACATTGACATGGATTTTTACAATGTAGGACACCTAAAATTATTTGTAA
The DNA here is from genome assembly GCA_903813345.2 of Owenia fusiformis. Lineage (NCBI taxonomy): Eukaryota > Metazoa > Annelida > Polychaeta > Sabellida > Oweniidae > Owenia > Owenia fusiformis. The sequence goes on along the minus strand of CAIIXF020000010.1, from coordinate 30,550,151 downwards.
AGCTAGGAAATGGGTCAAAAGTGAATTTCGCGAGACAAAAATGGCGGCCAATTTGAAAATAGGCAAGCTTTTGAACCAGGAGTCATAGGGGAGTTTTCTGAATTCATGTTGAACAGAAATAACTTAAAACAGGAATCCTATCGACAGAGGTTTTAAAACGTGCCACTGTTATTGACAGAAAGTGGATTTCGCGAGTCAGATAGACAAATCAATGTTAACTATAAAATGGCTGAAAATAAAAAAATGGATACAATTTTTCGCTGATTTTTTGTAACAAAATTATTTCATATATCTAATCTTTACATTGACATGGATTTTTACAATGTAGGACACCTGAAATTATTTGTAAAGCTAGGAAATGGGCCAAAAGTGAATTTCGCGAGACAAAAGTGACGGCCATTTTGAAAATAGGCGAGCTTTTGAACCAGGAGTCATAGGGGGGTTTTCTGTATTGATGTTGAACAGAAATAACTTAAAACAGGAATCCTATCAACAGAGGTTAGCTAGGAAATGGTCTAAAAGTGAATTTCGCGAGACAAAAGTGACGGCCATTTTGAAAATAGGAATCCTATCGACAGAGGTTTTAAAACGTGCCACTATTGTTGACGGACAGACAGACAGACGGACGGACGGACAGACAGACGGACAAGTGAGTGATTGCAAAAGCTCACCATGCAAGCTAAAAATTGGAGAACATAACAATATGTGGTGACAAAATAAGCTTTCAATCTCCGGTTGCCAAATTTATGAAGGGGAGTGTACATGAACTTCCTCTTCCCAGACAAATGCATTCACTGTGTCAGCTGTAAACATCAAGAATGTCACCAGGTAAATCATATTTTATTGCTGTATTCCAGGTACCATAAATGCACAAAGTTCCACATGTATCGAGAATGATTTCATATTCAAATACATGTATTTTGGGATTCCTGTCAAGAGTCAATAGCTTTATTTCTATGATCCTTTCACACGTAATATTATAGCTGCTATTAACATAAGCCCCCATCCCCAGCCTATCCCCACAAGGAATCCTCGCCACACGGGCATATATGTCAGATCCCAGCCTCTGCTTAGGACACAGCGCATGGCCTCAGCTGGATATGTCATTGGAAGTGCCATACTAACATAGCGCAACCATATAGGCATCGACTCCACTGGCCAAATGATACCTGGAGAAAAATACATTGTATAAGTTATAAGTTACTGATAAGTATAATACTGATAAGGCATTAACATGCAAAATGTCACTATGTGCCATTTGTTACAGACATCCACCACCATAAACCGAATACCATCTACAAAAAAGTTTTAGACAATAACAATATGTCATCACTTGTCGTTCCTTGGACTCTTTTTTCACAAGAGCCAGATAGATGAAAGGTTAGGGAGTAGTTTCCCCTCATTGACTGCATTGATTTAGGCTTCTAAGCCTTCATATATTCTAGATAGACATGTATAGACTAAAGGTTAGGGAGTATTTAACCCTCATTGACTGCATTGATTAGGCTTCTAATTATAAGCCTTCATATATTCCAATGTAGGATGTTTATACAAGTTACCCTCCCCTCCATAAGTTTGGCAACTGGATGTTTTAATTTGATATCATATTCAAATATTGGAAAATGTTTGTGTCTTAATTTTATTCCTTCATTACAATACTTGTAGTTCAGGAATTTATGTCAAGTTTGATGATTTAACCAAATATAAGCAGGATTTGATGAATGATTCAAAAGGGGGCTTCCAGTTTCCAGAATTATGGAGGGGAGTGTATGTTACAATACCCTGAATGTGCCAAAATAAACATTGGACTCACCACTCAGTAAGAGATTGGGGTAGACAGAACCAAGAGCAGCTTGGATCGCTGTGTTTTCTTCATCACATAATGTTGAGATTAAAAGACCTAATATACAAAAAAATTTAAATCATAAAAATGTATGAATATGATCGTCGTATTATTATCATGTAGAAACAATACACATCAACGTTATAACAAACCATTTTAACATATAATAACAAGGAAATGCTCTCACCTAGTGCCATACCAGTAAATCCTATAAATATTGTTAGTATTATAACCAGAATGACAGGTCCTCGAGACGGCACCTGCAAGGAATAATAGTAAAATGGTAATTTGATTTACAATTTGCAGAGCTCAAGGGGGTGGAGATCTGGAGTGAAATTAGTGAAACCAGTCTGATCCACACAGCTTTGGGACCAGCCAAAAGTGATCAGGGGGCCATTAACAGAAACTTCCTAAAGTTAGGATTTCTTAAAGTCCATTGTTCTCTAACTGTGATGTAATTATATCCATGGTTACAAAAAATTGATTTACGAATTCGAAAGTTTCTGTTAATGACCCTCAGGGGGGCATTATCGTAAACTTCCTAAAGTAAGGATTTCTTAAAGTCCATTGTTCTCTAACTGTGACGTCATTATATCCATAGTTACAACAATTGATGTACAAATTCGTAACTTTACGAAGTTTCTGTTAATGACCCTCAGATTAGCAGGTGTTCACATTCCAGGGTTCCTTCAACAAGTAGGTCAATGAGATAACAAATTTGGAACTGAGAAAAAGTGTTCACATTGAGAGATGTTTTTATTAGAGATGTGTTCAGATATACAGGTTTCACAGTACTTTTTTTTTATTTTGTTTAATCAAAGTGTCCCTATTGTTCTAATGTTACATTTAAATACACTAACCTCAAATACAACTAAGGCAAAGAGTAAAAGAAGACCAGCCTGCACCAGCATTATCCAGAACTGAGTACACACATGTGCAATCATTACTTCAACAGTGTTCACTCCTGTAAAACAAGGAACAACAATTTTACAGTTTACATAATCCAAAATTGGGTAAACACATGTGCAATCATTACTTCAACAGTGTTCACTCCTGTAAAACAAGGAACAACAATTTTACAGTTTACACAATCCAAAATTGGGTACACAAATGTGCAATCATTGCACACGGAACAACACTTTTACAGTTTACATAATCCAGAATTGGGTACACAAATGTGCAATCATTACTTCAACTGTGTTATCACTCCTGTAAAACAGGGAATACAATTTTACAGTTAATATAATCCAAAATTGGGTACACAAATCAGTTTACATAATCCAAAATTGGGTACACACATGCGCAATCATTACTTCAACAGTGTTCACTCCTGTAAAACAAGGAACAACAATATTGTAGAGTTTACATAATCCAGAACTGGGTACACTTGTGCAATCATTACTTCAACAGTGTTCACTCTTGTAAAACAAGGAACAACAATTTTACAGTTTACATAATCCAGAGCTGGGTAAATCCTGAACCCTTTTAGAGAACAAAAGAAACTATTATGGTATGTCTACCAGACTTATGAAGTCAAACTTCACAGTCAGCAACAAATAGTAAATAAAATTGTAAGTTTCTGAAAATTAGCTAAAACTTGATAACATTTTATGCCTCGAAACTGTAAGAATATACATGTAAGATAAAACAGGGACCTACACTGTAGCTAGAAAATGTCAAGGGGTAGTTGCCATATAATGCTTGCTTCGGCAACTTATTGAAAAATCTTTGTAGAAAATTACTATGATAATAAAAACAACAACAACAAAATGTCAAGGGGTGTGTGATTTTTTGGATTTGCAGTGCTGAGAGCAATGCAAAACCCAAAAGGGGGATACGGGGCTTCACCCCTGGAAATCTTTTAAAGGGTGACGCATATCATTTAGCAAATCAAACGCTCGTTTCTGGTGTTGCTCACCGTTTAGTATAAAAGGCCAGATCCCGGAATAATACTCAAGGGTTCACAGGTTCGAGGTCATTGTGTCAACACCTCTAACTGTTATATAGCATAAGTATATTATAGATCGTCACACATTTATATTTTTATTTTGACAAATCAATTCCACATTTATGGGTGAAGTTTCAGGATCTTCTATTTGTGTGTAATAAGGAGAAATTGGCATCTAAATTTCCCCATAACGTAATAGCACACAGCTTGGCATATGAAATATCCTACAAATGAAACAAAGCAAGACAAACCGGTTTCTAATACAAGGATTTATATTGGCTGTTGTACATGTACTGTATTCTTTGAATGCAATCACTCTTTGGATAACGTTTTCAAAATCATTATAAACGGATTACTTTATCTCAAAGACAATTTCAATAAACTGGATTTTACAGAACTCCCCTTATTTCTTAAAAATGGACTGATCCAGTTGATTCGCCTGGAGCCGCCATATTGTTTTTATACGGGATGCTAATCGGAACCCTTTAAAATCTACACTGGGTCTAGAGACTGGCGTAGGAACAACTGAAATCTTGTGAATCAAGATGGTATATGCTGCATTCTAAGAATTTCAAACTATAATATGTTATTGTTTTTTTCAACAAATTTTACAAAATTGCTTTTCCTTTTTTCTGTATCACACCTCCCACCTCACATTCCACCCCTATTGTTAAAATACATTTGGGGCAAGGACCTACACTGTACATCAACATTTAAAAGGAAAAAACTTTATTTGATATGGAAGTCACATATAAGAGTTTACAAATGTTTGTACACTCCTCTCAACTACAGTAGTTTGAAACCCCAAAATCTTCATTGATTGTGTCTGAATCTTTACTTTGTGCCTTATTACAATAATTCTGAAATTTATGACAAATGTGATTACTTTATTTTGAATTGCTTCACATAAACATGTTCTAGCACCATTTCAGAAGGGAATTTATAGTTGCCAAACTTATGGATGGACTGTATATAGAGTTATTACCTGCTACTAAGCTTCTGTCAAGAAGCCCCTGTTTTCCCTCCAATACAAATGAAAGTGTTGTCAGACCTGTTGCCATGAAGAAGGTGATGCTGAAATACAAATAGCAATGTTGTTAGACATGTTACCATGAAGAATGTGATCCTGAATACAAATAGCAAAGTTCTTAGGACATGTTGCCATGAAGGATGTGATGCTGAAACACAAATAGCAAAGTTGTTAGACATGTTACCATGCAGAATGCAAAACACAAATGACAGAAATGAAAGACCTGGCACATTGAAGAATGTGATTCCAAAGTTCAAATGACAAACCTTTCAGGCTTCTTTCATAAAAAGGACTTTGCTTAAAATTATTGACCGTTTTTCTTGTCATAATTTCTGGTTTTCATGCATTTTATCCCATATTTGTCTCTTACCTCAATATAATACCAGGTGCCATGAAGTTAGTGAATGCAGGTTTTCTTTCACCATACACTGGCTGTTCCAACTGGAAAGCAAAATAAAGTGAAAATTTAGCAAATTGGTTTAACTAATGTACCAATAACAGGTTTCTATTTAAGTAGACTTGTTCATAATTTATTGTTTTGTAATATTAGTTGTTTCAAAATGTTTCTGCAAATGCAAATGGTTACAAAATAGTAAAAATCTGTTCCAGACATAAAATATCACAGCTGACAACGAATTTCAGTCAAGAAACGGTGGCTACATGAATAAGTCACCAATTTTCATTAGTGAAATAAAGCACGGCCCATGTGATAGGTTGTGTTGTTATGGTTACCTTAACTGGCAGATCAATCATTGCAGGACTCAACCCTAAAGCAGGAAGCATGCTTTTTGCAAAGTCTTGGAATGCTTGTATGGTATACTCTTGTATGGTGACACTAATCTCAAGGTCTGCAAAAAAGATATGTGCATTTAAAAATGAAAATGGAGAAAAACAAGAAAATAGTAGCCAGAGGAGCAAAAGCATGGGTCTATTCTTGGAGTGCTCATATAGTTTGTGTGTCATAACGTTTGGACAAAGTGCCCAACTATAGAAAAATTTACCCCCTATAGTGTTATTTATTAAAATGTACCTATTCATACAGGGGTTTGATTAATCTACATAAAATAATAGGGAGTCATGTTTCTTTTCGAGGTACAGTATCAGTGTCCATTTATTGGAACTTGCATTTGCTAACATTTGCTCAGTTCTGAGATGAAGGCTGTGGCACGTGTAGTAAAAAGGGCAACGTTGGAACTATTCGTGACATACATCCCTATTTTCGCAATTAAAATGAAAATTGCACTCTTCCTCTTTATTTTGATACCAAATAATGGTATACTAGGCACTTGAGCAGCCAACTATGGTGTTATTTGGATCAAAATCACAGTTTTATAAAAGCACTGGGAGTTTGGCAGCACTTTTCAAATTAGGTAAACTTTACTCCTCAAAAGCGCAAAAAACTTAGCTTCTTATAAAACAAGATAATCACAATAATTTATCCTTAGGGATTGTTACAATTTTGAAAATCGCGGAGTTTAAAGCCACATTTGCAGGACATTGCGGGACATGCGAATTAGCCAAATTTTGATCAAATTCACGGGATAATCCCGCCATTCGCGGGAAACTTGACAGCTCTGCATGTTTGGATAAACAAATATACTTACTTGTCATGTCTAAGTACAGATGTACTGAACTGCCATCTATTATTTTCTCAGAAATGTTTGTTTTTGACATAAATCTAAAAATATAAGAGATCATTTCTTGCATTAAAATCATTTTCCTTATAACATAAATGGGGTCTCCAGGGGTAGGCACTGGGTGTGACCACAGGAGGATACTCAGATGAATGAACCATCTGGTCTGGGCACTGGGTGTGATTACAGGAGGATACTCAGATGAATGAATCATCTGGTCTGGGCACTGGGTTAGATTACAGGAGGATACTCAGATGAATGAACCATCTGGTCTGGGCACTGGTTGTGATTACAGGAGGATACTCAGATGAATGAACCATCTGGTCTGGGCACTGGGTGTGACCAAAGGAGAATACTCAGATGAATGAACTATCTGGTCTGGGCACTGGGTGTGATTACAGGAGGATACTCGGATGAATGAACCATCTGGTCTGGGCACTGGTTGTGATTACAGGAGGATACTCAGATGAATGAACTATCTGGTCTGGGCACTGGGCGTGATTACAGGAGGATACTCAGATGAATGAACCATCTGGTCTGGGCACTGGGTGTGATTACAGGAGGATACTCAGATCAATGAACCATCTGGTCTGGGCACTGGGAGTGATTACAGGAGGATACTCAGATGAATGAACCATCTGGTCTAGGCACTGGGTGTGATTACAGGAGGATACTCATATGAATGAACTCTCTGGTCTGGTGAGCGAGGAGAATCTAGACATCAAGTGCAAGCTATGATGATGGAGATGATGGTTTTTTGGATTTAGGTGCATCCTCCTTGGAAAAATGTGTAACATATTTTGCCACTGATCAGATTTTTTCTAAAACAAGTTGAACCAAGTTGATTTCTTCATTTTCAAACAAAATCCAGCATATTAAGAACTATTTCAGAATTCAATAACAGGTAAATTGTTAATAATAAATGAATACATATGCGGTACCTACCTTAGAACGAGGTCCTGAGTATAGTTTTGACTCATACTAATAACTCCCCATTTCTCTCCCCGCTTAACTGTGTCCAAGGCTGCTGATAAATCTGTGTAATTCTCCTGTCAAGAATCATAGAATAAATAAGATCATATATTAAAAAATAGCTCCAAAATAAAAAAATTTAATAACACATGGCTAATCAGATCTTCAAGTTGAATGAATAGGCAGTTTTCCTAAAATTTTAAGTTGTGCCTACTTGACATGCATTATAGCACTTTTGTTCCACAATAGAAAATTAAATATAAATCATAGGATACATTCTACTTAAGTAATATGATTAGTTAAAAACAATGAAAAGAGTTGCTATCATTTTATTCTACAATCAAATCCAAGAGTACTTTAAAGAATCATTATATATAACTAAATTGTTCTCATGTATACTGTTGGAATAAAATAAACTGGAGTGGCAACTCCTTCGTGTACATGAGTTGCCCTTGTTTAATATTTAGAGGTTATGTCACTATCGTTGCATATATGCCCGAGGGTTTCAGTGATATATGGCCCGAGGGTTTCAGTGATATATGGCCCGACCTTGGGAGGGACATTGATCATTGAGAACAGAGGGCATATGTGCAACTATAGTGACATAAACGATTTATAACATACCTATGATGATCTAGTCTGGTCAGAGAGTACCGTTTTCTTATCTAATTGACTAGCAATGGTTTGGAAATGATGATTCATTCCCATGTTTGAATCTTACGAATGTACAAGTCAATTTGACCTAGGCCTAATGTATGACGTAGTCCCAGCGCTTGACCAATCAGAAAGTTAGCGGGCGCGGGCTTTTCAAAAGTTATATTGGCCCGCTGTCTTGTGAACAGTTTACACTATACATCATCATAGGTATGTTATAATCCCAGATATCATATTCATTCTGCTAAACAATCATTTATCATTCATTCGTTAAATCATTCCTCCATTTTCTAATCTACTAAATTGAAGGCCTTCTATGCATACTTTCAACATTCTTTGGTAAAATATGTAGACTTATCTTTTGACTTCATAGCATTTCCAGTGAATTAATAAGTACTTTATATTTTATTTGACACCAAAAACAGCTCAAACAGACCACATCAAAGCTAATTACAATAAATTACCAAAAAATATTTTCAAAAGTAATTTTCTGAAGAAAGCATAGTGCCCTTTAAGGGCAGTGCCCAAGGTTGACTAAATTTGTGTAATGAGTCTAAAGTTAAAACATGACAAGAAATACTGCAAATAAATTTCAACTTCATTCATTTACTGATGCCGCCTATCATAGAATCTAGAATCTTGAGTTTTTATGTCACTATATTCAATTATGTCTGATAAATACCAATAACTATAATACAAAGTTACCAAAAAAATTTTCAAAGGAAATTAAAAAGGCATACCTGTATAATAGTATTATTATTTAGAAATTTCAGGTATTCAGCTCCTAATGGACCAGTATCCTTATTTACTACTGCCATGTTTAAACCATAAGGTTCCCGTCCTATACACAAACAGAATAAGATAATCTGGATGGCAGGCAACATAAACGAGAACAAGAGAAATCTGAAAAAATCAAAATACAATTGTGTATTAAAAAGAGAACAGAGGACATGTAGTAACAGATAATTTTAGAAAAAATTGTGATTTTCTGATTTATTCAATTTTTAAAAGACTGAAATTGCACTGCAATAGGTGTTTTTTGGCAATAGCCAGAATAAAATTTTCGGCAACAGATTTACCAGAATTCATAGAATTGAAGATTTTGTTGCAATTCTAAAATTATAGAAATCTACCACCTTAAAGTGTGCGCCAAAATTTAAAACTGCGCAGGCGCAGTGCTCTCGCTAACCTATATAAAGAGATTACAGGGTACAGGCTTCAGAGGTAAGCCAGGAAGGTGTACAACTATCGTCCCGTGTTGATTTCCCTATAATCGTAACCAGGCGAGTTTCAAGATTGGAATTGAAAATAACTATTAGATATACTTTGTAGATGTTTATATATGAAGGTATTAAGTGTATGCATCAATCAAATGGCTCATTTTGAACATATAAAAAGTATTTGTGTTTTGTTTCCCAGGGAATTGTATTCCCATGTGGTACACACATTAATAGTGTACATTATGTTGTACTTGAATTGCCTGGCTTATATAATATTGAAGGGCATGCTAATTGTACACACGAGTACATGCATGAAGCCTAATATTGATATTGCTTGCATACCTAAGTAAAAAATAAACTCTTCTAATCCCCTAATGTAAACACGGCGGTATACGTAGCCCGATTTATCGGGGGCTTTAACAGAAATTTAAGCTAAGTTCAACAATAACTAACCCTATATTTCTAGAGAGCACAGTGATATTTTTGATGAATATTGCCCAGATGTTCCCAAGGCTAATACAGGTACAGAGTCCAAGCATAAACTCAGCAAAACAAGACTGCCTCTCTGAAATCAAACAAATGGACATAATTTTCAATACAGTAAAAGCTCTAGCAGTCTAATCTGAACATCTCTGGAACCCGCAAAAAGTGTTTGGATTAGCAGGTGTTCACATTTTAAGGAATCTTCAACATGTAGATCAATGAGAAATTTGAGACCAAGAAATAGTGTTCACATTGAGAGGTACATGTATTTCAATCAAAGAGCTGTTCTTATATACAGGTTTCACTGTATAACTATCAAATTGGGACCACAATTGCAATATGTGAACTCTGTAATTGTACCTAAGATTGAGCTGAGATACTGAGATGTTGTCAATTTTAGAAATTCTCAATAATTCTGAAAAAAGTGATAACAGAAAATCAAAAGATTTATCAATTCATTATTAAAATTTATTAAAACAAATAAAACTATAATTATTTGTATACTCATCGACTCATACAACTAACAAAATATATTCATAAAATTATTAAATTTTCATTTTTAAATTTATGTCAAAAAGTTATTTAATGTCCATTATCAAAATACCTTTTATCACGACAGGTGTGTCCAGTTGTGATTCTCCATGGATAGGTGGCGCGTCCAACAGGTGAGATAACTCTTCTGAAGATTGAGCATCTCTCTGGTATCTCTATAATTCATTTTATTTTTATTTTATGCATATACGACTGATTATTGTTATTCATGTTAGTCAAATTCAATATATAGTATCCAACAGTGCAATAGACCAATGAAAAACTTGTAGCTCTTGGTCACATTTCCTCTTATTAAGCACTTTTTTGCCGCTTGGTCTTTCCATCACCATCGCTCAGCATGCAACCCTTTGACAAGTAAAATTTCATGATAGCATTTGACACAACTATTTCGAAGGATCTAATCAAGGAAATATATGAAGTTGGGGATTTGTAATGTTTACTTCATTTTGAACACACTAGTAGTTATTGAACAGTATGATCGGGTGAAACGCGTGTCCTTTGACAGGAAGCTTCGGCTCAAGACCTTGCTCTCCGTCTGAACTGCAAAATCAAGGGAAAAGTGACCCAGAGCTCAAGTACTTTACTGGCCTTAAATGCACTGTAATAATATTGAATATAACTAACATGAATAACAACAATCAGCCATTCATAAATATGGCAACAAATGCTTCTGAAAAGACTTTAGGCAGCTGAAAATTCAATAGCTTGACAAGATTTAAAATGACATTTAAAGTTCAATTGTTCAAGCAAAACCTGTATTTTATTGATAGTGGGGTGTTTTTGAAAAAAGTCTATGGAAATCATAAGATTAGGAACTTTGACAAGATATTCAATTTCTATGTTGGAAATTGCCTCTAAAATAAATCTTGAAAATTTCAATGATAATGATTGTTCCATTGCAAATCTACAGCGTAAAAGCATGACTGCATCTTTGAACCTGTCCGGGGTACTATACTGAATGTGTATAGTTACATTGGTAGGGTTGCAGGACTTTTTTGTTGTTGTTTTGTTTTTGTTTTTTTTACCATTCTATTGTTATCCATAGTGGATTAGTTAGTTAGTTTAACATGTTCAGCTATAGGGTCATGCTGCCACCGTTTTTTAACCCTTTCACGACGTGAATATAAGAGGAAAATGTTGGCCTGGTGACAGAGCGGAGTTTAAGTTCTTGTATTTGATGATTGGTCAGTTGCTGCATTACATCAGAATTGTAATGGTGGCAGCATAGGCCTACACTTCAGTCTGTGGCAAAGGTCATTTTAAAGTCTGCTCTTTGTGTAATATACCCAGGGATGAAAATTGAGTTTTTTTGGTTTAAAATTAAAATTATCAATAACAGATGTCACTACCACAAACATCAAAGCAACAATGTCTTCCATCTAAAACTAATCACTTTCTGGCCAGTCTTCTTGAAGTAATGACATAGCGGAAGATGATCGAGACAAATATCTTTATTTTCCAAGTCACCAGAAACCTCTGGACAACCTTTTCCCTGAATCCTAAATTACTTCATCAATTGGTAACATACAGTATCATTTTCATATGCAGTAATCTAGTCTGATTTTGGATACCAGTTCCATTTTCAACTTGAACAGAAATATCAGAAGTTTTATTCTATAAAGTATAACTAGAATCACTGTAAAACCAAAATTGTCAAAATTCCTTTCAGATCATTCAGTTTGCTAACAATTCTGCTTTTTTGATCTATCATGAATTTCATGATTTATAATCCACAAATGTTCAATAATCAATAATTGTATTTCATGTTTCACATCAGATTGAAAATTGCATCATCAATGGTTCTATTGTTGCATATGTTTTTTGTGTAATATTATATTTATTGGATTACATTAATAGCTATCAGCTAATACAAAATGTTTTCCATACACATTGTTTAATGTTATCTCTGGTAAAAAGGGGGGGGGTGTGCAGCATTGGGAGACATAAAATCATTTTTAAAATCTTTGTGAATTAATGAAATATCGATGGAGTTCTTCGAATAATAATTTGTTTTCCTCGTCAGAAAAAGAAGTACTCCCATTAAGAATAATGTTAACTTTTTCACGATTTGTTGACAAACTAATCAAGGGTTTGTTAAAGCATATGGCAGCCCCGGAGATATCTATCCCCCTGACAACCCTTTTTAACTTTTCTCTAATGACAGGGAAAATACCTGATCAGTGGAGGAAGGCTAAAGTTACGCCAATCTATAAAGATGGCCCCAATTTGAATACTTCAAACTACAGACCAATATCTGTTCTACCAGTCTGTCTAAAAGTTTTTTAAAAATTTGTACACAATCAATTATATACTTACCTGACTGACAATAATATCTTAGCTGTTCATCAATTTGGTTTCAGGCCCAAACATTCCATGCAGACCGCACTTGTAAATGTTACTGATTATATACTTAACAACACCCAAAATGGGCTTTTAACGGGTGTAGTATATCTTGATTTGAAAAAAGCCTTTGACACCGTCGATGTATACTTAATGCTCATGAAAATGCAAAACATCGGTGTCAGAGACAAAGAATTGTCTTGGTTCAGCAGTTATCTCATTGGTCGAAGTCAATGTGTAAGTATAAATGGCAAAGTGTCATCTTCATTACCAGTCGAGTATGGAGTACCTCAGGGCTCTGTACTCGGACCTCTGCTTTTTATTCTCTGCATAAACGACCTCCAAAATCAAATTAAAGACTCCAAAGTCACACTCTATGCAGATGACACTGCCATATTTTACCATACCAAAGATATTCACTCTATTAAAGCAAAGTTAACAGCTGACATGAATGTGGTACACAAATGGCTGTGCTCAAATAAATTAACATTAAATGTCAAGAAGACCAAATTCATGGTGTATGGGTCATCCAAGAAACTGTCAAAGGTAGATGAAAGTGACGACATAGTCATGAATGGAGAAAAAATTGAACAAGTCAATGCTTTCAAATATCTTGGTTTGTGGTTTGATCCAACACTCACTTGGAAAAACACATATAACCAAAACTTGTACAAAATTGTCACAAAGGTTAGGGGTCATTGGGAGAGTGAGAGATTCTCTTACCCTCAAAACAACCAAACTTTTAATCCAATCTACCATCACACCCATTTTTGATTATGGTGATGCTTTCATCTCTGGATGCAGCTCACAACTCTAATAAAATATAAGAGATTCCAATACCATGCTGGTAGATTGATAGTTAAATGTGCCCCACATACACCATCCCAGGATGTTAGAAATACTCTGAAGTGGCCATCCATAAGAGAGAGGCAGGACATGCACAACCTGACACTAATGTATAAGGTAGTGAATGGACTGGTTCCCACTTATATGCAGGACAGTTTTACCTTAACTAAGGACACTCACAACTATGGTACTCGTGCTACTACTAACAAATGTATTCTTATTAAACAAAATTGTAATAATGCAGGCACACAAACTTTTAGTCACAGAGCATCTGTTCTCTGGAACAAGGCACCTTTAGATTTAAAGGAATCTGCTTCAGTGCAATCTTTTAAAGTTCATCTAAAAAAGCAATTCCTTGCCTCAATTAGTGAATAATTGTAATTTTACATGTCTTAATATGCTCAAATGTAAGTGTGACAATAAATTTTAAGTGCTTATTTTTTATAGACTGGTCATATACTATTTTTACACATATTAATGTACTGTTTTTACAAATTTCTAATTTCATGATATGTATTGTCACATATTTTATTGTTAATTGTTATGTGTATGTATGCATGATTGTTTCATTACTATTTACGCAGAGGGGACAACTTGGAGCGTCGATCAACCTCATGGAAAATACACACGGTGAACAATATCGCACCCTTGAACAGAAATGGCCGTCTTAACATTTATCCAGAATGTCAAAAAACTAATCAGTTCTAAACTTTCATAGGTAGAAACATCCCTGGGAATTTCAAATGAATCCCTCAAACGGTTTGGCTGGAAACCTGTAGACAAGCCTTGACAGACAAGATTTTAGGACGGAAAATCCAAAATGGCCACCTTAACATTTACCCAGAATGCCGAAAAACTAATCAGTTCTAAACTTTCATAGGTAGAAACATCCCTGAGAATTTCAAATGAATCCATCAAACGGTTTGGCTGGAAACCTGTAGACAAGCCTTGACAGACAAGATTTTAGGACGGAAAATCCAAAATGGCCGCCTTTACATTTACCCAGAATGCCGAAAAACTAATCAAGTCTAAACATTCATAGGTACAAACATCCCTGAGAATTTCAAATGAATCCCTCAAACGGTTTGGCTGGAAACCTGTAGACAAGCCTTGACAGACAAGATTTTAGGACGGAAAATCCAAAATGGCCGCCTTAACATTTACCCAGATGCCCGCCCGCCCAAACGCCCGCCCGCCCGCCCAATCGCCCGCCCGCCCAATCGCCCGCCCGGCAAACTGATTACAATATAGCACCTGAGGGTGCGATAATAAATGCAAATTCAGTTGCGTGAGGCCTAATCTAAACCGCGCATGGATTATATTAACTTTGCGGTCGCTGCAATAATACAGTTTCTGAAACCTTTTATTTTGATTAAACAAATGTCTCTTCAATTCAAATTTGAAAAGATTACAAGAACACAAATGTGTACAAAATGTCCCCACCTATGGGTGATCCCATCAAATGGTTATCCTAAAAATGAGTAGACAAGACTTTAACGACACAATTTGAGGAGGGAAAATCCAATATGGCCACCTTAAAATTTACCCAGAATGCCCAAAAATTAGTCAGTTCTAGATTTTCATACTAAGAGGCACCCCTGAAAATTTGAAATTGATCCGTCACACAGTTAACCAGAAAACATGTAAACAAGACTTTAGAGACAACATTTGAGGACCGAAAATCCAAAATGGCTGCCTTGACATTTATCCAGAATGCCAAAAAACTAATCTGTTCTAGATTTTTATACTAAGAATCATCCCTGAAAATTTGAAATTGATCTACCAAACGGTTCACCTGGAAATGCGTAGACAAAACTTTACAAACAAGATTTTAGGACAGAAAATCCAAAATGGCTGCCTTGACATTTACCCAGAATGCCCAAAAACTAATCAGATCTAGATTTTCATACTAAGAATCATCCCTGAAAATTTGAAATTGATCTACCTAAAGGTTCACCTAAAAACGCGTAGACAAGACTTTACGGGCAAGATTTTAAGACGGAAAATCCAAAATGGCTGCCTTGACATTTATCCTGAATGCATAAAAACTAATGAGATCTAGATTTTCATATTAAGAATCATCCCTGAAAATTTGAAATTGATCTACCAAACAGTTCACCTGGAAATGTGTAGACAATACTTTACAGACGAGATTTTAGGACAGAAAATCCAAAATGGCTGCCTTGACATTTACCCAGAATGCCCAAAAACTAATCAGATCTAGATTTTCATACTAAGAATCATCCCTGAAAACTTGAAATTGATCTACCAAACGGATCACCTTAAAACGCGTAGACAAGACTTTACGGGCAAGATTTTAAGACGGAAAATCCAAAATGGCTGCCTTGACATTTATCCAGAATGCATAAAAACTAATGAGATCTAGATTTTCATACTGAGAATCATCCCTAAAAATTTCAAATTGATCTACCAAACGGTTCACCTGGAAATGCGTAGACAAGACTTTACAGACAAGATTTGAGGACGGAAAATCCAAAATGGCTGCCATGACATTTACCTAGAATGCCCAAAAACTAATCAGATCTAGTATTTCATACTGGGAATCATCCCTGAAAATTTGAAATTGATCTACCAAATGGTTCACCTGAAAACAAGTAGACAAGACTTTACTGACAAGATTTAAGGACGGAAAATCCAAAATGGCTGCCTTGACATTTACCCAGAATGCCCAAAAACTAATCAGATCTAGATTTCATACTAAGAATCATCCCTGAAAATTTGAAATTGATCCACCAAACGGTTCACCTGAAAACGTGTAGACTAGACTTTACACATGAGATTTTAGGACCGAAAAATCCAAAATGGCCGACAATAAAAAAGTGATTATGAGTTTTTGCTAATTTCTTTCAACAAAATTATCACATATAACTACTGTTAACAATAACATAGGCTTTTACAACAAAATACACCTGAAATTATTTATAAAGCTACTAAATAGTTTCAGTATGAAAACTGAATAACACCATTCAATATGATACAAAGTATTATCGTGCGCTAACTTTTCTTAAAACATTCAAAATGGCTGACATGACTGAGCTTACAGGTCCAAAACCTAATCAGATCTAGAATGAAGTGAGCTGAACAAGATGTTAAAGTTTTAAATGCAACTGTGAAGCCGTTTTTCTTACAGTTTGCAGACAAGGATTTTAGCATTTGACTTCAAAATGGCCGACAGGAAGTTGGTATCGAGTTAATTTTTCTTTATCCACATCTGTATGCACTCATAAGTTATACCTGAAAATTTGAAGGTGATATCTGTAGCGGTTTTGGAGAAAACTGCCGGACGTGCGGACAAACGGACAGACAGACGGACAGACAGACGGACAGACAGACAGACAGACGGACAGACAGACGGACGGACGGACGCGCCTAGGCCGACAATATGGCCCCACACTATGTGGGTGGGACATAAAAAGTGGTCTTATCTTTAATTGCCTTTGGAAGATCATTCCACATCCACGTGTTGCAGTACTGTCAACCCCCAAAGATTTTCTCGCGGGACAGATTTTTTAGACCCAGTGCCAAAACTTCGCGGGATTTCGCGGGACATCCACCTAAATTCGCGGGATTTCGCTGGACATTTAAGCGATTTGCGTGATTGCGCTAATAGGTCCAATTTTGATCAAATTCGCAGGATTTCGCGGGACCATTCGAGGGACAAACACGCTAATTGCGGGACAGTTAACAGGGTTACCACCAAAGACTTCATAGAGGGACAGATTTTTTTAGACAAAGTGCCCTAAATTCGCGGGATTTTGCGGGACATCCACCTAAATTTGCGGGGTGTCGCAAGACATTCTTGAAAGGGATTTACGTGATTGGGGCTTAATGTAAAAGTTCTCAAATCAAACTTTCAGATACTTATTTATCAAATATAATGCACTTAACTTATAAGTAAACGTCAACACAATTCCACACAATACGCATAGAAATATTATTAAACTACAGGGTGGTCAAAAATATGGAAACCTTAATACCATTTTCCTCATATCTTTGTCATTTTAAAAAATAACTCCCTGATATTTTACACTTTTGTACATCATTCAATTTGCTTCCAGCCTAATTTATTTCACGACCATTAGATTGATAGTCACAATGTTACAGTACTCTAAAGAACATGCCCAGTGGCCACTATTGGGTTGTGAGGAAACTTGACTCATCGTCTAAAATGTCCCTACCTGTGGGGATATGGCAGAGATACATGTAGAGTATATGAGAATGACCTCAGGACAATTGCAAACCTCAAAAGTGAGATCATTTGTGTCATTCAGGCCATACCTGCTGAGGAATGCATTCGGCTCATTGACAACTGTGCTGTTATGCCTACAGCGCGATAATGGCCAAATCTGAAGCATGTTATTCTAAGTGCTGTAAAATTGTGTCTATCCGATGGTCATGAAATATGGTAGGGTCGTAGAAAATTGAATGATGTACAAATGTGTGAAATATCAGGGAGTAATTTCCTAAAGTGAAAAAGATATAAGGAAAATGCAGGGTTTCCATTTTTTGACCACCCTGTATCAAAAAACCACGCTTTAGTTGTGAGTACCGTAATCCAACACGAAATTAAAAAAATCTGAACAATACTTTGCACTTATGGTGTTCGTGACCAACTATGAAACATTTACTCCCCCATAGTGTTACATATTAAAATGTACCTATTCATATTGGGGTTCGATTAATCTACATCAAATTATAGGGAGTCAGGTTTCTTTTCGAGATATCAGTGTCCATTTATTGGAACTCGCGTTTGCTAACATTTGCTCAGTTTTTAGATGAAGACCGTGACACGCTTAGTAAAATGGCCAACGTTGGAACTATACGTGACATACATCCCTATTTTCGTAATTAAAATGAAAATTGCACTCTTCCTCTTTATTTTGATACCAAATAACGGCTTACTTGGTACTTGAGAAGTCAACTATATGGTGTTATTTGGATCAAAATCATAGTTTTATAAATGGACTATATGCTCTTTTCAAAAGCAGTCTTCGATGATCTGATGCACTGGGAGTTTGGCAGCACTTTTCAAATAAGGTAAACTTTACTCCTCGATCAAAAGCGCAAAAACTTAGCTTCTTATATTACAAGATAATCACAATTATTTAGCCTCGGGGATTGTTACAATTTTGAAAATTCGCGGAGGTCAAAGCCGACATTTGCGGGACTTCGCGGGACATTGCGGAACACGCGAATTAGCCAAATTTTGATCAAATTCGCGGGATAATCCCGCCATTCGCGGGACACTTGACAGCTCTGCGTATTGCATATGTCACATATGGTTTTGATATGTGAATGACATATTCTATTGATTTGTTCTATTGTTGTTGTTGATCAATTAATTGATCAAATGTGATTGATCGCTCCACTAAATTATGACAATTGGGTAATTTTTTAATATTGATTATCCAATGTGAAATCATAATCCAATTAAAAATTTTAAGTAATGCAAATATGATGCTTTTCATTTCAATTCAATTGCCTTAATATTGAGAAGGTGACACTGACTACTGATTGAAGTTGCATGTATTCTTGCAAGACTGAGTATGAATTACATCTTATGTGCCTGGGTCACATTTGCTCCGATCCATCGGCCGGCGCCCGGCTTGTTCAATATTGTATTCAATTTTGAACAAAATACTCAATCAGCCAGGTGCCGTAGTGAAAATTGGAGCAACTGTGACCAAGGCATTACACTTTTTTTTTACATATGATAGGGTAGTTCAACGGACATAGTCCACCTATCAGTTGTTTTAGACCCAACTTGTATAATTATGAATAACATCTAATTGCACTTCCAATGTGCATTTTATCTGCAACATACGCTGTCTTGTGTTATAATCTTTATATGTAACGAGCAAGTACCAAACAGCAATATGAGCGGATGTATCATAAATATAGGTAATTCACAAAAGGAACCAAATGATACTAGTTTGGAAAACAGAGATATATAACATTTATACAATGATCTATGCAAAAAGAAAATAAATTCCTCATGGATTTGTAAGAAAAAAGCATCACAGTTCAGCTGCATAATGTGTTTTGAATGACAATCCAATAATTCATATCATCGTATGATTAACCTCAGTCCTTGGATTAACTTTTCAGATGGTTACATCATTGCAACAAGATGTTGAAGAACTCGGGCCAATAATTAAGAAATATAGACCGAAGAGCAAGGGTTATATTGTCAAATACACCCCGCAGGGGAACGACCGAAGGGAGTGAGGGGTTCGAAAGCTTTTGTGCCTAGCCTTAAGGGGTGTATTCGACGATATTACCCCTGCTCTGAGGTCTATATTACGATTCGAACATGAAAACTAACCAAAATGTTTCGAATATTCACTATGGTCCGCCATTACTACGACCCGCCGTTAAAACGTCACACATTACACGTATTACCAGGGGTATTCTTCACGAATATACCTCGAGCGAAATGGTGGCTTTGTTTACAGACTATAGAAGGCATGAATACAGTCATGTTCGAATATTCATTAGGGCATACCCACCTTAATCTAATATGAATCACTTACTAATTACCTGATTCAGCAAATTAAATTTTAATTAAATTTATACGTGGATTGATCCCCTAAGGAAGGACAAATCCTACTATGGATAGCCCTATTCAGGCTCCATGGCCTGAGATACGGGAAAATATATTTTTGGATTTTCTTTCATAATGACTATTTAGTCATTCAAACCACATCAAACAAACACAATTTCTCTAATAATGATGCAAATATACACCTATAAAATCGGTGAAACTCAGATCTGGAGGACTGGCTATACTCATTTATAAAGAATCACTTCTCCTCAGTGTTCTTCATTCCAATATCATTGATCACTATATTCTACACATGTTCTCAAACAACATGTGAGCTATAACAATCCCCACATGTCCGATAGATTTGTGTGTATGTTTGACTTTCTTTGTACAGATATAATGTATAGTACATACATTCTCACTGGACCTTATACTCGAGGGGGTTAACTGATTTATGAAGTCAACGCCAAGGTCCTTGGTGAGTGACTCAGTAAGAGCATTTGCAACAGCAATTCTAAAGTCATTCCTCTCATGGTGTCCTTGAGTCATGTAATTTGGTTTATGAGGCCATGCTGGATTACCAAACCAGATGATACGTGTATTGCTCCATGTTGGATTTTGGCGATATTTTCTTAAAAGTGGCACAAGTAAGGTTTGAATAGAATTGAGATAGTCAGACAATGTCCCTTTGTACATATCCCAAGCTCCATTATCAAAAATTATAGTACTGTAACGTTGATCTCCAGTTTGATCCACAGCTGGTTTAATATTTTGAAGTGTTGGATTATAATCTTTAAGCAGATTTTGTGAAACTTCACGCACACTGGTTGACCAATGAAAGTAAAGATGATTATTATCAAATGTCCAATTTCTGAGAGTTTCATTATAAACTGATTTATTTTCAATCAGATGTTTAAAATAAGTCATTGTATTAAGGAGATGAGAGTCTCCGTAGCAATTTATGTTTCTTAATTTTTGAAAACAAGTTCTGAGCTCTGTCGGGGTCAACATCTTTGAAATACACTTTGAGTGCAATCCCCATTTTAAACTTCCATCGTGTAATATCCATCTCCCATGTTTAGAAAGGAATCTTGGATCTCTCACGCACTGAACCTTATTTATCATATCAGTCTCGAATTGTTCATGCGGCAGCTGATCCCCATTATTAAGTCGGCAATTCTTTATTTGAGCAAGAATCAATGAAAATGGTCGAATTGTTGGTATATCAAGGAATGCCCCATAAGAAGTGTATACCAATGCAACAGTAATGTTACTACATGGTGGTACAAAGGGACAACATACATGATATATCCCATTGAAATTATCCTTCACATTACACATAAAACTATGGACACCCTGTACAAGAATCCGAAAGCTGCTACCTCCATACGTTGGTTTTCCCAAAAAAGTTTCCAAGATCTTCATATAAACATTATGACGGAAACTATCATATGACCACTGTATGTTATACTCGAATCTCTTTGAATTGTATAAACGCGGTCCAAGGATATTGGACATAAATTTCAAACTCTTGTTATTAAATCGTTGACTCGTGTTTATTCCAGCGAGATCATACATATGTTCTATCTGTAATAGGATCAGGTCATCAGAATGGGTGTCACAGATATTTTGAAAGTCTAAGACTGTATACTTCTGTTGGTTTGTTGTAATGTTTCCCCATGCATTAATTATTTGCTCAAAGTGTTCTTTTAACATTATCTTCTCCGATGTTTTAGGATTTTCTCTTGATGCTTGATTCATCCCTGATGTTTTAACTGCTCCAAAATTGCCTTTAGTATCTACATGCGCTTTGGGAGGTGGAGGAAATAATTCTATTTCTGGTTTTACGCCTGTATTTTCCCATTTTATCTGAGCGGCCAGTGAGGTAGATTCTTTCAGTTCTTGAACTAGCCGAGGTGCTATGCTTAATAAGTATAAAGTCCCAATGACAATGATAATGATAAAAATGATAAGGAATTTGGCTCGGAAGATATTCATAATGTTTCCAGTAAGTTCAAAATGACAAGTTACATGTACCAGTTAGCTTCAATTATTCATTCAATAAAATCTGCTGTGAATGTCACTTCTATTTTCACTTGATTGTGTCAATTATGATGCAAGTTGCAAAATGTTCAAACATACCAGGTGTCACTGAGAGTGAATCAGCCTATAGTATTCCAACACGTTTATTTTTGGGTAGATGAATGGAAATTATTTCAGAGTGCATTTAATTTTTCATAATGAACTGGCTGGGCAATGTTATTCATAAAAATGGGTGATCCCATATCATCAATCTGATAATTTTAGTCAATGCAATGATTTTCCTACAAGTTGTTTTGTAATTTTTCTGCAGTCTTCTGTATCAATCAATATAACAATTTAATAAATGAAACATTCTAAATAGTTTCCATAGGTAGATCATTTGAAACTCAACACACCTACATCGAAAACATGAACCAGTCCATGTGTAGGCTCAGTCTGTAACACGACACATGTAACATGTTTCTAATTTTATGGCCATATCATGATTTTGATAAAAGAATATCAACTAGACAACAGCAACACCAAAGCGTAGCAAATCCCATCGAACAGCCATGTCTGGCATTTTAACAAACGAAGCATATGAGAAAAATCGTAAAATAACACACAAAAATGGCCACCATTTTTAAAATGGTTGCTCACTAGCCAAATTGTCATCAGAAAGTGTAATATGCTTAGAGGTACATGTAGGCACATATAGAATTTCAATAAAATTGCACACAATTACATGTAAATGGCAGCCATTTTTCAAAATGGCTACTAGCCAAAATGTCGTAAGAAAATGTGCCATGCTTATGAGTATTATATATCAAATATGAATTTTGAGCGACAGTGTATAGTAAAAATGAAGTAAAATAACACATATGCATGGAGGCCATGCGAATGGTGGCTGTTTCAAAATGGCCACCTATTCCCAAAAGTGTCATTATACAGTGTGCTTCTGAAATATCTTACTTCTAGCTTTATTATAATGTCCTATATAATTTTTTCTTTACATTTAAAACATATCGCTATAACAATTTTATATATTGTACCTAAGTTACTGTAAAATTGGCGCTAAAATTTTTGAACAATTAAGTGGCCATTTTGAAAGTCTGCTTTCGAGCAGAACTTCTGGCTCCATAGGGCATATGTTTACAAAATATGAACAAAATCGAGCCAATGGTATTTGAGTAATATAAGTATAAGGGCAAGATATTATCAGTGACAGGTTTTGAAATAAACTTAAAACACATATTTTTATTTATTTTTTTCTATAACTATTATTATACAGTAGTGTGATTATATTCTCCACACTTAATATTGGAACTAAAAGCTAAATAAAATGTTTTGTTTACTTCAGACCCTTATGAGCTCTTGCATCTGTAAAAATTTCAAATTGAATTTATGACTTATGTGGCACCCCCACCCAGACAGACACGGACACACATGGCCAACAGCACAAATCAAGTCATTTTAGTGCAAATTGTTTATATTTCTAATAAGCCAGAGCTGTCAAATGTCCCGCGAATGACGGGATTATCCCGCGAATTTGATCAAAATTTGGCTAATTCGCGTGTCCCGAAATGTCCCGCGAAGTCCCGCGAATGTCGGCTTTGACCTCCGCGAATTTTCAAAATTGTAACAATCCCCGAGGCCAAATAATTTTGATTATCTTGTGATTAAGAAGCTAAGTTTTTGCGCTTTTGAGGAGTAAAGTTTACCTAATTTGAAAAGTGCTGCCAAACTCCCAGTGCATCAGATCATCGAAGACTGCTTTTGAAAAGAGCATATAGTCCATTTATAAAACTGTGATTCTGATCCAAATAACACCATACTGTAGTTGGCTTCCCTAGTATGCCGTTATTTGGTATCAAAATAAAGAAGAAGAGTGCAATTTTCATTTTAATTACGAAAATAGGGATGTTTGTCACGTATAGTTCCAACGTTGGCCTTTTTACTACGCGTGTCATGGCCTTCATCTAAGAACTGAGCAAATGTTAGCAAACGCGAGTTCCAATAAATGGACACTGATATCTCGAAAAGAAACCTGACTCCCTATAATATTTATATATTTTGATGTAGATTAATCAAACCCCAATATGAATAGGTACATTTTAATATGTAACACTATGGGGGGTAAATCTTTCATAGTTGGTCACGAACACCATAAGTGCAAAGTATTGTTCAGAGTTTTTGAATTTCATGTTGGATTACGGTACTCACAAATAAAGCATGGTTTTTTGATACCGGTGGTCAAAAATGGAAACCCTGCATTTTCCTTATATCTTTGTCACTTTAAGGAATTACTCCCTGATATTTCACACATTTGTACATCATTAAATTTTCTACCACCCTACCATATTTCATGACCATCGGACTGATAGACACAATTTTACAGCATTTAGAATAACATGCTTCAGATTTGGCCATTGCAGTTGTCAATAATCCAAACGCATTCCTCAGCAGGTATGGCCTGAATGACACAAATGATCTCACTTTTGAGATTTGCAATTGTCCCGAGGTCATTCTCATATACTCTATCTCTGCCATATCCCGACAGGTAGGGACATTTTAAACGATGAGTCAAGTTTCCTCACAACCCAATAGTGGCCACTGGGCATGTTCTTTAGAGTACTGTAACATTGTGACTATCAATATGATGGTCGTGAAATAACTTAGGCTGGAAGCAAATTGAATGATGTACAAAAGTGTAAAATATCAGGGAGTTAGTTTTTAAAATGACAAAGATATTAGCAAAATGGTATTAGGATTTCCATATTTTTGACCATCCCGTAGTTTAATAATATTTCTATGTGTATTGTGTGGAATTGTGTTGACGTTTACTTAAGTTAAGTGCATTATATTTGATAAATCAGTATCTGAAAGTTTGATTTGAGAACTTTTACATTAAGCCCCAATCACGTAAATCCCTTTCAAGAATGTCCTGCAACATCCCGCAAATTTAGGTGGATGTCCCGCAAAATCCCGCGAATTTAGGGCACTTTGTCTAAAAAGATCTGTCCCTCTATGAAGTCTTTGGTGGTAACCCTGTTAACTTTCCCGCAATTAGCATGTTTGTCCCTCGAATTGTCCCGCAAAATCTCGCGAATTTGATCAAAATATGACCTATTACCGCAATCACGCAAATCCCTTAAATGTCCCGCGAAATACCGCAAATTTAGGTGGATGTCCCGTGAAATCCAGCGAATATTTGGCACTGGGTCTAAAAAATCTGTCCTGCGAGAAAATCTTTGGGGGTTGACAGTACTGAATAAGCAGACATATGAAAAATAGGGGTTTCTCCTACCCTAGCCTCGTTCTGAGATGTGACCTTGAACTTTACACTGAACAAACAAAAATTGAGTTTATTCAAAAAAAGATTGTTTTTCATCAATTATTACACACTTTGAAAGGTACAATTAAAACACTTACATGTGTAGAGGGGGATGGTCTGGAGCTGACTATGTTTTCCTCAGCTTCATATATATCCTGAATTTGGTCCTTTTCACAGAGTTTTAGGTACACAGCCTCCAGAGACTATAAATAAATAAGACACCTAAGACCAAAACAGTATTTCTATTCTCACCCTTAATACGATAAAACCTGTCTAGTGGATTACATTTAAGTGAAACACCTCCTCAGGTGGAACACCTCTTCAGGTAGAACACCTCTTCAGGTGGAACACCTCTTTAAGTGAAATACCTCTTTAGGTAGAACGCCTCTTTAAGTGAAACACCTCTTTAGGTGGAACACCTCTTTAGGTGGAACACCTCTTTAAGTGAAACACCTCTTCAGGTGGAACACCTCTTTAAGTGAAATACCTCTTGAAGGGAAACATTTCATAGTCAATTGACTTCATGTTATTTGAAACAGGTTTTACTGTAACTCTAAAATACTTAAATGAATAGTCATTTTCATTTCTATAGCAATGTGTTTTCCCTGGGAAATAAACAGGGAATATAACTGATATTCAAAAGATCATGTATCAGATCCAATATCAGCCAAAATCCTGTATCAGATTCCGTATCAGAACTATTCCTGGTCAAAAAATTGTTGAAAATATTACATATGATTAATCAAATTGAATCATTTTATATCACCATCATTTGGTTGTGAGTGATGATATACAAAACTAATATTTTGGAATAAATAGGCTATTGATGGAACATTAATTTTATCTTTGAGAAAATATAATATTGTCCTCAGAAAATATGATGAGCCTCATGAGCCCAGAAAATATCAAACTGACACTTGGGCTATGGCCATCAGTCAACAAACTTTCCTTGGGCAATTTCATATTTTCCCACAGAATAAAATCCATAGTCTATTCCTACCATTAAATAACCTCTATATGTACACTGTAACTAACATAATCAATGGGAACTCTCTTTTTTGTAAAAATCAGAGTTTAATAGAATGTGTTGATAAAAAGATGGCAGCATTTTAAAACCACCAATGCAAATCTCTCAAAAGCTTTATATAGGCATGCATGGGATAAATCAAATATCCATACCTGCATTTCATATTTCTCTATCAGGGCACTTGGAGAACACTCAGCAAGAAGTCTTCCATTTCTCATGAGCCCAACCTAGATATGGGTTGAATAAAATCAACTTAATTGCGAACAAAGAGATTACATGTATTTGTATATACATGTATTGTTGGGAGTACACACTTTTTAAAGTGTCACCCACTCATGCATTGTATATATGTGTGTCTATTTAAAAAAAAAAAAATGTAAGCATTATACTAGTTTGGAAAAAATCTTTTTTATTTTGCATCAAGCTCTTCTTAAGACTCTTTAAAAATGATTTTTGGGGAAAGGTAGGCCTTTCTGCCTCTTTGAAAGTAAAATTAGTATATTCATAAAATGCAAAAATTGATCATAATCATTACGAAGTATCAAGGAACCGAACAACAAAAACAAACAAACAAACCATATCTGCTTGCTTTGCTTCCTCAACATAGTGAGTTGTAATAATGATTGTTGTGTTGCTTGACTGAGCAATCTGGATCATGTGTTGCCAAATCCTACAACAACAAAATATGTATAACTATTGAAACAAACAAACAAACAAACAAACAAACAAACACATACTTCATTGTGCTATCTTGATATTGAATTGCCAAATCCTGCAATGCAAAATACAACACTGTAAAGAATTATCAAAAATGGTAAAACAAACAAACAAACAAACTAACAAGCAACAATACAAGATTATGGAATCTTAATCATGTATAATCAACATACACAAACAAACATGTACAAACAAGCAACATTTTACATAGAAAAAATAAAAGAACAAAATATCACATAAAGGGTAGAATAAAAATTGTTATATTTACCATTTAATGACAATAACTCAGGCTTCTTATAGATAAGAATTACGGACAACCCAGTTAGTGTAAAATATTATTGTATAATGCTGCTGTTCTCTTTTTGTACAAGGAAATTGATAAATAGGATAATAATCCTCAATAGGAAAAACATTTTCTATTTCTAGAAAATATTTCTGTATACAAATAGAAAATGGATATGTCATGTGAGAAGTACAGTAAAACATGCCAAGTTCATAAGTCGTGTTATTTTCATCAATTCTGAATTTCTCAACATTTTGCATCGTGATAATTTTACTAATCCATCAAGTTTTTACTTGATTATTTAAATGAAAGATGTTACAATCTTGAATAAAGACAGATTGGACGATCAGTTTTATTCAAGAAAATAAATTTTGCAAAATAAACATGTTTTACTGTTCACTTGTGTATAAACTGCCGTCTGCTCTTATCATTAATCCATACAATATCTCTCTTTTTCTCAATTTTTCTCTCTAAAATTTGAATGAACAGTCAAATTTTCTTTCATTTCTATACAATTTAGAGTGCCAAGTACATGCCTGTTTACGTTATTCCTTGCTATTTCCTCTCTTTTGTACTCTATTTTGCATTTTAAAATGTGACGTGGATTTTTCTTACGGTGTTGCAATTACATACGTAAAGAATAATTATCCCTGTATTTCTGATCACACTAATAATATGAAGTTAAATGGTAACATACAATTACTTCAGAGAGAGAAACTTAATATTCCAAGTATAGAACAATGTATGTCTCAATTGGTATTTCAGTTCAGTATGACAGGATTATGTTCATGAGGGTTATGTTATGGGAAGTTTTGGATGGGGTATATACCAGGGAATTATAGATATCTTACTAAGGGCTTGGAGGGTTTGAGGTAAGATATCATGTTTCCTGAGGAATATACCCCATAAAAAGTTTATTCTATGATATGCATTTGGCTGGTTTTTAAGTCCTTTCTGTTTTAAAGATTCATGTTTCTCTGCTAAAGCCTATGTTTCTTGAACTTTAGATCAGTAATAATGTCAAAGTTATTATTTTTCTTCCTTGGATGTCTAAATACAGTTTTGCTATTCCAGTGAATTACCCTCACAAATATGACTGTTTTGACACTTAAAATAACAAAAACATTTTTCCTGGGAATATTGGAGTGGGAGATACACAGCGGGAGATACAATGTCCTGCTACCCCAAGATATTGATTCTATATCGAGCTGTTATGTACCTGAAACCTCACTTGTCATTGGATAAAGTTTATCATCTTGTTAAAAAAAGAAGAAGGCCACTAACATTTGTCTCTGTAATATAATGGATCAACTCCTACAGTAGGCTCATCAAGTATCAACAGTTCTGAGCAGGGCCTAGAGAGAGGGGAGGGGGGGTAGAGGAGGGAGGGGTAGAAAGGTAGAGAAGGCTACTAACCTTTGTCTCAGTAATGGATCAACTCCTACAGTAGGCTCATCAAGTATCAACAGTTCTGAGCAGGGCCTAGAGAGAGGGGAGGGGGGGGGGGGTAGAGGAGGGAGGGGTAGAAAGGTAGAGAAGGCTACTAACCTTTGTCTCAGTAATGGATCAACTCCTACAGTAGGCTCATCAAGTATCAACAGTTCTGAGCAGGGCCTAGAGAGAGGGGAGAGGAGGGGGGATAGAGGGGGGGGGGGGTAGAGGAGGGAGGGGTAGAAAGGTAGAGAAGGCTACTAACCTTTGTCTCAGTAATGGATCAACTCCTACAGTAGGCTCATCAAGTATCAACAGTTCTGAGCAGGGCCTAGAGAGAGGGGAGGGGGTTAGAGGAGGGGGGGTAGAGGAGGGAGGGGTAGAAAGGTAGAGAAGGCTACTAACCTTTGTCTCAGTAATGGA